>OY982958.1:13370130-14570130 GCA_963890685.1 Plagodis pulveraria | reverse complement strand
GAAAAAAAAATGGTCAGCTGGTGTCTGTCCTGATACTGAGTGAGGGGTTGAATTATACATCATAAAATAATCATATAATGTCTAATTAAGGTCTTTCCACTCAGTTTGGCTTATTTTGAGACGTTTCCATATATCTCGATATTGGCACTCGACCCACCTGTTAAGCGGAGTAGCCTTTGACTATAACAGGAGCATAACGTGACGAGTCACGAATTGCGTTACTCCCGTCACCTTCAGACATAGTTCTTAGGTCTCATGTGCCTGTAATGTCTTTTTATATCTTTATATTCTGAGGCCAATATGGCACTGTACCAAAAAGTTGTAATACCACATTCTTTGCAGAACTCTCCAGGAATAACAATCCTATTCCCTCTTAAAAGAACATTTTCGTAGAAACACAGCTCATTCTCAAAGATTTTGAATATTTTTATCGTTTCGCCTCACTGATTCGTATAAATGTTTCTTTTTTTATCTCATTAACTTTGTCTGAATAGTTGATTATATCTCGTAAGGGGATCGCATGAAGTTTCACTCGTTGTAGTATCTGGAAAATGTAGTCGCTCTCTTCAGTTATGTTATTGACTTCTTTGCACAATATTGAAAGTGGATCTGCAATATTTGTATTTCCAGGCTTGAACTTTACAGTATAACAATAACCTCAAAACCCATCTTCCGACTCAAGCGCAGAGCCGTGATTTCCAACCATATAAAAATTCCAAGGGCTTATGGTCCGTGATTAGGTAGAATTATTTCCCAAAGAGTATGGAAGTGCTCTGTAACTAAAACAAGTGCTAGCTCTTCTTTTTCGGTCTGCTATATTACCGTTCACAACTTGTCAGAGTACGATTCCCATATGCAATGATACTGGGACCATTCTGGTAAATTTATAAAACAGCATCCAGACCTACAGGGCTGGCATCAGTTATGACCTGTGTTTTATCCTTGATATCATAATAGCCTAAGGTTTCCATTTCCGATAATGTCACCATCAAATTCTTTAATGCTTCTTCTTGTTTCCCCGTCCAGTAGTTATCAACACCGCCTTCTATCCTAATTTCTGTCTCAGTACCTGTTTCAATGGTTCTGTTATGGTCGCCAAATGATGTATCCATTTATTTGTATAATTCACCAATCCCAGAAAACTTTGTAATTCCATAAATGTCTTAGGAGTTCTGGGCTCCACTTCCCACCTTTTATGAATCCATCAGAAAAAAGAAGCGTTTTGTTTCATGCTTAAAATGATCATTCGTAGACACAAAATATCACCGACCCACAAGCACATAAAGCAATATTGGTTTGATCCTACTTAAGGAACGAATGAAATATGTATCACGGATGTACAATCGAGATACAAGATGTTTATAATATACCGTTATCCCGCTCGCACTGTTCCGAACTACGATGTTATGGAACGGATGTACCATAGTTTTACGACATTTTATTGTCTGTAAATTTTTAGTTTCACCCATCAACTAATTTTGCTGCATATATTTTAATGAATAATAGAAATAAAAACATTGCACGTGATTTACACAATAATTAAACCCATTTTTATCGTAAAATACCCAAATTCAAGTTTAAATCCGATGTTAGAAAGTAGCTTTTTTAAGATAGATAAATATGATACATTTGTCGCCGGAACAGTAATAGTTCGTACGTCAGAGTTCGCGAAAAGAGTGATCCATTTCTTGTGACGTCATCAAAACGACGAGCGTTTCTATTACTGTTTGTAAGATTGCTTAATTGACGTGGACGTATACAATTTAGCAGTAAGATTAAATTATTATTACTGTAAGAGAGTTGATCCCTTGAAATCCGAAATACTTCGCATATACTTTTGCAAAAGTTTAACACCATCTGTTGTCAATTCGTGTCCCAAAAAGTTGAATTTTTGTACTTTTTAAATACATAATTCAACTGGACATTATTTTCTTCGCTGCTACCAAAAATCTAAATAGGTATATATCTATAAAATTTATGACATCGTCACATTTTATCAATATTTTTCCAAAACTCCAAACTTTTATATCCGTAAAGACCGCTGGACGTTATTATGTGGTCAGGTATCGTGAATTAGGATGAAGCTCAAGTCCTCTTCTATTAGTATAGGTATTCTACGGTGGGGTTGCATTTCGGGTCTGATTGAGTTGTCAGTCGGGATCTCAACAAAAATGTCTTTAAATTTTGGAAAAACCTTTTCGCGTGTGATTGAGCAATTTGATTAATACCGAAAGCCTAGTTTTAATATCCCTAAACGCAATGCCGTGTCTTTGCCACACAGGTTTCTCGTTCCGTTCTGGACAACATAGACAGTACAACGTTCAGATCATCCACCTATTTTTATAACAGCTTCAAACGATCCTATGACCTTTAAGGGTTCTGTACGGCCATACGCCATCACGTTTTATTTGGCTCCTTTATTTGGTTGTAGCATATTACTTTCTTATTTTTTAAGTATTCCCAAACGTCGTCTGTTATTAAGTTTAGTTTATAGCCAGAATCAATTAGCATTCCAAGTTTTACACCACCTAAGTTGCATTCTATTTTTGCGTCATCGTTTACATTAAAAATATACTTCTTCCTCTTCATTTCCTAATGCATTGACTGTTTCTCTTGTACGCATTCTCATAAAGTTGTTCCTATTCCTTGATTGTGTCTGTTCTGTTTTCCGCTTTAATTGGTTGATCTTACTCTTGCAACATCTTTGATAGTGTCCTAATTTGCCACAACAATGGCATTTCTTTTCTTTTGCTAGGCATCTAGAGTCTTGTGAGTTATGCGTAGAGTTACCACATCTACCGTATTTTGGTTTCTGGTTAGTGTCTCTCCTTATCTCTACTTTTGTAGTTTCCCCTCCAAATAATCGTTGCTTTGTTTTGGCTTGATATAAAGTTCACGTTACCGTCATTGGTTTTTCCTTGTCTTTCTGTTCGTAGTTTGCTAGCTGCTGATTCACCACCTCTAGTGTATTTGCTTCGTAATTACTTTGTCTATAGTAACAATCCATTATCAAAATTTTATTCCACAGGTCTGCTGACACGCACCGTTCTATTATGTGATCAATAATGTGATCATCCGGTTTATTAAATTTACATTGACGTGCTTAATCCCTAAGTTTAATAACAAACTTTTCAAAGCTTAATTAGACGAAAAAGATGTCTTTAGTAAGTTTTATTTTGTTTGGGAAGAAAGTAATTGTCAAGCTTATCGATCGCATATTGAAATATATCGATTTCTTCCGAAGGTTCCCTTTCTGCCCTGGCAGGTTGTAAAAGATCTCTTGAAGTCCAGCTCCACCCAGCAAAAGTAGCGTTGCTCTCTTTTTTAATATACATTTTATGTCAGCCGCCTCAAGTTAAATTTGTAAGGATCATTTCCATTTTTCCCAACGATATCCTAATGAAGCATTGTCCCCTTTGAGTTCCCGTGCTGGTAGCATATGCACAATCGTTGGTATTAGGGGCGTCCAGAAATGTTTATCCAATGGAATGGAAATCCAAATATACCTCCAATTTAATGGAAGTCCAACATACCTCCAATTTAATGGAAGTCAAATACATACCTCCAATTTAATGGAAGTCTAATATACCTCCAATGTAATGGAAGTCAAAAATATACCTCCAATTTAATGGAAGTCCAACATACCTCCAATTTAATGGAAGTCCAACATACCTCCAATTTAATGGAAGTCAAATACATACCTCCAATTTAATGGAAGTCCAATATACCTCCAATTTAATGGAAGTCAAAAATATACCTCCAATTTAATGGAAGTCAAAAACATACCTCCAATTTAATGGAAGTCTAATGGAATAAACATAATTAAAGGGAAGTCCATACTTAAAGTGTAGAATATTTTAATCATTTAATCCTTATGTACATAACTATCGTTATCACAGTACCGAAATCAGGCAAATTCTATTTGACTCTATGTGGATGACTCTACCAGACTCGATCCGACTCTAAATATATGAATGAATCTACCTGACTCTACATAAATGACTCTATATGAATGACTCTACCAGACTCTACTTGACTTTATGTGAATGACTCTACTCACTACGACTTGTCACTACTTGAAATGGCTTGGCAAACTATTTCATATCTTGTTAAAACTATATATATCTCATTAGAGTATATTTGGTAACGCGATCCCTCCAGAATAGCCGTGGTTATTATTACTGCTATTTATGACGACTAGATATTTTTATGTATAATGTATGCAGTTACTTTCTTTTAAATTATTTTCACACGTAACTCAATAGACCCGCAGCACTTCATGCATGATTGACGACGGCGACGTTAATACGTCAAAACAACACTAGGATATCGCCCGACATACACACGAAATTATATTCAAATTGACAGTCTTCTTCTAAAATCGGTCGTAATAAGTAACGTTTCGTATTATTTTACTCCCTGCTTTGTTCATACCTAGTTACTGTATCTTATCTATCATTATTTGATGATACGAGTATAATATATATAACGATCGTTAAATAAACCAGCCAGTCCCTACAAGTCAGTTAATTGAGTCAACAGCAAGCTGGGTATTTTTTGAATTCCTACCCTCAACAAAAACAAAATAATTTGCACTGAATTATTTTCGCATTTATGTACCTTCTACTTATTCGATTGGTCGTATTGCGAGTAACTAATTCGTCTACTCTTGTAATCAACAATACTTATTATATCGAATAACCGAATTTTTTACCGTACCTAACCTAAATTTGTTTTTGAATATATTTTTTTCACTGACCTTTCTCCTCGTCGCCACTTGTAGGACCCCCGTGTGCAGTAATAAAGGTTGGTACCACCTTTCCTATGGCTCACTGTAGCACCTAGTGTCACGTGCAGGCGTACGTCTAGCCGCCGTGACGTCTTGTCAACAACTGCCACTCGCGTATCGCCCCACCACTCGTGTACATGAGACAAGGTATTATATCTATTAAATAGATACAAACACTACAGGGTTATTTCTTATATTTTATTGTATTTTCCTTAATAAAACATCTGTGTTTGATAAGTGCATCTCAGAGTTTATGAAACCCGAATATGTTATTAAAATTGTACAAATGGCCGCTGCTCGGCCATATATACACTTATTATATAAATTCCTAAAACTTATTGCTATTTATGTTTTCAATAACTGGCTGTACTCACGCGTATTGATCGAGATTCTTTCGGGCATGTCCGATGCCCTTCATCAGGTGAGTTCACGCGTCTAAATCGCGGCAACGACTCCGTGCAACTCTCAGTTGCGTGCCCGAAACCTAGGTCGACAATATCGACCAATACGCGTGAGTACAGCCGGTTATTGAAAACATTAATATGTCTCATACTCCCGGGAACTTATTGTTATTACTCGGTACGGCTTCGTATCGCACGTAATCACACATCCCTTTCTATTTTCCTCTAAAATAATAAACTACTACCTACCTACATTAAAATTCATAATCATGGCAACGAAAGGCAATCGTCCTCATCCAAGTTTCAACAAACTGCCTATAACAAAACCACACAAAACACCCACCACTATACGGATAAGGTGAACTTTTTGTATGTTTCGTGGCTTTTCAGGCGTCTGCACAAGGGTCCTCGAAGTCAATCGCTATGCCATTCTATTTCACACCATTTCCGTACAACGCGGGCGCCTTTTACCCTGATTTTGACGACTAAAGGAAAACGGGTAACTTCGAGAAACGTACCTATTCTTGCCTTTGATTTAGGGAATATGATTTGAAATCAGATCAAGCGGAACGAATGAAACAAAAGGTAAAATAATAAACCTTCATTGCAGGCACAATAATATTCCAAATACGTAGGAAAAATCAAGAGTTTTTATGCTTGGTAGATTGTCGTTTGAAGCACATATAAAAAATAGTTACTACCTGAAGATAACAAACGCTTGGCAATCAAATGTATTTACTACGACTTCAAAGAGAAGGAAGTTCATTATTTCGCCTATCATGATTTGTCACGCCAATATCGGTTTTGACAATTCTTTTTTTGTGTTAGGTAGTAGCGTCATAAATTCAAGTCATAAATTTTATTAAAATTGGTCCAGTAATTTGGTATATAAATTAAAATACTAAGAAATTCATTCTAGGTTTATATACCTATGTCATCCAAGTTCATAAAACCGAAATGCGTTTCATACTATTTAGTTGTGGAAGTATTTTTTTTTCTTTTTATTACTGAAGTAATTTATTTCCTGTTTATTATTTACCGAGCTAGAATGTCACCTCCACATTACTTTCCGTGGGTGTCGCAAGAGGCGACTAACGAAAAAAATACCGAAAGGCTGCAGCGCCTTCTGAAGAACTTACGACTTCTACTGCGATCCCCAAGACGCCTGCTAAGCGTGGAGATTATAGCAAATCCCCCAATGGGGGAGACCTTGTTCAACAGTGGACGTTCCGGATGATGAGGAAGGCATTTATTAAGAATGAGTCGATGTTTATCACACTTGTTCATGCTTCAATGAAGAATAAAAATACAATAACTATCCATAAAATAATGTATATACTTACGTGTAATTACAAAATTACAAATATACGAGCGGAAACATTGTAAGTCATGTGCGGGATACGAACCCGCGTCCATCCACCCCTTTAGCCGGGGTATGCTCTAATCAATTGAGCTAACATGACAATGAGTCATAACTCCAACTTTTCCTATCGTTCTTTCACCATCGTATTGGGATGAAGCGACATCTATAGTTCAACTTACGTTGTACTACAAACAAGACCAATTTTGCAATTGGTTTTATACTTGTAAATGATGACGCAACCTTAGCATTTTAATATTGTTATGTTTTGAATAACGCCTGCTATGCGGATTACATTACAAAATTACAAATATACGAGAGGAAATCCCGCACATGACTTAAAATTTTTCCTCTCATATTTGTAATTTTGTAATGTAATCCACATAGCAGGCGTTATTACAAACATAACAATATTAAAAGTATATACGTGTATCCGGGAAACGCTCACAGAAGATAGAATAGTAGGTACGTAGTTTTTGCGGCACACAGTGTCAATGGACACAGTGAGGCAGGTGTTGTTTTATCAGCGGCGGCGGAACATTGGCCCCACTTCCGCTCTTATCTGAGTTTACTTACCTCACCTTCGCCTGGGAACGAGAGCTCAAGTCAGCTGTACTGTGTCGTAATGTTATGTTGCGATTGTTTGCACGAGCCACGAGCTTATGTTATGTAATACACAACTATCTACGCTGAGAGTAATTTTATTTTAATGTCAGGACTTGCAGTGTTAAAGCTTAATGTCAAACTCGTATTTACACACAGCTTAAAATATAACAAAAGTGCAAAGTATCCACTACAGAGGAATAGTTGGTTTATATACCGGCCATGGCTACCAGCGCCTTATTTTTTTAATTTTTTTTTTTATGCTTGATAGGTTGACCTTTGACCTCTATCTCACCTGATGGTAAGTGATGATGTGGTTGAAGATGTAGTTCAGGCTAGAATTACTGGCTCTCAAGGACAGCTGCCGCAACACACCGTTAGATGCTTGGCGACAGATTTTCTACTTGAGGGTGGTAGCTACCCAGGCGGGCATTAGCAAAATGCCCTACCACCATGCTATAACGACTGCCATCCAAAGACGACAACCGGGACTGACGGCTTTACGTGCCTTCCAAAGCACGGAAGCGCTCAGTAGTAATGTTACTAGCGGTTACCCATCCAATTTATGACCGCGGGCGACGTTGCTTAACTTTGCTGATCGGTTAAGAACAGCTAAGCAAACTTCGCTACGAGCGCTTATTTTAATCTAAGTACAATCAAAACATCTACTTTGATTTATTTTATGAAGGTAAAGATTTGTAAAATGTGGTGTGTGTACAATAAGCTAATAGTGCTTTCGGGAATCAAGAGGAATCAATCAATCTTTTCTTTGTCAACCTAACAACATAAAGTTCTATAGATATCGGTTCTAATATATACATACTGACAACTAAAAAATTAATTGTAAAACGTTAGTAAAAAGCCTTCCAAAATCCTAGAAACTCAATTGCAATTACCGATACGAGGGTGTCGTGTGACGGAGATATCATATTGTAATATATTTAAAGGGAATATATGGATACATATATATACGCCCGCGGGGTGCTGGGCTAGAATGTCACCCCACCATCTCTACCCGTGGGTATCGTAAGAGGCGACTAAGAGTAACAGACCAGAAAGTGGGTAGCAGCGCATTATGAGGAACTGATAATCACACTGCGATCCCAAGACGCCTGCCAAGCTTGGAGATTATGGATAATTACCAAAATGGGGAGGTTGTGTTCAGCAGTGGACCGGCTGATACAGTACATACATTTATATTATCTTCCAGCTTGTAATACCCGAAAGAGTAGACTTAAATGACTAAAATTTACCAGATATGTATTGGTCTTATGTGGAAGGGGGCAAGCCTATTCGAATCTACCGGGCACAGTTCTAGACTCTGCGAAATACTACTGAGTATTTAATAATTTCAGAAAAACTCAAAAACTGTATTAGCCGGGAATAGAACCCCTCAATATTACACGGCAAAGCTTTTGTCGCTTACTACCGAACAAAATGTTTACGAAGTTTTTCTTTTACGAGCCCTTTCAGTGTTACAGTCTTAAGGTTGAACTGGCCGGTCGCTTCTTCATACAAACGCCGTAGGGTGATCACTCCCTTATGTGAGATTTGAGGTCCAGAATTAAGCATAATACCGATTGATCTCGTCATTATCTAGGCTTGTATGATGACGAAATTTTAAAAAGGTAATACAGTTGAAAGTTATGAGCCTAGAACATTTTATATGAAAATGTTTCGAAGCTCATAGCTCTCAAGTTAATTATCTTATTAAAATTTCGACATCATACAAGCCTAGATAATGACGAGATTAATAGGTGTTATGCTTTATTTTGGACCTAAATCCTGAAGGAAGGGAGTGATCACCCTTCCACGTTTGTATGGAGAACGGGCCGGCCAGTTCACCCTTAATTTCTTCAATCCATCGAAGCTTAGAAAAGTATACATTAATTCAAAAGTAAATAGCCCGACTGTAATATATTTTTTAAGCATTTTATCGTACCATTGAAATTTCAACTGCAAGTTATATATATTTATGTAATCGTTTTATAAAGCCCTTCATTTTAAAACCCCACTCGATCAGTATGGAAGAAAAAAAAATTTCTCACTACGTAGCGTCTAAAATCCACCAGTTTTTTTTTTACTTTTTTAATGTAAGTATTGTGTCACTTGCGGTATCAAGACAAACGTAACGATACTTCAAACATTAAAATCGGTTAAGCCGTTTAGAATTTATGGTGGAATAAGGGTAGATTTATATTAGAGCGGGCCGTGCCCGGGGCGTGCCGTGCACGTGGCCCGTACGGGGCACGGATTTGAAACGTTACATACATTTTGTATGAAGCAATTCATATTAGACCGTGCCTGATCCGTGTCCCGTCCGGGCCTGCCTACTAACGTACGGACGGGCTTCGCCCCGGGCCCGCCCCGTCCACGGCCCGGCCCGGACACGGCCCGGTCTAATATAAATCATCCCTTAAGAAACTCACAAACATACATGACCCCTGAAAACAAAACACTCCTTTTTTGAGCAATCGTGTGATAAAAAATAACATTTTAGTTTATTAGTATTATTTTTTATAGGAGCATTGACGCATGCTAAGCGATTTTATTTTGAAAACTGATGGTTTATATTAAAAAATAGGTTAAATCGGAGAATGGTTTAACATTTAGATAGGTATATATTATTCTGAAAAATACATTCAATGATGTTCACTGAATTCTACCTGTGCCGTGACATTCAGTTCCTCCCGTTTGTTATTTTATTCTAATGATGTTTTACATGAGTTATATAATAGTAATAGTTATAATACTAAGTAACAAGAGTGAAACCTAATTATGGTATAACGAGAATAATTAAAATTTCTGTATCAAAAAATAATTATAGGTCTATGTCAACAGACATGTAAAATTACAGACGAATGACAAAAAGGGCAGAGTACAGTGTAGCATAACAACTAATTCAAGAATAAAAAATAATACCGTTGAAATTGCCGGTATAGATCCATTATCGAAAAACATATAGGTCTACTATACTACAGCTGATAATACACCCTATTTCCGTGCCTACAGTGATTGACAAATGTCATAAAAGTCAAACCAAAGAGTTTTCCTTTCTCCATGACAGATATCCAACAAATTCTAAAACTGCCACTAGCTTTTACGTTCTATGATAGCAAAAGTCTAGGATTCTAATAGTGAAAGAATTTTTCAAATCGGTCCAGTAATTTTTATGTTTATTCTTTACATTCAAAATACAAATCTTTACTCTTTATAACATTATATAGTTATATAATATTTAGTAAATATTGAAAAACAATACAGCTTTACAAATAGAGCCTAGAAAACACCCAACAAAATGTGAGGTCTGGTTAAAATGAGATGTTGTGTATCGAATAATGTTCTTGAGTACCGGAAAACCATTTGAACGAGCCTATACGCGTATTTGCATACGTATCTACAAACCATTTTCGTTTTAGACATACCTACGCAGCGGGTGAGGCGAGGGAACGGATCCGTATAGAAATGTTTCCTTCAACACCCTTCACTGCCGATTCTAAGATGTATTTTGAGATAATAGCGTGTTTAGAGACAATGTAGGCAATCTTTGTGTGTTGATAAGAAAAATAGCTTAGTTAACAGTTGTTCGATATTTTGAATGTTCTGAGAAGGGTTATAAGTAAATATCCAAATATTATATAAAGCGTGGGTTTAGTTTGGAGCTTGGTTGCCTATCTTATTCATTTTATTACTTATCGGAAATGTCAAGAATATTATTCTCCTGATATCCGATTTCTTCAGGCGTATTTTATGATTGTGACATCAATTATAAGAATGATTTTATCACAAGTAATAATTTATAGACATAATAAGATAGATAAACTTTTAAGTGAACACCAAAAATATAAGATACAAACATTATTATTACCTCTTTAGTATAATATTACCTGCTCAGTGCTCTTTAGCTAAAGAATAGAAAAAAACATCCAGATTTTTTTTAAGTGGGGAAATCCCTTCGCTCTGCCCCCTAATAGATAGTCATGTCATAGCTATAGCCATAAGTCATGTGCAGGATTCGATCCCGCGTCCATCCACCCCTTCAGCCGGGGTATGCTCTGACCGACTGAGCCAACTTGAGAATGACTAATAACTCCAATTGTTCCTCTCGTTCTTTATTGTACCATTGTGTTGGGATGGAGCGACACCTATAGTTCAACTTACGTTGTATTACAAACAAGACGATTTTTTTTCAATTGGTTTCAAACTTGTAAATGATGACACAACCTTATAATATTAATATTGCTATGTTTGCAATAACGCCTGCTCTTCGGATTACAATACAAAATAACAAATGTAAGAAAGATAAAAAATAAGTTCTCCCTCTTTAATTATTAATTTTGAGAACAAAATATGTTTCTCTCGTAAATTTGTAATTTTGTTATGTTATCCGCAGAGCAGGCGTTATTGCAAACATAACAATATTAGAAAGAGTGACATATATATTATAAACGAAACCAACACTAACTACTAACACGTACATAAATAACTCGTAGAAGTCACACCATGATAATGTGAGGTCAGTATTTGGAATCAGCATGATGCTGACTTCAACAAGTTATTACATACTCCACGGTGTTGAAAGACAGTTTCGTTTTTTTTTGAGCATTTGAAGCGCTCGTAGCGAAGTTTGCTTAGCTGTTCTCAACCGATCAGCAAAGTTAAGCAACGTCGCGCGCGGTCATGAGTTGGATGGGTGACCGCTAGTGACATTACTACTGAGCGTTTCCGTGCTTCGGAGGGCACGTTAAGCCATCGGTCCCGGTTGTCGTCTTAGGATGGCAGTCGTTAAAGCATGGTGGTAGGGCATTTTGCGAATGCCCGCCTGGCTAGCTACCACCCTCAAGTAGAAAATCTGTCGCCAAGCACCTAACGGTGTGTTCCGGCAGCTGTCTCAAGGACAGCGCCAGTACTTCTAGGTTAGCCTGAACAACATCTTCGACCACATCATCACTAACCATCAGGTGAGATAGTGGTCAAAAGCTAACCTATCAGGCATAAATTTTTTTAAAAAAAAAAAAAGCTCTTCTATCAGTGGAATTCGAACCAAGGACCCTGTCGGCAGTTCATATTCATTACCCCGACGCCATTATCACAACTCTTCGAATAACATTTCTCATTACTAAACCAAAGCTGTAACTTATTTGTTGAGGCATGTTTATGTGTCTAGCTCTCAGGGGCTCATTTGTTGCTGATAAATGAAATAAAATTTAGATTTTAATCTCAAACGTATTCGTGATCAAAGGCAGAAAATGTTATAAAATCTTAACGTTTTGTAATTTTCCATTGTACGCAAAATTCTTAGGTTTTCGTGATTATAGTAAGTTATTGAATAACTACTGAGGGAATTCCACTTATTTAGTTTACTTTGATAAAGTTCCTTTATATACACTAACGTGGAATAGTCTCTTCTTTTCAAAACTGATTTAAACATATTTTTATTTTACTTTTTAGGTAGTATTTTAATGGTTAAATATATAATGGAAAGGGATGATTGTTTTCCTAAGATTTGGCTACAATTGCTTAATACTTACCTACTTACACAGTCATAACAAAACAAGCTAGGGAAGTTATAAATTATTAATAACCACGTGTGTGGGTTTGGTGGTATAGGTTATATAAATGTGTATTCATGTTTTGTTTTACAAATACTAATACTCGTTATGTCAATAACGAGTATTTGTATCGAAAGTAAATAAACAAATTGAAGCATCGTAACACAAGTGTACAGTGGGAAATTTTAACACTAAAAGTGATCTCTGATAGACATAAAGTCACGCCTCTTTCCCGTAGGGGTAGGCAGAGACCACGGATTTCCACTTACTACGATCCTTACATATCTCTTTCGCTTCATCTATACTCATCAATCCTTTCATACATAAGCGTCGGTTTAGGGTACTTTTGACCTGGCCTTTTTTCAGAACGTCTTCAATCTGATTTCGGAACGTTCGCCTAGGTCTTCCCCTTCCAACACCTCCGTTTACTTGTCCCATGTATAAATGTTTAGTCATTCTCATTTCATTCATTCTCTCCACATGTCCAAACCATCTTAACATACCTTTCTCGATTTTTGTCACTACACCCTCATTCACACTACATCGTTCCCTTATCACACTATTCCTTACCCTGTCACTCCGTTTCACTCCAATCATGCTCCTCAATGCTCTCATCTCCACTGCATTTATTCTACTTTCATGCTTTCTCTGATAGACTCTGTTTGAAAATAGCTATTTGCAGTAGATAAGGACGTTAGCGTAGCGAAAAATCTAAGTGTATGGGTGTATCAATAAAATAAATTAAATAAAAGAACATATTATTTAAAAGAAATTGAAACTCTTTCGCCAAGCATCTAAAAGTGCGTTCCGCTTGCTGTCGTTGAGGGCTCTGGCCCTCACCTTCCTTCTAAGTTACTCCTATATGAAATCCGCGACGACTTCAAAACGTACCAACTGGTGAAATGGTTAGGTTTTTTATAGGCCCTCATAAGCTTTTCAAATATACCCGTGCACTAGGAAAAACTTCCCGATCTTGCATGGAAGAAAATATTATAGGTAACACTGAGTACATCATTAAACTGACATTGTACACAAATATTACTTTTATTAACTTATAGTAATTCTTTATGTTTAATGTATTAGTAAGGAGACCTTATTTAATAAAATGTATGGAAATCAATGTTAATGATACTAAAGCTCTCCGTTCTGTAACAGAGCAAATTTAACTTGCAAAACTCTTATTCGCTTCGTTTAAAGGGAACTATGCGATGTTCTCCGCAATATAAAGCTATAAAAACCTATCTTTTACATTTTATAGCGACTTTTATGTTCGCCTGTAACCGACCACAATCAACTACATCCAATAAAGTGCCACTAATGTTGGAGAAATTTATATCTTCCAGAATTAGCTACTTGGTTGCGTAGATAACCCACTTGGATTAATATTATCATACTAGCTGGTGGGTACACAAATAACATAGATGTAGGTCGAACGATGTTATAGGTACACAAACAAACGAAGCTGTTGGTAACAATTAAAATACTAAAGTAAAGTACATTTTGAACTTCAAACTGGCTACGAAATCAAAATATTTTGATCTTTGTTTTGAAATACTATTCCTCACTACACTCATGCCCATTTCAAATGAATGTATGTTATGTAGTTCCGACTAAACGTAAAGTTTGGAGCACTTTGACGTGCTATGTATTTTTGGACTTTGCCGCCGACGAGATGAGAGAAAAGAGAGAGTTAGGTGGCTCAGAAACTGTTCTGATTTCCGGACTTGGGACAAAATGGACACCTTATTTGAACTTCGACAGCTATGCTATAAGAGCATGCGTTTGCAAAAATTCTGCATATGATTTTCGTAAACTTAAAACAGGCGTAAGATTGTGTAACCTGAGAATTTCTGTGGTAGGCCCTCTACGACAACTTCTAGGTTAGCCTGAACAACATCTCCGACCACATCATCACTTACCATCAGGTGAGATAGTGGTCAAATGCTAACCTAACATATATATATTAAAAAGAAACCTAACTTTATTCGCGGGTATATAAAGTTTCCTAGATACAACTGATACGAAATTTTGTGTAAAAATATTCGACCCATAATTACGCGACGTAAACAGGCTTATATGAACAGGAAATATGACGACGGCCGGCCTGTAAACAAAAGAAAAGTTGGGCGACCCTGAATGAGCAAGGATTTCTGAATTTTCGTGGACGAAACTTTGAAGCAGTTAGCGGAAAGTTATTCTAGAGAGGTCATGAGTACAAATCTTCTATAAGTAAGGTTTTGACCGAGATATAATGGTGATTTAATGATAGTCAACTTATTTTTAAAGTATATTATGATAGGTTATCATCTGACCAGTTAGCCCGAGGTCCACATAGATACCGTGGTACCGCTCGTAGGTCAAAGTTTTTCCTTTCGTTGTAATTTTGTAACTACCTAGTTTACAAAAATATAGGAAACGTTATACCTGGTATTTTCACAGTGGGAATTTTTTTCTTACCGAATATTACGGGTGGCTCTGTAAAGCTGTAGCCACTCTATCGTGATAACACTAAGATTTGCGCTGCCGTGACAAGTCTGGCCAAGCAATGCATCCTATCGCGAATTATCAAACTTCGCGCCGCTGTCGGTAAATTGCTGAGAATCAAATCGTGCGGTAGGCTACACTTCTTGCGCTTTGTTGACAGCGAGGCACCGTGTTGCATCGTTATTCTGATTCGTGATAATTATGGATTGGAGTAATTATTGAAGATTGCGATTTCTCTCCATCCTTTATTTATTTTGTTCTAGTCCTAAAGAACCCTAAAGACCCCCGTGGGGTGCCGGGTTAGAATTGCACCTCCCCATATCATCCCGTGGGTGTCGTAAGATGCGACTAAGGGAAACATACTGGAAGGTGGGCAGCAGCGCCTTCTATAGAACTGGCATCTTATACTGCGATCCCCAAGACGCCTGCCAAGCGTGGGGATTATGGCAAATACCCCCTAAATAGGGGAGGCTGTGTTCAGCAGTGGACGATCCGGCTGATACAGTACAGTACAGTACAGTCCTAAAGAGGCAGTAAATAATTATTTGCCGACATGTTATAAAGCGCAGAAGCCTCTTTTATTTTTACGTCAAAATTAATGATCGCGACGGTCTTGATTATCGAAACGTCGCGAAGTTTTTATTCCAATGTGTCCAAACACTTCATCGTATATTGAACACCAAGTTTTATCACAACAACGCAGACGCAAATCTTCGCCTCGTATTGTGGCTGTAGTTTAAATCCAATATTAAAACAGTATTTCAGATACATGTGACTAAAGTCATTGTCACATAAATGAAGCTCTATTATGAATTTCATTACACTGAGGTATTAGGTTTACAATCGAAAAGCTTAACCGAAATCAAAGAACCCGACCCATAACGTTAACCTCTAATCCAGGAGTTATTTACTTTAACCTAGTTTCCATTTCCTTTGAAATGTACTCGTGAAACATTCGAAGAAAATATTTTTGCAGAAATAATTAATCACGTTTTAATTCCTTCCCAAGCTCGTTGCCTCTTCGCAACATTCATAATATCAACGTGAATATTAATTTTGTTTTTGCGCGCTTTATATTTACTTACTTTAAACTTTTAGTATACTGCTGTTTAAGAATTAAAATCCACCGAGAGCTGACACGTGTTAAAAACAAAATTATTTATCTCGTCCAGGTAGTTAAAGTGGCGGACAGTTGCTATGAGAACGCGTATAAGGATGCCATAGTCATCATGATTATCAAAATTATTATTATTATTATTAACTGTTGTCCATAAGGCCCTCTTGCACCACATCGCTAACGTGCCATTAGTAAGTACCTATAGTCGTTCATTTTTTTCGTTCGCCTTTTAAAGTATGAGTAGGAACCGTTGTACACAATTGCATTACTCTAGGGCCATAGTAGCAATTTTTCTGAAAAATATAACTTCAGCGGGATTGTGATGAATGAACTCGAAATTCCAGGATACTGTCCACACGCATTACCAATTATGCTTTCGAAGCGGGTGCTGAATAGTCTAAATAGTAGTGGGAAGGCTGTGTTCAGCAGTGAACAATCTTGCTGATACAGAACAGGAAGTAGTTGTCATAAATACTTCATCAAGTTCCTAGTTCTCTATTCAAACGAAAACAAAAATATATCTTGTAGTTGATTTCTGCGACTCAAAATAAAATTCATTCATCGATGCCGCAGAATCAAATAAGCAAATAGCAAGTATATTATCATGCTAATACCACATAACGTGTATTTCTTATACCCTACTTCCACTTTATATGGGTTCGGTATAATTATAATTTTTGTACGAGTAACATTGTAAAGTACCTACGCGAAACAAAAGCATAGTGATTGTAGTTTCTGTTTCCGGTTTTGAACCGGTCGCTTTCTTGATGTCAATTTTCCAATAAAGATGGTATCATAACCGCTAGCTTTCGGTTTAGTGCTATATTACTCACAATACTCACAACAAACAAAATACTGGTTATATCTTGGTTATTTCTAATTTAACGACTAATATTATGTACTCGTACTATATATAACAATTTAAGTGACCATCAACCGATTTATGTATTTTGAGGTAATATGTTAATTAAATCATTTTATTTCCTGCAGTTTCTTGTATTACTGACAAACATAGTTAAGGTTAGTAGCTATGTATAATATTTTATCAATTTAATATTGTATATTATAATAACATGGTCAATTTACTATGCTTTTTCTACTTTTATCGTTTTAATTTCGAGTTGGAGTAGTTAGAAGCAGTGATGGCTCAGTGGCATTAGCTATGGACTGCCGCGCAGCAGGTCCATGGTTCGAATCCCGCCCAGAGCTTGAGCTTCACCGCATGGTGGAAGGGCATTTTGCGAATGCCCGCCTGGCTAGCGACCACCCTCAAGTAGAAAATCTGTCGCCAAGCACCTAACGGTGTGTTCCGGCAGCAGTCCTTGAGAGCCAGAAAAATTACAGGCAATGAGACCTAACAACTGGACGTCTCAGTGTGACGAGCACAGTGCAATTCGTCGTTGACGCAATGCGTCTGTTATAGGCAGAGGTTAGTCCACTTAACATCAGGTGGGCCTCGGGCTAGTTCCGCCACAATAACATAAAAAAAAAAAAAAAAGGTAGAACATTTTACATAAGGTATAACAAAACACGACTTTCGTATCGTTATGTTTGATTTTAGTCTATTTTTATAGAACCGTGAATTAAATAAAAGATGAAAATCTAATACTTACAGTAATTGTATTCTCAGAAATTGAAATAATGTTTTTAGGGTTCCGTACCCGAAGGGTAAAAACGGGACCCTATAACTGAGATTTCGCTGTCCGTCCGTCCGTCTGTCACCAGGCTGTATCTCAAGAACGGTGGTAGCTAGAGATTTGAAATTTTTACAGATGATGTATTTCTATTGCCGCTATAACAACAAATACTAAACATAAAACAAAATAAATATTTAACTAAAATATAATATTTAAGGGGCGCCATACAACAAACTTAATTTTTTTACCGTTTCTTGCTCAATACTAATAACGGTGATAGGTAGACGCTTTAACTATTCTCAGAATATTTAGTTACGGAGTCCTTCGTGCGAGAGTCCTATATACTCGCACTTAGCTGTTTTTTTAGAAACAGCACACAATGATATCTTACTAAGTCAAGGTACAAATTTTTTATATCAAGTTTTTTTTTAATAATTACCCAGTATTTGATAATATTTATTGCGACTTATATAATGTCCTACCTTCATACTCATCATAAGGAATCGATACAATAATACTTAATTATGAAGGTCGACACACAAACGTTTATATAAAGTGATTTGAATAAAGTCAATTAATATTACATTCCTATCCATATACCTACATATTTCCCTTGTTTGTGGTGCAATAGAAATCTTTAAAGCATGCTTATTGTTCTTGAAAGAGGCGCTTGAAGTTGGGTCCTAATTTTATTTAAAATTAATTTTTTTTGAGTCATTTTAATATCAAAACTGTATAATTTAATGAAAATCTAATGCACCACAAACGTAGATGTTAGGAGCGTGATTACGTAGAAAAAAATCATCAGGTTTTATTCGCTATTATTAAATTGAGATTGGAACTACGATTGTATGGGGCGCGTTCGTCTAAAATATACCCTTAAATGTTATAAGTAAAATATTCATGATAGCTACAAACAAAATTGTTTTGTATTTATAGCTATTAGGATGACACGCGACCTATCAATCTAGCAGTAATGTAAGCGGCCACAGATTGGGAGACAGATAACCACTGTCTCCGATCATCAGTTCAACAAGATTGATGCACGCTGTGGATAGGATTCAGACTGCATATATTATTCTGGGATACCGACCATATTGCACTGATATATATATACATATGAAGAAAGTAACCAATGCATAGCTATATGAGTATTGATTGTTCTGCGGCACAAATACGGTAGAACATTTTTAAGTGTTATTTAAACGCTATTCCTACCAGCTGCAAAACGTTTGTATAGAACTATGGATACTTAAGTAGATATATAGGTAGGTATTCAGTTTTTCCATTCTATGATAAATAGATGGATATTGATTCTTTAGTCTAAGTTCTGTAAAATAATGTCACAGATTACCTTCTAATGTAACAATGTGAAAATTGTTATGGAAAATATTTTGTTACCCAAGTTTTTGATCTTACGAGTTAGACTGCACTATAATGAATAGATTCAGGCATCACTTTGCTGAAATCCATATATAATAATTACAAATATTTTAAGAATAAGTACAATAAATTATTATTTTAGAAAAATACTTAATAAATATATCTAGTGTCAATTACGCCTATTTTCTTGTCAAGCCGACGTGACACAAACGCCTTGCAGCCAAACCGTAAGAATTTTCGACGCATTTCGCTTCTACACGAACCTGACACATACTCAGGAGGTCTTGACTCTTCGAGCGTACGATCAAGAAAGCAACTGCATTTTTTTTTTTTTTTAGGGTGGACATAGATGCTGACTACCGCTAAGCGGACGTCCAGCTCCACCGGGTTTTGGGCGAGGGAAGGCCCTCTATAGCCCACTAGCAACTGCACTATACTCAACGTAATATATAGATTAACCTTACACTTTGAAAATAAAATATTTCGGATACAATTTAGTCGAGTGAAGAGATTGTATATCCACGTTTTGAACGTCGGGAAAGAGCAGATGCTATCACAATGTGAGGTACAAAGTATTAGGGATAGAGGCGGATCGCTCAATATTGTGAAATCGCAAAGGAAACGTAGTCAAATCGACACCGGTACGTAGAGCGCTTGCCGGGATTCTCACGATTTATGAGGCAATATGTTTAACGTCTACTACGGGAACCCTCTTGGAACATAACGGGGCTGTTACGTAAACAGATTGCTCGCGAGTGGTGGCCCGACGCCCCAGATATCGGCCTACGAACGACTCCTACACTTACAACTTTTGTACCGAATCGACGACGACATTTCGCTCCTTGGAAACCCTCTGCATGCGAATAGCTGCGCCGCTACTCTAGAATGATTTTCCGAATATGTACTACGACACTTTGTCGATATTTTCTTTGGATAGGCATATTATTTTTGTAACTCCTGTTAACTGACAAATCAGATGGATTTTAGATCGAGCTTAACCTATTTACAAATTTTATGAGCTTTACTACTTTTGAAGCGCTCGTAGCGAAGTAGTAGTGCTTAGCTGTTCTTAAGCGATCAGCAAAGTTAAGCAACGTCCGCCGCGGTAATGAGTAGGATGGGTGACCGCTAGTGACATTACTACTGATCGCTTCCGTGCTTCGGAGGGCACATTAAGCCGTCGGTCTCGATTGTCGTTTTAGGATGGCAGTCGTTATAGCATGGTGGTAGGGTATTTTGCGAATGCTCGCCTGGCTAGCTACCACCCTCAAGTAGAAAATCTGTCGCCAAGCACGGAACGGTGTGTTCCGGCAGCTGAGAGCCAGTAATTCAAGGTTAGCCTGAACCACACCTTTGACTATATCATCGCTTACCATCAGGTGAGATATTGATATCAATTTTGAAGCAGTGATGGCTCAGTGGAATTGGCTATGGACTGCCGTGCAGCAGGTTCATGGTTTGAATCCCGCCCAGAGCTTGAGCTTCACCGCATGGTGGAAGGGCATTTTGCGAATGCCCGCATATCTAGGGACCACCCTCAAGTAGAAAATCTGTCGCCAAGCACCTAACGGTTTGTTCCGGCAGCAGTCCTTGAGAGCCAGTGAAATAACAGGCAAAATAAGACTTAACAGGTATGTCTTAAGGTGATGGGCGCAGTGCAGTTCGTATCTTGTGATGAAATGCATCTGTTATAGGCAGAGGATACCGCTTAACATCAGGTGGGCCTAGCGGTTGTTCCTTCACAATAACATAAAAAAAAGGCATAATAAAAAAGGATTTTGAGAATTTATAATAATGAATCTTTATGTAACATCTGAATGTATATAATAATCAGAATGATGTCACGTAAAAGTCTATTACTCTATTATTATACATCGATAGCTAAGTGGGTCAGTGGTGGAATAATTATTATTTGTATGTACTTTCACGTTCCTACACATAAAACTATTGAAAGCAAAAGTAAGCTTATATCTCTTAGGTACATACAATTTTATTAATTCATGCCACTGTTGCACTGATTTTGATGAAATTCACTATCAATTAATAGATAGATTGAAGTATTATCATCACATCGACAGGAACGTCAACTGTTGAATAGGGTCTCTTTCTTTTGCCATAATCCCCACGTCCAAGAAAATAACCTGTGAAGGTCGGATCGTGACGATGTGAGGTAAGTGTTTTGAGCATGGTACCGACCTCAACAAGGTATTTCATACTTTTCAGTCTTAAAAGTCAGTATCGTTTTTTTTCTCTCTTTTTACTGATGCATAGGTACTGCTTACAATGTTATTTACTCACCTAAAATAGGTACTGTTCACATATTACAGTGAAATTATCCAGGAATTCAAATACATTTTTAGTTAATTAACAACCGGTTAAAAAGGCCTAATTTTGTTTTTGAAATTTAAGTACTAACGTAGGGTAGGGTGAGGTATACTCTACGCAAGAAAAAATAATTTCACGATTGAAGGAGTAATTGCGCAACAAACATTATATTATACTACAAATTTTTGGGAGTCAGTTTTAAAATAGGAAACAAGATACTGAAGATACCAGAATAAAATCGTCATAAAACAGTATATAGATCGGAAGTTGTTCCGATTAATTTTATTTAAAAAGTTAATTTTATCTTTCTTGGTATTTAATTTTTATTTTATTCCATTCAAAGATCTAACGATAGTAAATGTTACCATACTGAATTGGCCTATCTATCAGCTTAGCACACAATAAAAATTAAGCATCTACCGCAATAATTCACGTCACCATAAATAAAAATCTCATCGTACTCAGCGATAGGTAAAAAATAAAAAAAAAAGTCATAATTCCGAAAATACGAAAAATCGCAGAACATACATGTGATCGATTCAGATAGCCCTCTAGGTCCTCTACCTCCCAGCTTCAGTATATCACTACTTCTTGGGACACCCTGTATACCTGCTAGCTGTACCTGCGACTTCGTTCGTGATTGCCGTACCTGCAGACTAATTATTCACATTTGAGCACTGTTTATCGCAAATTAAGCAACGCTGTGGTCTGCGGCGAAGCACTCTTAGTAAAGCATAGCTCAGAAAGGAACTTCTTACTTTGGTTTTGTAAAACACCCGGGTTGTATTTTCCAGAAGACAGTAGTTAAGTTACTCAGAGAGTTCCTTCGCGGTTCGCACAATATATGTTGAAGCAAAGTTCTTTGTGCGTTTCTTTAGAATTTCGATTTTAAAACGGCGTCTTTTTGCCGAGGTTCTCCTTGTTTGGCGGCAGAACGAATATAAATTAGATTGTGCACCTCCATTGCGCAGTTTCAAAAATGTATCCGACTAAAGTTAAAAAAACTGATTGTGGCGAATGTTCCAGATTTTAGAGTTTTATCAAGCAAGCTTGCAAAACTAAATAAGGGTGCTGGGCTGCCCGTGGGATGCCAAGTTGCCTGTGGGGTGCCGGGCTGCCCATGGGGTGCCAGACTGCCCATGGGGTGCTGCACTGCCCGTGGGGTGCTGCACTGCCCGTGGGGTGCCCGCATGCCCGTGGCGTGCCGGGTGCTGGATTGTCTGTGGTGTGCCAGGCTGCCCGTGGGGTTGCGCAATGCCCGCGAAAAGAATAATTGAAACCGGACTACGCGTTAATAAATTACAACTAAGTGTACATTTTGACTTTCATCCCCTTTCCCGAGGGAACCGGGCTGAATTTCGCGATAATATACTTTTTATAATTCAATAAACTTCTTCGTAGTATGAAGTCAAATCATGTTAAGTTCAGTAGTTTTGGAGTGAAGCGCGACCGGGATACAGACAAGCAGACAAAAAAAATATATTGTTTTGGCATCAGTGTCAGCTTCAGAGTGCTCTTAATTACTTTTTTTCAAAATATCTGCCACGTACAGATTTGGATCTGTTACAGTTTTATTATAAGTATATATAGATATAGATATAATTGATAAGGGCTGCTCCTTGAAATCCTATGTAGATAACGTTTGTACTAGACTCGACCGTTTTGTGTATGCTATAAGACAACTGCGGCTATCAGAGTCGAAAGAACCTGCTGTGTAAATATTCAATTTAAAAAAAATACAAGGAGAATATACCTACCATAGATATCGTACTTACCTGTAAGTTTTTACATTTACTTATACAATTGATAAGAACTGCTCCTGGGAATCCTATGTAGACTACGTTTGTTGTAGACTCGACCGTTTTGTGAATGCTATAAGACAACTGCGGCTATCAGTGTCGAAAGAACCTGCTGTGTAAATATTCAATTTAAAAAAACACAATGAGAATATATACCATAGAAATAGTACTTACGTGTTAGTTTTATGTACTTATACAATTGATAAGAACTGCTCCTGGAAATCCTATGTAGACAACGCTTGTACTAGACTCGACCGTTTTGTGTATGCTATAAGACAACTGCGGCTATCAGTGTCGAAAGAATCTGCTGTGTATATATTCTATTTAAAAAAACACAAGGAGAATATATACCATAGAAATAGTACTTACGTGTTAGTTTTATGTACTTATACAATTGATAAGAACTGCTCCTAGAAATCCTATGTAGACAACGTGTGTTCTAGACTCAACCGTTTTTTGTATGCTATATGACAACTGCGGCTCTCTGTGTCGAAAAAATCTGCATTCAATAAAAAAAACACAAGGAGAATATACCATAGAAATAGTAGGTACTAACTTGTCAGTTTTTATATTCTTATACAATTGATAAGAACTGCTCCTGGAAATTCTACGTAGATAACGTTTGTACTAGACTTTCTCTCTAGTTGTGTTTTGTGTATGCTATAAGACGGCTATTGCTGTCGAAAGAATTGCTCTGTGCGTGCATCACGGCCATATATCTTCGGTTTTATCACACGGACTACCTTTGTGGGGCAACTTGGTAGAGCATTTATGATACAGAAAAACAGTACGGGTGATATGCTGAGCCTAGCTGACCGACCGCTGAACCGATAGCTGTCGGCCTATTTTGTGTACTCTATTTTCTTTGTATATCTGACTGTTTTTTTTAGTGTTTGTAACATATCTCCTACGAATAAATACTTATTAGTAACATATCTCAGAACTTTTGACTGGGTTCGACTTGGGACCGCTTTTGATGATTCTTTTTTATTTAAAGCTTCCCGTGTGGTCCTATTTAAATTTCAACAAAATCGATTTAGCCGTTTTTGAGTTACACTTCAATAACTAATTTTTCTTTCATATTTTGGTGATATAGTCATTGACAGTGAATGACAATGATCCCCTTAGTAGAATTACTGGCTCTCAAGGACAGCTGCTGGAACACACAGTTAGGTGCTTGGCGACAGATTTTTGGTAGTCTACAGCCAGGCGGGTATTCGCAAAATACCCTACCACCATGCGGTAAAGCTCAAGCCCGCGGCGGGATTCGAGCCATGGACCTGCTGCGCGGCCGTCCATAGCCAATGCCACTTGCCATAACTTCTTCAAAATGATGCTGGGCTAGAATTATGCCCCCCATAACTTCCCGTGGGAGCCGTAAGAGTTGATGAAGGGAAAAAAGGATGGCAGCAGCACTTTCTGTAGAAACGATATATTAGGCGCAAAACCCATCTAAGTAGCATGACACGTGATCTGGCACGCTACTTGCCACATTTCTCAAAATTAAATGCAAATGTACTACGCAACGCCCATTCACGTGACGTCACGTGACATGAGCGGATGTGCCACTCGGGCTGCTACTAGTGACGCATTGTACTGACTTAAGAGGCCTTTTACATTTTGCAGCCCTCTCACTCGCACTTTTAAAGATAATTCATCCTTCCCCAGTTCTCGCGGATAACAGACGTGTGTCACTTTGCTCTGTCAACTTGTCATCAAGCAAATAATAAAACTGAACTTTAAAATAGTACTCATAAAGATCATAATTGTAGTATTTCTTTTGTAAATAAAATACGAATCAAAAATAAATATTCTGACGTAACATAGTAAACGTAAAAATACGATCAATCAAAATGCTGCGATCTCCTACTGAGGGCCAAAAAGCATCATCCCATCCTGATCTTACTAAGGCAGGTACCATTGTTGCCACTCGGAAGCGTAAAGTGAACCCGGCAAGTGAAGAGTTCTCAGAGTTTAAGTCTACAATTTTGGACCTTATGACTAAAATGAAGGAGGATCAAGACAAAAAATTAGATGCTATCACTGGAGCCATAGAAGAAGTGAAGTGTCAAAATGAGACAATTTTGAAAACTCAGGACAAACTCGACGGAATTTGTCAACAGGCTGCGGAAATTAACACTGAAACAAAAAAGCTAATAAGTCAAATCAAAACCGAGCACAAAGAGGCATTATTAAAGATAAATCTTCTTGAGGAACAACTCGAAGATGTGCAAAGAAGCCAGCGGGCAAAATGCATGGAAATTACTAATCTCCCTATAAGTGAACCAGAAGATTTACAAGACATGGTGAGTAAACTGCATAGCGCACTTGGCGTTAAATTTAAGCCTGAGCATATTAACAGCATACATAGAAACAAAAAATCCAAAGGAAAGACCGTTATCGTGGAGTTCCAATCTCAGTATTTAAGGAATGAAGTTCTAAAGGCTGGTAAATCATATAACAAGACAAACAGAGACAACAAGTTGAACACAAATACTCTAGGTTTTTTAAATGACAAGGTGCCAGTGTTCTTAAACGAGCTTCTAACACCCAAAACTAAGCAAATATATTATCAGGCCAGAATGAAAGTTAAGCACCGTGCTCTAATGTTCTGTTGGGTAAATAATGGCAGAGTTTTTGTTAAAAAGGACGAAGGAGATACAGCGGTAAATATCAAAACTCTTTCTCAACTGGAACAACTACAGGGAGACATAAACATGCTAATGTGACTAGTTAACAAAACAAATAACAAAATTCAATTTAGTCCAAAATTACTTTTCTATACAAGGCTGTTTGGTGTAATTACCGTATATAATTTTAATTTTATTTGTACGTCATTAGGACAAAGTATGGTAATATCACCGGTAATTTTGTGTTCTATTGGTATTACTGATTATTGTTTTAGTTTAGTATACTGCATGTACTTTTGTTATACTACACTACATATGCTATTATTTATTAATAATTTTATCAACTACACTTTATACTTTTACATTAATAAATTACTTTATATATTAAACATTTTAATTATTTTATATAGGGATCATTACGTCTTATTTATATGCATAATACAAACTTTTAAGTCATTAACACAATCACACTCAAACACACACATAATTCACCCACTCAAAAACATGTCAGTCTGCAATGTTCAATGTTACCATTACTTATTTTCAATACCTATTTATGAACCATATGATCATGACTGAAGTAAAAGATCTTGCCGTTGACATTGATAGTAATATCAATGTCGGTAACGCGGTATTTGAAGAAATACCGGAACACTGCAGACAGCATATACACAACACACAACCTACTATTAACATAATTTCACAAAATATACGTAGCCTTAATCATAACATTGAAGATTTCAAAATCCTTTTAACGAGGTTAAACCTAAATGAGGATATCATTGTCCTCACTGAATGTTGGTTATCGAAATTACCCAACATACCCAAATATGATGATTATAAAATTTATCGTACTCAACAAATATATAATCAAAATGACGGTGTTGTTGTTTACATCAAAAATGCAACAGATTATGAGGTCTATGAACCGATCAATACACAAGAGTTGAACTGTCTAGTCATAACTCGTAAAATGGAACTAGCCGTTGTTTGTGTATACCGACCTTGGACATTTACTCATCTTGAAAAGTTTCTTGATTCTATTGATGCTATACTCAAGGACTTAAAACATTTTCAACGGATAGTTGTCACAGGAGATATTAATATTGACATTAAAAATCAAAATAATGCTAACAAAGCGTCACACTATCTTAATCTTCTTGCTTCGTACGGTCTCTTACCTTCTCATACTTTTTCTACGCATCAAAATAACTGCTTGGATCACTGTTTCATAAAAACAAATCAACCAACTACAACTATTGTTTGTCCCACTACAGTTACGGACCACTCAACAGTTATTCTTAGTTTATCCAGGAACGTCAAGCAAAATATACCAAAGCCTAAAAAATATAAGAAAACTGACTATGGTGCTGTTCTGGATGAGTTATCTAAGATTGACTGGTCGGTAATGCTTGAAAATATGTGCCCAAATACTGCTATGAACGCATTGATTTTTACCATTCAAAATACAATGTCTAAATTTACAACTTTTGTCACTATACCTCGTAATAAAAGAACTATAAAACCTTGGGTTACCTCTGGATTATTAAAATGCCTAAAAAATAGAGATCGGTTGCACAAAAAGCTTAGAAATGACCCTCAAAATGTAATATTAAAAATCACCTACCTACGTTATAGAAATACCTGTAATAAAACATTGAAAAACCTGAAAAATGCGTATTTTAGAGCAGAAATGAAAAAATACAATATGAATCTTAAAAAACAGTGGGACTGTATCAAAACTCTCTGTAACATCAACAAAACAAAAGAACATAGCCTTAACTTACTTAATTTAAAATTAACACCTAAGGATTCAGTTAACGAAGTAAATAATGTTTTTTGTAGTGTAGGCAGGGATTTGGCCGAGAAAATTATTGACAACTTTCATAATAAGCAGCTGCGGAAAGATGAAGATAAAAAAGTAGACAACCTTCAGTCTTTTGTGCTACTTCCTACCGATGAAGGCGAAGTAAAATCAATTATTCTTGGTCTAAAAAATGGTACTAGCACAGGCTGGGATGGAATCCCAACACTTATTTTTAAACTAGGTGTGCATATATTAACGACTCCTGTCACAATTATTTGTAATATGTGTTTTAGTGAAGGATGCTTTCCTAACGCATTAAAGCGTTCTTTGATTATACCGATTCACAAGTCAGGGGATACAGATAGTGTATCGAATTACAGGCCTATATCTCTCTTACCGACGCTCTCTAAAATATTAGAAAAACTTATTAACTTCAGATTAAAATACTATTTAGAAAATAAAAATATTTTATCACCATATCAATTTGGTTTTCGAAACAAAAAGTCTACATCAGATGCAGTTAAATTGTTGATTGAAAAGATTGTAGATAATTTAGATAACAATAAAAAATGTATAGCGATCTTTCTTGATTTGGCAAAAGCCTTCGATACTGTTTCGGTGCCCTTACTTTTAAACAAATTATACAATATTGGTATACGCGGATTGCAACATAAGCTTTTCAAAGACTACCTATCAAACAGAAGACAATCAACACAAATTGGGGAACATATAAGTAATGAATTAAACATTGAATACGGAGTTCCTCAAGGAAGCATCTTGGGTCCAACACTGTTCCTAATATATATTAATGACATGTGCAATCTTACTCTAGATCATGGCAATGTTGTGACTTATGCGGATGATACCGTTGTCCTCTTTTCGGGTGACACATGGGAAACAGCAACTCAATATGCAGATCAAGGCTTCAAAAAACTTACAAACTGGCTGGCAAATAATCTTTTGACCCTCAACGTACTTAAAACGAAATACTTAACATTCAGCATACGACAAGATACTCAACCACCCCCTTCTACAATTAAGATAAAAGCGCACTACTGTAATGATGACTTTGATTGTTCTTGTTCTGAAATATCTTCTACGCGTGACATAAAATATCTAGGTGTTATATTGGACAACCATCTTAACTGGAAAACTCATGTTAAAACTTTGTCAGGACGCATTAGGAAATTAATTTTTATTTTTAAAACCCTCAGGCATGTTTGTGAAACAACGCAACTGGTAAATGTCTATTACGCACTGTGTCAATCTGTTCTAACATATTGTATAAGCTCTTGGGGAGGGTGTCCAAAATCTACACTTATTTTACTAGAAAGAGCACAAAGAGCCGTGCTAAAAGTCATGCTTTATAAACAATTTCGTTATTCAACTACAAAGCTATACCAAGAGATAAATATACTTACAGTTAGGCAAATTTATATAAAAATACTGTTGGTAAGTCAACATAGAAAACCCGCTGACATAAGTCCAAAAAGTAGAAGAAAAGACAGAGTGTATGTTGCACCTCGGCGCACAACAACTTTCGCTAAATTTTTTGCAAGTTTTATTGGTCCATATACTTACAATAAAATAAATAAATGCATTAGCATAAAAAACCACAACGTATTAGAATTTAAAAAAGATGTAACTTTATACCTTAAAACTCTTGACTACGCGGAGACCGAAGAATTAATAAGGACGACTGTGTGATAGGTTCACGTATCAAATATTTAAATTCATATGATCTTAAGAATAACACGTGACATATATATATATTTATATATATATAAATTAATCTTATATAAGGATTATTCAACAAAACACTATTTCGTAGCTTTAACAATATTTAATAGCTGTCTTATAATTTGGGTAATGATAAAAACAAATAATAATAGTAATAACTGGTATATAGAAATGATTAATAAATACACAAAATTAAACACAAATAAACTCAATACACTACTTCAGTAACACTTACAACATAATTTTGTATTATTAATATTAGGTTAACACCTTGTACACTTTTTTACTTATTTACTTAGAGTAAAATACTTTTATGTTAAGTATGTTTATTTTATTTATATTATAATTAAAAGTAATTTTATTTATAATATATATTCTATTTATTCTTTTTTTTTATTGTTTATTTTTTATTTATTTTTTATAAGTATATATTCTGGGATCGTGTAATTACTCTAAAATATATGTTTGTACTATGTGTTGTGTATGTATCTACTATACTTACTTAATTACATTCTTACATTCATACGTAATAATAACATTTCATTAGGTTATAATCTTAATCAGAAAAAACATGTTTCTTAATTGATATATTTAACCAAGTTCTTAGTGTTATATTTAACTCATACAAAAATCTTATGTAATAAAACTCACCTATACATTAATTTAATTTCTGGTAATAATAATCTATTTTTATATATGTAGATGTAAACATGTTTAACATGTCTAATTATAGACTAATATAAAAAACGGATCGATTTGTCTGATACATTTACGTATACTACAAAGTTGTAAACAAAGATGGCAATATTATCTACATCTCTATCTACACAAGAATGCGAAAGCAATATGCGAGGAAGCGGAGCACTGCCACCGAGATACAGTTTTCGAACTAGTTCGGAGGGTAGGATGAAGTTGAATTGTATACGAGCCTGTAGTAATTCTATGTACATACTTAAATTAATACGAAATTCATCTACTTAGGTTCATGTTTGTTACAATAACTCATCAGTTATTGTATTGTATAGAAAGTGAATATGAAGTGAAGTGATACAATCTGTCTCCAGTGCACTTTAAAGTTTGTGTATCTACATTACTTCACCTACAAAAACATGTTTTAAAAACTTTCAACAAATTTAAAATTTAAGTTATAACTAGGTATGTACATAATATATTAATGTAAGATATTAAGGTTAGTTAAGCAAATATTATAGGCTAAGATATTTGAAATAAAATATTTGTATTTGTATTTGTATTTGTATAATTTCAAATAGCAACCATACGGTTTATATTTTTTAAAATGTGGTCAATCATTATTTCGCTGCATGCGACTATAGATGCTCTCAACATATTTTTAATTTGTAACATGTTGAGTCCAATTAGAATTAGAGGCCCGAAATTTAAAATAACTAAATTACGCGTTTTGGATCCCCCATAACAGATATCAAAATGAAAATTAGTCGAGAACATCTATAGTCGCATGCAGTGAAATAATGATTGACCACATTTAAAAAAATATAAACCGTATTGTTGCTATTTGAAATTATCTTTAAAAGTGCGAGTGAGAGGGCTGCATAATGTAAAAGGCCTCTTAAGTTAAAATCCCGGAAGCGATCATCCTCAAGTAGAAAACCTGTCGCTAAGCACCTAACGGTGCGTTCCGGCAGTTGTTCTTGAGAGCCAGTAATTTTAGGTTAAGCCTATTAACACATTCGACCACATCATCATTTACCACTAGGTGCGATAACTTCATTGTTAAATCTTGATGCGTATCAAATCATGTTATGTGCATTTCCCTATTCAGATGCACTGACTCAAAGCCAGAATGAGCATATTCACTCATTAAATACAATTTTATATAATATGACATGTCGTCATGGAGACAAACTTTTACTTTTATTTTTTGACTGTAATAAATTTATTACTCACTTTATGTTGACTCAGGATAGGATGTACCTACCTAAGAAATATAAAAATTTAATTGCTACTTTGGTAGCTTATAATATTGAGTCGGTTATAGGAAATATAACTAAGTCTAGTTTTGACGCTACAGATTTAAGTACATGTACTAATGTTCAGTCAAACAGTTTAAACTTTTAAGAGAGACAACAGGGAAGTGTTCTGACATAACACTATACTACCAAAATATAAATCGCTTCCCTGGCAAAATACTTGAAATTGATATATTCTTAGATAAATATCCATTTGACATATTATGTTTCACTGAAACTTGGCTTAGAGCAGATAAAATGTTATTTAATGTTAAGAATTTTAGTGTGGGTAGTGCGTTTAACAGATCATCTGCAGAAGGAGGAGGGTGTATTATACTTGTAAAAAATAATTTAAAATTTAAAGAACGCCGTGACTTGGTCAGATGTTCTGTCGAACGTGTCTGTGAGGTTGCTTGTGTGGAGGTGGACAGGCATCTCGTGTTGTGCGTATATCGACCACCAACAGATGAAGGTCGTGCTCAAAATTTTACAGAATTTTTATCCACTTTGGAAAATATACTACAGAAAATTTCAAAATGCAAAAAACCCATATTTGTATGTGGTGATTTTAATATAGATATTTTATTGAATACTAAAAATAAGACTGATCTTATTTCATTGTTTAAGTCATTTAATTTGAAATTTCTATTCTGTGAGCCCACTAGGATATCAGACACTTCAGCTACCTGTATAGACAATATATACTCAAACTGTAAGACTAAAGAAAAGTCAATAATGAAGGGTGTTAGATCTGATCATGAGGGCCTAGCGATAAAATTTGATGGAATCAGAAAAACAGAGAGGTATGAAATTGAACATAGACTATTAACAACTAGTAGGCTGGAAATACTCAGTACCAACATAGAAGCTAAGCTTGGCATTACAAGTTTTTCTCATAGTGACCCAAATGACATTTATAATAGCTTATTTTCTTTAGTAAACACTGAGTTTCAAAAAGTATGTCCAAAAATAAAAAAACAAATAGATGGAAAGTTGAAGTTCGGTGATTGGGCAACAACAGGTATTCGAAAAAGTAGAGATTATTTTGTTTGATCTGTATCGTAGGAAAAATTTAACATCTTGCAAAAAGTTTCATGATTATGTTAGGAAGTATTCAAAAATGTTCAAATCTGTTTGCTTGTGTGCTAAATCTCTTTTTATTAGAAACAAAATTAGCAAGTCTAAAAATAAAATAAAAACCATTTGGAAGACTATAAATAGTGAAACTGGTAAAAATAAACCTAGAGATGCAACATATGTCTTAACTATTGATAAAAATCAAATCTCTGATTCAATACAAGTGGCGAATATATTTGAAATTTTTTTTTCTACTTTGCCCCTAGAAGCCACTAAGTCATTGGATTCTTGTCCCAATGTAGCAGAAACTATGTTAAAACATAATTTTCCAAGCAAATCACCGGACTTTTCTTTCAGACACACCACAAGATTTGAAATTATAAAAACATTTCAAAGTTTAAACATAAAGAGTACTGAAGACTTGTGGGGTATGTCAGTAAAAGTGGTAGAGTCTATAATTTACATTATTGCACCATATTTAGAAACAATATTCAATCTTTGTGTCGATAGTGGAAACTTCCCCGATTTAATGAAACAAAGTAAAATCACTCCAATTTTAAAGTCGGGGTCTACATCTGACCCTTGCAATTATAGACCTATTTCCATCTTACCTGTTCTGAGTAAAGTATTCGAAAAAATTATTAACTACTATCCCATTTTAACAAGCATAATTTATTAAATGAGAATCAGTTTGGTTTCACCAAGAGCAAATCAACAACAGATGCAGGTGTTCAATTGATGTCGCATATACTGGAAGCCTGGGAGAGTTCACATGATGCTATTGGCGTATTTTGTGATCTTTCCAAGGCATTCGACTGTGTAGAGCACTGCACTCTGATTCGTAAACTTTCCCACTATGGTATTCGTGGAAAAGCTCTGAATCTTATAGTCATATCTGTCAGACAGGCTACAGAGGGTTGGAATAAGTGGCAATACTTCTTCCGGGTCATTTGTAAAAATGGGAGTACCACAGGGATCAATTTTGGGACCTTTTCTGTTTCTAACATATATTAATGATCTGCCTTGCATGGTCAAAGATTTCTGCGATATTGTTTTATTCGCAGATGATACCTCTCTGATTTTTAAAGTAGATAGGAAAGACAGTGAACTGACGCATGTAAATAATGTATTATCTAAGATTTGTAAATGGTTCGCCGCTAATAATCTTCTCCTAAATTAAAAAAAGACTAAATGTTTAAAGTTTTCTTTACCAAATGTTCCTTATGTTGAACCAAACATAAAGCTTGGCCCAGATAAACTCCCTATTGACAAAGCGACAGTCTTCCTGGGAATCAAAATGGATTCCACTTTACAATGGGATCCACATATACATGATATCTCCGGAAGACTTAGTTCTGCTGCATATGCAGTTCTTAGGATAAGACAGTTAACAGACGTAGCTACTGCTCGCCTAGTTTATTTCGCGTACTTCCACAGTATTATGTCGTATGGCGTATTGCTGTGGGGAACTGCTGCTGAGATAGAGACAATCTTTATCATACAAAAGCGTGCAATTCGAGCCATATATAAAATGGGTCCTAGGGAATCTGTAAGGGATCTTTTTAAAGAAATTGATATTTTAACTTTACCAAGTCTGTATATATTTGAAAATATTATGTATGTTCGTAAAAATTTGAGTAAATTTAAATTAAACAGTGACAATCACGATTACAATACTAGGAATAAAGATAAAATAGCGGTGCCAGGTTTTAGATTAGCAAAGACAAATAAAAGGTCCTTCTTAGGTAATTGTGTGCGGTTTTATAATAAAGTTCCTAAACATATTACAACGCTCACAGAAGGGAAATTCAAGTTGCATGTGAAAAACATATTGATTAAAAAATCCTTCTACACAGTTTCTGATTACATAAACGACAAAAATGCCTGGACAATTCCGCCTCCGCCAAGCTATTGCCTGTCACCTACATAATTTAAACAAATATTGTAATAACTCTATTATATAGTATGTATGTAACACATTGTTAAAAGATGTTTAAAAGAATGGCCCCGAGTTTCTTGCCCGTTCTTCTCGCAGTGGCTCTATACAATTTATTTGCTGAACGTGGCAGTACAATGTAGAATATTTCAATACTTAAAATTGTAATTGACCTTCATAAGAGCGTCGTAGACGCCTAAATTGAATAAATGATTTTGACTTTGACTTTGACTTTGCGATTGTGGTCAAAGGCTTAACTATCAGGAATAAAAAATATATCTAATATATACATGTTTTACATTCAATTTAATAGGATAATTATGAAAAGTTTTAATTGTTGATGTTAGCCGGTTGTAATGTGATGATGTGGTCAGTGATGTAGTTTAGAAAAAACAAATATAGAGACCGGCTCTCAGGGAGAGCTGGCCGAATACACGTTTATGTTTTTATGTTGAATTTACTACGGAATAGCTTGGTTAGCTTTAGCAGTTTTATTTTATTTTGTTTATTTATAATTATATATAATATAAGCTTTGCCTTTACTATCTCATCTGATGGTAAATGATGAAGATGTTGTTCAGGCTATCTTAGAATAAATGGCTATTAAGTACCTTTCGGCTTGGCGACAGATTTTCTACTTGAAGGTGTTAGATAGCCAGGCCGGCATTCGCAAAATGCCCTATCACAATAGCATAACGACTTCCATCCTAAGACAATACGGGACCCTACCGCGACGGCTTTCTACGCAGCACGGAAGCGCTCAATACCTAGTAATGTTACGAGCGGTCACCCATCCAAGTCATGCCGGCAGCGGCCTCTGCTTAACTAAGTTAATCGGCTAAAAACGTCTATGCAAGCTATGCTACGAGCGCCTCAAAAAAGAAAGGTGGGAGTATATTTCATAGTATCGTATATTCATTTTGGTTTCGTTGTAGGTACCTTACCTAGGTACTATAATCAATAATATAAATATATGATATATAGATCTGAAAGACCCGGGCTATAAGAGGGCCTTCCCTGGCCCAAAACCCGGTGGAGCTGGAAAAAATATTTAAGCAGCAATAATTCCGCCATAAATCCAACAGGTACATCGACGTGGCGTCAAAAACACCACGTACTCCAGCCGGAAGTTTTTTACTTTACTTATTGACGCGTTTTTCCTCTACACGACAGGAAATCATCCAGGAGGTGACTCCCCGAGCGTTTGATCATTTTGTTGATGTAGCCGAGTTAGTTTTTTTGGAGAGATTGTCGCTATAGTACATTGTACACCAAGAGATGCAAACGATTTATTTCTGTTTGAGAGTATGTTTAGGCCTGACGCGCCGCGGAGGGCTTAAAGGAAACTCCAGAATAGAAATAGAACTTTCTCTCGAGTGATACATAATGCTTTATACTACACCTATGAGAAAAACAAAATCATTATAAGTTTTCTCGTATTTGTCCCGATACTTCTCAGGAAGTAATTTCTTTATGATTTCTTGAGCAGTATATTTTTATTTCTGGTGGAGTCATCATTATAATATCGTCACTTTCAATATCAGATGACATTTTGGAATATGATTTAGAATTATTAAAAGCGTACTGTTCTATTATAAGTATAGTAAAAAATAAAATTAAGAAAACAAAACAAATTGCCGCGCTTATTTTTCGTAGTTCAGAAAAAGTTTCCAAACTCCTTTCATTGAAAATCGAATACGAAAAAGAATCCCACCGCTTTTTTTGTAATTATTTGATATGAAAACCTTTTTGAGATTTATTGACAATTGAATTATTTTATGTTCCAGCTAGAAAAAAAAATCGCTAGCAGGGCGGATGGTATGGATTTTCATACAACATTCCTTCACTGCTACGGAGGGCATTTATTTTAATAATATAAGATAACTTTTCCCAACGTACATTTATAAGGGAGAAATGACGAACTTTATACTTAACACGTTTTTGAACGAGCAATGAGACTCTTTCTGAGTATGTGGTTTAAAATATTTATTTTAATACATTTGCTCATGAAAACTAAAATTATGTTAGTGTGAAAATGAATTTCTTGCTTTTAAACTGTCGGCAGGTCGACATCAACGAGATTGTAATGTTTTATTATTTTTCCTTACAAATATAAACCAAGGATTTTCTTGCCTGCAAGTTACAGATACGAATCACGTAATAACGTCCTTACAGTTAGTGGTATAGTGCTACCAAATGAAAATGGGTATCGTTTTGTTGTTACAACAAAAAAATATACCTACTAATTTTAATTTCCGAATCAAGACATTGCTAAAAGTATCGGTATTGCAATAACACTTTACCTTTTTTTTAACGGTCAACACAAAACGACGAAGGCAACATGGTAACACTTTTATGTGAGCGACGGTGCGCGGTTGTTGGATTTGTTAAAAACTAAATCAAATAAAAGTATTTCTATCATCTTACTTAGATTTTTATTACAAAGAAAAAAACCCTTTTCTTTTTAGGGTTTCAAGCACAAAGGGCAAAACGGAGCTCTATTAATAAGACCCCACTGTCTGCCTGTATTTCCGTCTGTATGTTACAGTTCTGTAGGTCGCAAAAATAATGAGTTACAAAGATGAAATTTAGTAATCTGCGTATAACGTTGACCCAAAGACAAATATTTGAAAAAAAAATAATAATGGGGCCTCAATACATGAGAAGATAAAAAAAACTTTTTGCGACCCAACGTGTGGGATGTTATCATTAAGAGGTAAGTAATTAAGTTGAGTACATTTTCTTTTTACAATATAATTGATTGTTCATAGTTTTAAATTATATACCATTTTTGTTACGTGGTCTATCTCAAAAACTAAATTAGTAGCGAACCTGAAATTTCATACCATATCTTAAAAAAATCTTGTTAACTAAGAAATTTAGATAATTTTGAAGGATATGATAAAAGAGTATATATAAATCCCATAATTGCTTATTATTTTATTAATTTTGTAGCTGCAGAAACAGTTGAGAAACTTCAGCCAACCAAACTTCAAAGGCCTCATGTAGGTACTGCCGGAAATGCGTGGTGATTGCTTTGTCGTTGAGTTTTACGTGATCGATCGGGCCACCAACGGAGGGTTTACGTGCACGCCTGAAGGACGCGTGATTTGTTGAGATACTCCTATACAAATTGAGCAGGTATTTGGTTTGATGCACAGACCTATGAAAACTGAATTTTCAAACTAATTTTATAATAAGATTCTTTAGATTTTATACAAGTGAGCTACTTGTAATTAGCCATTAAATCAAAGTCAAGTGTATAAAGGTAAAACTACGAAATTACATTCAACAAAAAGTTAACGAACCGAAAAGGTGAGTACCATAAGTAGATAAGTACGATAGAGTAGTATGAGTATAATGTTTGCAATATTTTTTTATGGAAATCTCACGGAACACTCACGGCTCAGCTGTGGTTAAGAAGTAACCTCTGCATAGGCAGAGGTGACCGCTTAACGACAGCTGAGCCTTGTGCGTGCAATAAAAAAAGAGTTATCATCACGAAATGCATCTGTCATAGAACAGATGCATTTCGTCACAATTGACGAGCTACAGTGCGCCCATTACCCTAATTCCAGATTAGCCTGAACAACATCTTCGACCACATCATCGCTTACCATCAGGTGAGATAGTGGTCAAATGCTAACCTGTCAGGCATAAAAAAAGCTCCCAGTTAACTTCCATAAAAGGAGGACAATCTCAATTTGACACGTATATACAAATATTTTTTTAAGTGTGACCACGCATACCTTATTACAGAGTTATCCATTTTGATAATTCTTTTTTATTGAAAAGGGCATACTTACTCTCAGTTGGTCTCAAATTTCATCAAAATTGTTTTAGTAGTCTTGAAGTTACACTCAACTAACTGAAAAATGCTTCACACCTAGATGATTTGGTAGTTGCAAGTTTTGTCGATGGTGATGGTGACCAGTATTGTTGGTGAGTAAAAATCAATCGTTGGACCTACTGGCTGTTTATATTATTTACAGTTATTTTCCACCCTCATTAGTAAAAAACGGTGAAAAAAAATTCACAAAAAATTTAATTGACTTCTAACAATGAAAAGGTAGAAATGACTTTGTTGAAGTTGGACCCTGAAATGTGATCTCAGAGTTTTTTGAATCGGCATGGGGACTTTAATAAGTTATTTCATACCTTTCAGTGTTAGAAATCGGTTCCATTTCTTGTGAAAAAATATTTTTATTGCATCTTAAGTGCTGCTACCGAAATACAATTTTGTTTAGTTAGGTGCTTGGTGACAGATTTTTTACTTGAGTGTCACTTAACTAATATCCCATTAATTAAACAACAATAACGTTTAATTATGTATATAACTTAGCAAGAGTAAAATTACACTCTCAGTGTCAAAAATAAACTCCCTAATAATTATACTTGATTCAAAGTTATACAAAGCAATATTTCAAATATATATTTGATTTCAGTGTAGGTTGTTAGGTACTCTGTTACCTCATTTCTAACTCCCACCTGCTTTGAAACTTTAACAGAGTAGGTATCTTTATGTAAATATGAAATCCCTGATAGTTAACGGACCACCTACAAAAACTGAAATCTACATATTTATATCACAATGTTATATTTATATTTAATACTGGGTAACAAATAAAGTAAGAGTGATAATTTTAAGTTGTTTTTTTTTATGCCTGATAGGTTAGCCTTTGACCACTATCTCACCTGATGGTAAGTGAGGATGTGGGCGAAGATGTTGTTCAGGCTAACCTAGAAGGTAGGAGATATACGTATCAGTTAATCACTATGTATTGCGTTTTCTTTTGTACTATTTGATTTTGTAATTTAATATATTGTTCTAAGTACTACTTAAGTTATGCAAATAATAGGTAAGTGACTGAGCTACTTAATATGCTACAGCTGAATACTGTGATCTGCTACGTTTTTTTTAAGAAATGACGTACTTCTTGTCGACTATTAAATATTTGTTATAATTAGGTGGGTAGTTTTATTTCATGTTAATCTATAGAACAAAGATATTGCAGGTAGACATACGGAGTATTTGTTGTTATTATGTATTTTATAGTGTTATACTAATGAACGTGTTTATAAATGTATTATTATTGCAGCTTAGATTATTGATGGGTCTCCGCTCGCGCTCCGACTAGATACCGCGCTACCTGAAAACAATAGATCCGTAAATGCGGCAACTCAAGGCAATTAAATAAGATTTTAATTAGTTGAAGGCCTCATTTTTAACAGTTATTTTATTATTTACATCTCTTAACTAATATTTAAATAATATGATTAAAAATAATTATAATTATATGTAGGTAGTAGGCGTACATTGTTTGAAAGATAAAGGTTAATGAAAGGCGAAACTGGCTCGGGTACGCCGACTTCGGCGTAGTATTAGTTGCCGCATTTTACAAAGACACCGGCGGTATCTAGTCGGAGCGCGCGCGGAGACCCATCAATAATCTAAGTATTGCAGTAACAAATTTACCTATATGCATATTTGTGGGAACACACTTAGACGTAACGCAGGTTAACCTAGTACGGCTGCTTATGGAAGGTAAATAAGTATACTGTGTATTATCTTAGGATTTTAGTATTTAAGTAATTATTTATATCCTGTTTGTTTTTATGGGAATTTTTATTTGTATTGTATTTGTATTATTTCATTAATTTTTATTTATTTTCTGACTGATTTTTTTTTACCTTTGTTACTCCAATATCACACATTCACCTCCTGTACAGTCGTGCTACTAACATATATAAGGTATACTTTGTTCTAATTACATTTATATAACCTAAACAATATTATTTATGATAAACCTGTACTCACTGAACCAAGCACGGAATTTAAATTAACTTAATTGTAGACAATACTCTTTGTAATATATTTCTACGTTTATTTTACACGATGAGAATGGAATGACTATTTTTTTTTAAACAAGGGATTTTACCATAGACAATGTAGATGATGTCTATGGTCAAGTTGTTTGTTAACAGGAGGAGAGGAAAACGGAGGTCTCGGTCAAGCGTTTATATAATTTTAACTTTCGATTGATTGATCGTAGTTTCTAACAAGTGGTTAAGTAATGCATATTTATTTAATTCATAAAATTACAAATTGACGAGAGGAAAACTTATAGTCATGTGCGGGATAGGTAATAATTTTACCTCTCGTAAATTTGTAATTTTATAATGTAATCCGCAGAGCATGTGTTATTGCAATTGAAATTTATTTTATTTGTTCATTTGTAAGCGAAATATACACGGGGAAGACTTTCTACTTGAGGATGGAGCTATTAGCCAGGCAGACATTCATAAAATACCCTACTAGTATGTACTTTGAAGCGCTTGTTAGAATCATATATTTGTTAAGCTTAGATTCTCTTAAGTAAATAAGTTACGAGAAGTTACTCATTATGTAATTGTAGAATATTCTAAAACTTGTTGATATTTGTCATTTTTAATAACCGCCACACTGAAACCCTTTATGATCTGTATTAATTCTAGACTAGCCAATGACGAACCATCCTGTCTTATTTCGGGTTGGCTGATACGTTGTGGCGGGAACGCTCATGTCTCTGATTGGTTGTGATAAATATGGCGGGTAGTTTAATGGATATGCGACAGACACTTGGCGCCAGTCATTGCTATAAAACCAATGTCTTAGCTTACTGACCTCTCTTTATTCTTCACAAAGTGAAGTTTGCCTGGTGTTATTTTGTACTTCGTGGACGAAATACTGTCAGTATGGCCGTGTTAGAATCATATATTTGTTAAGCTTAGATTCTCTTAAGTAAATAAGTTACGAGAAGTTACTCATTATGTAATTGTAGAATATTCTAAAACTTGTTGATATTTGTCATTTTTAATAACCGCCACACTGAAACCCTTTATGATCTGTATTAATTCTAGACTAGCCAATGACGAACCATCCTGTCTTATTTCGGGTTGGCTGATACGTTGTGGCGGGAACGCTCATGTCTCTGATTGGTTGTGATAAATATGGCGGGTAGTTTAATGGATATGCGACAGACACTTGGCGCCAGTCATTGCTATAAAACCAATGTCTTAGCTTACTGACCTCTCTTTATTCTTCACAAGTGACTGCTGCATCGAGACTTATTGAGTTAAGTACTGTATTATATTATTTAATGTAACGTAACTGATATTCATGTGTTGTGTGTGGGTCTATGTTTGTTGGCTTCCAAATTCGCCCTTTTTATTGTATTATCGTTGTGAAATGTGACTATACAATATTACCTTTGAAGTAATCCATGTGACCCTAATGATGTATTATTCTTATTAAAGTGTTCTATGTGTTCCTATAAACGTTGTGTTTTTGAAGTATCCTTATGATTCCCTTTTGTGTAGAAAACCTAGTAAGTGGGATAGTTAAGTACTGAACTAGTAGTACTCATTTACTTTACCTTAAGCTAGGACTAGATTATGGCATCACCGCCTGAAAACATCTTATAATTTAATGAGCCTACATTACAGATTAAATAAATGCTCTCTATCTAGACAAATCTCACACGCTCGTAGCGAAATTTACTTAGCTGTTCTCAACCGATCAGTAAAGTCAAGCAAAGTCGCCCGCGGTCATGAGTTGGATGTGTGACCGCTAGTGACATTATTACTGAGCGTTTCCATGCTGTACACGTTAAGCCGTTTATAGCATGGTTGTAGGGCATTTTCCCGCCTGGCTAGCTACCACCCTCAAGTAGAAAATCTGTCGCCAATCACCTTACTGTGTGTTCCGGCAGCTGTCCTTGAGAGCCAGTACTTCTAGGTTAGCCTGACAACATCTTCGACCACATCGTCACTTACCATCAGGTGAGATGGTGGTAAAAGGCATTAAAAAAAAATGTGTCGGAGTTTTCCGATTACCATAATAATGGCCTCAATGATAAATAAAATGTCAATTATTTACTTCCTAGTTACAGTTACTTACCTAATGAAAATTACACGGTTACTTCTGACTTAAACCGGCAATTAGCTTACTCGAGACTTTACTTGAAGGTCATGAAAGAGGCCCTAAGACAACAAACGGGCCCCACGATGACTCTTCGAAGCACAGAAGCGCTCAGTAATAAATGTCACTAGCGTTCACCCATCCAAGTAGTGATCACAGAGAACATTGCTTTACCTAGTGATTGGTTAAAAAGAATAAGCAAGCGCCCAACTTCATGTTGACACTGGGACTGCTAGAAAAAGAAAACATCAGACAGAAACTGCTCTTGGATTTACTTAATACAAAAAATAGCCCAGAAAAGGACAAAGGACAAAAAGACATTTATTCCGATTAAGTTTTCCCGAAGGATATAGTTTAATATATCGTTGTTACGGTTTCAAATCCCATGCGGACTTAGTCGTAGGAAAAACTATTTATTATAAATTGAAATGGACCGGAAACATGAATATATTATACATTTGTTTTTCGGCGACTTAATATGTAATTATTTCTTGTTCATTATTAACTATCATGAAATATCTTTAGATTATGTACAGTAAAACATAGTCCTAATATTGTAACCGTTTGTCTGTCTGTACTTCCTTATGTACCGGAAACTAGATCGAAAATAGATTATTAGACTGAAATTTAGATATTTGATGTAGGAAGATACCTCAAAACAAAATTTTGAATAAGAAATTTTGTGAAGTTTAATTTCAGAGACTACTCTAGTGTACGAAATCATTAACAGCTATAACGTCTACCGTTGAAAAATGCCTCCCCCATTAGGGGGCTAGAGTAACATGTAGATAGCTTTGTTAAAAAACTTATAGGTATCTAGTAAGTAAGTGCTTATCATCAATGTTATCATATACATACTTATATTTGTACAACCAACCTAACTTAGATAGAAGTATCATTGTCTATTATAGATACTTAGTTACATATATACTTTAATAGTGTATATGTTATATGTATATGTTTTATATTCACTTTTTTGAACAATAAAAAAATATTTGTATATTTATATTTGTATACAAAGTAGGCATCCAAAAAGCTTTGTACCCAAGCTTATGTGGTCTCTGCGTCATCTAGTCATCACTGAATAGAGTACAATATAGTATATCAATCTTTAACACATTCTGGGCTCAGAAGTATAACAATGGAGAGATTTTATTATATAAATCTAACGTGGTTTTCACTCATTTTAGTAAATAATACGGGATAACTCACGTGAATATTTCAGATAGCTCCGACTATAGTTTCAACCGCATACGGTGGTCTTTTTCAAGGAGAGCTCGGGACGCCCGCGTTGACGTCTCGCTCTTCACTAAGCTAAGTCTGTAGTTGAAACTATAGTCGGAGCTGACTTATTCACGTGAGTTATCCCGTATTAATTACTAAAAAGCAATGGAGAGATGATAAATTGTAAAAATTTAAGTTCAATGTGATTGTAATTCGTCCCTAGAAGATGGTAAATAAAAATGAAAAATCTGGCTTCGTGTGGCAGCGGTATTTTATTCTTAGTGCAGACTGCAATTTATTGTGTACGATCCATCTTTACAATATTGTGCGAGACGTTTTATTATTGGTCGGACGCTACTTCCGAGCTGTGGGTATGCTCACAATAGGTACACTGCATTGGAACGTCTGAAAAGTGAGGTATATGAACCTGTACGAATTTCCCGGGCTATAAGAGGGCCTCCCCTCGCCCAAAACCCGGTGGAGCTGGACGTCCGTATAGCGGTAGTCAGCATCTATATCCTAAAAAAAAAACCTGTACGAATGTTGATATAATGGCAAGTAGATATACAAAAGCAATAAAATTAAAATATAGAGAAAGCTATTTAAAAAAATATAAAGTGCATCTGTTGCCGAAGTAGGCTCATCACCTACGTTTCAGCGTTCAGCGCTCTCCCCATATATTCTCATGCTTATTTACACGAATACAATTTTAAAATGTAGCTTTAAATTTAAATAATGCATGGTGGTAGGGCATTTTGTGAATGCCCGGCTGGTAAGCTACCACCCTCAAGTAGAAAATCTGTCACCAAGCACCTAACGGTGTGTTCCGGCAGCTATCCTTGAGAGCTTGAGAAATGTTTTTATTGTAGTAGCTGTAGTGTTGATTATAGTTCGTAGTATTTTGTTAAAATAAATTATTAGAAATAAAAAGACTATAGCAGGATTATTATATTAGAACAGCAAGAAAGTTAATATTTCGTGTTTTGGCAGTCTTTTTATGAAGCCAAGTTTTAAGTTATGCAGACGTTTTGAAACGGATATGTCGCGCACCTGATAGTAAGCCTGTCAATCACACTTGCAGTAACTCCGTTTCCGTTCAGCTTGCCACTGCAGGGCACAACGGACGTTAGGTCTTATGTCTCGTTCGGCCAGTAATGTCACTTGCAACAATGTCCTTCACGCCTTATGGCACTCAAGGGTATCCACCAAGATCTCTCTTGCTAAAGAGAGCTACCATCCAGTAAAAAATATATAAATACCACTTTATTAAATTACAACTTTTATGCAATCTTATTCAAAATAGTGATTGACTTAATTGCATAATATAAGAATCAAAGAGGTTTTAGAAATAGATGTGTTAATTATTTTATTTCAGTCATCACATCAACCGGAACTTCTACTATTGAACAAGGTCTCCCCCTATTTGGGGGATTTGCCATAATTTCCACGCTTGGCAGGTGTCTTGAAGTCTATTATAAAGTATCTATAAGTATTTACAAATTATAAATTAAACCGGCAAAAACACTCACGTCGGGGTATAATTTACAATATTTAAAATATTAGTGAAACTCACGAGAATTTCATTTCAAAAATTATATAATAATATTCATTAAAAATAAATTTTCCTTCTCGCATTAGTAATAAAGTAGAGTGTTAAAGTCGTGTGGAATTTTTCAATAATTTTAATTGAGGTTTTTGCCTGAGCAGGCTACCGAGGACGCTTTTAGTTCAGGGTTGTTGGTGGAATAGATAACTTGCAACCGAGTCAGACAACATCGATGACAAATAATAAATTAAGTAAAAGACAGCTTATAAGCAGTATATATTTTGTTTTAAACCTGTAAAAACTTAATGAATCATAAAAAAACAACAACACAAAATGGTAAGATTACCTACTATTACTACATAAATACAACATTTAGGCCTACTTTGCTAACCAACATTTTTCGTTTTAACTAGTGGTTACCCGAGCTCGATCATGTTCGCTCGTAAGCATGTTCAAGGCCATAAAATGTTTATTCAAGAACGTATAAAATATTTCAAGTCATCTGGACCTACGTGTTCCATTATGATTATTTCGATTTCATTAATATTATGCCATATTGTCATATATCAAAAGTTGAAATGTTGAAAAAAAACTATTCATAAAATACCTATACTAGATTTAAACCAAAAAAAATCGAACAATACAGCTTTACATTAAAATAATATGCAATAAATACGATCGAGATGTTGAATATAATAAATATTACGAATACATTTCATCACTTCATTTTAAATTAATGGGATCGATTATAAACCAAAGATGTAAAAATGTAAATGATTATACATATTGTTTATACCAAGGTTATAAGTAGGTAACAAACTTTTTTCGATCACATATATTTCAAAACAAATCAAGATTTTCGTTTTATTCCCTATTTCAGTGTAAACAAAGTACCGCAAAACTAAGGGCGAAAAATAATTTCATCAATTGAGTCAAGTGGGTACATAGCGTACACACGTAAAACACTCAAGATCGCATTCACATTTTTTGTAGCTTAAAGTACAAAAAATCGGTAACAAGTCGATCCATCACTGCACGTGGCATTGAGCCCGACCAAGTATGCATAAGTAACTTATCGATCTGGAAGCCTATAGTGGACTTGTTCAAGTGTAGGCTAGACGGTCGGCGCCTTCACGGCTGCCTTCGTTCACTGCAAAACCCTTAAGTAAAAGGTAGCTTTTGCGTGACTTCAATACGAAGATTCTAATTTTGATTAGCACGTTGCGTGGCTTCTAACCTACGGTGTTGTTCATCAAATGATTTACTTGCCGTTGATGTTTATTTTACTGCTTTATTAGCTCATTAACTGGTGATCAAACACACGGTTTGAAATCTCATTGTAGTATAATAATATTATAGTATTCATTCCATTATTATTTAAAAAATACATAGATCCCGACAGTTTGGTAGATTTTATCAAAAATGTAAATTCTTGAATAACATCAAACCTTCATTTTTTCTATATTAATGAATCAATTATTTATGTACACAAAGACCTTGGTTTTGTCGGAGTAAGTCTTTAAGAATATGTTTTCATTTCTATCTTAATCATAACAACTATGATACTTAATATACACACGTTTGATTTTTGAATAAATACATGATCAAAACAATAGAAGGATTAAATTGCGAACTTCGTGGATGTAATTTGTTTGGTTTGCATTCCGGTGATTAAGTTTTAGAACGTGAATATGATGTGATGTAAAATATACTCTGTCAGTCTTTGCGGAGCCTTTTGGCATCGATCATACAGTCCCAAAATCATCAAAACATTTAAAAAATTTGATCGCTCAATTTCTCTCAAATCCGTAAATAGTGGAGCAAGTGAGATACGGTCCTGAAATGAAACGTAGAGCTCAAACGCGGATCGGTTGGCTGCAGCAATAAATTCTTGAACTAGTCAAACCTCGCCGTAGTATTTACTCCTTTAAACTTAGTATTTGCGACACAAGCTTTATCTTCTAAAAATAAACTGAAGCGGCAGACTTTTGTGCAGTGCACGTGATACGAAAAGATATTTCCCTAAAGGTCTATGTAAAAAGAAACATCAATTTGCACATTTTTAGTTCCAGTTTATTGTTGTTACTTCGCAGTTCAGCTGGTACTTCAAGTTTGTATATTTGGGTAATGTTTGGCGTTACCTACTCGTACAGGTGGGTGATAGACAACTACGGACATTAAACGTTTCTTCTCTAAAGCATATTATGCCGTTTTGCTTTTATAGAGTCGGTTATGATGTTAGTGATTCTTATTTCATTTTTATTTTGTTTTCTTTTTCTTGTTTTTATCCCACAACGAGTGGTTCGGAACCAAAAGGTATTTTATTCTCCACTGTTCAGATGCATGTGGTTTAACAACTCGTATATAGGTTCATATATACTTCTTTATGTTGTCGTCGACGTCAAATATTTGCTTTAGTATTTCAATTCAACAACAGAAAGTACAATTTGAATTCTACAGCGAAAATATGTCAAATTGTTCCCAAAAATCACCTCAACTTTTTGTTCCGAACTAAGGTCGGTCGGACTCATTAGTATTCAGGTAGGTATCACGTTTCAGTGCGGCTGTCTATAATATAAAGCAAATGTTATACGTGTTTATTATAATTCATTTGAAACTCGGCCCAGTAATAACTAGTTATAATTCCATATTTAATTACTTATTGTGTTAATGACCTTCCAAGCTTGAGCAAATAAATTAATAATTTCGCACAGACCTTTTACATTTATATATCAGCAAATTTATTAGTAAAGCCGTTTCTTGACTCGCGAGGTTAAAGTGTTACGCATAATTAGTTAATCCAATATTATGATCACAAAGTTACACAGTTAAACTTTGAACTGTGTGGACTTTTATTTATTTATTACTTTGCGCTTTCAGAAGTCCCTAGACAAACATGGAAGTTGCTGATCTTTATGATTACGCACATGGTAATCTGCAATTTATGGGCTAGTCAATAAATTAAAAATAAATTGGATGCAATAAGATTCCACCAGACATCTTGCGGGAGCTGAATCCGCAGCCTAGGTTTCCAGACTATACTGTTGTAGTATAGTATTTATTATGCTATGCAGGCAGTGCTGGACAGCTAACTTTTTTTTGATATATTGACATCGTTTGGTAAATGTGCGCCTAAATAACTACCGCCCTTAAGTAGAAAATACATCACCAAGTATCTAGCGGTGTGTTACAGTAGCTGTTCTTTACAAAGTTGTTCCGGCTATCACCATACAAAGAATTTAGAATAATTTACAGATTCGCTCAATCGTGCCAACTCGATAACGCCTCCTTAAAGAGAAACTGTCTGTGGCGGGAATATAAAAAAAAATTCGATTTTGTAGCTGTATATTATATAGGTAACTTTACGTATTCTTCTAAACTACGTACAACCATTGAGATCAATATTAATAAAAATTATATCTGTCAGCAGATTGGCTATTACCAATCTGCGGACAGATAACAAGACCAGTCAAGCTTTTTGGCGGCACGAGTTGCATTAGCCTTCGGGAGAGTCATAATCCAAGCACTTAGCATGAGCTTAAAAAGCACTAACTGTACGCATATGTATGTTATCTCGTTGTTTAACCCATTATTGTCACATAACATACATTTCTTCTTCATACCTTAGACAACGGTGTCAGCATTAGTCAGTCATATCTATTTTAGAGTGTGATGGACACTAAACCTTATAATTATCCAAAAGAACTCTCCCAATAACCTTAACATTAGTAGATTTAGTTGGTATTTTCTTTTCAGTTTTAATTCTTCCTATTTTTTCCTTCTTTTTTCCATTGTTGCTCTTCTTTTTCTAGCAAAGCTTCCTTGTACGGAGTGTTTTTTAGAACAGTTAAATTTTTTTGCGAGATGCTCCCTGCATTTTGTGAGGGAATGACGTTTTGTATTTTCCGTTGCAGAAGTTGAGGATGCCAATGCACTTATTCCTGGTGCTGTTTGCATGTAGTTGATTCAGTGATGGTAAATTACCATAGTAGAAGCAGCCTAGAAACACCGATGCAAACACAGACTTCAAAGTCAAAATTATGTCAATCTTGGTGTCTCGTGAAGGTAATTTATCCTTTTTTTCAAGCTACTGTGAGAAGAAAGGACAGGAAACATGGTGCCATTTTTTAAATAACAACTTGTTAATAATAAATTCACTATTACAATATTATTTTATATTCATTTCAACGGGAGCAGGCACTTGTTGGCTTTCCATTAATTGCGAAGGACGGCTTGTACTTAATTGTAATATATAATTACTTCAGGAGACGAGAAAAAAACGCCATGTTGGTTTCACATCTTTTTTTATTATTCCCAAAGATAACAGAGACATTTACTAGTGATGAGGTACTAACTAGTGATGTATGGTAATCGATAATATCCAACACCCCTTCTCAATTTCAAATCTCTTACTCATTAATACCAACTTAATTTAAAACTCTATCTTTTGAAATTGCCTCATAAATATCAAAACTTAAATACTCCATAACTGTACAAACAACTTCTAAGTTAACAAAAACAAAATTACTCTGGCTCTCACTAAACAAAAATAAAATTACTGTTCTTATGACATGACTCTCTTTAAATAAAACTTTACTTGACTCTACTATAACTAATCTTAACTATAAACTTAATCATTATAGTTAATACAGTATCTGTACTAAAAAAAACTTATTAGCAGACTTGGTTTATATAAAACTTTCTTACTACATTTACAATTTCACCTACACAAAATAGGTAGTTAATGTTTACATAGTAGGTTTACATAATACAAAGTAGATAAATATTTTCATAGTCGGTTTATATATACTTAGTACAAAGTCCAAAGAGGTAGCCTTTCATATTACTTAAATTTAAACAGAATAACATTATAAAGATTCTATCAAATTACATATATTCTAGTTTTGTAGTTTTACAATATTTTCATTTTAAATGTTAGGTATGAATGCTGAGAATATAATAATGCTTTAGTAAAAATATCTGCAATGTTTTTGTGACTTTGTATATATTCTAGTGTTAACAGTTTTTTACATAGTATATCTTTAATGAAATGTGCTTTAATGTCGATATGTTTAGATCGCTTACTGTTTTCATAGCTTTCTATCAATCGCAATGTACTTTGGTTGTCAATCAATAATTTTGTACTAATGTGTCTGGAATGAAGATTGGACAAAACCCCCTGTAAATTAACTATTTCACAGACTGCCTGAGCTCCAGCTAAGTACTCTGCTTCAGCTGTGGATAAAGCGACACAAGCTTGCTTTTTGGAGTACCAAGATATTAACTTACCACAATAGAAGACAGCACATCCGCTCGTACTCTTCCTGTCTGCCTTGTCTGATGCCGAGTCTGAATCTGAAAATGTTGTCAAATCTTCATAATTATTTCCTTGTCTCTGATAGGTTAAGCCCATATTTTTGGTTCCCTTTAGGTAGCGTAAAATCCGTTTTCCTGCTTTCCAAAGACTTTCAGTCGGTTTATCTAAAAAGCGACTCAAGTATGAAACTTGATCTTTAGTATTGAACTCATCATATAATATCTTCTTTATTTTTCCTACTTCTTCCAATTTTCCTGTCAGTACAATTTCATCGACAAATACTAGTAATTTTACATCTTCATTATAATACAGGCAAAAATCATGACCTGACCTTTTTAATCCAGCCTTCAACATCACTTTATTAAATTGAATATTCCAGCACTTTGGGCTTTCTTTTAATCCATATAAGCTTCTTTTCAGTTTCAAAACTTTATTTCCTTTTATGTCAACTCCTTGAGGTATTTTAATGTAAACGTCAGACTCCAAAACTCCATTCAGAAATGCTGTAGGTACGTCTAGCTGGTATACTGGAACATCTTCCTCTACTGAGTGTGCCAAGAATGCTCTTACCGTTGCCATTCTTGCTACCGGTGCATAATTACTTTCGAAATATCTATCTGGTATCTGAAAACCTTTTACTTACTAATCTTGCCTTTTTAATACCATTTTCTTTCATAGTAAATATCCATCTCGTGTCAATAGCTTTTATTCCCTCTTTATTTTCCATTACTGTCCATGTTTCTAATTTTTCCAATGATTCTATTTCCTTATTTATAGCTTTTCTCCATTCTTTATCTTTAATCGCATCTTCATACTTTTGTGGTATTTCTTCTTCTTGTGTCATTAAACAATATGCTGTGTGTAATTCATATCCGTAAAATTGTTGAGGTTTTTTGGTTACTCTTCCAGATCTTGTCCTCTTCAAACTTTCTTCTTCTTGAATTTCTTCTTCTTCTTGTTCTTTTTGCCTTAAAGCTTCCATACTCTCTTTATTTTTCTCTTCATTTAGTCTTAATTTTTCTTCTTTTATTATTTTCTCTTCTTGTATTTTACTTGGTTGATATTCTTCTTCTTCATCTTCACTATATATTATTTTTCTCTCCATTTTTTCTTTATTTTCCTTTTCATTATAGGTAGTTTTTCTTTCATCAAAAATTATGTCTGTTGATATTACAATTTTATTAGTTTCAGGATCCCACAAGCGGTATCCAGATCCTGTGTATCCCATCATAACCATAGGCTTCGCTCTGACATCTAATTTCCCAGGTTTAGGTATTGTCACTTTCCATGCCGTTGACCCGAATACTTTCATATTGTCAATTTTATTGATACCATACCATATTTTTGCTGGTGTCTGATAATGTAGCACTCTACATGGACATCTATTCAATTCAAATGCTGAGCAGCACACTGCTTCTCCCCACAGATGTCTTGGTAACTTTGTTTCAGCAAATTTAGTTCTTATTCTCTCCAGTAAAGTCCGATTCATCCGTTCACTTGTCCCATTCTGCATTGGTGTGTGAGGTGTAGTATATTGCAGTTCAATGCCTTTCTTGCGGCAATAATCCTTGAAATAATTTGAAGTGAACTCACCCCCATTATCCAGTCTCAATTTCTTGGTTTTAAATCCCTTCTGTGTCTTAAGTTGTTTAATATAATCCATTATATTTTGTTCAGCTTCGTTTTTCTGCTTCAATAGTTTGACTGTAACAAAGTGTGAAAAGTCATCAATAATTACTTGAAAATATTTTTCTCCATTAATATTTGAAGTACCAATTGGTCCGCAAACATCCGAGTGTAACAAGTCTCCAATCTGTTTTGATTGCCTACCTTTCTCAGAAAAGACTCTTCTTGTGCTCTTACCTGCCGTGCAGAAGTCACATTTCTCCTCAGAAGCTGGTAACCCCATTAATTTCAAACTGTGTCGGTTTAAATGACCCAATCGCCTGTGCCAAAGGTTTCTGTCCAAATCTTCACTAACCATACATTCATATGTACCTAATTGAAAATCAATTGTATATAACCGCGCATTCAAAGTACCTTGGACTGTAAAATGACCTCTACAAATTGATACAAACTTTTCATGAAATTTAACTTCAAATCCTTTCGCTGATAATTGTCTTACTGATAACAGATTATATGAAATATTTTCTACAATTAAACATTCAATAGTTATGCACTCATTTTGCCAAGTTACACGTATCTTACCCTTTTCTTTACATAATAAATGCTCACCGTTAGCTACATAAATTTTTGTTTCTTTACATTCTTGTACATCAAACATACTACTTTTATAACAGCTTTTGATCAAGTGTTCGGTGGCTCCTGAGTCAATAATAAATTTGATATTACCTGAGTTTAAACTGTCACTATACTTTTCCTCTTCTTTTCCTCGAAATGCTGTAAATAATGTCTCGTCTATTGGCTCCTCCATAGCACAATTTGCTCCAGTTCCTCGTCCTCGCATGGGTGGTCTCCGTGACCATGCCCTTCTCCTATACAATTGTCCTCGTCCATGATGAAATGTTTGTCCTTGTCCGTGATTATGTGTTTGTCCTTGTCTTGTACTTTCTGTGTTTTTATTTGCTTTGCATTGATAAGATTTATGCCCCTTCTTCCCACAGGTATAACAATTAAAAGTTTGCACTGTAGTTGAGCTGTCACACTGATCCTTATTTGTTAGTTTAATTTCAGCATCTAATAATCTCGATTTTATAAAATCAATGTTGACACTTTTATCACTTGATATTGTCTCAATGGATGTTATCACTGATTCATATTCTGGAGGCATTGCAGCCAGCAAGTAGCACACTTTATCTACCTCTTCGATTTTACTATTAATGGCACATAATTGGCCCACTATTCTATCAAACTCCATAAAAAAATCTTGCAACTTTGTGCCTGTTTTACATTTGAGGTTAATTAATTTACGGCGCAGATGCAATTTGTTTGATACACTTTTCCGTTCGAATTGCTTTTCCAAGGCGTCAATCATTTCCATGGCTGTAGTACTATTATTCTTGACAATTTCTAGATATTTATCGCTTAAACACTGCACGATGAGACACTTTGCTTTAGTGTCGGATTTCGCAAAATCTTTATCTCCACTTTTGTTATACGTTTTGTCAATGGCGTGGTGCACTTCTTTATCCTGCAATATCAGACCCATCCGAAATTTCCAGTTTGAAAACGAGTCACGCTCCCGCAGTATGGGCAACGCTAGTAATTTCTCCATGTTTAATTATGCTCTGATGACAATACACTTGCTTTTATATATGCACGCCGGCCGGCGAATCGCAAGACGCCGCCAGACGGGACACGTACCGTGATTTTTCTGATAGCTGTTCTAATCCGTATTTTAACTCTTGTTTGTTGATGTTGCGCAGTGGAAGCGTGCTGTTGGCTTTCCATTAATTGCGAAGGACGGCTTGTACTTAATTGTAATATATATTTACTTCAGGAGACGAGAAAAAAACGCCATGTTGGTTTCACATCTTTTTTTATTATTCCCAAAGATAACAGAGTATACATTTACTAGTGATGAGGTACTAACTAGTGATGTATGGTAATCGATAATATCCAACAGCACTGGCTTGACTAAAGGAGAAATTTTCATAGAATTTTCGTCGTCTATATAATCATAGCAAATATAGTGTAGTAAGCACAATCCAGTGGAGCTGAACGACAGACAGACTCTAAGTCCTCCCTAAAAATAAATTAAAAAAGTGTAGTAAGCTTTATTGATTAGATTGTTTTTACATGAAATTACTTAGAAGCAGTGATGGCTCAGTGGCATTGGCAATGGACTGCCGCGCACCAGGTCCATGGTTCGAATCCTGCCCAGAGCTTGAGCTTCACCGCTTGGTGGAAGGGCATTTTGCGAATGCCCGCCCGCCTAGCGACCACACTCAAGTAGAAAATCTGTCGCCAAGCACCTAACCGTGTGTTCGTTCATTTCGTTCGTTTCGTTCGTTTCGTTCGTTTCGTTCGTTTCGTTCGTTTCGTTCGTTTCGTTCGTTTCGTTCGTTTCGTTCGTTTCGTTCGTTTCGTTCGTTTCGTTCGTTTCGTTCGTTTCGTTCGTTTCGTTCGTTTCGTTCGTTTCGTTCGTTTCGTTCGTTTCGTTCGTTTCGTTCGTTTCGTTCGTTTCGTTCGTTTCGTTCGTTTCGTTCGTTTCGTTCGTTTCGTTCGTTTCGTTCGTTTCGTTCGTTTCGTTCGTTTCGTTCGTTTCGTTCGTTTCGTTCACTTCGTTCATTTGGTTAATTTCGTTCACTTCGTTCACTTCTTTCACTTCGTTCATTTTGTTCATTTCGTTCACTTCGTTCTTTTCATTTACTTCATTCAGTTCATTTCGTTCATTTCGTTCATTTCGTTCATATCGTTCATTTCGTTCATTTCGTTCATCACGTTCATTTCGTTCAATTACAACAGTTTTCATGACAGTTATTTAATAGACAGTGGGCCACCCAGCCTACCCCACATTTTGCAAACTGAGCAAAATATGCAAAATCGGACGGTACAAAGTGAGTCATCACCGCAGGCCGCCTGTGCGGCTTAGCCCCCCGCGCGTACCGCCGAGTGCGATCCCCATGTCTTTGTCGCTACAGTGCAAAAGGTCCGTGAGCGCGTGGAGGCCGGGACTGCGGTTTCGAACATGCACTTGACAACAACGCCGCCGCCCGGGCCGCCTGCGCAAGTGCAGCGTGGAGGCCACACTGTGGCCGGCCTGTGCATGAATCAACAGGTGACTTCTACGCCAGCCGCTGCCGTTCTTAAAACTTTTGCGAATATAACCAGCGAGGAAGGTGAATGGAAGCTAGCAAAACCAAGCGATGAGTGGATTTTAGCACAAAAAAAGAGAGACAAGAATCGATTTAGCACCTTGGAGGGCAAAGCCCAAATTAGTTCGAATGAAAAATTTCAAGCTCCAGACATTAAAGTGCCGTTATTCGTACTTCGTTGACGCAGGAACTTCAGAAAGCGATATAAAGGATTACTTACTAAATAAAACGCAGGTCCGTGTCAATTTACAGAGAATTAAGCCCAAAATACAGAAGCAATATAACGCATATAAGATGTTTGTACAAAGCTTTCATTATTTCTAGAAGAGTCTTTATGGCCCGAGGGTGTAACAGTTAGAAAATTTGTTGATTTTAATATAAAAAGAAAATGGATCAAGACAAACATAGGAGACTAAATCGAACAAAATTTGTAACATTCAATTGCTATTCCATTAAAAACTCTATTGATTATGTAAGAACACACAAAATCTGCCGTTTCGAATTTTGTGTTTGTTTCGGATATACCTACGAATGCCGCGGATAATCTAGAAACATTTATAGACTGTTTTGGTGAAATAAATGCTGTTATTGAAACTTGTAACGTAGATTCCGTCTATATATTGGGTGATTTTAATGCTCACCCTGGCACGCTATTTGGCGCGGAATTTATAAATTTTTGTAATGATCAGAGTTGGACATGCGTTGACGTGGAATACTTGGGCGTGCATTCAGACTCGTTCACATTTATAAGTGGTGCACATGGGACTACTTCATGGTTAGACCATATAGTTACAACTGAAGTCGCAAGGTCAACGATTCTGGATGTCAAGATAAGGTATGAAATGTCATCTTCTGATCACTTTGCTGTCGAAATGGTAACTGATTTAAATATTTTAGTGCGTAACATATCGGTTACGTGTTCCGTGCCTGATAGCGCTATGTGGGGGGAAAGAGACAGCGCGCAGGTTGATCGATATAGGCGAATGTGTTCAACTGGACTGCGTGATATCGATTTTCCCGCAGAGTTTAGCAAATGTAGTGATATAACATGTAGTAACATAGGACACAGATAAATAATAGACACAATGTATAATAACATTGTGAATACTATAAGAAATGCGGCTTCAACCAGTAAATGTTATAATAAAACTAGATAAAAAAAAAAGTGAATGTTGTAGGATGGAATAAATTTGTTAAATCAGCTCATGGGGAGGCTCGGTTTCGGTTTCGGGATTGGATCTACTACAGAAAACCCTTATCTGGTCCTATATTCGACAAAATGCGAGAATCGCGTTTTTTTTTTAAAATGAAGCTTAAATGGTGTAGGGACAATCAGACCCAGATAAAAATGGATATCTTGGTAACACAGCATTCAGCTAAAGATTTTGGCAAGTTTTGGAAGGAGACAAATAAAATTAATCCGAAACAGAGTGTCCCTGTGAGTGTAGAGGGTATTAGTGATCCCGTCCAGATTGCCAATCGATTTCGGGATTCTTTTTAAAGTATGCTCGCCCTTGGGTTCTGCTAAGATCCAGGCGGAAAAATTGGCTACAGGGGAACCCGTTATGCGTATTACTGCGAAAGAGGTTACAGGTGTGGTGAGGAACATGAAACGAGGAAGATCCCCCGGTCACGACTCATTGAGCATTGAACACCTGCAGCATGCAGGCGTTCATATGCCGAGGGTGCTCGCCATGTTCTTCACTTTTTGTGTTAGTCACTCATATCTGCCAGAGGCAATGATGCAAACGGTAGTTGTCCCTATTGTTAAGAATAAAACGGGAGACTCATCTAGCCTAAGTAATTACAGGCCAATATCACTTGCAACTGTAATTGCTAAAGTGCTGGACGGTGTGATTGATGTTCAGTTGAGAAGACACCTAGAGCTTCATGACGCTCAATTCGGTTTTAGACGGGGGCTGTCGACGGAATCGGCGATACTGAATCTCAAACATACCGTCCAGTACTACACTGACAGAAGCACGCCTGTCTATGCCTGCTTCTTGGATTTATCGAAGGCCTTCGATCTGGTTGCGTACGACAAGCTGTGGCAGAAGTTGTCAGTTGATACTGGCCTCCCAATAGAATTTACTTGCCTCTTGCAATACTGGTATGGTAATCAGACAAATATGGTGAGATAGTCGGGGTCATTATCGGACACGTACAGATTGGAATGTGGTGTGAGGCAGGTTGGTATGACATCACCCAGTCTTTTCAATCTCTACATTGACCGCCTGATCCATGAGCTCAGCAGCGCTGGCGTCGGTTGCTCAATTGATGGTGTTTTTGTCAACAGCATCAGTTATGCGGATGACATGGTGCTGCTGAGCCCATCGATCAGTGCCCTCAGTTAGCTTAAAAGAGTATCACAATTTAAGTATCTGGGTCACCGAGACCGTCAAGGATGATGTTGATATGGAGAGGGAGCGCAGGGCGTTATCTGTTAGAGCCAATATGCTGGCTCGTAGGTTTGCAAGGTACAGTAGAAGTCAAGGCGACGCTTTTTAGAGCTTTTTGCCAATCGTTTTACACCTGCAGCCTATGGGTCAAGCATACAAAGAAGTCGTACACAGCCCTGCGCACCCAATACAACAACGCCTTTAGAGTGCTAATGGGGCTGCCACCATATTGTAGCGCTTCAGGGATGTTTGCGGATGCGCACATAGATAGCTTCCCAGCAATCGTTCATAAACGAGTGGCATCCCTGATGCGCCGCGTCAAGGGCAGCTCCAACAGCTACCTGCAGTTGTTTGCGTGGAGGATGGACCTAGGTTGCCCAATAATGCAGCACTGGACCAAACTTCATGTTGAGCACTCGGGAGTCAAGCCAAAATACAGGTTGAAATAATTGTAAAGATATATGACATTATATATAATTGTATAGATATTTAATTTATGTCATTTTTTTTTATATGAATTTAAATATAATTATGAATTGTTTTATGGATATTTTGACTTCAATTTCAAATTTAATTATATGCGTATCATTAGTTCATTATTTTAATATGATCATTCATGTATAACTTAATTTTACGATTAACATAATTATTTTTACTATTTATATATTGCTCCACCTTCAAAAGATAAATTGTTGACTATATTGATATATCTCTAGTGACATTATTAATATTTTTGTAATTTTAGTTTTCTGAACAACATGTAAGTGATATGGATTTTATCTGAATTAAATGATTATTATTATTATTATTTCGTTCATTTCGTTCACTTCGTTCTTTTCATTCACTTCATTCAGTTCATTTCGTTAATTTAAGGATTTAAGAACCGTTACTTTGTACAATATTTCTGAACGACTTCTCTTCATGCTTTCGTTATTCTGAAATTCTGTTGTACGCGGATGATGTGACAATTTTACATCAAATTAAAACTATTGATGATGCACACCGTCTGCAGGACGACTTGCATAAATTTCAAAATTATTGTATTCAGAACAAACTAGATTTAAACGTGTCCAAGTGCTACATTTAATAACAATAATAATAATCTTTATTTGTCTCCAAAACATGAGTTAATGGTTACAGTTATCAGTTTGTAGGTATAAGAATATAATAAATTATAGCATTGTTCCCTGAACCTCACACTAGGATGACCTGTGTCGTGAAGTTCAGTCTCTTCCTTGTGAACATGGCATGATAAGAAACATGTTAATTTGTTTACCTATATTATAATAAAATATATATGTATACAGACAGTAATATGATGCTGCGAACAGTAAACTCTAGCAAAATTTAGACTAATACTAAGTATGCAAGTATGTAGGTGATACCAATATCCTTTCCAGTTTTTTGTTATTGTTATGTGTAAGGGTGTAAGTATGAGCATGTGTATATAAAAGTACTGTGTAAAAATCAACGATAGAATAAATTATGGGAATAGTGTCGTGTGTGATATGTGCAAGTATGAATAATATTAGGTAATCTATATTGTACCTAAACATATTGATGGGATGAAAGTAGTTAAGTAGTTAAGGGACCTGTTCTCCACTCACATACTCGTGTAAATAAATGCATCCTTAAGCCGAAACCGATCATTAGATGCAGTCATTGACAAATGTTCCATACATTAATAAGCAGATCGAAACTCTGAGACGCATCTACCAACACGAGCCCGAGACAGGACTCAATAAGCTACAATAGCCCTGATGACAGTTATTTGACCAATGTACTTCGAAAGCAGTAGGGCCTAGAGTAAAGTAGCAAATGAATCCAGTGTGGAAGAACAGGCCCCGCAGTGTTAAGTATTGGGTTTAACAAACATTTCCGTCACAACGTAGTCAGACCGTAGCAACCATGATGCAACCTTCTTTTTGCAAACAAAACGCGATGACTGATATATACCTATAATTGTGTCTAGTTGCTCGTAGACCCGTGGTCCTTTGTAAGGAAAAGACCGTTTCGCTACATCAGTTTTGGCATTAGATTTGAGCCAAGTGTTACGACGTGAAGATCGTTGAGAAAGGATTATATATTTATGTGCTAATTTGTGGTATCGCAATGTGACAGCCAAAATATATAGTTGTCGTACTCTAAGATACTGAGTGTCTTCGTATAGACGATCTGTTGAGTATCTATACGGTTTTTTGTAGGCCACTTTGAGAAGACTTCTCTGAGCTCTTTCAATCTTCAGAAATAGTGTCTTGGTTGCAGATCCCCAGCAAACTATAAAATAATTAAGTATAGACTGGCATAGAGCTTGGTATAAAATTTTTAGCGTATGGGGATCGGCAACTGAAGCTAATCGTTTGAATATATATGTCATTTTGCGAAGCCGTCCGCACATGGCAAGAATTTGGTTCTCCCATGATAACCTCTGATCAATCAAAATACCAAGGTACTTCACTGATTCTACTCGTTCTAGGCATGGACATGAACATATGGTAGATGAAATTGAACCACAGGAGTGAATCTTTAAGTTGATTGATTCTGGTTCCGTCCGCTGGGAGATTCGGAAGGCCACGTATTTTGTTTTGCTTGCATTAAGTGTAAGCAGGTTGTTTTGCATCCAGTGCGCTACCTGTGATAATCCTAATTGCGCCGCATTTATGACCGCTGGCCAGTCGTTACCACGGAATATGAGAGCAGTATCGTCGGCAAATGTATATATTTCAGCTTGATTGATCACAAGTTGGCAGAAGTCATTAATGTAGGTCAGAGAAAGGGTAGGCCCGAGAACGCTTCCTTGAGGGATGCCAAAAGTGACTAATTTATAGTCACTATACTGGTCCAAAATGCGAGTTCTTTGCATTCTTCGGCTTAAGTAAGAACGGAACCAGGTAAGTGCAATTCCTCGAACTCCTAGCCGCTCGAGCTTCTTTATCAGGATTGGCCAAGACACTGTATCGAATGCCTTGGCCAAATCCAGGAACACACCTACACACCTCTGGCCTGAGTCCAAAACTTCTGATACATGGTTCACTAGAGCCACAGCAGCATCTTCAGTCGATTTATTAGTCCTGAATCCAAATTGCTTGGGGGACAATATCTCATTTTTTTTCAAAATAAATCAGTAGGCGCTTATTGACTACTTTTTCCAATATTTTGGATAGTGAAGGCAATAAAAATATTGGACGGAAGTTTGATACCGATGAAGAGTCACCAGATTTAAACACAGGGCAGATGTCTGCAACTTTAAGACAATTAGGGACCACTCCGGGTAACATACTTAAGTAACAGATATGTGCAATAGGCGAAGCTAGGATGTGCCTAGAATGTTTAAGAACCGCGTTGCTTATTTGGTCACAGCCTGGAGCAGAAGTTAATTTAAGCCCTGAATTGATATTGCTGATTTCCGCCTCATCTGTAGGCGTCAGGAAGAGAGAATCTTTGGGTGACTGATTAAAAGTTATAGAGTTTGCTAACTCAGCCTCGGTTTTTTGTATGTGTTTTAGAGTTTTGTTAGCAAGGTCATAACCCACAGAAGAGAAGTAGCTATTAACAAAATTCAAAGAGCTAGCTGAATCTGGTTTCAGTTTCAGAAGTTTAATAGAGTTTGTTTTAGAAGGGTGTATATGACAAATGCTCTTAACCGTCATCCAAAGCTTTCGGCTATTATTTTTGTTGTTAGCTATAAGATTTGCATCATGTTTATTTTTATGTTTATTGAGCAAGGATTGGCATTGATTCCGATACGTCCTATACTTTTGTTTAAGTGTATGGTTATTGTTATTTTTCTTTAATTGTAAATGCAGAGAGTCGCGTCGTCGGATAGAGTTTAGTAGTCCTTTTGTCATCCACGGTTTCTTTATAACTTCAGAGCTGCTAAGTTTCTTATGCGTGGTATTTATCTTGACAGCGACGGAAACCTTGTCTATCAAAATTTTAGTAGCAACAGTCACATCAGTTTCTTCATAAAAACTATACCAATTAACACACTCAAGGTAAGTCGTAACATCAAGAAAATTAGTTTTAGTTATAACTCTTGACGGCGGGGGATTCTTCGAGATAGCATTATCTATACATATCAGGACTGTATCGTGGTCAGTTATATCAGAGTCACATACTACAACACGGCTCTTTTTTTTTGATCTAATCATGGCGTGGTCCAGACAATTTGGGCCACGTGTGGGCAGAAGGTGTCCTGGAATAAAACCATGATGGGCAGTGAGCTCTAGGTAGTCTGGGCATTTAGGATCAGACGTGTCAGGTTTTATGTTGATATTAAGATCACCAGATAGTATGACACAAGACTCCCTTGGCATGGTTTCGATTGTTTTTTCCAACGAATATAAAAAATTCGTAATGTCGGTTACGGATGTCGAACGATATATTGCAATGATACTGATTTCAAGACCTAGTTTTATCAGAAGACAATTCGCATCAATGAATTGTGGTTCACAAATATCTACATTCAGTCCTATTTTGAAAAAAATGACCAAGCCATCATTTTGGTTTCTGAATACCGTTGATGAGTGACAGTTGTAATTTGGCAGAGATAAGTTTTGAAAAGAATCGTCTATCCAGCATTCCGTAAGTATCCGGTAGTAATTTTAGCCGTGTTAAAAATACTACAAATTCATCGAAATTTTTACGAATACTTCTTATATTTTGCGTGAGCACTAAAGTTTGGTTTTGGTAATCGCCTAGTTTTAACCTACATTCCTCCGCCGAGCCTACCCGAAAATTGTCTATCATGGTGGTGGTGTCGATGCTATCAATTAAATCTTTATGATCGGTCATGATAATTAATAAAATATTTTATTCACACAGGAACATATCCTGGCTTTAAAAACAATTTTAACTAAACGTATGCATTGACAGAACATATATATTAATAGACAATTCGAGTTTAGTAGGGGAATGCGGAGGGTTAATGAAGTATGTAATAATATATATAGGTTAAAGGAGTGTAGGCAGAAGTATAGGTTATTTGTGAAATATAAACTGGTTATTATCTTAATCAGAAAAATTGTAAGTGAACAACCAGTTAAGCAAGCGACACCGCCGCGTGCGCATGTACTATGACGTGATTCCTGGCCATGACGTAGTGGCTGTACCGTAATGAAGTAAAATATGAGTGCAATAAAACAATTTGTTCTTTTACTCGTAAGCCAGTCATTATCACAGTGGTTCAAAAGGAATACAATGCATTAATAGACACGGGCTCGACCAGATCTTACGTGAACAAAAAAATATATGAAGAATTCATAACGAGAAACTTTAAACCAAAGAGGATAGAAGAAACAGCCATACTTGCGAATGGGGCGCAACTGGTAATAAAAGAAGCCTTACCCATACAAATAGGAATGAATGAATTCTCCCACAAGATGCTACATCATCCGGAAATAACAAACGTCATCTTGGGTATGGACATACTGAGAAAAATAGGAATGAGTGTACAATGGACACCAAACCAGAATAAAAAAAGACCAGAAAGAACAGTTATAAATTCATATACCGAATCCAATCAACCAGAGCTCTATTACAGAGATCCGACGTTACCAGCTCAAGAAATAAGCAAATTACAGAAACTCATAACAGAAAAATACAAAAAATGCGACACCAGCCCAAAAGGAAACACCTGGGTTAAACATAAAATGAAACTGATTCACCGACAAGCAATCAAGCAGAAATACTACCTACCAAGCTACGTGGCCATGGTGGCCAACCCCGAGAATGAGATGACATAAAACGGGACCACAAGTACCGTAACAAGAAGAAAAACAAGACGAGGAAAACGAGGAATGAACCGCCCCGCTAAAAACAAAAGAAGGCCAGTGAATCATTGTAACCACAACAGCGCTCAAATAAATGATATGTAACCAGTACCTGTATGATGATTACCTAATTGTTATAGATAAAAATTACTCAAGAAATTTGTTCAACAGATCTCCATTGATAAAAGTAATAATAGATATACTTATAGGAAATGTACCTGAGGCTACCGAATACCTTACCAGATATTTGCCATAATATACGCTATTGCATATTAAGGTTTATGTATAATTATAATCTTTTGTTTGAACATACTTAAAACGGTGATTTTTCCCCAGGTAAAAATCTCCAAAGAAGGAAGGAGGGTGTGACGGACCCAGGGACGTTACCTACCTACCTACAGCACCGCCGACCGACGCGCTCGAGCCCACCCGCGTCGCACGCACACATGCGTTCGCCCCGATAACACATACGCTATATAAGGCAGCACGGCCCGTGAAGGACTGGCATTTGCTCGAGGCTCCCGCGGTGAACGGACGTGTGCCGGCACACTCACCGGACCGCTCGCAGAGCCTCCATCAAATCGCCCTACCCTGGTGTTCCCCACCAACCTTGAGGCAACCAGTGTGCGTGGTACGCCTACGCAGCAAGGCCCTCATCCCGATCCCTGTTCCCGGAGGTAACTGGTGCGCGTGGTCCGCCCATGCTGCAAGGTCCTCCACTCTCATCCCGATCCCTGTTCCCGGAGGTAACTGGTGCGCGTGGTACGCCCACGCTGCAAGGTCCTCCACTCTAATCCCGTCCCTGCTATTCCTGCTAAACCCGGAGGTAACCGGTGCGCGTGGTCCGCCCACGCTGCAAGGCTCTCATCCCGATTCCTGCTTACACCCGGAGGTAACCGGTGCGCGTGGTCCGCCCACGCTGCAAGGCCCTCATTCCGATTCCTGCTTGAACCCGGAGGTACCCGGTGCGCGTGGTCCGCCCACGCTGCAAAGGCCTCATCCCTATTCCCGACACCTGCTTAATCCCGGAGGTACCCGGTGCGCGTGGTCCGCCCACGCTGCAAGGGCCTCATCTCTATCCCCGACCCCTGCTTAATTCCGGAGGAAACCGGTGCGCGTGGTCCGCCCACGCTGCAAGGGCCTCAACCCTTTTCCTGATACCTGCTAATCCCGGAGGTACCCGGTGCGCGTGGTCCGCCCACGCTGCAAGGGCCTCATCTCTGACCCCGTTCCTGCTAAACCCGGAGGTAACCGGTGCGCGTGGTTCGCCCACGCTGCAAGGCCCTCGTTCCCGACTCTCCTGACTTACTACTCCCGTATTTACTAACCAAACCGCCGCCCGTCGTTGTCCGCGAACCCGTCTCACGCGATTCTCCTCGGAGGCCGTCACGCCCCTGCTAGAGGTTTCCGCCGCGACCGCGAGGTCCCGAAGTCCGTCACCCCGCAGATAATGATCTGTTGTAAGCTCAGGATAAGTTAAGGTTCATCTAGACGCCCTAAGCAACCTGTAGACAACCGAAATACATACCTATGTACTAAAAACCTGTTATTGTGCGTTTCCTTGGGCCATCACCCTTAATAGACAATCCCAATCGGATGATCCAACTCTTCCCGTGAGGACCGCGGCAATGAGCACGAACATCCACCTGGACGAGGGACCTAGGCCAGCTAGCCGAAAGGGTCACCCACGTCACAACTTCGCTTCATTCGCTTCATTCGCTTCATTCGTTCATTTCGTTCATTTCGTTCATTTCGTTCATTTCGTTCATTTCGTTCATTTCGTTCATTTCGTTCATTTCGTTCATTTCGTTCATTTCGTTCATTTCGTTCATTTCGTTCATTTCGTTCATTTCGTTCATTTCGTTCATTTCGTTCATTTCGTTCATTTCGTTCATTTCGTTCATTTCGTTCATTTCGTTCATTTCGTTCATTTCGTTCATTTCGTTCATTTCGTTCATTTCGTTCATTTCGTTCATTTCGTTCATTTCGTTCATTTCGTTCATTTCGTTCATTTCGTTCACTTCGTTCATTCCGTTCATTTTGTTCATTTCGTTTATTTCGTTCATTTCGTTCATTTCGTTCATTTCGTTCATTTCGTTCATTTCGTTCATTTCGTTCATTTCGTTCATTTCGTTCATTTCGTTCATTTCGTTCATTTCGTTCATTTCGTTCATTTCGTTCATTTCGTTCATTTCGTTCATTTCGTTCATTTCGTTCATTTCGTTCATTTCGTTCATTTCGTTCATTTCGTTCATTTCGTTCATTTCGTTCATTTCGTTCATTTCGTTCATTTCGTTCATTTCGTTCATTTCGTTCATTTCGTTCATTTCGTTCATTCCGTTCATTTCGTTCATTTCGTTCATTTCGTTCATTTCGTTCATTTCGTTCATTTCGTTCATTTCGTTCATTTCGTTCATTTCGTTCATTTCGTTCATTTCGTTCATTTCGTTCATTTCGTTCATTTCGTTCATTTCGTTCATTTCGTTCATTTCGTTCATTTCGTTCATTTCGTTCATTTCGTTCATTTCGTTCATTTCGTTCATTTCGTTCATTTCGTTCATTTCGTTCATTTCGTTCATTTCGTTCATTTCGTTCATTTCGTTCATTTCGTTCATTTCGTTCATTTCGTTCATTTCGTTCATTTCGTTCATTTCGTTCATTTCGTTCATTTCGTTCATTTCGTTCATTTCGTTCATTTCGTTCATTTCGTTCATTTCGTTCATTTCGTTCATTTCGTTCATTCCGTTCATTCCGTTCATTTCGTTCATTTCGTTCATTTCGTTCATTTCGTTCATTTCGTTCATTTCGTTCATTTCGTTCATTTCGTTCATTTCGTTCATTTCGTTCATTTCGTTCATTTCGTTCATTTCGTTCATTTCGTTCATTTCGTTCATTTCGTTCATTTCGTTCATTTCGTTCATTTCGTTCATTTCGTTCATTTCGTTAATTTCGTTAATTTCGTTAATTTCGTTAATTTCGTTAATTTCGTTAATTTCGTTCATTTCGTTCATTTCGTTAATTTCGTTCATTTCGTTCATTTCGTTCATTTCGTTCATTTCGTTCATTTCGTTCATTTCGTTCATTTCGTTCATTTCGTTCATTTCGTTAATTTCGTTCATTTCGTTCATTTCGTTCATTTCGTTCATTTCGTTCATTTCGTTCATTTCGTTCATTTCGTTCATTTCGTTCATTTCGTTAATTTCGTTAATTTCGTTAATTTCGTTAATTTCGTTAATTTCGTTCATTTCGTTCATTTCGTTCATTTCGTTCATTTCGTTCATTTCGTTCATTTCGTTCATTTCGTTCATTTCGTTCATTTCGTTCATTTCGTTCATTTCGTTCATTTCGTTCATTTCGTTCATTTCGTTCATTTCGTTCATTTCGTTCATTTCGTTCATTTCGTTCATTTCGTTCATTTCGTTCATTTCGTTCATTTCGTTCATTTCGTTCATTTCGTTCATTTCGTTCATTTCGTTCATTTCGTTCATTTCGTTCATTTCGTTCATTTCGTTCATTTCGTTCATTTCGTTCATTCCGTTCATTTCGTTCATTTCGTTCATTTCGTTCATTTCGTTCATTTCGTTCATTTCGTTCATTTCGTTCATTTCGTTCATTTCGTTCATTTCGTTCATTTCGTTCATTTCGTTCATTTCGTTCATTTCGTTCATTTCGTTCATTTCGTTCATTTCGTTCATTTCGTTCATTTCGTTCATTTCGTTCATTTCGTTCATTTCGTTCATTTCGTTCATTTCGTTCATTTCGTTCATTTCGTTCATTTCGTTCATTTCGTTCATTTCGTTCATTTCGTTCATTTCGTTCATTTCGTTCATTTCGTTCATTTCGTTCATTTCGTTCATTTCGTTCATTTCGTTCATTTCGTTCATTTCGTTCATTTCGTTCATTTCGTTCATTTCGTTCATTTCGTTCATTTCGTTCATTTCGTTCATTTCGTTCATTTCGTTCATTTCGTTCATTTCGTTCATTTCGTTCATTTCGTTCATTCCGTTCATTCCGTTCATTTCGTTCATTTCGTTCATTTCGTTCATTTCGTTCATTTCGTTCATTTCGTTCATTTCGTTCATTTCGTTCATTTCGTTCATTTCGTTCATTTCGTTCATTTCGTTCATTTCGTTCATTTCGTTCATTTCGTTCATTTCGTTCATTTCGTTCATTTCGTTCATTTCGTTCATTTCGTTCATTTCGTTAATTTCGTTAATTTCGTTCATTTCGTTCATTTCGTTCATTTCGTTCATTTCGTTCATTTCGTTCATTTCGTTCATTTCGTTCATTTCGTTCATTTCGTTCATTTCGTTCATTTCGTTCATTTCGTTCATTTCGTTCATTTCGTTCATTTCGTTCATTTCGTTCATTTCGTTCATTTCGTTCATTTCGTTCATTTCGTTCATTTCGTTCATTTCGTTCACTTCGTTCATTTCGTTCATTTCGTTCATTCCTTTATTCACTTTATTAACTTTATTAACTTTATTCACTTTATTCACTTTATTCACTTTATTCACTTTATTCACTTTATTCACTTTATTCACTTTATTCAATTTATTCACTTTATTAACTTTATTCACTTTATTCACTTTATTCACTTTATTCACTTTATTCACTTTATTCACTTTATTCACTTTATTCACTTTATTCACTTTATTCACTTTATTCACTTTATTCACTTTATTCACTTTATTCACTTTATTCACTTTATTCACTTTATTCACTTTATTCACTTTATTCACTTTATTCACTTTATTCACTTTATTCACTTTATTCACTTTATTCACTTTATTCACTTTATTCACTTTATTCACTTTATTCACTTTATTCACTTTATTCACTTTATTCACTTTATTCACTTTATTCACTTTATTCACTTTATTCACTTTATTCACTTTATTCACTTTATTCACTTTATTCACTTTATTCACTTTATTCACTTTATTCACTTTATTCACTTTATTCACTTTATTCACTTTATTCACTTTATTCACTTTATTCACTTTATTCACTTTATTCACTTTATTCACTTTATTCACTTTATTCACTTTATTCACTTTATTAACTTTATTCACTTTATTCACTTTATTCACTTTATTCACTTTATTCACTTTATTCACTTTATTCACTTTATTCACTTTATTCACTTTATTCACTTTATTCACTTTATTCACTTTATTCACTTTATTCACTTTATTCACTTTATTCACTTTATTCACTTTATTCACTTTATTCACTTTATTCACTTTACTCACTTTATTCACTTTATTCACTTTATTCACTTTATTCACTTTATTCACTTTATTCACTTTATTCACTTTATTCACTTTATTCACTTTATTCACTTTATTCACTTTATTCACTTTATTCCCTTTATTCACTTCTTCAAATCTACCAAACTTATCAAGTGGGGTATCAAAATGAAGAACTTTAAAACACGATTACATAAATATATATAACTTGCAGTTTTATGTTCAATGGAACGATAAAATGACTAACGATACTTATCAATTCGCAGTCGGATATTTTAATAATTTTTTTCGCTTATAATATTTTTTTTTTTTACAATAGTGTAGTCAAAATATTTCAATTACAAAAATAACTTTATACAGTAATTATTACATTTCCTTATTATTATTTTTTTTTTCAGGACCTGACTCATTTTATTCCTTTCCAATTTTATAAAATTTTATATTTACAAAACTGTTTTAAGTCCTGATATTAACGAAATATACAAAATTTTATAAACATTATTATAAATACCATTAAATTATATAATATTAAAAATTATAAGTCACTTAAATTAACAATACAATATTATATACGTCAATAAATGTCAACTATATCTATCAAAAAAGACCGCCCCCGGTCGCACCCGGTCCAAAGGTGGTGGTTTTAATAAATTAATATAATCTTTAATACAAAATCACAAATACACGAGATTTTTTTAAGTCATGTGCGTGTTTCGTACCCGCTTCATCCACCCCTTTAGCCGGGGTAAGCTCTAACCAATTGAGCTAACATGACAATGAGTCATAACTAATTTTTTTCTCAGCGTTCCTTAACCATCGTATTGGGATGGAGAAATTTGAGTTATGACTCATTGTCATGTTAGCTAAATTGGTTAGAGCATACAACAGGTGGATGGACGTGGGTTCGAATCCCGCACATGACTTAAATTTTTCCTCTCGTATATTTGTAATTTTGTAATGTAATCCGCATAGCAGGCGTTATGGCATATATAACAATATTAAAATTTAATCTTGTTTCTTATTTTAACTTTTTTTTCTTAATTGCAAGACAAGTCTGCAACTTGCGTTGTGTAAACCATCCATAACAACAACTATATCGGGATTATCGGGCTTGTCTTCTCTCAAACACAGTCTCAACGTGGTTTCCCATGAGAGTATGCAGTGAGAGGTAAGTGAAGTTGTGTGTGGTGAAAGCTAGATGAAGCGGCTTCTCAAAACATATATGGAGTCGATTTTGCTACTTGAATTGGCTGAAAATGGCTTCAGAATGATGTTCTCCATACTTTTTTATCCAATGAGTTTATTTCTGTTTTTCTGGCGAAATTAAAAAGTGGCGGAACACTAAGCCGGCATTTTTCAAGTCAAATATCATGCTCATACTCTTGGTAAGTGGAAATATAGTTGAAGATAGTACTGTACTGTATCATCCGAATTGTCCACTGCTGAACACGGCCTCCCCCATTAACCCATTGGCATCGGCGATAATGATAACAATAGAATTTCATTCATAACTAGGACATAGTGGTCCTGACGATGCCAACTTATTAGGGGGGCGTTTTCTCTCGCTTGGCAGGCGTCTAGGGATCACAGTTTAAGATATCCGTGCCTCAGAAAGCGCTGCTTTTTACCTTCCGGTATTCTACCTTTAGTCGCCTCTCTGTCATAATCATTCAATATCGCCAATGTGCTATTCATTATGTCACAGTTAATAAATATCATCATCATGGTATGAGAGACTGTACCGTATTCGTTTCTATTTCATTGGTCCGTCTTGCCTACGACACTACCAAGCGATAGGTATTACCGCGCCGCGGGGAATACTTTTGCCCTTCTACACTACTGTCCACTGTCCACTGTGTCGTGGGTATCATGAACGGTGCCCATACCTTCGTTAACCGCATCACTGTTACATATTGTTGTAAAAGTAGGTAAAAAGTAGGTCAGTCTTGTAATACGCTCATTTTTTATGCCTTATAGGATAGCCATAACCACTATCTCAACGGATGGTAAATGATGATGTAGTCCAAGATGTTGTTCAGGCTAACCTAGAATTACTGGCTCTCAAGGACAGCTGCCGGAACACATCGTTATATGCTAGCCGCGAGATTTTGTACTGGAGTGTGGTAGCCCAGGCGGGCATTCCCAAGATGCTCTACCACTATGCTATAACGACTGCCATCCTAAGACAACAACCGGGACCGGTTACGCTCAGTAGTAGTTATTGTCACCAGCGGTCACCCATCCAACTCATGACCGCGACGGACCTTGTATAACTTTGCTGATCAGTTCAGAACGGCTAAGTAAACTTCGCTACAAAAGTCTCTTGACGGGAAGCACGTTGTTTAACTCGACGAGGATAGGTTTTTTTTTGTACCAAATTTGTATTCTACCACACGGCTCTCATTTTAACTTTTTATTGCATTAAAGTATATATTATAAAAAAAAAGTATATAATATTGCATTAAAAAATATTAAGAAATTACATTTAAATATACCTCCGTCATTGACCAATTTATTGGAAAACTAGCTTCAAAAACATAAATAACAATGAATATTAACATAAACTTCTTTAAAAGAATTGTAATCGTTTGGAATAAATTACAGCAATTAACACCATTATCAAATAATAAAGAAAGGTGATAAATTCCAGCTTACTAAAAATAATAGAAAGAAGCAGTGATGGCTCAGTGGCATTGGCTAAGGACTGCCGTGCCCAGGTCCATGGTTCGAATCCCGCCGCGGGTTTGAGCTTCACCGCATGGTGGAAGGGCATTTTGCGAATGCTGCCTGGCTAGCGACCACCCTCAAGTAGAAAATCTGTCGCAATTACATTAAAAAAATTGTGTTGAACTAATTAGCCTTTTCAGCATTGAAAAGGAATGTATAAGAACAAATTGTTGCCTATAATATGTTCATGCAAAATATATTAACACGAAAAGTTATATCTATTACAATATAGTACCTATTATAATCGAAACCCGTATGAGGGTTTCCACCGTCCGTCGCCACCCGCAACACATAAGGTATTATAACTAATATTTAATCCTCTTTATTTTATTTTGAAGCATATTTTTCCCTTTGAGAGTTTAGAAGTGAAATAGTTCACGAATAAAGAATGAAAAATTGAATGAAAAAAATTTAATCAGAAGCTTTAGAGCAATATAAATATTATAAAAGCAAAAAACTTTTTTAAAAAAGCTTATATTTAAACGCTCTAAAAAGAAGAAAATAATGCATATCTACTTCAAAATTGAGTTCAAAGATTCTACCCGAACAAACATACTTACATACATACATTGCAAGTAAAATAAAAGCTTTGAAAAGTATTAAAATACGAGCTAAAAGCTAATATATAAATTTGGTAATGTTGTGATATATAGACGAAAGGGGAACCAACAGAGTCGTTAACGGTCGACAACGCATTCACAGTACTAATGGTATTGCAGATGTATTTAGGCGACGGTAGCTGCTTATCATCAGGATACTCGCCAGTAGTGTAGTACTCCCCAAGACACTTAATAGTACCGTAGGTGAGGACTGTATTTTATTCCCAATAGATTTTTGGCCCTCCCTTAAGGCGTATATGAGTTGCAAAGTCGAATCTGACCATCCTGACTCCAAAAGTGATCCACCTATTCACAGAATAATATAAAGGAGTTGGATTAAATATTTACAACCTATACTTTGACAGTAGCACCCAAACTTCCTGAGTAAATTTGATTGTGAAATGTAGTTTCTTTATAGGAACAACATTTTGTATGTCATGATGTCTTTAGGAATCGTTTATGAGTTAATCAACATTGACGATTTTCAACATGTCAATTGATAGATACATTTAATACCTCTAATCTGTACATATAGGATTTCTAAATCGAAGAAAGGCGTTCATAAGACAAGTATTCGTTTCTAAAATTTTCATGCATTTTACACGGAACGATTTATACATCACGTTGCAGCGTGCGCTGATATGGCCATTATTTTAATGTTCCTTAGTTTAATTTTCGTAGATACCTGCAACAAGCTAATAATATGGGTCTTAAGCCTTCATACTAACCTTTTTTCAATAGCAATTAAATCCTTTGATTCACATACATGCAATTAAAAAGTTATAATAATTTATATAGCAGAATCAAAAGTTTATAACGATGGGAGTATTCCAGCTTATTCCTTAGGTAACATTGTGAGGTACCGTTCTAATATACCTAGGTGTATTATGATCCCACTTAGGATTAAAGAGCCTCGCGTACTGCTACATTGATTATGCACTTGTGTACGGCTAAATACTTAGATTAATTAAGGTTATCTACTTGATGGTCCCGTAGTTAACCAAGGTCTTTAAACACATACAACCTCTAGTATTTTATAATATCTTTCACAAGAAAGTTCTAACACTTTAAAGTGGTTGTGTTTATCAGTTGAAGGTGTATTTTAATATATATTCAATCATAAATGATTGACTATCCCACAACTAATCTATTAAATACAATCTTGTGAAACGTAGATTTATAGAAACTCTGCCAGCCGCTTTGTGGACCTAATAGACGAACTGTTTTTTTTTCGCTGTTGACTGACTTGTTATATGACTGGCCAAAAAAAGAAGTGTTATGTTTTTAGGGTTCATATGTATTTATGTGAGTTTTTATTCCACCATAACTACTAAACGCCTTAACCTATTTTTATGTATGAGATATCGTTAGATTTGCCATGATAGGTGACATTAGGTAGGTACATAAAAAAATAAATATAAACTGACGAATTTGAGAATCGGAGATAATTTTTTTTTCTTCCAAAAACTTCACGGTAGATATCAAAATGAAGGGATTCAAAAAACAAATCCTATATAGTTATATTTCGAACGATAAAACATTGAACAAAAATAAATAGTTTGGTCTTTTTTAAGTAATTTGTAAGTACCTACTTGTTGTATTTATCTATTTGCAGTTTGCTTTTACCATTTAGTCACTGTCTTGCTTGTTTTTCTGTCTGTTGTCCGGGTGAACTATTGACACTGACATTTAGAGCACTTACCGATTAGCTATTTGGCCGAAACGTTCAGGTACTTAACTCACAACTCGATGACAAGGATATTAGTCCTTTTCTTGTTCGCCTGTGTGTCCGTGTGTCGTTCCGGGTGGAATTTTTCAAACACACAATTCGGGAACTTCACGATAAGTTTTTTTTCAATTATAAGAAAAAAATATATTAGCTAATATTTTTCTTAAAGATTTAGCTCTTTTTTATGTTTGTAAAAAAACACTAGACCCTCCTGATGTTAAGCGGTAACCTCTGCCTATAACATATGCAAATCAGCACAAGTGACATAGTGTACTGCGCCCTGTCTGTAATTTAACTATCTCTTAATGACTGCTGCCGGAACACACTGTTAGATACTTGGCGACAGATTTTAAACGTGATGGTGGTACTATCATGCGAGCATTCCCAAAATGTACTTCCACCATGCAGTGAAGCTCAAGCCACCGCGGCGGTGGTAATCGAACCATAGACTTGCGGCACGGCAGTCTATAGATTTTTATCCCGACGTTTCAAACACTTTGCAGTGCATATACTTCACCGTCACACCTTTCGCCTAATTTCCCTTGTACGCCGACGCGGCTTCACAAATGGGACGTAGCCTAACTGGAATAATTTTTGATACGTTTCGCTTCTACAAGAAGCATCAGTCTTGACACTCCGAGCTTGAGAAACTACTTTCTTTACAGATTAACAATTTTGTCTCTGTACAATGTCTTGAGGTGTAGGTAAAAATATGTCTGGTTAGGGATTAGACACCTCTCACAACCCAGATGAGATATGACCCAACCCAGAGATATTATGTCATTCAACTTTTGGAGGTAAATAAAGAAGCAAAACTTACCATGGTTTATTTGATGGCATTCAAAGTCGTGTTCGTTACGTACGTTCCTAACCTTGAACCGAAGATATTACATAACTACCTACGTAAATAAGTATCAATAAACTCAACGCACGTCATGCTCATAGATTAAATGCTAGTTGCTCGTATAAGGGTTGTTTCAGCCATTGATCACGGATATAGATTATGATTTCGTGGAACTAGCTAAAATTGCCAGTTATAAATGAAACTTCTGTTTATTGTTGTAGTGTTTGGGTTAATTAGATTGTGTTTTAACAGAATATGCTTTATTTGTATGCAAAATACAAGTATCTATATACAGGGTTATTGGAAAAATGCTAACAACCTCTTATTGAGATTTGACTTCTGTTAGTCCCAACAAACGGTTTTTAGTAGTTTTAATATTGTTAGGTTTGCAATAACGCCTGCTATGCGGATTACATTACATACATACATAGGAGTGGATGGACGCGGGTTCCAATCCCGCACATGACTTAAATTTTTTCTATCCCATATTTGTGATTTTGTAATGTAATCCGCATAGCAGGCGTTATTGCAAACCTAACAATATTAAAATTATAAGGTTGCGTCATCATTTACAAGTATAAAACCAATTGCAAAATTGGTCTTGTTTGTAGTACAACGAAAGTGGTATTATAGATGTCGCTCCATCCCAATACGATGGTTAAAAGAACGATGGGAAAGATTTGAGTTATGACGTCATGTCATGTTAGCTCAATTGGTTAGAGCATACCCCGGCTCAAGGGGCGGATGGACGCGGGATCGAATCCCGCACATGACTTAAATTATTCCTATCCTATATTTGTGATATTGTAAGATTTTTAGTAGTGTTTGTGAGGGAATTAGCACGAGGACTACCTGATGTCAAAAGTCTCATGTGCCTGTAATTTATCATTTCATATTTTTATTACTTTGCGCGATGTATACGAATATATATATATATTCAAAACACTATTCAAAGGGAGCGAGGCGCGGTGCAGTGCTGCCACGGCGGGCGCTCTTAGCTTGGGTTTTTACTACGAGACTCAAATCCTAAAACATTAAATTTTTCTAGTAGGTACTGTCTGACACTTTAAAGTTCTCGTAGTTAAAGACAACGACTATTCCGAGCTGACACCAACAGAAGTAAAATATAAGAGGTTGTTAGCATTTTTCCAATAACCCTGTATATTTAAAGAGTCTTGTTGATTTCTATCAGTTATAAATACCATGTATACAAATCATGGTTCGCTACATTAACTGACACCGTCGAGAAATATCGATCCTCCTTAACACAATACGTACTTTTATCAAAATTAACGTTCGACGGGTTGTCTAAAAGCCCAATATACCTTTTGGTTCCATACTTAGAAGGCAAGCATATTGCCCGGTGGTTATTTCTCCGAGAGATACTAGGTAGGTACAGTTGAAGACTCCGGACTACTACCGAACAACATTTTTTTCAAACCACGAATTCCTGGGTGGCTATCTATCATTATTAATATAAAACCTGTATTTTTTTAATTTATTTTTTTATTTCCTATTCTCTATTTCACCATTTTTTTTTCATTTCGCCAATGTTTATATAGTACAGTTTTATACGAATACATCAAGGAAATGATGAAGGTTTGGATGGTGGGAAGTTATGGTATTTCTATTTATATGTCAAAGATGATCTGACGCCCGATTTGAACTTCATGAAGGTACAATTGGTCTATTAAATAAAAAAAAAATTAAGAGCTCAATCATTCTACGGGAAGACCCCCAGGTCTTAAAAACGGTATGATAAGCCACAAAAATGGTAGAAAGTCAAGTACCGGTACCTAAACTCATTATATTATGAATGACTTGCAGCTATTGCGTGATATCCTTTTAGGACGAAAACTTCATGAACATCCTGCTTCGATTATCGCTCACCTCACGTTTAGGCATTTTGATATAAATAAAACGGCCGCGAACATTACCCACTGCTCGGGAAAACCATAAAGAGGGTAGTTAGATAAATAGATTGCTAGACACAAGGCAGGCATATGCCTCCAAACTACCGTTTAATAGAGAGAAACGTTCACAGAAATCAACAGTTACTTTTATAGTTCCAACCGTGACCAGGTTACGAAATAAAAAAAGTTTTCATCCCCGTTTCTACAGGGGTTTTATCGGATTTTCAAATATTAACAACGTCGTTAAAAGTTCTTTTTTTAACGTGAAGTAGCAACCATCCAATGTGGGTAAGGGGATTGCTCAAGTGCACTCAGTTTGCTAATAATAAGTATTTAATAATCGGAGTGCTTGATTTTTTTCCAGTGAACAATAATAATGATTTAAGTGAATAATTATAATCGAATTATAAACAATTAATTAACTTCATATGTATAAACTTTATACACTATATTATACACCGTGGGGTGCCGGACTAGAATATCACTTCCCCATTGCTACCTGTGGGTATCGTAAGAGGCGACTACCTGAAGGTAAATTACCGGAAGGTGGGCAGCAGTGCTTCTAAGGAACTGATACTCTAAACTGCGATCCCCAAGACGCCTGCCAAGCGTGAGGTAGTCCTCAGGCAATCCTCTCCCCCCCATTTCGTCACAAGATGCATTTCGTCACAAGTCACGAATTACACTGCGCCCGTCACCTTGAGACATAGTTATTAAGTCTCACGTGCCTGCAATTTCACTGGCTTTCAAGGACTGCTGCCGGAACACACCGTTAGGTGCTTGGCGACAGATTTTCTACTTGAGGGTGGTCGCTAGCAAGGCGGGCATTCGCAAAATCTCCTTCCACCATGTGGTGGCTCAAGCCCGTGGCGGGATTCGAACCATGGACCTGCTGCGCGGCAGTTCATAGCCAATGCCACTGAGCCATCACTGTTCTGAGAAGATTAGGTGGAGCGAACATCACGTTCGCTTCACCTAATCTTCTTCGCTTAACCTTCATTACTAAGGTATTTTCATGATATAAAACCTTTTGTAACGTTTTCAAAATCTGAGACAATGTTAAGCTAAAAATACAAAAGTTAATCAGATATTTAATAATTGGAGCTTTACAGATTTACCTACCACAAAAGGTAAAAGATTATGAAATATGGGCGATATTAAGGCGGGTACATAGTAAGCCCAGGCTTACCTTTTGATATTCTTAACATAAGCCCCGTCTCGCCACACGAGCAAATCCTTTAGATTCAGCTTTGATGAAAGTTATAACAAAAGTCAATAAATGTTTGATCGTTTCTGATGCTTCATATAATCTCTCTTCGCGATTCTTGTGGAGAACTTTGGGTACGTTTGCGTTGGAAATAATGGTGATACTATTTAGCCATATTAATGTTTTCAAGAACCGGCTATAGGTACTCACGCGTATTGGTCGAGATTGTGGACCTAGTTTCGGGCATGTCCTTCATCAGGTGAGTTTACGCGTCTAAATCGCAGCGACGACTCCACGCAACTATTTAGGCAGTTGAATTTCCTTTAGGTTCTTATTTTATATTTGATGATGTAGATAATGAATTCACATTTACTTTAGGTTTTTAATAGGTTATCCCTGCTGCTTTAGTAATTATAATAGTCATATCCTACTCATCTATCTTCATGACATCATTGTGGGGTCTTATTATAGATCTATATACTAGGCTATTTGTAAAGCTTTACTTCCGATGATAGCAATGTATACAAGTAAGAATTATAACCAATTACCACGCGTGCAAAGTCATGGTCGTATCTTACTCGTAGTTGATATTAAATGCCTTAGATAAATAGCATTCTTTTCATCAAGGTTTTTGAAGCGCTCGTAGCTTAGCTGTTCATAAACGATCAGCAAAGTTAAGCAACGTCCGCCGCGGTTATGAGTTGGATGGGTGACCGCTAGTGACATAACTACTCAGCGTGTACGTGCTTCGGAGGGCAAGTTAAGCCGTGGGTACCGGTTGTCGTCTTAGGATGGCAGTCGTTATAGCATGGTGGAAGGGGATTTTGCAAGTGCCCGCCTGGCTAGCTACCGCCCTCAAGTAGAAAATCTGTCGCTAAGCATTTAATGGTGTGTACCGGGAGCTGTCCTTGAGAGCCAGTAATTCTAGGTTAGCCTGAACAACATCTTCGACATCATCACTTACCATTAGGTGAGATAGTAGTCAAAGGTTAACATATCAGGCATAAAAAAAATACATAAAACTGTTTTCCTATAGTTCTTTAGCCATCGTATTGGGATGGAGAGACATCTATATATACTTACAATAATTATTGTTACAAGTTTTCTATATTCTCTATGATAATTACTAGCATATAAAGTCTACACAAGATTATAGTAATAATATTTGTGAAAATTTCCATCAGTCGAAAAACATCCGGAAGTGGCATGAATATCAATAAAACATGTTACATTATTTACCTCATATTTATTTCCAAAAGAAACCCGGCGTAGCGGAACGATCAGGAATGAAATATGGGAAGTATCTGGCGAACTTTTTGTGTGAATATTCTTAATACATTTCAGTTGAACTTCATTCAAGAATAATTCGAATAAAACACTCCTAAGTAGAAGGCAGGAAGTACATTTTCGTAATTGTAAATGACACCAAACCAAAGTTCATCATCCGAATAAAATCGAGTAAATTTCAAACCGGCTTTTTTAGAATTCCGTGATCATATTTTTTGTCCTCAATCTGTTTCTGGCTCCATGGTTGACTTCACAGTTGTCACGGTATCAAATTTGACATCTCCATGCCTCTTGAGACTAAACTTCTTGAGAGTTTACAAACTTTGAATACGAATGTGTTTCAACGGGGACTATTTATACGTTTTGAACGGAATTTGTCGGTTTACTTCAGTTCTTTTCTATAACGTGTTTTATTTTTAATTTTACTGTGACGGAACAAGCTCGAGGCCAACCTGATGTTAAGTGGACTAACCTCTACCTATAACAGATGCATTTCATCACAAGTCACAAATTAAGGTTTGTTAAGGTGTAATTTGTAATTTTTTTTGTGCCTGTAATTGCACTGGCTCTTAAGGACTGCTGCCGGAACACACCGTTAGATGCTTGGCGATAGATTTTCTACTAGACTAGTTGTGGTAGCTAGCCAGACGGGCAATCGTAAAATGCCCTTCCACCATGCGGTGAAGCTCAAGCCGGCGGTGCGATCGAACCAGGGACCTGCGAAATGACAGTCCACAGCTATTACCGGTCGGGCATCATTGCTTAAAAAAAGCGCGTGCTTGGATATATATATGATTTTGTGTAAGGCTTACATTATACATCTACAATAGTTCTAGGCAAATTTATGCAATAAATAAAATAGTTTGGCGCAAAATATAACGCAAAGTATCTTCCCATCCATCTTGGCTAAATCTTGCGTAGATATTTCGTGTAGCAAGAAGGTTGCTACGGCAACGTGATATATCGAGGCTGACTGTCGCAGAGGGCGGTGAAGCTAAGGATAGAAATTATAACAAGCTGGATTAAATTGCATCATACTTATGTTAATGCGAATTTGTGTGTACGTGTATGTTTTTTGCCACTCAACTCCAAAAATCCTTAAAATTTTGATGAAACTTCTTACATTACATAAATACAGGGTTATTGGTAAAATGCTTACAACCTCTTATGGTTGAGTTCTGCTTGTCCCAAGAAACATTTTGACTTAATTTTTTTGTTTTGAAAAAAAAAAAAATTTTTTTTTCTCTTGTTTTTTTTATATGTTTTTGACTGAATAAGCATGACCACCACCTAATGTAAGAAGTCTCTCGTACCTGTAATCTATTATTTCATATTTTTATAACTTTGCTCTATGTAAATATTCAAAACTCTATTCCCCTTTGAATATTTACCACGGCGCGGTCCAGTGTTGCCGCGGCGGACGCCCTTGGCATAGGAGTAGGCATTAAAACACAAAAAACAAACTATACATATATACACAAAAAAAAAATTGTATTCAAAACAAAAAAAAAACATCGCAAAATGTTTCTTAGGACTAGCAGAAGTCAACCCTAAGAGGTTGTTAGAATTTTACTAATAACCCTGTATAAGTCCTGGATTAGAACGTACATACAGCATAATACACGTTTTACACAACACAACAGTGTCGAAGAGTAAAGTAAAGCTGCAGGCGGAATGTAGTTATGTTCATATACACCTTACCGGTTGGTCCCTGAATTATTCCAGTGGAGGCAGCGTGGCGTGTAGTGTGATTCCGTCGTATCCACGCTCATTAACGGGGACGGGAGCGCTGAACCATGCCTCTATTACAATCGAATTCTCCTTGACGACTCGTGATTCACGATCGAAATCCCATTGCGTATGATTCGATAATGTCTATATTCGGTTTGTACGAAATCCCGCTGGCAGGTACTCTAAACATGCCTTGGCTGTAGCTCGTAAAAAATATTTCGTATTCGCCACGGTTTGCCCCTGTAGAATAGTATATAGTTTATGTAGTTTTTCTTACAAAATACGTTTTCCCAAAAGGAACCCCTTAAAAGATTTTGCAATTGCTCCGCGTAGAGGAAGGAAAAAATCGTCAATTTAAGTAACGGTAGCGTGTAGCAGTACTTCACGGCTGAAAGCGCTCTTATTACAGGTCGCTCGGTTCTAAGCCAGGAGAGGCATTAATCGTCTAGCGTAGCGGGCATACATCACCTCACCTGGCAAATGTGACACACCACACTCCAGTTAACGTAAATCACTCATTAGAAGCGTAGTTAATGAGACATCCACTGGATGCCTCACTAATGACAATTTAATGTCGTAGATCGCTTAATTTTGCCTAGTAATCAAACTTTCAAGCAACGTAGCTGAGGTAAGCTGCGGATAATAGACAGCACCTTTGAGGCTCTGAATACATTAGCCCTGCTGGCGTTGTTCTCTGATTTATTATAGTACACTGATGTTTATGCTCATTATATTGTCCCAAGTTTTGCATATTATAGTACTTATACTTACGATTATGTAGTCTGTGCTTTCAAGTTCCTTTTTACTTAAGTACATATTACCAATTTGCAAATTAATGTAGGCATGCTTAATATTAGGTCTGTAGTAAATAAAAATTTTATTAAAATGTCTGTGATAATTCATTATCACTACTATACTTGTTAGACAATACGACTTCAAAAACTATATTTTTACATTAAACAAAAGCATTCTATTAAAACACGTGCGGTGCTATGGGCTATAGACTTGCACCCCCCAAATCTTTCTAAGGGTGCCGTAAGAGGCGGCTAAAGGAACAGTGACTGAAGGTGGTGGCCTTTTGAAGATCAAGCCGCTTGCCATGCTTGGGAATTATGGCCAACTCCGCCTTACTGGGGGAGCCTGTATTCAGATGTGTAAGATCCGTCTAATAGGTACATGTACTTACATTAAAAGTCGAAAATAGCACGAGATTACTAGATTTTGTACACACCTTTTTTTTTAAATAAATATCCTTACACCATAACAAAAAAGTTCAAGAGCCTGTACTTTCAGTTTTATAGCAAAATATTTTAAATGCAGATACGACATTGCGGACTGGCTTAAAGTTACGCTCACCCCTATATTACAAGGTAATTGATGTACCTACTCTCAAAAGTTAATTTCTAGAGTGGTGGTAGTAACTATTAATAATTGACTAAATTCCATTTCAAAACATCGCTTCCACCCTTCTGAGCGACAAATTAACGGGTATCGATGTCAAAATTTAAGACACTGTGTGTGAGCAAAATTTTGCGTATTTGCTCACTTCTCGACGTCGTCGTGCGTCGGCTGCGGCAACCGCAGCCCAAAAAGTAATTAATTAAATTTATATAGCACATACAGTGATCCTCCAGCCGTTTTCAGCGCTCCTTCTCAACCTATCGAGCCTTTTGTCTTTCTTACAACAGAATTATCTAACATTATGGAGAATTGTGTAACATCTTTTGTTCCTATTCGCAATAATACCAACTTTCTCTAACAGATTTGTCGTATTCAAATTTATATTAGACATTTTGACAACTAATGAATGTGGCGTAGGCAGAGTACTCGAAAGAATCCCGTATTGCCAAATAAATAAGGCTTACTGAGAGGTATGGCGCAATCTCCCTGCCTTTAAAAGGCGCGTTTCGCTTCCTCCACTAAAAACAAAAAGCTTTGTCATGGAAATCTAAAAGATGTTTTATTGACAGCATCAGCTGAGCCGGAAAACTTTTTTATTAAGAAGCATTGTTTTTTGAAGATGTTTACAAAAAGAGATCTAAACATCACTTTGATTACGACAATGGTAACGTAACGATGTTCGTTACTCAATGTACAACTTTCAATGAATAATATAATAATATTAAAATATAATTTTAATTCGATCAATTATTCAACGTGGCAATGTGGCTTTAGTATTGAAGAGACATTAGACACAGGCAGTGGTTTAATAGATGGAAGTTGGTTTTGAATAGGTGTGGCGTACTCTGCACCTGAAACATAGAAATAAATACATTAAAACGTAATACGTAATAATACAATACCTAAGTTCATAGTAAATAACATAGCATACAAATTAATTAATTAAACTTGCATTGTATAACTTAATACCTACTGCATTATATAAAAAAGCACATACTATATAAATTTATATACATAAAGATACTAAATATTAATATGTAAAACAAAATATATTAAGAGAAATATGTTAACAAAATATTGTACTTACCAAATAAAGTCGTCGACAGCGGAAGGCGATCGTATCGCTTAAAAAGATCCAAGCGCTATTCAAATAGTGACTCGTACGCCGATACCTGCGTATAGCTAGCTACCTATAGCAACGAGCGGCCGCCTCCCGCCATCGATACATGACGGCCAGTGCGATGTACCTATCCGCGTGAGACGCATGTCGCTCGATCCCCCGCGCGCTAACAATAAAGTTACGATCTAAGTATTCTTTGTGTCATCACTTGTGCCTAACAACACCCATCATCATCATCATCATTCACCTCCACACTGGTGACCCCTGTTGAAGAAATATACAGCAAGTAAGTCAATTGTCTAATGATGGACCGACGCAATAATAATGGCGAGTCCAAGCAGGCCGAACAAAGTAACGAGCCAGTGAGGACATTTACACCTCACGACACGACCGATGTTTTTCGAGTTGGAGTTCGGGCACCACCGTTTTGGGCAGAAGAGCCGGCCGTATGGTTCTCGCAGTTGGAGGGTAATTTTGTGTTATCCGGCATAAGAGATGATGATACCAAATTTTATTACGTCACTTCTACACTCGAGCATAGATATGCAGCTGAAGTCAAGGATATTATTGTAAATCCACCTAAGACCGGCAAATATGAATGCTTGAAAAGCGAACTGATTAAAAGGCTGTCATTATCGCGCGAAAAAGAGGTCAAGCAGCTACTAGTACACGAAGAGTTAGGAGATAGGCGACCATCGCAGTTTCTTCGTCACCTGCAGCGTTTAGCAGGACCCACAGTTCCGGACGAATTCATAAAGACTATCTGGACCAGTCGTCTGCCCACTGCTCTGCAACCTATTATTGTCTCACAAAAAGGTACTGACTTGCAAGCACTAGCTGATCTCGCAGATAATGTACATGACATAGTGCCAAACCAACATGTGGCCTCAACGTCATCGTCTACACCGACATGTACACTAGAAACAATGGCTAAGCAGATCGACGAACTAACTAAGCAAGTGAAAGCCCTTACCATGGATCGACGAGATCGACAACCAAGATCAAGATCACGAAGCAACTATAGAAACGACCGAAGATCTTCAAGGTCACAATCAAACTATAGAAAGTTTCCTGTCTGTTGGTACCATAACAAATTTGGGACTCAGGCAACATATTGTGCGAAACCATGTGACTTCCAGAAATCGGGAAACCACAAAGGCAGTCAGTAATGGCGACATCTGATTGTCAAGGTACACCCGGTCGCCTATTCGTGACAGATCGCAGAACAAAAACACAATTTTTAGTGGATACCGGAAGTGACTTATGTGTCTTTCCGCGCACTGCGCTCCGCGAACGTCGATCTCCAACTGACTACAAACTATACGCCGCTAATGGATCTACGATAGCTACGTACGGTTATGTCAATCTGGAACTGAACCTTGGCTTACGTCGTGACTACAGCTGGAAATTCATCGTGGCAGATGTCACAAAGGCAATTATTGGCGTCGATTTACTATAGAAAGTTTCCTGTCTGTTGGTACCATAACAAATTTGGGACTCAGGCAACATATTGTGCGAAACCATGTGACTTCCAGAAATCGGGAAACCACAAAGGCAGTCAGTAATGGCGACATCTGATTGTCAAGGTACACCCGGTCGCCTATTCGTGACAGATCGCAGAACAAAAACACAATTTTTAGTGGATACCGGAAGTGACTTATGTGTCTTTCCGCGCACTGCGCTCCGCGAACGTCGATCTCCAACTGACTACAAACTATACGCCGCTAATGGATCTACGATAGCTACGTACGGTTATGTCAATCTGGAACTGAACCTTGGCTTACGTCGTGACTACAGCTGGAAATTCATCGTGGCAGATGTCACAAAGGCAATTATTGGCGTCGATTTATTATCATATTATGGACTAATCGTCGACTGCCGTAATCAACGTCTAATTGACAGCACCACAACTTTAACGGCACCTGCAGTATCAGTCTCATCGTCGAACAATATATCTTCAGTGAAGACCATGATTGGCGACTCTTCTTACCACGAACTGCTGCGCCAGTACTCTGAAATCACACGTCCAGCTGGAACTCAGCGTGAAATAGTTCACAATACTGTCCATCATATAAGGACGACGCCTGGACCTCCAGTTACCTGCCGTCCACGTCGTCTGGCACCAGACAAGTTAAAGATAGCAAAAGAAGAGTTTGAAGCTATGATCAAGAACGGGACTGCAAGACCATCAGAGAGCCCTTGGTCGTCGCCCTTACATCTGGCACCTAAAAAAGACAGTGGATGGCGACCATGCGGCGATTACAGAATGCTGAATTCGAGGACTATACCTGATTGCTACCCAATCCGTCACATCGGGGACTTCACTCACAGCATAGCTGGCTGCCAGGTCTTCTCTACAATAGACCTGGTGAAAGCATACCACCAAATCCCCGTCAGCAGCGCCGATATTCCCAAAACTGCATTGACTACCCCATTTGGTTTGTTCGAGCTACCTTTTATGGGATTTGGATTACGCAATGCAGGGCAAACCTTCCAACGTTTTGTCGACGAGATGACCAGAGGCATGGACTTTATATACACTTATTTGGACGATTTTCTCATTTTCTCCGAAAATGAAACTGCCCACATGAAGCACTTACGACAAATCTTCGAAAAACTGAAAGAGTACGGAATGGTCGTCAATACTTCTAAGTGCGTATTCGGAGCAAAAGAAGTCACGTTTTTGGGATACAAAGTTTCCTCCGATGGACTGAAACCACTGGAATCGAAGGTTGAAGCCATACGAGATTTCCCCGCACCAAAAACAGTGAAGGAGATGAGAAGATTTTTGGGGATGATAAATTTTTACCGCAAGTTCATCCCTGGAGCAGCTACAATCCAAGCACCTTTACATGCACTTCTCACTGACAAAGTAAAAGGCTCACATCCAGTTCACATCACAGGCGACAAGCTAAGAGCATTTGAAGATTGCAAACAAAGTCTGTGCCACGCCACCCTATTAGCGCATCCAGACTCGAATGCAAAGCTCGCACTTGTAACTGATGCCTCAGACACAGCAATTGGAGCTGCACTACACCAATACAAGAACGATACATGGGAACCCCTTGCATTTTTTTTCACAGAAGCTCAGCCCATCGCAGACTAAATACTCCCCGTACGACCGAGAGCTACTTGCGATATATGAGGGAATCCGTTACTTTCGACACATGGTAGAAGCTCGACATTTCACTATTTATACGGATCACAAGCCTCTGTGTTATGCTTTTACAATGCGCAAGGATAAGTGTTCACCAAGACAATTTCGGCACCTTGACTACATTTCGCAATTCACAACTGACGTGCGCCACATCTCAGGAAAGAATAACGTCGTTGCCGATACATTGTCTAGATTAAGTGAAATAACAAAACCTGTCGATTTAGAAGTCCTGGCAAAGTCACAAAGCAACGATCCAGAATTAACACAGTTGCTAGAAGAAGGCTCATCTCTAAAACTGTGCAAAACTACTATTCCTGAATCACAGATGCAGTTATATTGTGACGACAGCAACGACGTCCTCCGACCTTTCGTCACAGCACCATTGCGACGTCAAGTTTTCGAAAGCCTACACTCACTGAGCCATCCAGGAGCTAACGCAACAGCAAAATTAATAGCTCAACGCTTCGTCTGGCCTGGCATTAGAAGAGATTGCCGTGAATGGGCAAAGAACTGTAATTCTTGTCAGAAATCCAAGATTACGCGGCATGTATCACCAAACATAGGCACATTTAAACTTCCTCGTGCCAGATTTACGACGGTGCACATAGACTTGATTGGACCTATGCCTATCTCGAATGGTTTCCGATACTGCTTAACAGCAGTAGATCGCTTCACGAGATGGTCAGAAGCTTTTCCAATAGAAGATATAACAGCAGAAACGGTAGCCAGAACTCTGATATCCGGATGGATAGCACGCTTTGGATGTCCTACTGCCGTTATTACTGAGAGAGGACGTCAATTTGAATCAGAACTGTTCAAGCACCTCGCTGAGATGATTGGTTTTGAACATAAACGCACCACTGCTTACCATCCAGCATCCAATGGCATGGTCGAAAGATTTCACCGCCAACTGAAATCGGCTATTGTCTGCCACAATAAACCTACCTGGACGGAAGCACTTCCTTTAGTCCTACTTGGTATACGAAGTGCCTTCAAAGAAGACATTCAAGCGTCTTCAGCCGAACTCGTCTACGGTGAACAACTCAGGTTGCCTGGAGAATTATTCCAACCGTCCACAAATAAGACCACCGATATGACTGATTTTATGGCACGAATAAGGTTGATGGCTAAAGAAATACAACCGCAACCCGCGTCCAGGCACTGTAATAAAACAGTATTTATATTCAAAGAACTTGCTACAACTACACACGTATACCTGAGAGAAGACGCTGTCAAAGGAGCACTACAACCAGCTTACACGGGCCCGCATGAAGTAATCGAAAGAGGCGATAAAGTTTTCAAGATCATGATAAAGGGGAAACCCGTTACTGTCACAATAGAAAGACTAAAACCAGCCTACATACTTCCACCTCAGGAAATCACTTACCTTCCAAGGGATGATGATCCACCACCACCTGTAAATAAAACAGACATAGATAAAAAAGTCAAATATGAAAAACCGGGAATAATAACACGATCAGGGAGAAGAGTCAAATTACCTGATTATTATCGCCCGTCGTAGGACGGTCTCTGGAGGGGACTGGTGTGGCGTACTCTGCACCTGAAACATAGAAATAAATACATTAAAACGTAATACGTAATAATACAATACCTAAGTTCATAGTAAATAACATAGCATACAAATTAATTAATTAAACTTGCATTGTATAACTTAATACCTACTGCATTATATAAAAAAGCACATACTATATAAATTTATATACATATAGATACTAAATATTAATATGTAAAACAAAATATATTAAGAGAAATATGTTAACAAAATATTGTACTTACCAAATAAAGTCGTCGACAGCGGAAGGCGATCGTATCGCTTAAAAAGATCCAAGCGCTATTCAAATAGTGACTCGTACGCCGATACCTGCGTATAGCTAGCTACCTATAGCAACGAGCGGCCGCCTCCCGCCATCGATACATGACGGCCAGTGCGATGTACCTATCCGCGTGAGACGCATGTCGCTCGATCCCCCGCGCGCTAACAATAAAGTTACGATCTAAGTATTCTTTGTGTCATCACTTGTGCCTAACAACACCCATCATCATCATCATCATTCACCTCCACATAGGTATTACATACGTTTTTTTTTAAATAAAATTTTTAAATCTTATCTAGGCAATAAATTGCTTCGTTACGTGAAAAACAACCGCCCAAGTGCAAGTTAAGATAGCACACGGGTTCCGTCTGCATGCCATCCCCAATATAACAGACAACATATTATATTTGGTGTATTTTTATATGAAACTCCAAATTAGACGTTATTTTTCCCGTTTACACGATTGAATAACAGCAAGAGAAGGACCCCTTATTATCACATTTTAAAATTTGTATTACAATGACCGTCATACACATATTCTCTCAAACTGTTATAGCTATACTAAGTCGTGCATCTACTCAATAAAATGACCAACGTTCGACTATCATAGCATGTTCTAGACACAGCAATGGAAGCGGGGATTCTTCCCCGTACATGTTGATGCCCAACTACCTAAGCTAAAATCAGTTTGTGTATTTCGCTTTAATAGCTATGTATATCACGACTTTCACCGACTGAGGCAACAGAATAACCCTATGTGCTACGCTGAAAAAAGTATCGAATTTTAAATGTAGAACGGGTATGGAACGCTAAAACGTAAAAGTGATATGTACATATTTAAAGCTGTAACTAAAGCATTATTGATGCCTGTCATATGGAGTTATGTATACTATAGTCCTAGTATACCAGCGCATATACTAGGTGTAGGTATATAGAGTTAAAGCGGTAGGAAAGTGGACGATCGGAGTCTCCGCGTGATTAATCCAAAACAATGAGAAGTTAGTGGGCCTTTGACGAGAGGAGACAGGAGGGCAGTGCTCCGGTTGCCATTGTCGCTGGGCAGTGGTGTGTGGCGACCAGCCGACCACGAAATCGGTTCCAGCCGCGCGCCGCTCTGTGGCTCCTAACTCCCAACGACACACAAAAATCATTCACGAAAAATCACTGCCTGTGAAATACTGCTAAATGCGCCCATTCAAATACAACAACACGACGTACGTTCGGATTTAGGTACTCTTTACACAACGCGGCTTAAAATGATCTCACTTTTTTTCCATAGATCCGGGGCGTCTAGTCGTGGCTCTTATATATAAGCCTTATTAAGAAACGTGATTTTCTGTAATGAATTCTTCTTAAGCCGCAACTCCGGTGTCCGTTTAAATAAATAACGCCAACATTTTTTTGCAAAAATGTTAAACACCCCACTTTCTTGCTTGTTTAGGAGGCTCTAAAACCCTGTTCTTTTTAGCTGCGTTGTCGGAAAGAGGCGAATTATTTTTAAGCTAAGTCCAAAAGTACGACTTATCAGAAACATTCATTCTCGGATTATCCTACTGAAAGGATCCTGTAAAAAGTAAAAGGGATCATAACAGAATTTATTTTATATGGAATTTATTTTATCGGCTATAACTTGCGAGTCGATCGGTGACGCTAAAGAACGGCTTACAAAATTATTTTCGAGGGTGACCATCAAACAACTTACCGTTCGCTACAGAAACTTCGTGTAGCATAAAAGAAGTTTTATGGACCGATAAAGACCTTTTCAAGGGTCCCCGGTAAAAGAGAGCGTTTCTACACTTTCAGATACATGGTTGGAGCTTTACGAGGACAGCTCGTGACAAAATCAAAAGCAAACATAGTTTCTCTCAGTTCCGTCTAAGGTAAAACATAAAAATCTATACATAATATATATTCATGCTGAACGAGAATATTAAACTTACGTGGAAAAATGATTGGGCACAAGCAGGAATCAAATACATCATGTGAAAATTAATCAATGGAACAATATTAGGTTACTATATAGCTCGTAAGTATACTATTTATATGACTATTTATAAACTCTAGGGTTCCGGACATAAGCAGCAAGTTGGAGTCCTATAAGTGAGACTCAGCTGAGCTGTCTTCCTATCTATCCGTTCGTATGTCATAGTTATCTGACTCCAGAACGGAATGAGTCGAAGACCTGAAATTTGGAAAGATTTGTGTAGAACATTGACTTAAAAAAAACTTTATCTGCAGCCTAGCATGTGGTATCATCGTCTAAATTAAATTGAGTAAGAACAAATATTTTATGTTATTAACTAAAAATACAGAAATTGGGGCCGTCAAAGTTGTTAATTTTAAACGATTTTAATGACGGGGATTTTATTTTTTTAATTATTATTTTTTACCATTCCTATATTAAAACAACAACAAATACTCTCAACGTGTATATTAATTTAGTTATCAAGCTTTGATCATAACTAAAAATTTTTTCACATGTTATTTGGATACTGAATCCCAACAGAACAGGGTCTGACTACTTCTATTTTTATATAAGTTAGTTTTCATTTTGTATTTTATTTTTATTTTTTATGCATGATAGCCTTTGAACACTATCTCATCTGGTGGTAAGTGATGATGTGGTCGAAGATGTTGTTCAGGCTTAACTAGAATTACTGGCTCTCAAAGACAGCTGCCGGAACACACCGTTAGGTGCTTGGTGACAGATTTTCTACATGAGGGTGGTAGTTAGCCAGGCGGGCATTCGCAAAACGCCCTACCACCATGCATTAGGTAAATTTTATATAAACCAAATTTAGTTAAAATTTACTTTTATGTCCTAATTATAATTATCAAAGATTGTATACGTGAAAACTGAACCAGAATTCGGCAAATTAAGTTTAATTAATTTTAAATCGTACCACAAATTATATAACAGTAACACACTATCACACTCTTATTCCATTCGCTTTAGACGAAGTGGTCCTTGAAGAAGGTCAGACTGAGGGCGAAGGACGGAGGTATCTCGTTTCGCATGCGAATGAGCGAAAGAGAACTACTCAATATATAAATAAATCAAATCAAATGAATAAAATCTCGTGGGAAGTACCTGAAAGATTTTTTTATGTAGGTATCTACAATTAATTGGAAATAAAATTTGTTTTAATTCGATTTACTATACACGCACATAGCTTTAAGCAGTGATGGCTCAGTGGCATTGGCAATGGACTACCGCGCAGCAGGTCCATGGTTCGAATCGCTTCGTGCACTGGAGCTTCACCGCGTGGTAGAAGAGCCTCGTGGTAGAAGAGCCTTTTGATAAGGAACTACGTAATAAAAGGTTTCATTATAATCAAGGGTCGTGAGGATAGGTAACTATTCGGGAGGAGAGCTAATCACGAAAGCACTTTAAGCCTTTCCACGCCCTAAGTGATGCAAACGAGGAAAGTTCGGAACGCAAACAGGCTCAAGCTCATCCCTTAACTTTGATCGACACTTCAAAGTTAAAAGTCAATTTACTGCAACGTATGCTACTATGTTCTGATTTAAAGCAGTTTTATGAATAAAACTGCTTACATTCGCAAAAGGATTAGCATGTTTTTGACTTAGAAGTAATCGGCCAAGTGCGTGTCGGGCCACGCAGAGTGTTCGGTCCCGTAGGAGCCCGTTATCACAATATAGAGCGTATCTGTTGTTCTTTACTCTCTTTCCACTTTCTTCCTGCTAAAGCTAAAATATTAGAATATAGTTGCTGCCAAGTCATTATTTCAATTCACAAAATTGTATTTAGAAAATTATATAGTTCGTTTGTGCTTTCTGTAGGTACTCGAATGAAAACGTAACGATAGCGTGATTCAGAGCCCGTTATTACAGTGCCATCTACCGGCAGCTTTGTGAAACTTATGATAATTTATTATGTTTTTTTTTGTTTTAGATTTTGTTTTTCTATGCAGTATTTAATGCAATTCTTTACCCATTATAAACTAGCAACGTCTTAGTCACTAGGATTATTTCTTTTGGAATTTGTATTTTTTTTAATTTATTGCTGGTTACTAAGCCTTTGATCACAATCTCACCTGAGGGTATGTGATGATGTGGTCAAAGTTGTTAACAGGCCTAACCTAGAATTACTCCTTCTCAAGGACAGACTGCCTGAACGCCTGAAGACACCGTTTAGGTGCTTGGCCACAGATTTTCTACTTGAGGGTGGTCGCTAACAAGGCAGGCATTCGCAAAATGCCCTACCACCATGCGTTGAAGCTCAAGCCCGCGTGGCGGGAGTGGACCCATCACCCATCACTGCTTCCCTTATTTTTGATACGAAATTATCCAACACCCATAAGTTCTAAAACTATAACTGCTAAATAATAAAGTTATCTTAACCAATATAATTCAAATGAATTTGAATTTTAGCTTTAAAGTTTTTTAAATGCTCTGCGTGGCCCGACACGCACTTGGCCGATTACTTCTAAGTCAAAAACATGCTAATCCTTTTGCGAATGTAAGCAGTTTTATTCATAAAACTGCTTTAAATCAGAACATAGTAGCATACGTTGCAGTAAATTGACTTTTAACTTTGAAGTGTCGATCAAAGTTAAGGGATGAGCTTGAGCCTGTTTGCGTTCCGAACTTTCCTCGTTTGCATCACTTAGGGCGTGGAAAGGCTTAAAGTGCTTTCGTGATTAGCTCTCCTCCCGAATAGTTACCTATCCTCACGACCCTTGATTATAATGAAACCTTTTATTACGTAGTTCCTTATCTTACGTTATTGTCTTCCCAAGATTGTGGCGTCTTTGTTCACGTATGAACTTAGGTATATCCGCTCTAACAGATATTAATAAAATGGTACGTGTCTCTCCAATGTTATTTGCTCATTTGAACATACTCCTATGTTGTTATCTTATGGATTTTACGTTCTACTTCCACTTTATATAATGTTGATTGATTAGTAAATGTATTTAGAGGTTTGTAGAAATGTAAAATGATAAAAACACGGATCTGAAGAAAAAATAAATCAATACCTCATCTAACGTCCAAACTGCTTCAATTAGCCCATTTCAGATTACTAAATTATTCTTCAATGAGTCTGAAGAATAACCAGGTGGCAAACTCCTCATTCTATGACCCGTTATCAATTCAATTATATCGTAACGATACGTAATTTCTACTTACATACCTATATATGTTTGTGAAAAAAAAATTAAGTAAGTAATCAGAAACCAAGTGCAAGAAAGAATAGAAGAGATATATATATAATTAGACCGCATCGGTACTTATCATCATAAAGAATTATATTGTTCTCTTTTCTGTGCTTCACATATTGTGAGATAGCGATATGTTAATGCAAGCCCATAAAATATAGGTTTTTACTTAAAATATCAACAGAGTGCGATTAAAAATAACAGTATGGCGAATACTCATAAATAGGCCAATAATAATCGTTGGTGCCATAACTCATCACACCTAACACACAACATTTTGGTGTCCAGGCTATGCGGGATGTTAATAGAAAAGATGTCGCGTAGTTTCCCGAACGCTCCCCTTTCGAGAAAGATTCTTCGGGCCAAACTCTTAGTCGAAGTTGCACTTACTTAACTGGACAATCTGTCTTCTATATCTATACTTATATTATGAAGAAGAAATATTTGTATTTTTGTATGTAACAAATAAACTTAAAATTTACTGGACAGACTTGAAAAAATTTTGCACCATTAGTACACTACACCTACACTATCCCTGATGAACATAGGCTATAGAGTATTTTCAAAAACTTAGGGATCCGTATGAAAACTTAAATAATGTAACCCAACGTGTGAAAAAAATACCAAAAAAAACTTATATCACGTACGCTGCGGAAATTGTTGATAATAGAGCAACGTAATGTACTACAATTTTATAAAGGACATCAATATCTACAAAAAAATCTGCAATACCATATGTCTTACTATTACAGTTATATCACAATAACTACATTTTATGTGTTTCAATTTATATTTTTTGTTACATACCCGTACAAAGCCGGGGCGGGCCGCGAGTACCTAGATAAATATAATGATCAAAAACTTCAAGAGTATCATTCTTAACTACAGGTACGAGTAACATGGAAATTAGACATAATTTTCGCCTTGTCCATGTTCATTAGATCATGCTGGGAAACTCCACTGAGATCGCTGAGCATTGTAATTAGCTCCTCAAGCGAGTATGCCATAATGACTGTCATCGGCCAAACGAAGATGAGTGATAGAGTAAGAATAAGTATTCACTATAAATGTTGTTGTCAAAGACGTTCCAATTCAAGAGCTTAAAACATTCTCCAACGCATTCGTAAACAGTTTCGGAGAAATAACGTCTCCCTGTCTCACGCCTCGTTGCAGTTGGATTCGTTTCGTGCCCTTGTCGTGTAGTCTACTCGATATAGTAGTTTCTATATTATAAACAAGAGACTGTGAATTATATACTGATCAATTAGATGAATCTGGCTTAGTTTTTACCAAATTTATCCTCAAGATTATTTTCAAAGCAGCTTTGTGAAAAGAGGCAGATATATGCAACAGGAGATAAGCAAGTACTTTTTCCAGCTACTTGACTATAACTAAAAACTACTCGACTGATTTTGTAGTTTTGTATAACTATAACTGCTAAATAATAAAGTTATCTTAACCAATATAATTCAAATGAATTTGAATTTTAGCTTTAAAGTTTTTTAAATGCTCTGCGTGGCCCGACACGCACTTGGCCGATTACTTCTAAGTCAAAAACATGCTAATCCTTTTGCGAATGTAAGCAGTTTTATTCATAAAACTGCTTTAAATCAGAACATAGTAGCATACGTTGCAGTAAATTGACTTTTAACTTTGAAGTGTCGATCAAAGTTAAGGGATGAGCTTGAGCCTGTTTGCGTTCCGAACTTTCCTCGTTTGCATCACTTAGGGCGTGGAAAGGCTTAAAGTGCTTTCGTGATTAGCTCTCCTCCCGAATAGTTACCTATCCTCACGACCCTTGATTATAATGAAACCTTTTATTACGTAGTTCCTTATCTTACGTTATTGTCTTCCCAAGATTGTGGCGTCTTTGTTCACGTATGAACTTAGGTATATCCGCTCTAACAGATATTAATAAAATGGTACGTGTCTCTCCAATGTTATTTGCTCATTTGAACATACTCCTATGTTGTTATCTTATGGATTTTACGTTCTACTTCCACTTTATATAATGTTGATTGATTAGTAAATGTATTTAGAGGTTTGTAGAAATGTAAAATGATAAAAACACGGATCTGAAGAAAAAATAAATCAATACCTCATCTAACGTCCAAACTGCTTCAATTAGCCCATTTCAGATTACTAAATTATTCTTCAATGAGTCTGAAGAATAACCAGGTGGCAAACTCCTCATTCTATGACCCGTTATCAATTCAATTATATCGTAACGATACGTAATTTCTACTTACATACCTATATATGTTTGTGAAAAAAAAATTAAGTAAGTAATCAGAAACCAAGTGCAAGAAAGAATAGAAGAGATATATATATAATTAGACCGCATCGGTACTTATCATCATAAAGAATTATATTGTTCTCTTTTCTGTGCTTCACATATTGTGAGATAGCGATATGTTAATGCAAGCCCATAAAATATAGGTTTTTACTTAAAATATCAACAGAGTGCGATTAAAAATAACAGTATGGCGAATACTCATAAATAGGCCAATAATAATCGTTGGTGCCATAACTCATCACACCTAACACACAACATTTTGGTGTCCAGGCTATGCGGGATGTTAATAGAAAAGATGTCGCGTAGTTTCCCGAACGCTCCCCTTTCGAGAAAGATTCTTCGGGCCAAACTCTTAGTCGAAGTTGCACTTACTTAACTGGACAATCTGTCTTCTATATCTATACTTATATTATGAAGAAGAAATATTTGTATTTTTGTATGTAACAAATAAACTTAAAATTTACTGGACAGACTTGAAAAAATTTTGCACCATTAGTACACTACACCTACACTATCCCTGATGAACATAGGCTATAGAGTATTTTCAAAAACTTAGGGATCCGTATGAAAACTTAAATAATGTAACCCAACGTGTGAAAAAAATACCAAAAAAAACTTATATCACGTACGCTGCGGAAATTGTTGATAATAGAGCAACGTAATGTACTACAATTTTATAAAGGACATCAATATCTACAAAAAAATCTGCAATACCATATGTCTTACTATTACAGTTATATCACAATAACTACATTTTATGTGTTTCAATTTATATTTTTTGTTACATACCCGTACAAAGCCGGGGCGGGCCGCGAGTACCTAGATAAATATAATGATCAAAAACTTCAAGAGTATCATTCTTAACTACAGGTACGAGTAACATGGAAATTAGACATAATTTTCGCCTTGTCCATGTTCATTAGATCATGCTGGGAAACTCCACTGAGATCGCTGAGCATTGTAATTAGCTCCTCAAGCGAGTATGCCATAATGACTGTCATCGGCCAAACGAAGATGAGTGATAGAGTAAGAATAAGTATTCACTATAAATGTTGTTGTCAAAGACGTTCCAATTCAAGAGCTTAAAACATTCTCCAACGCATTCGTAAACAGTTTCGGAGAAATAACGTCTCCCTGTCTCACGCCTCGTTGCAGTTGGATTCGTTTCGTGCCCTTGTCGTGTAGTCTACTCGATATAGTAGTTTCTATATTATAAACAAGAGACTGTGAATTATATACTGATCAATTAGATGAATCTGGCTTAGTTTTTACCAAATTTATCCTCAAGATTATTTTCAAAGCAGCTTTGTGAAAAGAGGCAGATATATGCAACAGGAGATAAGCAAGTACTTTTTCCAGCTACTTGACTATAACTAAAAACTACTCGACTGATTTTGATGAAATTCAAAGGGAGGTATACTCTGCCCAACCAAAAATGAATCTAGATCAGTTCACAATTCGAGAAGTAATAGCGTAAAAAAATACGAAAAGAGCACACAATCTAATTGAGAATTTCCTCCTTTTTTGGAAGTCTGTTAATAATAAGGTGTATCAGTATTAGTTAAAGGATACAAAATATATTTTACTGAAATTTTTTTTAGTATTATACTTATATATTTTTGCAAAAAACCAGTGCTATTGCAATTATTTTGTTAATAATAATTCCTTTCACCACAATCTCACCTGATGGCAAGTGATGAAGTGGTCGGAGGTGTTAACAGTTTTAACGTAGAGTTACTGGCTCTCAAGGACAGCTGCCAAAACACACCGTTAGGTGCTTGCCGACAGATTTTCTACTTGAGGGTGCGAGTTAGCCAAGCGGGCATTCGCAAAATGCACTCCTACCATGCGGTGAAGCTCAAGCCCGCGGCAGTATTCGAACCATGGACCTGCTTGATGCTTGGCAAGCCATAGCCAATGCCACCGAGCCATCAAAATGAATAAAAATGTTAGGGGCCAGGAATGCCGTAGCATAGGATCATCGTAGCTGTGTGCTTTTCCAAGTTTATTTCCATCAAAATCTACTATTATTTTCATGTACCTACAGCTTGACTTCATTGAGTAGTTATATTAACTATCGTGGAAAGAAAATATGTAAAAAGAATCAAATTAAAACAATTATTCCATAATTTTCCTACTTTATATCGCTTATATGCGGTGATTTTATTGTGGTTACAATAAAACCATATTTTGGCGTTGGTTTTATTTTATGGCGGCTGCCTATACCTATTGCCTATATCTAACTTATACAACAATAATAAAATAAGTAAGTAGATAGGCAGTACCTAAAACTGACTCGACAAATTAATTCGAAGACATAAATCTTCAGGTCCGTAAAAACGTAACATAGATAACTTATATTGTGGCTGGCGGCAGAAAATAATAGGCATTACGCTCACATTTAATTTTGTTTCATTTGGATCGTACTTATTTATGGTGACAGGTACCAGATTAAACAAAGAATTTATTTTTCACAAACTTTCAATTATCAATAGTAATTTAGGTGGTATGGTGGCCAAGTAACTACCACAACACGTCTGGGCGGGAACCACAGTTTCGTCATTGAGCCCCTACAGGTATGTTGTTTGCTGGCTTAGTAACACTGATATTAGAATAGATTAGTTCTTGAAATGATGGCAATCGCAATGCATTGCCTCGCAGGACACTCACTTGTCCTAATCGTACGTGTATGGACACGTGTATTTGGCATGGGCCAAATACATAGATATCCATGTACACAACCTATAAAATATGCAAGCTGGTGTGGCTAGAAAAAGGGATAAGCTTCAATAACTATTCAAAACAGCCTTGTTAGTGGTTTGAGAGTGACATGGAAATCGCGAAGTCCCAGCTCCACACCCCCTGTCTACCAAGTGTTATTGGGTTTTTCGACAGCAGTCCTGAGTATAGCATTTGAAGCGCTCGTAGCGAAGTTTGCCTAGCCGTTCTTATCGCCGCATCGGTACTTATCATCATAAAGAATTATATTGTTCTCTTTTCTGTGCTTCACATATTGTGAGATAGCGATATGTTAATGCAAGCCCATAAAATATAGGTTTTTACTTAAAATATCAACAGAGTGCGATTAAAAATAACAGTATGGCGAATACTCATAAATAGGCCAATAATAATCGTTGGTGCCATAACTCATCACACCTAACACACAACATTTTGGTGTTCAGGCTATGCGGGATGTTAATAGAAAAGATGTCGCGTAGTTTCCCGAACGCTCCCCTTTCGAGAAAGATTCTTCGGGCCAAACTCTTAGTCGAAGTTGCACTTACTTAACTGGACAATCTGTCTTCTATATCTATACTTATATTATGAAGAAGAAATATTTGTATTTTTGTATGTAACAAATAAACTTAAAATTTACTGGACAGACTTGAAAAAATTTTGCACCATTAGTACACTACACCTACACTATCCCTGATGAACATAGGCTATAGAGTATTTTCAAAAACTTAGGGATCCGTATGAAAACTTAAATAATGTAACCCAACGTGTGAAAAAAATACCAAAAAAAACTTATATCACGTACGCTGCGGAAATTGTTGATAATAGAGCAACGTAATGTACTACAATTTTATAAAGGACATCAATATCTACAAAAAAATCTGCAATACCATATGTCTTACTATTACAGTTATATCACAATAACTACATTTTATGTGTTTCAATTTATATTTTTTGTTACATACCCGTACAAAGCCGGGGCGGGCCGCGAGTACCTAGATAAATATAATGATCAAAAACTTCAAGAGTATCATTCTTAACTACAGGTACGAGTAACATGGAAATTAGACATAATTTTCGCCTTGTCCATGTTCATTAGATCATGCTGGGAAACTCCACTGAGATCGCTGAGCATTGTAATTAGCTCCTCAAGCGAGTATGCCATAATGACTGTCATCGGCCAAACGAAGATGAGTGATAGAGTAAGAATAAGTATTCACTATAAATGTTGTTGTCAAAGACGTTCCAATTCAAGAGCTTAAAACATTCTCCAACGCATTCGTAAACAGTTTCGGAGAAATAACGTCTCCCTGTCTCACGCCTCGTTGCAGTTGGATTCGTTTCGTGCCCTTGTCGTGTAGTCTACTCGATATAGTAGTTTCTATATTATAAACAAGAGACTGTGAATTATATACTGATCAATTAGATGAATCTGGCTTAGTTTTTACCAAATTTATCCTCAAGATTATTTTCAAAGCAGCTTTGTGAAAAGAGGCAGATATATGCAACAGGAGATAAGCAAGTACTTTTTCCAGCTACTTGACTATAACTAAAAACTACTCGACTGATTTTGATGAAATTCAAAGGGAGGTATACTCTGCCCAACCAAAAATGAATCTAGATCAGTTCACAATTCGAGAAGTAATAGCGTAAAAAAATACGAAAAGAGCACACAATCTAATTGAGAATTTCCTCCTTTTTTGGAAGTCTGTTAATAATAAGGTGTATCAGTATTAGTTAAAGGATACAAAATATATTTTACTGAAATTTTTTTTAGTATTATACTTATATATTTTTGCAAAAAACCAGTGCTATTGCAATTATTTTGTTAATAATAATTCCTTTCACCACAATCTCACCTGATGGCAAGTGATGAAGTGGTCGGAGGTGTTAACAGTTTTAACGTAGAGTTACTGGCTCTCAAGGACAGCTGCCAAAACACACCGTTAGGTGCTTGCCGACAGATTTTCTACTTGAGGGTGCGAGTTAGCCAAGCGGGCATTCGCAAAATGCACTCCTACCATGCGGTGAAGCTCAAGCCCGCGGCAGTATTCGAACCATGGACCTGCTTGATGCTTGGCAAGCCATAGCCAATGCCACCGAGCCATCAAAATGAATAAAAATGTTAGGGGCCAGGAATGCCGTAGCATAGGATCATCGTAGCTGTGTGCTTTTCCAAGTTTATTTCCATCAAAATCTACTATTATTTTCATGTACCTACAGCTTGACTTCATTGAGTAGTTATATTAACTATCGTGGAAAGAAAATATGTAAAAAGAATCAAATTAAAACAATTATTCCATAATTTTCCTACTTTATATCGCTTATATGCGGTGATTTTATTGTGGTTACAATAAAACCATATTTTGGCGTTGGTTTTATTTTATGGCGGCTGCCTATACCTATTGCCTATATCTAACTTATACAACAATAATAAAATAAGTAAGTAGATAGGCAGTACCTAAAACTGACTCGACAAATTAATTCGAAGACATAAATCTTCAGGTCCGTAAAAACGTAACATAGATAACTTATATTGTGGCTGGCGGCAGAAAATAATAGGCATTACGCTCACATTTAATTTTGTTTCATTTGGATCGTACTTATTTATGGTGACAGGTACCAGATTAAACAAAGAATTTATTTTTCACAAACTTTCAATTATCAATAGTAATTTAGGTGGTATGGTGGCCAAGTAACTACCACAACACGTCTGGGCGGGAACCACAGTTTCGTCATTGAGCCCCTACAGGTATGTTGTTTGCTGGCTTAGTAACACTGATATTAGAATAGATTAGTTCTTGAAATGATGGCAATCGCAATGCATTGCCTCGCAGGACACTCACTTGTCCTAATCGTACGTGTCCATGCCAAATACATAGATATCCATGTACACAACCTATAAAATATGCAAGCTGGTGTGGCTAGAAAAAGGGATAAGCTTCAATAACTATTCAAAACAGCCTTGTTAGTGGTTTGAGAGTGACATGGAAATCGCGAAGTCCCAGCTCCACACCCCCTGTCTACCAAGTGTTATTGGGTTTTTCGACAGCAGTCCTGAGTATAGCATTTGAAGCGCTCGTAGCGAAGTTTGCCTAGCCGTTCTTAGCCGATCAGCAAAGTTAAGCAACGTCGCCCGCGGTCATGACTTGGATGGGTGACCGCTACTGGCATTACTATTGAGCGCTTCCGTGATTCGGAGGGCACGTTAAGCCGTCGGTTCCGGTTGTTGTCTAGGATGGCAGTCGTTATAGCTTGGTGGTAGGGCATTTTGCGAATGCCCGCCTGGCTAGCCCCCCTCAAGTAGAAAATCTGTGGCCAAGCACCTAACGGTGTGTTCTGGCAGCTGTTCTTGAGAGCCACTAATTCTAGGTTAGCCTGAACAACATCTTCGACCACATCATCACTTACCATCAGGTGAGATAGTGGTCAAAGGCTAATATATCAAACAGAAAAAAAAAACGTTGGAAAACATCCTAAACCTAAACATCTGAAAAAATGTGACATTGCTATGTTCTGTACATTCCTAGCACGCGTAACGATTTTTTTTTATTTGACGTATGAATGAAAAGTAGAATTCTCTCGTTGGACTGAGTAATTAGGAGTTCTTTTTGTTCCAAGAAGCGTTTTCTATAGGATCCGAGTTGCATTCAAGCTTTAGACACCTAATCTCCGAACGCAACAATGGGATAGAAACCAAGATCCATCTGTTATATTTTCTGTTGCGAATGAAAACGTATTTTGCTCCTTAAGAATACATATCTGGAATTGCTATATAGGTATATATTGTATATGTCAGGTTTTCTACTCAATAAAAGGTTCTTAATGACTTAATTTAATTTGTTCGTAATTTAGATAATACTTTCCATTATTGGGACGTCTGGCATCAATAAAAGTGTACCTCTGAACATTCAACAACACAAAAATAAGTCTACTATAAAATGTTATTGGTACTGTACAGAAACAAATAACAAAACTAAAGATGTTAAGAAATATAAACCGATATTTACACTTAAACTTTAACAAAGAAAAGTTTGAATCGAACACTCGATTGCTTCCTTAATGGAGTGCAAAAGTAGATTTCCTGTAGCGCTCTATGATAGGAAAGTGGAAATAATCAATAAAAGTTGCTATTTGCTGCCTCTTTTATGTTTGAGGTTTTATAATATGTATACTGGTTTCAGATTGCCTTCCTCGTTTGTACTATAACTCATTTGCAATTCACGCGTTTTATGGCGTATACCAATAAAGAGTTGCTGGATACATACCCAGGGCATTAAAATAGCTATTAATTCTTATATTCATTGACTTATGGGTATCTAAATGCTTTTATTGCAGTAGCTGTAGTGTTGTATATAGTTCGTAGTATTTTGTTAATAAAAGCATACCGCCCCTTAAAAAAAATTCTTATGTGATTATTATTATGTATTACTTATGTATTGATATGAACAATAATTACATTTCGTTAATTAGTAAAATGCTTTTAATTTTTTGTTGAACAAAACACAACGTCCAAATTAATTGGTAACATTGTAAACAGATTTTCTGATGTCGGATGCATGTATTTTTAGTTAAGTTTAGAACTGACTAAGGACCAAATTGTATAGTGGAATGGGTCCCAATATGCAGCATTAATGTATAACGTGAACATGGATGTGACATTGGTTGGTAGGTATTTTAGAAAATATAATTGATATTTATGAGCCAAACACATGCGTATCTATAGTTTATCTAGTTATCAATCAAAGCCAGAAAGCTGATGAAAATGAAATTAAAAGAATATTCTTGGGAGGCTTCGTATAGCTGACTTTCAACATTACTGTATTTATTTACGTATTAAATGATAACTTTTCTATAACTCCAGAAAGCTTATATCGTAGTGTTTGATTACAAAGCTTTAATATTTTCACAAATTCTTTAGAAAGACTGGCTATGGAGCCTTTGAAATTATGTTTTATGATGGTATTTCGTTACATGAGTTTCAAAACCTCACAAAGGCGAATCTTTTGGAAGCTTATCAGGGTGTTGTTATTTAGCTCAACGGATCAGCATCCAACTGAACGAGGCACATCCCTATTCCGGCGTCAGCTTGGCCCACAACAGTATTTATTAAAGTTGCATTAGTATTATAATTTAGTTTGTAGTTTTTCAGGTTTCACGAGGCCAAATTAACATTATTGAAAATCAGTTTAAGTCTGATTCAAATTTGCGTAAAGGAAGTTTCTGGAGGAAGGCTACACGCAGTCAACTGCAGCGGCACTGCTGGGTTGTATGTATGTCTATGAAATGACTTTCGAGCGCCGTGAGAGTTGCAAGTATAGTTGCGCAAGCGTGCGGCACTTGCAGCTTACCGTTGCAGTTAGCAGCATCATTCGGAATAGAAACTTTACGTCTAAATAGTTGTCGAGACGACCTCTATTGCTATAAAAACTATCAGCGATCTTTGCTAAACATGCAACAGTGGAAATATATTATACAATTCAATTTGAAGTATAATACTTAATGTTTTTGTTTATATAGACTACGTTCGGGTCACCTAAACTATATATATTGCGGAACAAGCACAAGGCCCACTTGATGTTAAGCTATAACCTCTGCCTATAACATTTGCAAGCATTTCATCATAACTACGAACTGCACTGCACCCTGAGACAAACAGCTGTTCACCCTTACATATCGGTATGATCTAATTCATAACAGTAGAAATTTATTGTGAACTTAACTTGTAAACATATTCCCAGCCAATCCTCAGTGGTTCAGGCTCATATTGCCTGTAACTTTCCTGGCTCTCAAAGACAGCTGCGGGAACAAACTGAAATACCAACATACTGTTAGGTGCTTGGCGACATATTTTTTACTTGAGGGTGGTAGCTAGTCAGACTATAAGCATTTGCAAAATGCCCTACCACCAGGCGGTGAAGTTCAAGCTAACGGTCGAGATCGAACCAAGAACCTGCGGCCCTATATATACGCAGGATATTGTTGGTCCAAAATATAATTGGTTTAGACAAAATAACCAATGACTGATGGACAGAGAGACCCGTAAGTGATACTAAAGGGGCTCCACATGTTCAGCGGAAATACAAAACAGCTTTATTTCGAAACGGCTTCAGTTTATGTCTATGTATTACTTCTAGAATTCTAATAGACATATCTGTAAAAAGTACGTTGTAAACTAGATACCTTTATAGCGAAGCAACACAAACCGTATCAAAAAGGGAGAAAAAAGCCTCGTAGATTGAAAACGTTCGTCACACGATCATATTTCCACTGACATTTAGGGGTCAGTTAAAAAAATAGCAGTCGAGCTATGAATGTATGACGGGAGCGAGCGGGCGGCACAGTGTTAGGCAAAATAGAAAATTTAAATATTGGAAAAGTCGATCGTTAGTGTTTATTTTCTTCGGGTACGTGTTAATTGGGGACGCTGAGCACGTCGGCTTGTTGACTTGCGACAGAGCCATTAGGCCTGAGCAGCGACTCCCTGCCCCCCTTCTCGACCCGCACCCGAAACCCTCCCATTCTTTGCGGGTTATCTGCATTATACTTGTACACGTACAAAGCAAAAACATTTTTCCGTGCTTTGAATCGAGGGAATACAAAATGGCTTTGGTCAAATGGATATCTTGATAGAATTGACTTTCATGGAATGATGAATTTGTAAAGACTATTCAACTATAGACAAGTTATACTTATAATTTAATGCCAAACTGAATACTTTTAGATTAAATGAACTAATAACAATACTCGTATCGAGCATGTACTTAATATTATGATATGTTATTACACGTGTCTGTTGGCGAATAGCACAATAGCAAGAAGTACTACTTTTCGTGTTCACGTGAAATCCTCATATGGATTTTACTAACCACCTCCTTATAACATACATTATAAGACTGTGACTGCAACAACGTTTTAGAAAATGTATACAGAGTTATTGGTAAAATGCTGACAATCTTTAGGGTTGACTTCTGTTAGTCCTATGAAACGTTTTGAGATGTTTTTGTTGAATTGTTTTTTTTTTGTAATTATTTAATAATAACCACGAGGACCACGTGATGTCAAGTGTCTTCATATTTCATATTTTTTATTACTTTGCTCGATGTAAATATTCAAAACTCTATTCAAAGGGACCACGCAGCGGTCCAGTGTTGCCGCGGCGGGCGCTTTTGGCTCGGAGTAGGCATTAAAACACAAAAAAATATATTAATAAAAATTAAAGAATACAAAAACAAATTTGTTTGTTTTTGTATTCGTTACAATAAATAAGCTTCACCGCATGGTGGAAGGGCATTTTGCGAAAACTCGCCTGGCTAGTGGAAGAAAATATGTCGCCAAGCACCTAACGGTGTGTTCCGGCAGCTGTCCTTGAGAGCCAGTAATTCTAGGTTAAACCTGTTAAGATCTTTGACCACATCACCAGTTATCATCAGCTTAGATTGTGGTCAAAGGCTTACCTATCAGTAATAAAAAATAAAAAAAACAACTTCCGAATATGCCACAGTCAACTGCCTACTGTCTATTTGGGTTTCGACACATAAAGAAATTGTAGCAGTCTGCAAATGTTAGTGATATCACAGTACCTAGATCTATTTATCTGTTCCTATCCACTGTGGTGATATGATGAGATACGTGTTTTTACACCTTATATATTGCTGACCTGGACTCGAATCTCTCACAAACTTGTATATGCGTTGTCAATAAACGGTGACATCCAAAATTATTGCGGTAACCCTAGGAGTCACCAGACTCAGTAGGTACCAGTATACCCTTCAGGCGGAAATTCTGCCCAAATTAGTAGCAAAAGTGAGTTGCGGGAACATGTAAGTCATTGTGTGAATATAATAAGTTGTTTTTTAAGACAACTGAATAGGTCCACACAACAGTTTGCATTCAAATAGCTCATTGTATGTAGTTCACGATATGGTGTTCCAAATGAAGATGCCTTGTTTAACAGCGGAACTCTTCTATCTATTAAGGACCTATAATGATAATAAAGATATAATACGTTGTTAGGAATAAGAAGTTTCAAGAAACTTTCTAGCACCGACAATTAAAATACTCGCAGTAAGGAATGCTTAGCCGTTACTTAGTTTTAATTGCACTGCGTATGAATTGCAAATGAACATGCCAACCGTAAACTTCAAAATATATCCCACGCGAAAGAGGTTTTATTTGTGCCTAAATAAATTCTTACACTGTATATAAATCGAGTGAAAGAGAGAGATAATGACATTCGGAAAGTGACATTTTCAGTGGTGTATATATTCCTAAAATAAATCTGTCGGTAGCATGTTTAACATGCGCCAAAATGAAACGAGATTTTGCGTACTTACAAGCAGTGGTGGATATTTGTGAAGTTTGCCGTTAGTGTCATCATGATCAAAAAAATTCATGTAGATTGTTAGATATTTAAGCAAGATATTTCTTAATCTACGTTAATGATCGAGACGTGCGAGATGAGAAGTAAATATGACAACAGATTTACTTTATATTTATTTTTGGTACTTTACTACTTTACTCACGTATAAACTCTAAAACTCAAAATGAAGTAAGTACGTTTATCTTATAAATATTAAAAAACAAAATACCGCCCATCAGGCGGTATTTTGTTAAATGCTGCCAACATGAGCCATTCGTTTAAATATTATTTTTCATATTCATTTGACCCATTCGTTTAAATATTAATTGCATCACTCCTTTTCTTCCCAGAGGTACCGTAAAAACCGGATGGGGATCGCCAAGAAATAACCACCGACATTCCTCTAAAATACTTACCTACCTACTCAATTCCCACGCATCTTGCGCACGGATAAATAAATGAATCCGTTCTGTAGATTTACAGGGCTGCAGTTAATAATACGTTGATAACTTTAATAATTTTATTTTTGCAATGATGCTCCGCAATTTACATTACTTACAAAATTACAAGGAGAGGAAAAAATATAGTCATGTGCGGGATTCGAACCCGCGCTATCCACTTTTTTTAACTATTTGGGCTTATTATTTTTCTCAGAGGGCGAGGAATGTTGTTACACACTTGATGCTCTGTATTTGAAGCAACCTTTGAATCGCAAAGAAATGTGTTTTAGTGTCCACAAACAATTAGTGTGTTTTGACTTTCTCTCTTTCAAATTTTTAAGGTCGTTAATGTTCACTTTGGACGGATAATGAACTTTTTTCTTTCTGTTTATTATATTTTGTATACGCTTTGCCAAAGCAGATACTGTTAAGTCTGCTTTTTATGTTTCAGAAAAAAGTCCAGATAAAAAGCTCCTCGCTTTGCATGTAAAGTAAAGAAAATAAAAGTTATACAAAAACTTCTACTCGCATATATAAGGTAACACTTTATCCCAATTAGATACCTATATAGATAGTATGATATAACCAAATGGTACGGAGACAGAGGCACGGGCGGGTCACTCTAGTGGTAAAAATAAATAGACCATTGTGTTTCCTTTACGAGATTTTGATCGACGGATGAAGTGTTCGGTGTCACGTTATCGTTGAAAAGGGACAAAACAAGGAAGTTAGCGTCAAATAAACTCTTTCTTGTGTCTGAACCCTATTTTGAATGAACTGAAATTTCAAAAATCAGTATCGCAATGTAATCATTTCGAAGCGCTCGTAGCGAAGTTTACTTAGCTGTCCTCAGTCATGAGTTGGATGGGTGACCGCTAGTGACATTACTGCTGAGCGCTTCCGGGCTTCGGAGGGCACGTTAAGCCGTCGGTTCCGGTTGTCGTCTTTGGATAACAGTTTCAAAAATTCTCTTGAATGTTGAAATGTTCTCTTACGAAAACAATTGTGTTTGAAGGAGTACAGATATTTAACAGATTGCCAAATGAAATAAAAAACAATGTATTAGCATCACCAGTTATAGGAATAAACTAAAAAATAATTAACAGATTTACCCTAGCATTGTATAGCTTCCAGCCTGAGGACTACTATTATTTAAATTCAAATTTTGTATCTAACTTTAAGTGAACATTATTTCTTATGAGATATAAAGTTCTTAAAACCCTAACTCTGTCGCTAAGCACCTAATGGTTTGTTCCGGCAGTTGTCCTTGAGAGCCAGTAATTCTAGGTTAGCCTGAACAACATCTTCGACCACATCATCACTTACCATCAGGTGAGATAGTTGTCAAAGGCAAACCTATAAGGCATAAAAAATACATTATATTATCAATGCGAACAATATATAAGAGATGATGTGAGACCTCCTTTAAACGCTGAAACAGCTAAACCAATTTGGGTTAACTTGGAATGTTAAGTTAAGGTTATAGATTAACAAGTTACTTTAATTAAATCAACATCACTATGATTGTTATTTTACAAACAGGAGCTTCTCTTCATCTTGACATCCTTATCCCATGAATCTGATTTCTGTTAAAAAAAAAATATTTTCTAAAAACACAAAAAAAAAATTTACCAAAAAATGGAACTGACTTCAACACACTCATACACTACCATGATGGTTCAAAAGTACCTATTATCACAATATTGTGCGCATGGTAGCGACTTGGACAAGTTACTTCACGCATTTGAGTGTTCCATTTTTTTGTATTTTTTTTTTAAAAACACTATTTTTATTGACTCGCTATTCGTACTTATGGGATTGATTGTCATTAACTGTCAATGACTATATCATCGAGATAGGCAAATAGTTTCCAGTTATTGGAGTGTAACTCACGGATTGACCGATTTTGATTAAATTTAAATGGAACCATATACGGCAAGCATCAGCTTTCAAATAAAAAAGAACTATAAAAATCGGCTCAACCAGCCAAAATATGCGAGGCAACAAACATTAAAAAAATACAGCCGAATTGAGTACCTCCTCCTATTTTTTAAGTCAGTAAAAATAAAAAAGCACAATTAACTTCAAGGATTAGAAAGCACGTATATGTATCTACCTACCTTCTCATATTTTCAGAGAAGTATTCGATAGCCAATTGACATTTGAACAAACTTGACCACACGGCAAGCATCTGCTTTTAAATAAAAAAGAATGATCAAAATCGGTTCATTCAGTCAAAAGTTCTGAAGAGTTACCTCAGAACTTTTGACTGGCCCTCCTGTTTTTTCAGTCGTTAAAAAGGACGATCTTAGTTTGAAAGTTCTTGTGAGTATAAGACATTGTATACAATGTAATCGGTTGTACTCGCACATATTGGTCGAGATTGATGATATTAGTCATATCCGGTGGCCTTCGCTGGACCTAGTTGAGCGGAGTCTTCGCCGCAATTTAGATTTTAGACGCACGAACTCTTCTGATAAAGGGCATCGAATATGTCCGAAATCTAGATCGACAATCTGGAACATTACGCATGAGCACAGCCGGTTATTAACTTATTACACACATATTTCTAAATATGATTACAAGCACTATCGCGTGCTAAACCAAATCATATTTTACAAATTATAGGAGCATAAAATTTTATGCTCGCGCACCGTTCCCTATGACGGTTAAAGTAATACAATTACAAAGCACGAAATTTCGTTTAGAAATAGCGTGCCCAGCTGTCCGAGTGGTTTAGGCCTCCGGTGCGAAATCGGAGGACGTGGGTTCGATTCCCGCCCGGAGCATAACATTTTGCGCTTCAATAATTTGTAAAATATTATTACTCACATGTCACTCACGGAATAATTAGCTTTTAATATGCACGCAATCTTCATGGACTTACAAAGTAAGAATGTTTATTATGTTTATAAAATGTTGATAAGATTGTTTCCAAGTGTATCCTGATATAGCATGTTCATAAGTTAAGATGTGGATTTTAATTATAACATTGTAACTATTGCAGTGTCGGCTGTACTATTTTGAAACGAAACGAAAAAAAAATACTACGAGCGGGATTAAAACCAGCGCCCTTCCGTCCCTAAAACCGGGACATGACCAATTGAACTATCGTGGTAAGTGAATCATAGCTCAAATTTCTCATTTCGTTCCTACTGTTTAACCGTCTTAAGGGGACGGAATGACATCTGCAGCCAACCTGAATTAAACTGCAAGCAAGACTCATTTTTCAAAAAGCTTAAACCTCATTTGTGATGACGCAACCCGTTAATTTTAATGTATTTTTTTTGTAATAACGCATAATAAGCGTATAAGCTGACAAATTACGAAAGGAAAAGAAACATTCAAGTAAGAATGGGACTCGAACCCGCGACCATCCATACATAGGTACATCAATTTGATATCTAGGACATGCTCTTTAAAAATTTGAGCTATATATTGATTTTGGAATAGAGCAAATCACTAAAGCAATCTATGTTTTTTAGCAGGTCCATGTTTCGAATCCCGCAGCAGGCTTGAGCTTCACCGCATGGTGGAAGGGCATTATGCGAATGCCCGCCTAGCTAGCGACCACCCTCAAGTAGAAAATATGTCGCCAAGCACCTAACGGTGTGTTCCGGCAGCAGTTCTTGAGAGCCAGTAATTCTAGGTTAAGCCTGTTAACGCCTTCGACTACATCATCACTTACCATCAGGTGAGATGGTGATCAAAGGCTTACCTATAGGCAAAAAAAGCGATGTTTAGACGATATACGTACTCATTTACGCATTCATAAATTTCGTAACAGAGACATTATACAGAATTAAAAAATATTTTATCTTCAAAACCAGTGAACCTTTTCATTTACGATGGGACTTTATTTATTAGTACCTACTTCCTACGTTCCTCGAACCGTGCTACTGTTTTCCTGCCCCTCGTAAATTTCTCAATAAAAACTTAATTTAACATAGTATAAATGCAATTTTTATTCTCAAATCGTCCGCCTTAAACTTTCCAGAGAGAGCCGTTTCTTGCGAGTTATGAGAGCAACGAGGGAGATATTGGAATTTATTTTTATGAACCTGAATCCCCAGCCGAGTTAATCTGTTAATATTGAACATTTCTCCCACAAGAGTAAACCATCCCTCGGAGCTGTCTAGGGACACGAATAATATATCCGTATATTCCATTTTTGAATAAGATACCAGTGAACCTATTAAAATTTCGTTATGTTTATTTCGTTGCTCTTCTAATAAGTTTTGTACATGTTATAATATTTGTTATTATATACAGTGCAATTATTATAACTGATTGATAAAGGAAATTTCAAAAGATTTTGCATAGGTATAATTTATTTATTTAAAATAATTCTATTCATAAAAAATGAAGGTTTAATTTATCGATTAGAGATAACTGTAATGCGTAAAATTTGCGGATTCATGATCACACACAGCATTCATGGAGTTAGTTAAACATCTTCAATGGGTGGTTTTTCTTTAAGTAATAAGCCATCTGAGCTTTAAAATAAAACGAATGAAATGAAAAGTTTTTATGATAGGTTTGCATCTACATAAATATTAATGTAAATGTCACCAAAATTACATTAAAACCATTAAACTGAATTTAAAAATAGTTATTAAATAACTTTAATAGGTTTAAATTGCGAAAAACTAAGACAATCTTATGAATAAAAAAATATTAAATAAAGATAACAATGAGAGTTGAAGGAGTTGTTGAGTAACCTATTGTACATTACACGGTGGTAGGCAACCCAAACAGGCTCCAGCCCACAACCAGTTGCCCACTAGCAGCAGCAATGTTATTGTGAAGGAACAAGCGCGAGGCCCACCTGATGTTAAGCGGTATCCTCTGCCTATAACAGATGCATTTCATCACAAGTGACGAACTGCACTGCGCCCATCACCTTGAGACATACCTGTTAAGTCTCATTTTTGCATGTTATTATTATTATTTTTTATTTTACATTTATTTGGGGGGCTTACAGCTATCATTACAAAAAAGGTTTAATAACTTAATTAAGAAAAGCCATTAACAAGCCTCCACAGATATAAAAAAAAGTATTTTACACACACGTAATAAAATTATACAAAGAAATAGTGATTTTAATGATTTTAATTATTTCACTTGCTCTCAAGGACTGCTGCCGGAACACACTGTTAGGTGCTTGGTGACAGATTTTCTACTTGAGGGTGGTCGCTAGCCAGGCGGGCATTCGCAAAATGCCCTTCCAACATGCGGTGAAGCTCATGCTCTGGGCGGGATTCAAACCATGGACCTGCTGCGCGGCAGTCCATAGCCAATGCCACTGAGCCATCACTGCTTCAAAAAAATATGTAATGTCCTGAGCTCATAGCACGGATTCAATTATTCAATTATTTATCACGTAACCAAATATACTCTCATAAAGTAAAATTGGACAAGCATCTACGAGATATACTATATCACCCGACTCGTCCACTGCTGAACACAGCCTCTCCTATTTAAGGGATTTGCTATAATCGCCACGCTTGGCAGGCGGCTTGGGATTCGCAGTGTTAGTTGGCAGTGCAATAGGCGCTGCTGCCCATCTTCCAGTATTTTTATCTTAGTCGCCTCTTACGAAACCCACGGGATATGGGGAGGTGCAATTCTAATCCGGTACCCCACGGGGAAGATATACCGTAGGCAAATATATTTTTTTCTCTTCAGAGAGAGTTCTTTTGGTGACAGATGTTACCAAAATATCAATGTACAAATTTAAAATATATAATAATAATCTACTTATACCTACTTTCAATATTTCATACTATTAATTTTTTTTATGTTATTTTATTGTGACGGAACAAGCTCGAGGCTACCTGATGTTAAGCGGGCTAACTAACCTCTGCCTATAACAGATGCATTATGTCACAAGTCACGAATTGCACTGCGCCCGTCACCTTGAGACATAGTTGTTAAGCCTCATGTGCCTGTAATTTCACTGGCTCTCAAGGACTACTGCCGGAACACACCGTTAGGTGCTTGGCGACAGATTTTCTACTTGAGGTTGGTCGCTAGTTAGCCGGGCATTCGCAAAATGCCCTTCCACCATGTGGTGAAGCTCAAGCCCGCGGCGGGATTCGGACCATTGACCTGCTACGCGGCAGTCCATAGCCAATGCCGCTGAGTCATCACTGCTTCAAATATTATATAAAAATAATGCGGGGATATTTTAACTGACATTTTACGAGAGCTTTTGAATATCACGTTATACACAGAATGTTGTAGGTAGTATAAAGTTTAATAGCAATATAGCGTTGTGAGTGTTTGCTGTAAGTAATAAGCAAGGCAATAACGATTCCGTCAAACAAAACTTTCTGTTGCATATTAAATTTTATAAGCATTTTAGTTACATATCATATACTATGATATGTACTTAACTAAAATGATAATAAGTGTAATTGCATTGTAAGCCTTCTTATTATAATAAATAAATACATTATATACCACGCCTGTATTTCCCCGAAGGAGTAAACAGTACACGTAAAAAACAATCATTATGGCTTTATAGTGGACACAATGTATATATTATTAAAATGTGGTGCATAATTTATCTATATCTATAACCTACTAATATTATGAAGAGGAAAGATTTATATGTTTGTATGCAACGAATAAACTTAAAAACTACTGGACCGATTTGGATGAAATTTGGTATGGAAATAGTTTGAGACCCCGGCAAGGACATAGGATACTTGTTATCCAACTGCGAAAAATGAGGTTAATGGTTTTGCGCGATAACCGATATACGCGCGGGCGGGGCCGCGGTCGAACAGCTAGTAATTTATATTTCTACTGTGATCCCAAAGAGCATAAATTAATTAGTTATAATTATACATTAAACTTTTTATAGTGTGGCTTATTTTTGGCCCTGTAATAACTAACCTTTCAACGTCGTTCAAAGGTCAATTGGCTACCGAATTATTCTCTGAAAAAATGAGTAGGTAGGTAGGTAGGTACTTATACGTGCTTTCCATTCCTTAAAGTTGATTATGCTTTTTTATTTTTACTGACTTCAAAAAAAGGAGGAGGTACTCAATTAGTATGTATATTTTTTATTTTTGTTACCTCACAACTTTTGTCTGAGTGAACCGATTTCGATTTTTTTTTAAATTTGAAAGCTGATGCTTGCCGTGTGGTCCCATTCAAATTTAATCAAAATCGGTCAAGCTGTGATTATATAGTCATTGACATTGAATGACAATCGATGCCATAAGTAGCAAGGGTCACTAAAATGAGTGAAAAAATTAAATTTACTAAAAAATGGAACCGACTTCAACACTCAAATGTGTGTAATAACTTGTCGAAGTCGGTACCATGCGCACAATATTGTGATAATAGTTGCTTTTGAACCATCATGGTATCAACTTCAATAAGGTATTTCACACATTTGAGTGTTGAAGTCGGTTCCATTTTTTGGTAAATATTTTTTAATCTTCGTGCTGCCATTCATTACTCAGTTATCAGTGGTATTCCCTCTGAGGTATTCAAACAACATACAGAAGATGCCAATTTGGCATTTGGCGATTGGATAAGCATTGCAATCTAACGGGACAATGCAGGCAACATGCTGGGCACGCTCCTTCCTGCCAGTGGGCTAGAGTATTGGGACTGCAATGGCATTTAGGTCGTCTACATTTTTGGTTATAGTAGCTAAGGGTTAAGTTTATAGTTTATTAAAAGGGAAACCGTCGGTAAAAAAAATAGATGCCAAAAGTACGCTCTTCAATAATTATTTAATATTATTCGATTCGTCTAGTTCAGTTAAGAACCATTCTACAGAACCAAGAGAATTTCCAACTTCCGTTCGTGAGCGTTTGAGGGTTGATCTTGTATTACTTCGGTGCCTAGATAAATTGTTGAGGTTGTCTACAAACATTTGAGTTTAGAAATATACGATAGTCTATACGCCAATAAATTGATACACTTACTAAACTATAAATTGCTTTAGGAATCAATAATATTTCATCAGCCATGGCGCGATTGAAAGGAGGCCTTAGATTTCTACGAAGGTATATACGTTTTAAAACTATAACATGTGTGATAGGGCTATTAAGTTTTAAGTACTGGAAGGCTTACTGCAGCTTTTTGAGAAAACCTTCCATTTTCATTATGGTGTAAAATTCGGAGGGGTCAGATAATACTTAGTAACTGTACAACGAATTAATTTTACCTGCAAGCGAAACGATTTATTACAAAATGTACCACCTGGAAATATTATATCAGTAAAAAAAAATGAGGCACGAAATGCTACGTAACACTCCCCCCTCTTTGTATTACTATATATTTTATTTTGTATCGAACATAATATTATTTGGGCGTCAATTACCTGCAGGCTTGCGTTGCGATGACAGCACAATTGTTAAAACGTTCATTCCGGTTAGAATAATGAACCATTCGTGTAAAAGCCTTTTTCCGGAAAAACGTATGGAACTGAAATATTTTCCTTTGTGGATTGTAGCGGTCGTTACACAGTATGCACAATGTATCTGTAAAACCGTGATTGAGCTCTCTACATTGTAGCTGCTATAAATAACGCATACGAAATAGAAGAACATAATAAAGTAGATACAATTACACCCAATTTATTTAAAGGTATGTTAGAGAAGCCAGTGAGAGTATTTAAGAATATTGCGAGTCACTTACTTAATGATATATTATACGTTTTGTTATCACTAAGATGATGGGAGATTTCGATATTTTTCAGTGCGCTTCTTGATACGGTCATCATTATTATGTCTTAAAATATACCAGCATTAAATCGTAATTTCCATTATTTGACTATTTTTTATATATGTCGGTATAATATCTTCCTGTAGGAATTATAAGAGGCGAGAGATAAATGGTGGGCAGTAGCAACTACTCAAGAACTTCCGTCCAAGCGTGGGGATAGCATAGCAACACTATGGTGGCTTTGATTAACGGTGGGCGTCTTCTTGCTGTAAATGTGATGTATTATTACAGATAGTTATCGCCAAACGACATCATTGATGCCAAACACCTGGCAACTAGCGGAAGAACATAGGAAGCCAAAAGCTAAAGGTGTGAGTGTTGCTGAACTGAATTCAAAAATATCAGTGATACAAGCTGCTTGTAGACGTGACCGTAATAACGCATTGGCAAAGACATGTGAGGAACTCGAACGACACTCGGACAAGTTAAAGACGAAAGATTTTCATGACAAAGTTCGACTCATAACACGCCAGTTCAAACCAAGACATGGGCAATAAAAAATGCCGCAGGCACAACCGTCACTGGGATTGAAGACATAGTGAATGTTTGGAATACAACAGACAGCCTATGTACCTCAAATGAAATCAGTGAGCGAGAACCTGGTGCCAATGCCTACTCCGAGGCAAGAGCGTCCGCCGTGGCAACACTGGACCGCGCCGCGCTCCCTTTGAATAGAGTTTTGAATATTTACGTCGAGCAAAGTAATAAAAAATATGAAATAATAAATTACAGGCACAAAAGACTTTTAACATCAGGTGGACCTCGTGTTTATTCCGTTAAATAAATATAAACACATTTTTTTTTTCAAAATGTAGAAAACAATGTTCCCAAAATGTTTGTAAGGACTAGACGCTGCCAACTGATAGTGGGCTAGAGCATTTGGACTGCCTATGAGTCCAAATGCTTTTATTGTAGTAGCTGTAGTGTTGTATATAGTTTGTAGTATTTGTTTAATAAAGGCATACCGCAGGTAAAAAAAAAAAAAAAAAAAATGACTAGTAGAAGTCAACCGTAAGAGGTTGTTAGTATTTTTCCAATAACCCTGTATAGTAACAGGGCTATTTGATGGTTGTTACTTGCAATGAACAGTAATTTCATACCCAATGATATCTGCGGTAAATTCAAGATCATACAAAGCATTTTCTTTTCCTGTAATTACAATATCATTTTAGAGAAAGAATTCTAGTATATATTTGGTTGACTGGCTGTAAAACTGTTTTTATAATAAAAGATTGTAAGTTTCGATAATTGAAAACTTTGGAATAGAAGCAATATAACTGTGTTGTAGCTTTCACAACACTTGAAGTAGCGTCAGCAGCGCAGGACGGACTATTGACTAAAATTTGACGTAAGTAAACCTGAAAACGTAATATAATTAAATTTTTTATTATTATTGATTATTTTCCTTCCACAATAGTTTCTATAAAAGACAATGCTGAAATTACTTTGGAACTACTAACAAGAAATGTCTTGAAGGAACAGGAGCCTAAACTAGGTTGTTCCTGTGCTATGGCACTCCTGGCCCCCCACCTCGAACCTTTTTACCTCATATTATGTTTTTACCAAAAAATACTATTACGTAGGTGCTAAAAGATATTATAAGAATAACGTACTAGCGTATTAGTGAAAGAGCATTACAATAATTATACTAAAAATAAAAAATGTATTGTTATTGTTCTGTACGTCAATACAGCAACAATTACAAGCCACTATATGTTATGCTTAGTTATAATAATAAGTGTGAATATATTTAGTGTTTAGTTGCAACTGTACCAAAGTTTGTGAAATAAAATATATTATTATTATTATTATTATTATAGCATTGTATAGATTGAATTTGAATATATCAATTTGCTGTCCTACTGTAAGTAAAGGTTTTTGGTTATCGATAACTGATATCTTTTGTAAGTGATACAACTGTGTTGCGATATCCACTACAGTATAGGTGTAGCGTCAGCAGCGCAGGGCGGATGTTGGCGAGCGCCGCGTCCGTCGGCGGCGGACAGTGGCTAAGTGCTCTGTCGGGGCCCGCTTACGCGTGATGGATTGCACAACCGTTTCTATAACGCTGTCCCATTTAGTCTTAACCTTAATGATGTACCACAGCTAACCCGCACCGAAATACTTGGACATATTAACGACCGCGTTTGTCTTACGCTACACGCTTTTCGTGAACAAACGTCGCCTAGTTACAAGGAAATCCGGTAACATAAGTAGGTACTATAAATTGTGAGATGACATGATGTATAGCACGGCAAATTTAGATTTAGGAATAAAACACCGCGACAGCCCCGTGATTATTTGTCGAATGACGATATTTTGCTCATAACATAAACATATCACAATACTATATCATATATATACATATATATATGATATATATACATATGATATATATACATATATATATATATATATATATATATATATATACATATACTATATACATATCATAATACCTTTATCCGTTCGAAGAGCCAGAGGTGTAGAAACACATACATAAGTTTTGCCGGTTACGTTACAGTCCCATGTAATCGCTGGTGAGCCTGTTGCCATACCTATACCTCTAATTTGCCGTAGTACAAATTTTCAAAGATGGAAACTCACGTCTGTTGCTGGAAATTCAATATTTTAATACTTATGTCGCACTTGTGGCTAGGTAAATTAAATATTCTATCAAGAATCTTGATCAAAGCCAAGTGGTCCAGATGGAATTTCCACCATATTGCTTCGCTTCTCTCTGCTACTGCAAATAAATGATCGCTTAAACCCGGTATCATTAGGTATGCAGACGACAGCACAGGTGTAGATAGATAAAATATATCTTTTCAAGACTCAATCATTTAATTCTCTAACTACTAAACTAGGCTGATTGGCCTGTATTATAGTATTTAGTACTCCCCTGTTCTATTTTATATCTTGGATAAAACTACAAATACATTATAATATATTAATTAATAATTTCTTACAAATCCTAATCCTAACTCAGGTTATTATTTAAATTGAGATACAGTATACAATAAACAATAATAAAATTAAATAAAAAGTAATAAATCCAATATGGAATATACAATTTCATATTTACAAACATATCTTATTATATCTTTCCAAAGCACGGATTAGCGAAAGCTGGATTTGTACATACAAATCAAGTTTCATAGGCGATGGTCAAGCGAATGAATTTGGCCTTATAGGAAGACTCCTAATGGGGTGAAGGTAATATGTCAAATTCAATGTTTCGAAGACCCAGGCATATCCATGTATACACAGACATTTCAGTCTCACTCCTGCCCTCCAAAGTATGTCTATTCCGATAAACAACCAAATCTAGCTGCTGGGTAACCTTACTGGGTCTTGTTTGGAATATTTCAGCCACATCTGAGATAGTTCAGCTAAATAGTAGCTTATATAGCCTTCGACTCCATAGATAACCGAGCAAAGAAGCTCATTGGTGACGATGTGTTGGTGAAGACTAGATCCCAAAGCCCCGAAAATAGGCGCAAAGTTGCAAGCTTATCAGTATTTTACAGGCTTCAATTCGGAGAATGTGCTATCAATCTACACAACCTTATTACCGCATTTCTTTTATCAGATAACGAGAGGACCATGAATACGGCTCCGTATAAGGTCAAAATTCCAAAAATACGCACAAAATACTTTAAATCCATCTTCATTATGGGTACGGCTGAAGTATGGAACACCCTACCAGCGTCACTGTTTCCCGATGAACACATTCTGAGAGTCATCAAATACAGAGTGAATAGGTAACTGTTAGGTATGGATGTTCCACCGTCAGCCGCGTCGTCGTATTCCATCACGTGAAGCTGCAGTCAAATGCTTACTAATGCACTAAATAAAAAACAAATTCACTAATTTTATGCATGCTATTTGAATAATCTGATCTGAGCAGCTTAACATTGTAGTAGCAGGGGTTGTGTAGATTTACAAAAGCGTCCCTCCCTTGTCTCATTATTGATGATAAAGTGAATTTTTCGAGTAATAAAGTACTGCTGATTAAATTATTAAATTTATTACAAAATTACAAATAGTAATCCGCATAGCAGGCGTTATTGCAAATATAACAATATTAAAATTATTAAATTTAATTATGCAATAATTACAGTCTTCTGAAACTATGTATAAACTTACAATAAATTTAAAGTCACTTTATAAAACGTACAAAAATAGATTATCACATGTTTTGCATAGTGCCCTATGAAACAAAATATAAATTCAATGATGCGTAAAGCAGATACCAATAGTTGACTATAGAATAAGACAGAACTAATTTAAATAATACAAATATAATTTATTTATTCAAAGAAGCTCAGCAAGTTAAAAAGAAAGATGAGTTTTTGAATTAGTTGTCATACCTAATAGGTCACGTTCATGGAAAATTAATACTTAATGCTTTTAAAAGTAGGATTATTATTCACATAACCTAGATTTCAAATAATATATTGATTTGAAAGTTATAAATAAAGAAAAAACGTAAACTAAGGTTACATACATATGCCCCGTGGGGTGTGGGCTAAAATTGCACCCCTCCAATCTTCCTATGAGCGTCGTAAGAGGTGACTAGAGGAAAAATACGAGAAGGTGTGCAGCAGCGCCTTTTTAAGAACTGGCGATTTCCAAGCCGCCTGTCAAGTGTGGGGACTATAGCAAACCCCATCCCCCTTATCGTGGGCTGTGTTCAGCAGCATAACAGTACATATATGTACTATATACATGTTATAATGATCCCAATACTACCTATTATATTCAAACATTTCTATTACAATTAATATATTCAGCACTATAGAAATATCGTTCTAGAACCTATTCATTTGAGTCTGCGGCACTGCACATAAGTTGGTTAGCTACTCGTATGCACTCCATAATAATCCATCAATCCAGTGACAATAGTTTTAGAATAATTTTGTCCATATAATGTTATTACTTTTGTCAAATTCGAGAACAACATAAGAAAAGTCAATGTAAAAAATGACACCCACCGTAAATGACCAAAATAAATCAAACATTAATTTTCAGGACATTTTACCTTTTCGTCCTTCTAGTAGCGGATTTTGTATTTGTAATGTTAATATTTATGTGTTTTAAAGCAGCAGTACCTACATTTTGCACTTGTAACTATTATGGAGAGCAAGCAAACTAGAACCTATTATTACAATGTCAAAGGTTTGCCCGTCAAAAGTACAATTATTAGTGCAAAATTTACAGCCTTATATACTACTATAATACCAACAACTTAGCAATAACTATATGTGATGATGACCGCCGTCTAATTTTCTTGATATTGCGTTGTCAGTGCTGTGCAAGATTAGAACAGAAAATTATTTTAAGCCACTAGTACAAAACAAATGAGATAAAAAAAAACTACTCGAATCAAACAAGTTTGAAAACGTCAGCAGAGTTTATTTACAAATTTATATTCCATTACTACATTGATCTATCATGTGATTGTAATGACAATGACAGCAGAATGTTATTTATAATTTTATCTCAATATATTTATTGCCACAGACTTCATGCTTGCGAGGCGTCCAGGGGATCGCAGAATAAGATATCAGTTCTGCAGAAGGCGGTGCTTCCTATCTCTTGGTATTTTTCCTTACTTGGCCTCATATGACTTTCACAATAAAACGAATAATACCAATTTAAACATACAAACATACACGATGGATAAAATTATCATTCCATTTCGATACTATTATTAATAGGTGAGAAACTGTTAGATATATTATTTGAGCGTTTTATCTTCGTAACGTGACTAAACACGATATTTCCTAAATACGCTGCTACCATGACTGCTAAGCAGATTGCTATAAAGTAAAATAAAATTTTTGTGTCAGTCGTAGAAGCTGTATTATGGTTCACAAGATAATCGTGGACGGGCATTTCAGTGCCTTTGTTACCAAATGTATTTTTGAACTCTTCTCTGATTGCATCAGTCTCCTGTTTCAGCATTGTTCGAAATATACGCAAGTTTTGATCATCGATGATACGAGTAGTTGCTATACTGGGTAAATCGTTTGATTTCAAGTCATTTTTGTTGTTTATGTTAGTCATTAGATTAAGTTTTATTTCGTCCGTGATGTTAGTTAACTTACTTAGATGGCCATTGCTCGTCATCTGACTTTTATTACTTGATTCTATGAATTTTTCAAATGTATTTGCTATATTTTTCGATTCATTTCTTAGTTCATCAGTTTTTTTCGTATTTTCACTTATGACTTCTAACGTTTTGTCTAATTTTTGTAGAGCAGTTTTTATTGATAAAACTAGAGGGTTGATGTAAATACTAGGGTTGTCTGAAATATGTGTTTCATTTGTTGTAGCACTATTGAAATTGTTATTGTTTGTTGAAGTTTGACACGATATCCCATTAACATTTTGCAAGTGATAATCTAAGTTCTTTGCAGTGACAATTTTATTAAATTTTTCAGCTAACTTTGAAATTTTTAATTCCGCAAGTACCTTGCATGAAATTTGATTACCTCCTACACTAAGCACGGATACTTCAGATTTTAAAAAATCCTCAAAGGGTAAATTTGTTATAATATTGTCATCTAAAAATATCTTTTCGATGACGGAACTTGGTATCACTTTTATATCAAAATTCAAAAGCACGTTACTCGAAAGATCGAGTTCTTTTAACATTTCAGTGCCATCAAATACGCCAAACTGAATGGATGGTAAGTTATTTTCAAACAAATTAAGCTTCATGAGATTTTTTATGTGTAAAAATGAACCAGGCTGTATGTTTAATATCTTATTGAAACCTAAATCTAGACTTACGAGTGAAATCATTTTGCCCAAAGAATCTTTGTCTATAGATATTATTTCATTCATACTCAGATTTAAATAGCTCACTTCCCTTACATTAAAGATATATACTTTATTTAAATTAGTTATACCACAAGATGGCATATCTAATATTTCAATTGATGCACTAGAATTTTGAAAAGTTAAATTTGTTTTAATATTTTCCAATGAGAGACTGTACAATTTTGACAAATTTTGAAAAGGATTACCAATAATATTCATCCGTGTATTTGAAGATAGATCAAGATACATCAATGACTTTAAGTGCTTGAAGTCATTCGAATCCAATTGAATTATAGCATTGTTACCAAGGTATAACTTTCTTAGTAAATGAAGCTCAGAAAAGGTTTCGCTTGATATATTTGTAATTACGTTATTGTTCAGATAGATTTCTTGGATTTTGGAAATAGTTGAACTATTGACGTGAAATGAATGTAGCTGATTATAAGATAATATAAGAAATTGTATAGAACCAGTTCCTATGAAAGCATTATACTCTATTTCCGCCAACTGTCCAGATGGGGAATTGATATGAGTAAGGGCCGGCAATCCCATAAATGAACAATTTTTGTATGTCACCGTTCTTGTTTCTGACATAGCAATCTTATTTAATGATGTCAATCCTTCAAAAACCCCGCTGTGTAAAGTATTAACAAAATGGCTGTGACTGAATTTAATGATCTGAATATTTGTTAATTTAAAGAAAGATTTGGGTTCAATTTCTTTGATCTCATTATACGCCAAATCGAGTTCTGTTAAAGACAATAAATTGTCAAAAAAGTTTTTACTGATTTTAACAATTCTATTATGTTGCGCATACAATTTTGTAAGATTTCCTAGCTTATCACTATTAAAATTTAGTTCGTCTAGTTTATTATATGATAGATCCAGCATCTTTAATGATGCGAGGGAGGAGAACGCCGAGGAAGATATATTTGAAATTGCATTTGAACTAAAATTAAGACTATTCAAATCAGTTATGTCTATAAAAGCTTCATCTTTGATTTCACTTATGTAACCCCCACTTAAATCGAGTTCTTTTACGTTGATACCTCTAAAAGTATTTCTTTCAATGGCTCCTGCGAGATGGTTATTTTTAATACTAAATTCATTAATATTCTTATCTATAAAAATATTAGCTTCTATGGATTCAATTTCGTTGTTCGTGAAAAAAACGGCGGCTAGGTTTAAATTATTACTGAGTAACTGTTTAGATATCATTGTAATTTTATTATAGCTTAAATCCAATATATTGAGTTTAGACAAACTTTGGAAGGCATCATTTTCAATAACGTTTATACTATTATAACTAGCATTTAGTGTATCAAGATTTATTAATGAACCAAAGTTGTATTCAAGGATTTTTGCTAAATTATTGTTTGATACTGACATCTTTTGCAAGCTTGTAAATCTGGCGAGTGCGTTTCCGACTTCAAGCAGTCTGTTGTGTGATATATCTAATGACTTCAACTGCACAATACCCTCAAACGTAAGTAAACCAATACTGCCAATCATATTGTAAGACAGGTCTAAATGTTGTAACTGAATAAAACGTGATACGAAGTTATTAGGTAATTTTGTTATAACGTTGTTACTTAAATCTATTGCTTCAACATTACTGAACTGAGTATATAATGTTACATCCACTTCAGCCATATCTATGTTACTAATCATATTATGAGCTAAAACAATTTCAAGTAAGAGCGACATTGGTAAAAAGTCATTGAAGTTAATTGAGCTGATTTTGGTGCCCGATACAAAAACTTTTTTCAATTTTGTCATTTGGTAGACTGTTTCAGGCATTGTTATTAATTTTCCATTTTTCAATGTCAATTGACTGATATGCCCCACATTAACATTAAATAAATCCTTTTCACTAGGATCTACAACGTTAACCATCAAATCGTAGTTATCATCATAAGTTACTACCTCATCAATTCTATGATAGCCATAATTATAATTAGATCTTCGCTCCACATGTCGTATACAGCTCCATCCAGACACGTCGATGTCCACGTACATTTCACAATCTAACTGTGCACTGCAGACCTCTCCGGTCCCTCTGGGTAGTGTAGTCAGGTTGCATGGAACGGAATCCACCGGACCGGTTATGAAAGCGAGCATTCCCACGACCCCTGAAAAGTTAATAAAAAAAGTTTATGTAGATTCTTAGGTTTTTTTTTCTTGCGTTTGAAGAGTGGGGGACAAAGTATTGAAAAATATATGCCAGTGTTAAAATACTATCTCATTTAGAACGGTTAACTTCGGCCATTTTACTGTGTTGTTGAGTCAAAACAATAAAAAGCTGAGCGTAGGAACTATTAATGTTGCTAACTAATAACACCGTAATAAAAACGGTAATAGAAGCACAAATTACAAACGCCTAAGAAACAAAATATCGAAGTCATGGAATCACTAATAAGTAATAAGCATATTTATCCCACATTATAAGGCACTTTGACAGCTGTCACATCTTATATAATGATAATACTAGGATATAATGATCATACATCAACAGACGTTGTGTTAATTATTGGGCATATTGATTTTAAGGTGTACCGCCAGTTAGACGTTCTGCTAGGCCTTTTGAACATTATTTGTCATTTCTCTTTTAGCAGGATCTGTGAGGTCTGCCACTATTCATCACTAGACTTTAGAAGTTGATAGATGTAAATAGGTACTTTTAGTATTTCAAAAAAAATAACTTCTTACTATACATACACTTATTATACATACCTATTTATTTTAGTGTAAAAGGACGAATTTGTAGTTGTTAAAAAAAACAACTGGCAAACCGGATGCATAGATATTCGCTCAAGGATAATTGTAGAAAATTTCATCGTGGTGACCGCTGGTGACAATACTACTGAGCGTTTCCGTGCTTCGGAGGGCACGTTAAGCCGTCGGTCCCGGTTGTTACCTTAGGATGGCAGTCGTTATGGCATGGTGGTAGGGCATTTTGCGAGTGCCCGCCTGGATAGCTACCACCCTCAAGTAGAAAATCTGTCGCCAAGCATCTAACGGTGTTTTTCTTTAAACTTTCGTGAACTAAGCTCATGTTTCTAAATCCTAAACGGGTCTTTTCACGCACGAATAAACATCAAAATATTTATATTTTGACTAACCTCGACGTTTCGATCAAGTTGCATTGACCGTGGTCACGAGTAGACTGAAGAAGCGGGTGTCATCGTCTTGAGGAGCGGTGGGAGTGATTTAAATCTACCCCCGTTCGGTTTTCGTTTATGTCTTTATCACTGTCACCTCGACACACTACACTAACAGTATCGGAAATTGCACGCGGAGACAAATAACGACTCGAGCACTTTTTTATGACAGGAGTCCATGATGTAGACAATTTAAATCTATCCTCCCGATTGAAATTTTTGTACTTCTTAATTTCAACCGCTTCACGTACAATTCACGAGTAAGAATGCCGTTCAGTGGAGAGAATTTTTGGGTCATGTAGCTCGATCCAGTGGTTAGGTCCTGACTCAAGCAAGTGTTCAGCTATCGCTGATTTATGCGTGTCACAATTCTTCACAGCTGCGATATGCTCTTTGACCCTTTCTGCGATAGTGCGCTTAGTCTGTCCAATATAAGAGCTACCACAGTTACAGTCAATCTTGTAGACAATATAAATATTTTGATGTTTATTCGTGCGTGAAAAGACCCGTTTAGGATTTAGAAACATCTAACGGTGTGTTCCGGGAGCTGTCCTTGAGAGCCACTAATTCTAGGTTAACCTGAACAACATCTTCGACCACATTATCACTTACCATCAGGTGAGATATTGGTCAAAAGCTAACCTATAAAGCATAAAAAAAAACTGTGTAGTATAACCGGGACTTCTTGAACATTCTGAAACAGGCCCTCAGTATAACGAAACTGCGTATGTATGAAATGTTGCATTCCAATGTTCTTCAATGCAGTTTTAGTTCATCTCATTTTAATTATCAACACTTTTTTACACCATAAAGTAAAACCTAAGACCATCTACGCTTTTTTTTTGTGATTTTGACGGAATATATACGAGGCTCACCTGATGTTTAGCGGTCACCTATGCCTATAACAGATGCATTTCGTCACCAGTGACGAACTTGTCCGTCACCAAGCCCACTACCAATTGGCAGCGTGCCCAGAATGCTGGCAGCATTGCTCGTTGAATTGCAATAGGTGCCAGCATTTTGGTCATGCGTTGCATCATGATAAAAATGTCACATTGTGTGTATAAAAAGTGCAGGACATACACGGGAATGACAGTAGAAAGCAGGAGGTATGTTTCTTTCTTTGTAATTTGTGGACCACATTTATAATTTTCGTCCTTTTTATTCTGTGTTTTCGTTTGATTTTATCTAACTGTTGCTGTGTTCTCGGTTTCTACACCTACACGAATGAGACAATTAGCGCGGGGCGACAGAGAGAACAAGATTATTGCGAGTGGTGTTGTATATTCGTGTACGACGCGACGCCTGGCATTGATTGACTGCTGTTTACGATCGGCCGCTACATAATTATTATCATATGTTTGTTTCTTCCGACAACGGGGTTCCGTATAGCGTTGTGAGGTTTTAGCTCTTTCCGTCATGTAAACAAAGCATAGTTAGTGCTATGTTAGTACCTATAATAAAGATTTACCATGTTACATGTAACTTTGTTTTTTTTTAGTGAGTAACACATCTACTTTTCTTTATACCTTCGTGGAACTAAACTCATGTTTCTAAATCATTAACGGGTATCTATATAGTAGACTTTTACGAGTAGCCTTTCAGTCTGCTCGTGACCACGGTCAATGCAATTTGATCGAAACGTCGAGGTTAGTCAAAATATATTATTTTGATGTTAATTTATGCGTGGATAAACCCGTTAATGATTTAGAAACATGAGTATTACGTCTATTTAGGTAGAAGAGAGACCTGTGTAAGAAAAAAAATGTTCCATAATTAATATCAATCAACACATCCCCACTCATAACAAAGGTGGGAAACAGTTCATGGCTCTCCTTTAGGGGGGCGATTCAGATCAAATAAAAAAAAAAAACATGAATTAAATAAAGTTCAATCTTAATGCGTTCTGCTCATGCCGGCTATGACGCGCGTAAAACAGAGAAAATAATACTTTAACACGGCTGCCCAATTTATTTTTTTTCAACGCGGATTTGTTAAGCAGGTCACATTTTGGCGATAGTAAGATGTAAAAACCCATTATAGTTGAGGAAGGATTCTTAAAAATAGTTTTTAAACACATGAATTACAATTTATTTTTACCTATTAATCAAGCACTTACGGAAAAACCTTCAGTACGGATTTGTTGACGTAACGTCGTCCGTACATAATTATATTATATAAACATACATAAAATAACGCCTCTTTCCCATAGGGGTAGGCAGAGACCATATATTTCCACTTGCTACGATCCTTACATATCTCTTTCACTTCATCTACACTCATCAATCCTTTCATACACAAACGTCGGTTTAGGGTACTCCTGACCTGGCCTTTTTCAGAACATCTTCAATTGATTTCGGAACGTTCGCCTAGGTCTTCCCCTTCGAACTATTCCGTTCACATGTCCCACGTACACATGTTTAGTAAATCTCATTTCGTTCATTCTCTCTAAATGTCCAAACCATCTTAACATACCTTTCTTGATTTTTGTCACTACATCCTCATTCACACCACATTGTTCCCGTTTCACACTATTCCTTATCCTGTCACTCCGTTTGACTCCAATTATACATAGTTATATTTTGCTAAATCCAAACAAGATCAATAACAGGGAATTGCAGCAACGAAATAGTTTTTGCATAAAGATAAACTCAGATATACTTTTTATCTCTGAGATAAGATTAGTCACAAAGAAATAGCACGATTTAAAAAAAATAGATATCTTACGAATGAGAATATTTATATATGTTGTTTTGTTTGGCAAATCTTTATGTTAAAACACCCGAAATAATAAAATACATTAATTATTAGTTCGGTTATCGGTATATCCATATTTACTCGTATATATAAAATACATTTACTGCTTATAGCCTTTGACCTCAAACACACCTGATGATAAATGATGATGCGGTCAAAGGTAGGCATAACCCAGAATGGGCAAGCAAATGGAGCACATCATTAGGTGCTTGGCGTCATATATTCTACTTGAGGGCGATAGCAGGCCAAGCGAACTTTACCACCATGTCGTAATGACAGCCATGAAAGTAAGAAACATGCAGAATTCTTTTATATTCTTTGGTAAAAGCGGATTAAGTCACAAACCACATTTATAACTAAGAAAAGTAAAAATCAGAAGAAAAAACGGAACTACTACTTAACTATTCTACTTAAAATATGAAATAACTAATAGAAATCTGTACCACGCTGATTCAAATATTCTGAGCTCACACATTCCCAGTCCCGATTTCGACATGATATTTTCATCGAGTTCCAAAAAAAGGAGAACAATTTTAACTAAACTGTTTGTTTTTCTTTTTTGTTTGTATGATTGTAAAGCAATGTAGTTGTAGTGCTACGCAGGACATGCGTCACTTGCTGTCCTGCCCTCAGTGTCCCAATGCTTGCACTTTGGGTGACCTGTACGAGGCCTCTACCCTTGGAGTGGCTACAGCCCAGTACTGGCAGTCATCTATCTGATAATAATGAGTCGTCGACATGAAGAAGAAGAAGAAGAAGATTGTAAAGCGATTACACTGCCAATGAAGAATTGATTTTGATGATTTCTTTTTTTGTTGCGTAGATTATTTAGAATTACTACCTAGTTGGTTCCATTTAAATTTCATCCAAGTCAAAGTCAACTCAACTGAAAAAAGTATTGGCATACCTGGGTGATGGGTCTTGTCACGTATTCTAGGCAAGTGACAATGATCTTGTTAGAAGTAATTATCACGAAAACGAGTAAAACATATTTGAAAAAAAATATCTGTGGTCCAACTCTGAAAACTTAAAAGTATGAAATAACTCGGACCGAATAAGTCGGACCAAATTTTTTTATTATAGTAGGCCCGTGTTTTGTTGCCGCATGGTACGGACTTGAAGAGAAATGGGACCAATTTGCAGTATATTTTAATCAGCAAAATAAAAAATTGCACATCAAGATCGAATGACTCCGCAAAAAGGTGATCGTGCATAAAATATTCTTTAAACTTTCGACTTTAAACTTCTTCATTTCTTTGGAAGTCGTTAAAAACACTCAAAATTAGGCATCAAAATTAATCGCCAAATAGATTTTATGAATCATGTTATGTTATTTAGGTACATTAAAATACTCACATATCGTCCAGATTAAAAGAGTCATGGCAGCAAAATGTTTTCAAGATACAATCAGTAAAATACTGTTTAAATACTGAAATTATAAAAACAAATATGTAATACTCCACTTGTCACCATGTATCAGCGTTGATCCATACTGTCTGTCGCGCAATGAGTCTTTTCAATGTCTATTTGGTCTTATCTTTTTGCTGGTAAATGGTACAGTCGATGTACGAAATTCATAACTGTAGCAGCTGAATTGTCCACTGTTGAACACAGCTTCTCCCATTATGGGGGGTTTGCCATAAACCTCACGCTTGCCAGGCGTCTTGGGGATCACAGTGTGAGATACCAGTTCCTCAGAAAGCGCAGGTGGGCAGTAGCCCACCTTCTTGTGTGTTATCCTTAGTCGTCTCTTACGACACCCACAGATAGAAATGGGGAAGGTGACATTCTAGTCCGGCACCTCACGGGTCAAATCATAACACTCAAGTTAAATTACAACAATTATTTATAGTTTCATATAATACATTAGCTTTGTATAAAAAAAAAGTTTTTGAAATCGTACGAAGTTCCTTGGCCAGCATACGCCTTTATAAGTCTTTTATCCTGTTTAGACGATTGTTAGTCGTTTTAGATATAAATATAAACGCTGTTGTAAAATCTATAAAGTATGTATATCACATTGGGAATTGTATGAGCCGAAAAAGGGAAAAATACTAGAAGATGGGCAGCTGCGTATTCTGAACAACTGCGATTCCCAAGACGCCTTCCAAGCATGGGCGTTATTGCACACCCTCTTTAGTGGGACAGGCACTCATATTGCCTCGAACCGGTGCAAGCTCGTGAGCACCTGGCAACTTGTCTTCCGCGCTTAGGGCTCGCCGTCGTTGACGAGGTGACAGTGCAGAGTGAGTTCCCCTCGACAAGTAGTTCACATACCGAGCAACCTTATAAAAAATAGTCATGTTCCCGCGATCAACGAGGCTGCGGTGCTATGATGTGACTAAAATACATCGATCCAATGAGGTACCGCTATGGCACCGCACGGTGTCCAGTGATTGGACTTTCAACCCAGGGGTGGCGAGTCCTACATTCTGTTTATGTAGGACTCGAACTCCCTAAACCTTGTTAACAGTTCTCAGCCGATATAGGACTAGATGGGGTCGGGTCGCTTTCGCATTCATAATCTTGCCACAGCGGTAGACCCGGGTTAGGTTTTACCGGATGGTTGCGCATTTTGATGGGCATCCTTGTTTGCTAAGGCTACCCTCCAGACGTGAGACCGTGCAAGCCTTATGCACCATTACTGCTTCGCAGAAGGATACCACCGCCTACCACGATCTCTCACTTCCAAGCATAGCTCTTACCACGTTCGGCAGAGAGACATTTCCTCCTGGGTTGAAAAAATAATGTGCAATGTTTATGATTGCATTTATCTTATCTCACTTCGTTATTTTGCTTCTAAACAGCAGAAGAACATGGTGTAAAAAGGTTAGGCTTTAGTTTTGCAGCCCGCTTCCTCTCTGTCCAAACCTTCTGTCAGGATTTTTTTTGGAAGCCCGCTACCACTTGTCTTATTATATTTTTTATAATTGAAGATTGATGTTATTGAAGTGTGTGTGTTTCGATTAATCATTCTTTTTTCTTGCTTATTTACTGCTAGTAAGATGATCACCATATACCTACTGCTTTTTGCATATTTATTGTTTGCTGTTATAAACCCTTACCATAGCTTCTGTGCCAGAATATTTCTGTGTGTACATCCTTTTAAATCACGTCAGTTACACACAGAATTATATGTATACAGATGCAAGTATGGTGTTAAGCGACGGGCGAAATATTTTGTTTTGACTTTAGGTACGCGCTGCTTCACATGATACTTCACAATTTTATATCTCAGGGCGACCGATGCAGAGCAATTCGTCACTAGTGATGAAGTGGCACTGTTATAGGCAGAGATAACTTACCACTTAACATCAGATAGGCCTCGTGCTTGTTCCGTCACAATCAATTAAAAAACCTTATAGGAGGATTAAAAATAAAACAGAAGATCTGACAGTTGAAATTAATTCAGTGGGTAACTGTACTATTTCATAAGTATCCGGTAAGTAGATACGATGAATCATTGTGTTACTAGTAAATGTTGTTATTAATGTTGTTTCTGATAAACAAAATCTATTGTGGCAACACTGACTTAGTAATTCCCCAGTTAAAAATTCAGAAAATAAAGAAGGCATATATATTGTTAGGAATAAATATCTATATATAGTTAAAGTGATAGCACCCGTTTGCATCCGTTCAGATAACTTTATTTACACCAAAAACAATGGCCATTTTATTGACGATAAACCGAGCCGTTTCTGTGAGTACCTATTGACATGATAGTTGTTAATTCATGAAGTAGGTACAACGGAAACATCATATTCATCAAGCTTATACCGATGTATATGATAAAGACCTTTACCATGGGTGTTTGTGTCTTCTGGTCCCATTTAAATTTGGGTGAGATCTGACCAGTAGTATTTGAGTTATCCCTTATAAAATGATAGGAATAGGTAGGGTATATTAGGTAGTAGGGAATATTCACCAAACTTCGAGGAACAGAGACAAACATTGGAGACTTCTTTACGACTATATTTTTTTCCGGGAATTCGGCCCCAAGTTCCGGGACTTTACTGAAGTACACAATATATTAATGGTTCCCGGAATAATTAATCACTTATGTAATTATTATTAATTTATTTTACGTAAAATGTATGACTAGACGTAACATAGAGTCGTAACAACCACGAAATTTAAAAAAAAAAAATGTTTATGGATAATGTTATTATGTATTACTCGTTGATCTTAAAACTATGCAAGTAATCTTAGTCTATATACATGTTAACGGTATACGAGCGGTCCGTTTCATTATGTATTCTTCAAAATTCGGCTTTATAAGCTGTGGACATCTTTAGATGGGACAACTGATTTCTGGAGAGGTATATGGTATATTTTCTTGTAATAGGCAGTCTTGAAAATATGTGGAGCGATTTGTATGAATTCAACGTAGGAGACCTTGTTATATTTTTTACTGATAGTGTAGCATATATGCTAAAGGCATACATACGTGCTTTCAAAAAATATTTACTTAACATGATACACATTACTTGTTTAGAACATGCACTCATACTCGTAGCAAGAAAAAACGATCTGAAGACTCAGATGTAGATGAAAAATATTCAATAATAAAAAAAAAAAATCTTGTGTGTTGCACACATATTTAAATATAATAAATTAAACCAGCAACAACACTAACGTTGAGGATCGAATACGCAACCAGCGCCGGTATCGTGGCGAGCCGCGCGGGTTGGCGCTCAGCAGTCCCCGCCGGGACCTCACAGACGCAGCTACGCACTCGTCCTGATGATGAACATCTGATATGCTCAAAACCCGGATCGACGTATTCGATCCTCAACGTGAGTGATTTTGCCAATTTAATTTATAATGATAAAAAAATATTTAAAAAATCACCCAAAAGTACGATTGTTCTAAACCACAATTCCCCACATGCCGCTTCCTCCAGAACCAGTTATTACAAGATGGGGTACTTGGTTGTTGGCAGTCTTATTATGTAAAATATTACGATCATCAAAGCCAAAGTCAAAATTATTCAAGTTAGGCATATGCGATGCTCATATGAAGGTCAATTACAAATTTTAGCATTGAAATATTCTTCATTGTAGGTATTGCTGAATTGCCACGTTCAGCAAAAAAAAAATAGAGCCACTGCGAGGAGAACGAGGAAGAAACTCGGGGCCATCCTTTTAAATGGATTTTAACAATGTGTTACATACTAACTATATAAAAAAAATTACAATATTTGTTTAAGTTTTTGTTGTTTAAGTAATCACAAACTGTGGAGTAGGATGTTTTAATCAATACGTTTTTCTCGTGCATCTTGAATTTCCCTTCTGTGAGCGTTGTAATATGTTTAGGAACTTTATTATAAAGTCATACACAATTGCCTAAGAATTACTTTTTCTTTATCTTTGCTAATTTAAAACTTGCCACCATGTTTATTCCTAGTCTTGCAATCGTGATTGTCACTGTTTAATTTAAATTTACTCATTTTTTTATACGAACATACATAATATTTTCTAATATATACAGACTTGGTAAAGTTAAAATATTAATTTCTATAAAAAGATGCCTTAGAGATTCCCTGGTATCCATTTCATATATGTCTCGAGTTGCACACTTTTGTAGGATAAAGATTATCTCGATCTCTTTTCTTGTTGAGAAAATATATTCTATAACCCGAATATTTGCTGGTTGTAACAGCTCTGCATTGTATTAGTAGTGCAGTAGTAGTCACAACCCTTATGTAAAAATAAACTAATTGCTTATACTTACCGAAAAATATTATTTTGTTATGTTTTTCGGTATCATTTAAGTCTTAGGGCAGATGTCGAGGAAAAAATATTCTCCAATTCTTGTCTCAGTTCCTCGAAGCTTAGGTGAATAAGCCCTACCAATTTTTTTTTTTTTTTTTTTTTTTTTTTATGCATGATAGGTTAGCCTTTGACCACTATCTCACCTGTTGGTAAGTGATGATGTGGTCGAAGATGTTGTTCAGGCTAACCTAGAAGTACTGGCTCTCAAGGACAGCTACCGGAACACACCGTTAGGTGCTTGGCGACAGATTTTCTACTTGAGGGTGGTAGCTAGCCAGGCGGGCATTCACAAAATGCCCTACCACCATGCTATAACGACTGCCATCCTAAGACGACAACCGGGACCGACGGCTTAACGTGCCCTCCGAAGCACGGAAACGCTCAGTAGTAATATCACTAGCGGTCACCCATCCAATTCATGACCGCGCGCGACGTTGCTTAACTTTGCTGATCGGTTGAGAACAGCTAAGTAAACTTCGCTACGACCTATTCCTATCTCTATGCATAATTTGTGTTTGTAGTTCGTTTTTTTTGGTTAAAATTTGATTATGAATATGAAGTTTATTATAAGTTCTACCATAGCGGAATATTTATGAAGAGGTTGTATATAGCCAAAAGTTTAAGACTCGACTGGTGATGGTGTGGTCATGTATTCAAATACTACCTTGGGAAGAATTGCATGCTGCGGTAACTTAATTTTTTTTATTACTGATATACAGTACAGTACAGTATACAATTAATTTAGTCGAAGGCTGGTGGGGCAGGTGGGGGGTTATCGCAATTTGTGTAACCGTAACATAATCCTTGCAAGGCGATTCCAATTCTACCAGTAGCCTTTTCCGATCTTCGATCATATGTTTACTTACCAACAAGTATGAGTATAGAAAAAAAATAGTAAATATTTTTTTAATTTTTCCTAATGCCGTATATTTCCCTGTCGTGAAATTTGGTTGTGTCGCATTTAGGTCACCCTACCAAAGGGACTTGATTTTTTTTGACTGAGTTAGGCCAAAGTCTCTCTAAGTGCCGTTGACTGAGGTCATGGCAATTTATATTGATCACAGTTTAAAAACTACAATATCAAATTAGCTTATTAAGAAGTTTTTGTTTTAATTAGGTTAGTATGTATATAATGTACAAAATACTCATGCCGTAATTTGAGGTAGACCACGTAACGGTCAATAAATCTCGACCCTTATTACTTCGAGAGAAATTGACTCAGAAGGATGACAAAGCAGTGATGGCTCAGTGGCATTGGCAATAGACTGCCGATCAGCAGGTACATGGTTCGAATCCCGCCGCGGCCTTGAGCTTCACCGCGTTGTGGAAGGTCATTTTGTGAATGCCCGCCTGGCTAGCGACCACCCTCAAGTAGAAAATCTGTCGCCAAGCACCTAACGGTGTGTTCCGGCTGTCCTTGAGAGCCAGTAATTCTAGGTTAAGCCAGTTAACAAAATCTTCGACCACATGATCACTCTCCATCAGGTGAGATTGTGGTCAAAGGCTTACCTAATAGCAATAAAAAAAAAGACAAACACTCAGTTCATGCGATGGAACCGCACAGACCCACGGTAGAGTGAGTCAACTGGTCAATTGTATGGGGCTTGCTAGAATAAAAGCCATCACGAATGGAGGATACTACCTCGGGAGCTACTGATGGCTTCGAGAACTTGCCATGAGAACTGAAGAAATTGTACGAGGCCTGGCAATTGCTCCGGGATATACAGGATCATTGGTAAAATGCTAACAACAAACAGAAGTCAACCCTAACCGGTTGTTAGCATTTTAACAATTACCTTCTATAAGGTTTTTTTTATAAATTTGTATAATGTTTTTAAAATTGCAATTCCAATCTCCTTACTTTCCGTATCATACTTACATGCTCGAATAGCGTCACAACCATCTTTCTTTATCAAAGCCCATTGTTGCCTATATCCTTTATATTCTTGGTTGGAAAAAGCAAATAGATCTCTGTGACCACATTTTAGTCCTCGCTGGTATAATTGCAGGAACCAATACCGCAGGATAGCAATCTCTCAAAGATATAGTGCTGACGCGTTGGCATGACCTAGTTACAAGACAATGAGATATGAAAATACAGAAAAAAATACTCAAGTTTCGTTGCATTAAACCGTATATTAAAACTCAGATTTTTTTCAGTGCGCCTAAAAATAATTATATTTGATAATACCCTAACCACATTTCTACGTATAAAAACACACAAACCCACCCTCTTACACCCTCACCTTCACACTTTTCCCTCTTTAAGATGGCGTTACTTTGCGGATACCCAAAAATAAAGGTAATAACAAAGTATATAGAATATAAATTAAGGTGACAGCTTATAAGAAGGCTTCATGTAGAAGCAATAAGTAAATAATAATAATTAAGGTTTTGTTTTTATATTTATTTTAAAGCTGATTGGTTAGTTTTGACCAGTATCTCACCCATGATTGTAAGAAGTCGAGATGGTAAGTGATGATGTGGTCGAAAATGTTGTTTAGGCTAGCCTAAAGTTACTGGCTCTCAAGGACAGCTGCTGGAACACGTTAGGTCTTGGCGACAGATTTTCTACTTGAGGGTGCTAGCTAGCCAGGCGGGCATTCGCAAAATGCCCAACCACCGTGCTGTAGCGACTGCCATCGTAAGACAATAACCGGGACCGACGCGACGACTTAACGTGCTCTCAGAAGCACGGAAGCGCTCAGTAGTAATGTCACTAATAATAATTTTGTATATTATATAATATACAAAACAATCAAAATTGTAACATTAAGTATTATTATAATTAATATAGTATTTGACTCATTTTGTCTAAGTTAACGCTTACTTTGACAACCATCTAGCTATCCCGTGTTCGCCCACGTAAAAGTCGGTTAAATTGCGCTCTATTGGGATCTACTCAGCAAATCTTCATAAAAAGTAACGTATCTTCTATCCTATAAGTACCATTTATAGCTTGATGGAAGTCAAAATAAGCGTTTACTTAGAGATATATAAGTAAGTATATCTAAGTAAACGCTTATCTCCAAAATTTCTTTAAATCACATCAGCTGATATGAATAGCGACAACAATAACTTTCACCTTGATAAAATAAGTGTGAAGTGTGATTATTGCGATATAAAATGCCAAACCTGCTCTGCAATCGCTTGAACTGTTCATCAGTTGATAAATGAAAGGCAATTTTACAGACGTAAATTTCCTATTGAACATTCTCGTCAAACGCGCTCCGCGATTTTCGTTTCTATTAAAGCATAAATGAATATTCAAATTAAAATTGAGTAACTTCCAAGCTTTAATTCACGGCTAATTGAAAGTGTTGCTTTCAGTGACGTTTTCACGAGTCGGGGTTTTGCTAATTGCGATTCTGAATAGAGTTCAGAGTAAGGGACGTAAACTGGTTTGGCTATGATGTCCGCTGTATCCGGATCACGTACACGGTTCCCGGGAGCTCGCCGACGCACATCTACTTGTTTTTGACATTTCCTGGTTATATTTCCAGTCGTAGAACTATTTATTAACCTCTCTGCCGGTCGCAAATATTTATTGAAGTAGGTCAAAGTATTTGAAATTTTCGGTAGAGCCGTCATTAAAAGGGTTTTCCTTTCGCAATATCCATCAAACGCTTTGAGAGATATGGTCCATTGTTTCACTTAGTTAAATTATATCTTTAGTTGTAAGTTTTTATTTAAATTAAACTTAGTGTTCTACGAAATTTATTCGTATTTAGTGTTACAATAAGAAGTAAAGGGTTTCTCTATAAGAGCGCTCGCATAAAATAAAAAAGCCTGTTTAAGTGATATTGCCACGATTGTTATTTTATTTTAAAGGATATTCGCTAACATTATGTATGGAATATAATTTCAGCTAAATGGCCGCTGCGACTCCGTTGTAGGTGGTGTATCCTGGTGGACCAATTTTGGATGACATTATCGCATAAATGGGGCTCAATTTCACGAAGAGCGGAGTTATATTGGCCTTCAGGGCGGCAATTGACTGTGGTTTGTCTGCATAGACTAAAACTTCACGCAACCCCACAGAAAGTAGTCGAGCGGTGTTAAGTCACACGATCTTGGTAGCCAGTTGATGAAGCCACCACGCGAGATGACGAAGCCTTCGAATTTATCATCCAATAAATTTAATATTTCCGGTGCTGTAGGGCAAGTGGCGCTGTCCTATTGGAACCGCATATTTATGAGTTCCATACCATCTAACCTAGGCCATAAAAAAATGGACGCAATGCACGGAACGTTAGGCGAATATAGCATTGATATTGATAATACATTTTAACAATTTCTACGCATTGTTGAAGCGTGTAGCGTTCCATGGCGAAATGTCACGACTAAATATGTGTTCATGCAAAATTTGACAGCTATCGCTTTACCAAGATGGCCGCTATGCGCTGTCCAAGTTCGCGCCTCCATATTGAAAAATCCTTTATATCTATCTATCTATCTATCAGAGTTGCAGTTGGGAGGGCAAAATAAATATTACAAACTAAATGAAAAGGCCAATTAAAACAATTTTTTGTATTAAAAATTTACAAAACTTCACAGTTTCTATAGTTTATTTTTAATTTTATAAAAACATCAACTATCGGCAACCTGTTTCTGTTGTTTAATATCCGCCTGACGTCGGCAGGCCAGCACGGAATAAAGTTATATAAACTTATTCTAAAAAATAACTTATGGTTCCTCTATAAGCCCGATTCTTATAAAGCAAAAACTTATATAATTAAATTAGTTTATAAAAAAAACGCGCTCTTTTATACATTTTGGCCTGGAAACGGAAAATACATGATTTTGTTGTTGTTGATGTTAATCTTATTCTTACTTATTAAATAATTATCCTAGGAAGCTGTATTTTTTCGGTATAGTTGACTAGTGAATAATATTACGATACATAAATAAAGTAAATTCTAAGTGACAAAAATGTGTTTTTAAAATTAATTGGAAAAATGTTTTAGCGATGGGAATTCTTAATTTCACATATAAAAATAAACATAAATAATAAAACGAAAAACTGGTAAATCAGAAGCGTAGATCCTAGGTTCAAAAACATGCATGCAAAATTTCAACGAATTTGAACACGTATATCAAATATGACGAAATTACGTTTGTATGGAAGGAGCTACTAAGACACTGGCCTTAATTTATGTTCACTATAATTTAATTTTATTAAATAATTACCAAATATTCGTGAAGCTCAAACAACCCAATTATTACAAAATTACAAATATGCGGGATCCCGCACATGACTTAAATTTTTCCTATCGTATATTTGTAATTTTGTAATGTAATCCGCATAGCAGGCGTTATTGCAACCATAACAAAATATAAAAAAAAAAACAATTATTATTTGGAAGTTATACTCCGAAAAGTTTTCTTTAACTATAACGCCATGATTGTCATGTAAACACTTATATGAACTAATGTTGTGTAGAGACATATCTTCAAAAGTTATTATTCCTCAGGCGCGAACAGGGAGATTCGGAAGTTCTCAGTTGATATGTATTCCCTGAAGAAACGCGTGGATGTATAGGTACTTTTGCAGACTGAGCGAGCTTTCAGACTTGCTTCTAATGCATACCGAAACTATGAGACGAAATTGTAACAGAAGAAGCTACTTGTTGTGAAAATCTTCTCTTGAGAAAACATTTGTGTTTGCTTTTGTTTCATATTTTAGACAAGAGTCTTGATAGTCACTATTTTGAACAATGATATCCTTTTTAATAATCAAGAATTAATTATGTGGTATTTCTGTGGTACTGACAAATATCGTGGCTCTTGCACAGGAGTATTATTAAACTGCCTATTACCTTACACCACATACCTAGTGAAGTTAATAGCCTCATCAAAAAAATATTGTGTAAAAATAATTTATCAAAGGCCATTGTAGGCTCAAAAAAATATGAGGTTACGAAACATATTCCTTTTCTTTTGCTATATTTCAATCCCATCACAGCACTGAGCACAACGTACCGTCATGCGGAAGTCGATCAGTCAGCACTCATAAATAGATTTCACAATTCACGGTCGTTTCTTTGTTAGATTGTGCTCTGCTATATAAAACAAATGTACTTAATTTGTTCTGTGAAGCCTAACATTATTGTCATAAAATCCCTAGTCAATGTTATCGTGTCTACATAACGTAAAACGAGAGTATTCTTGCTATAACAAGGAGGCTTAAGTATAAACTTAGAGAAAGGAAATAAAACATTAAAACTCGGATTGCTTTCGGTTGTTATGTCGGTATAATTTGGAATAATAAGCAGCTTTAAAACTAAGTTTCGCGTGTAACTTACTGCTGTAACTGAGAAGATACTTTGGCGGGATTAATTTTTGCGTGTAAATTGGTTTTATTTTCTTTGTATAGGGAAAACTTAAAATACTTTCATAAAATCCTACATCAAATTATGGCTAAACGATACGCGAAATATGTTAAGTATAATTTTATCACTAATCTGACTCGAAGCAAACTGGCCCCTTTATTCTAGTGTTGTAGGTATGTATTAACTACACACAATTTTTGGTCAAAACATTATAACGTTTGTCTCTAAAAAGACGCCATAGTCTGTATGTTCGTTTTTTTACATTCCTATGTGATTATAGTTGGTTCTAGTTTTTACCGGATTTAAATTTGTTTTTGTACACTTACAAAAATGCTTAGGCTAAAATCTTGGTAGCTTGGCGTTGAGACTAGAGTATTTCTGTTTCATGGCAGTTATTTTAACGCTTTCCCATTAAGTAAGGTTCCCATTACAAGTTTGCCATAATATATTTTGATAGGTCGTCGTTTATCTTCCAACAGGTGAATTAGAGGTTAAGGGATAACCTACACTAATTAAAAAGTTTGACTACGGTAATTTTAAACATTGTGGTTTACTCACATGCCTGCGGATCATCTAAATGAGAGGCAATGTACCTCAGTAATTGTAGACATGTAAAATAAGAAATAGTTATAATAGAATATAGGAATTTATATTGTGTAAGACCTGGCAACCTAGATTTAGACTCACGAAAATGAATAAGTACATAAACGTGTATTGTATTCATTTTCTTCAGTCTAAGGAAATCATGTGAAACGCTGTAACAGTTCTGAGTTGTTGAGATGGGTGTAAAATTATTATAAAATCAGAATTTACTCTAAGAAGAAACAACAGAAATTCACTAAGAAAGACAAAAATGTTCAAAATTTGTGCTTCCGTTAAATCCTGCATCTAAAAAACAATGTGAGTGTCATTATTTTTATGGCTAAAGATTTTGTTTCTCATAAGAATATAGGTACATTCACTTAACAGAGAAATTACAAGTTTTCTTATGTTGTGCATTTGTATTGTAAACGCTCTTTTTAAAAACGCGCTTTTTGAAGCTCTCGTAGCGAAGTTTACTTAGCTGTTCTCAACCGATCAGCAAAGTTAAGCAACGTCGCGCGCGGTCAGGAGTTGGTTGCGTGACCGCTAGTGACATTACTACTGAGCGTTTCCGTGCTTCGGAGGGCACGTTAAGCCGTCGGTCCCGGTTGTCGTCTTAGGATGGCAGTCGTTATAGCATGGTGGTAGGGCATTTTGCGAATGCCCGCCTGGCTAGCTACCACCCTCAAGTAGAAAGTCTGTCGCCAAGCACCTAACGGTGTGTTCCGGCAGCTGTCCTTGAGAGCCAGTACTTCTAGGTTAGCCTGAACAACATCTTCGACCACATCATCACTTACCATCAGGTGAGATAGTGGTCAAAGGCTAACCTATCAGGCATAAAAAAAAAAAAAAACAACGGACTTAAAATAGGATTTAATTTAAAAATTATATCCAGTTTTTACATACGCAAAAGATTTTGAAGATTATTTTAATCGTTAATTAATAATTAGATAGAATGTTATAGTACAAAAATTTTGTGCCTTTACAAATAACACTCGGACATAGCGATTTACCAAATTGTTATTATTAAATTATTATAATAATATAAAAAAGTTGAAATTTTAAAGCAAAAATATTCTTGTTAAATAGCGTCATCTAAAAAGAAGATCCAAATGGAACTACGTTGTTAATTTTGGAACGCTTTTAAAACATTTTTCAAGAGCCGTAATTTGTAATTGTAATTTGGAGCAAAAGGTCTTTGAAGTTGAGGAAAATCTGACAAAGTAACGATCAGAAACATTTCAAAGAAAGTGTTTGGCGATATTTTGAGAAGGTTGTGAACGCATATTGGTACCCACAAATCAATTTACTAGCTACGAGATGTTTAGTGAGAAAATACTTGTAGGCATACTCTGGAAAGAAAAACGTGTGCGCGATAACCAATCTTCCCGCCATACCGTAAAAAATTCGTAGGTAAAGAGGAATTTAGCGATTAACGATGGCAGTAAAATAAAAAATGGCGTAGTATTGAAAGCTGTCCTGTAGAGTTGTAGACAATTTTTAGGGTCAATATATACATATTTTTAATATATAGGTATAACGATAATGCTATGTACGGTTAAGTTACATATTTAAATTACAATGACAGGAAAAATAATAGCTATGACTCCACTCACCAAGTTAGGTGAGGTCTGTGGAGAACCCCCCGAGGGTTCCCGCCTTGTCATGGCGGTGGGGCTCAGTAGCCGTGGTTTCGTCACCCACGGAGAAGCGAAGAAGAACCAGGGACCGCGCCGCCGTGGACAGTCAGCCGGCTCCAGAGGGGCCGCTCCACTGGGTTTTGCCTCTAAGTCCATAATGGAACGGCAACGGGTAGGCTGCGGTGCTGTATGGGCAGCTCTGCATCTGAGGCGGGCTGTGGTGTTGTATGGGCGACACCAACGCTGACAGTGAGGGGCCATGGAGGAAGAGGAGTGCCGATATCATGGTGCGCCGCTCTCCCTACCTTCCGTGGCCACGGCGGGGCCGCCACCGTTGCATGGCGGACGCGGAGGGGCCGCAATCCGTGGCGTGTTCTTGGTTGAATGCTAGAGCGTCCCTGCGATCCCGCCGAGAAGCAGTAGAGAAGGAACAGCGTGTGTTATTTAGTCAGTAGGGGCACAGTGGGGGCGCTGCTGTGGGAGTAGTTGGTGTCGAGCCCGACATATCCCGGCCACCTTCCCCGGGGTGGACGGGAATGCGTATGATATTCATGTGATCAATCTAGCCAGTTGCCTGATTTGACATTGCCATATTCGAGGAATGGGTACCGTCACTTCCGTTTTTTGCGGTTGCGATTATTATGAAAACGGTACAGTTTTGTTCTATTATAGAATTCACAACAGTTGAAGTTGCCTTTAGAGAAAAGTGTGTATTTTAGAACTTAAACTTAAAAAACCTGAAAATGTAATTTTAAACATCAACGTAGCATATTAAATAAATTATTTTAGTTTGAAGCGCTCATAGCGAAGTTTACTTAGCTGTTCTTAACCGATCAGCAAAGTTAAGCAACGTCGCGCGCGGTCAGGAGTTGGATGGGTGACCGCTAGTGACATTACTATTGAGCGTTTCCGTGCTTCGGAGGGCACGTTAAGCCGTCGGTCCCGGTTGTTGTCTTAGTATGGCAGTCGTTATAGCATGGTGGTAGGGCATTTTGCGAATGCCCGCCTGGCTAGCTACCACCCTCAAGTAGAAAATCTGTCGCCAAGCACCTAACGGTGTGTTCCGGCAGCTGTCCTTGAGAGCCAGTACTTCTAGGTTAGCCTGAACAACATCTTCGACCACATCATCACTTACCATCAGGTGAGATAGTGGTCAAAGGCTAATCTATCATGCATAAAAAAAAAAAAAAAAATTACTACCTATTGTTTTCTTATCGCCTGGCAGCTGGCTAGATTGATCACATGAATAGCCATTAATAACGTTGACGGACAAAGTCGTCTCCCATCAGTAGGGTTAACCGCGGGATGGCAATGTCATAATCAAGTAAAAAAATGCTAGCACTTAAAGCTGCGATCCGGTAGATTTGTTTCCCATGTATAACATCCAATCCCATTTTTTTATTCCTGGTAGGTTAGCCTTTGACTACTATCTCATGGTAAGTGATGATGTGGTCGAAGATGTTGACAGCTGCCGGAACATACCGTTAGGTGCTTGGCGACAGATTTTCTACTTGAGGGTGGGAGCTAGCCAGGCTATTTGCGAAATGCCCTACCACCATGCTATAACGATTGCCATCCTTAGACAACAACCGGAACCGACGGCTTAACGTTCCCTCTGAAGCACGCAAGCGCTCAGTATATAGTAATGTCACTAACGGTCACCCATCCAACTCCTGACCGCGGGCGACGTTGCTTAATTTTGCTGATCGGTTAAGAACAGCTAAGTGAACTTCACTACGAACGCTTCAAAATTGACTCCATTTTGTTACTCGTCCTAGAAATGGCTTAAAGACAGCTTATCTAAAATATAGTTTCCTGTAACATATTATTTTTATTTTGCTGCGTTTATCAATCGCTAAATTCCTTTTTACGATATGGCGGGTGATTCGGTAATCGATTGCTTTTTTCTACAATATGCCTAAAAGTATTTTCTCGCAAAACATCTCTTACGTAGTAGGTAGATTTGTGGGAACTAATATACGCTCACGAACGCTCATACGATCAAAATATCACCGAACACTTTCTTTGAAATGGTTTTTGATTGTAACTTTGTCAGATTTTCCTCAACATCAAAACCCCTTTGCTCCAAATTACAATATAACAAATCAGGGCTCTTGAAAAATATATAAAAAGCGTTCTAAAATTAACAGAGTAGATCAATTCAGAGCTTTTGTGTTGAAGACGGTTTCAGATTCAAGCATATTTTTGTATATTTTATAAAACTTTTTCAATCGCTATTTACGTTAAGGTATTGTAAGTGTACAATCTTTTACGGCGTGTAAATATCCACATAGTGTTAATTTAACGAGTCGAATCATTTTGTAAAATAATGTTTAAAATAACTCGGTTGCCACCTTAAATTATAGAAATATTTAAACATGTTTTCTTTAGCAGATGCCAGACCTGGCAGCCAGAAAGACAAATCTTCCGAGCTTCTTCGACTTCTATTTATAAAATTTTTTCACGTACCTTGAAGTTTCTCTTTCTCAGGTCAAAATATTAGTACCGATTTTCACTCAATATTCTGACAACAGATATTCGATTTCGTAAGTTTTAATTTAGCTTTGTAGGGTGCTGGACTAGAATGTCACCCCTCCCGCCTCCCCCCTCCCCATATCTTCCTGTGGGTGTCGTAAAGGCGACTCATGATTAAATATCGGACGGTGGCCAGCAGCGTCTTCTGATAAACTATCTTACACTGCCTGAATGGGGTAGGCTGTGTTCAGCAGTGGACAATCTAGTTTATATATTACAGTACAGACTGATGCAACTCTTATTCATTTCATCATACTGTTACATTTAAAGTTTGTTAATAAGATTTGGTTATATATATTTAAATTAAAAAAACAGAAAAGTGATAACTCTCCAAGTGGGAAAGAGAAGCTTCCACGCACCTTTTTTTTTTTTTTTTAACGTGTGAAAAATGCTTTTACTCATTCCCGTCCACCCCGGGGAAGGTGGCCGGGATATGTCGGGCTCAACACCAACTACTCCCACAGCAGCAAGTGCCCCTACCGACTAAATAACACACGGTGTTCCATCCCTACCGCTTCTCGGCGGGATCGCAGAGTCGCTTTAGCACTCAACCACGAACCCGCCACGGTTGTCCGTTGCCGGACCCCTCCTGGGGTGCTACCCCTCACGACGCACCAGAACACATGGCACGTCGCTACCACCCGGGGACCTAGCCCGCAAATGGGCGTCAGACGACCCCGCTTCCGACGCCCAAGGTCCCCCTGCGACGGGTCAGATGAGTAGCCCCGTCGCCTGCTACTTCGGCCGCAGAGGATAGGGCGAGCGGCGCCTCGCTATACCAACACTCCTCCTCCCCTGCGGCCCCTCCGCGTCCGCCATCCAACGGTGGCGGCCCCGCCGTGGCCACGGAAGGTAGGGAGAGCGGCGCACCGTAATACCGGCACTCCTCTCCCGCCGTGGCCCCCCACCGTCAGCTGTGGTGTCGCCCATACAACACCACAGCCCGCCTCAGATGCGGTGCTGCCCATACACCGCAGCCTACCCGTTGCCGCTCCAGTCTGGACTTAGAGGCAAAGCCCAGTGGAGCGGCCCCTCTGGGGCCGGCTGACTGCCCAAGCCAGCACGGCCCCTGGTTCCTCTTCGCTTCACCGTGGGTGACGAAGCCACGGCTACTAAGCCCCACCACCACGACAAGGCGGGAACCCTTCGGGGGGGCTTCCACACACCTTTTTTTTTTTTTTTTTGACCCGGGAAAATCCTTTATGGATACCACCCGGCTCCGGGGGGAGCAGAGTGGTTATGTGGGAGTCCTCGCCTGAGGGGCCTTACTACCCCCGCGGGGGGGTAGTAAGTGAGGTTACCCACTAAAAACCCGGGATGAGCAGTCTGCCGCCTAGTCGGGGCGAGATGGGGTAGCGTTAGCAATGACCATCTCGCCCCGGCGGTTGGCCCGTCACCGGTGACGGGCCCCGGCCAAGGGAGGGATGACCCAGCTCATTAGGGCCATCCCCCAGACGTGTGGGATCGTGCAAGCCAGTGGAGAATCCCCCGACTCTCCACCGATGATCCGCACAACACTAGGTAAGAGCGAGAAGGCGCCCGAATCGCCTTCTCCTTCCACCGGCTTCCACACACCTAACCTAACACTACCTATCTAAATAAGGAGGCTTCAAGACACACATTAAAACAGTAGGTATGGAGCATTCAATAATTCAAAATTATTATTTATTTCCCAAAAATACACACAATTGTTATTGAAAAATAGGCTATATAAGTCAAAAACACATTTCTTAATAACATGGGTTGCTTGCTAGCACCAGGAATAGGAGGTATATTAAAATTTAAAACATTTCAAAAATATGCCCAGAGCGAGCGAGCAGCACAGAACAAATTTTTACATAAAATTGCCTCAATTATAATTTCTGTGTGCCAGCAACGTAGATCCACATAGAATTAGTGTCTTACAATATAATACTTTAATATTTAGAGTGAATTATCTAATAAAAAAATATCTAATAAAACCAGCTTGCTCAAGAAAATAATGTATCTCAGGGGGTCATTTCGTGAGTCGCATAAGGTGAGAGGTGAATTCCGTTATTATAAATAAAGAAAAGGGCGCTACCCGGCTATATAAAACCGGGAAAAGATATAAATACCGGATCGGTGTGACGGTTTACAGCCTTCGAGTGAAGTTACCGCATTGGTCAGCAGCCCTACTGCATCAGGGACGCAAATCAGAGCGCTGACTACTCAAACCGTTTGCTCGGGCTGTCTGCCGGAGCTGGGGGGGGGGGGGGGGGGCTATGGTAGGTGGCTGTTCTTCAACCCCTAACCATGAAGTCTTCCACCCATAACCGTGAATTCTTCCACTCCTAACCATGAACCTCCTTTTGGGAGGTTGGAGGGCGCTCGTAGCTTTATTGTGACTTCAAGTCTCTCACTGGGAAAAGTCGCCTCCTTGGACGTTATTTCAGCTGGTATGTATCGTCCAAAATGTTTAGTGGAGCACTGTCTTCGACTGAGCACTTTTTGTCTGAAACACGCAATCGTTTTGTATCCGATGTGACCTACAGGTGAAATTATTTTTACAAACAGTTATCTTCACTGGCCATTTGAATGGTACCTCTACGTCGGTCATATAGTTTCTTAGCCGTTGTTTGGGATTTATACAGTATATAGGGACACGGTATCGAATAGAAAATATCGCTACTGTACTCATGAGTAGTATCATAAAAAATATCGTACTAATCCAAAAAGTATCGAAACAAAAGTATCGATACTTCAAGGTATCTAGTACTTTTCTTAAGGCCTTATGCGCATTGAGTATATCCATCAGTAAATACCGTTAGTTTGACTTCAGTAGGGCAGTATATGAAAAAACAAATGGTATTGGTACACAAATTTAATACATGACTAGAAAAAGACACCTGTCAAAACTTCAAAACTTAAACACAATTAAATTATAAAGGACTTTAGGCATATAAGTGAAAGTTCCCATTCCTCCTCCGTACAACCACTCAAATATAGAAGTTTATTGAGCCGTTTTTTCAATGTCATGTTTGTAAGTAGCACCCAAATACCTTGTAAAAGTAACCCATAATATTTTATTTAAAAATATGTGTCTGCCATCTCGAATTTGAAAATGGGTGCTTTTTTCGTGATCAGCACCCTAAAATACCTTGTTGTAAATTTCAAATGGATGTTTATGTTCGTACTCACCACACCAGGAAGCCCAAAAAATACCTTATAATTTTTAAAATTCTAAGCACCCTGGTAACACTTTCAACCTCATGAACAATAATTACCATTAGATGACAGAGTAGGCAAAGGAAAACCTATCCATGTAAAACAAGAAATAATGTACTTTAGTCTGCCACGTGTACTCGCTACTGCGACTCTGCCATTTGGCAATCAATAATAAAATATTATTGGCATTAAATAATATTTATATTTTTAATATTGTTATGTTTGCAATAACGCCTGCTATGCGGATTACATTACAAAATTACAAATATACGATAGGAAAAAATTAAGTCCATCAACCCCTTTAGCCGGGGTATGCTCTAACCAATTGAGCTAACATGACAATGACGTCATGCATGTTATTGAAGTAAGTTTTTTTAAATGTTATTGTGATGGAACAAACTCGAGGCCCACCTGATGTTAAGCGGACTAACCTCTGCCTATAACAGATGCATTTCGTCACAAGTCACGAATTGTACAGCGCGCGTCACCTTGAGACGTAGCTGTTAAGTCTCATGTGCCTGTAATTTCACTATGGCTCTCAAGGACTGCTGCCGGAACACACCGTTAGGTGCTTGGCGACAGATTTTCTACATGAGGGTGGTATCACTATTGAAATTCAAAATGTATCCTTATCATTATTGGGTTCCGTACAAAAAATAAACTGGACTCTAGTACTAAGCCTCCGCTGTCCGTCTATCAGTACGAACAAAAAGAAAAAAAAACCAAATGAGAAGGCCTGACTCTTTAAAATCATGTACAATCATCAATAAACATATGATCTTTTTCAATTTGATTTTGTAACATTCTGCGTACTAAGTTGCAGCCAGAAACGTATCTGCCAATTATTCGTGCCTTGTGCAACCGAGTTTGTGCGTGTGATTCAAATAGGAATATTTAATGACGTAGCCTACGTCTCACACTTGGCAGATAATAATTTATTGCAGTTTCTTGCATACCTATTATTTATATTTCAATATATATAACCTAGAGATGTATAATGCGATGCATGTCTGCCTTTTAAACCTAATAATCTTGTGTTCAATGCAGAACGTGATTAAATTAATCATTTTTTTGGTGTGGAACCCTAATAATAAATGTATTGTTAAGGGTGAACTGGCCGGCCCGTTTTCCATACAAACGTCGTAGGTTGATCACTCCCTTATTTGAGAATTTTGGTCCAAAATAAAGCACAATACCGATTGATCTCGTCATTATCTAGGCTTGTATGATGCCGAAATTTTAATAAAATAATTAACTTGACAATTATGATCTTCAAAACATTTTCATATAAAGTTTTCGAGGCTCAAAACTTACAACTTAATTATCTTTTTAAAATTTTGGCATCATACAAGCCTGGATAATGACGATATCAATCGGTATTATGCTTAAGTCTGGACTTAAAATCTCAAATAAGGGAGTGATCACCCTACGGCGTTTGTATGGAGAAGTGACCGGCCAGTCCAACCTTAAGATATTCAGACTACATCCTATTATGTACACCAAATTGTATATAAAAACCGGTTTGGTAGTTTTCACGTACGAGCAGCATCCTCTGAATACAGACTGACATCTAAAAGTTTATTGTATGTATACTGACAGACTTTGCAGCTTCTACTCTTTCATTTTAAGTAAGCATAAAATTCTTTATTTAACACACATCATTGTACTGGCAACATTATAAATGGATTCTGTCATCAAAAGTAAAGCCTGGTAAAGGTGCACTTTCCTGGAGTACTCCTGGGCCCCAATTCTCTTAGCTATTGACCAAACGCCACACTACTGCGATGCTTCGGGGACTGTTTTTTATTCAATATTGTTGCGGATAATATCTTGTTGGTGTATATTGTACATTATACAATTGCTTTAACAATGGCATTCAATGCTTTTATTGTATTTGAAGCGCTCGTAGCCAAGTTTGCTTAGCCGTTGTCAACCGATCGGCTAAGTTAAGGATGGGTGACCGCTAGTGACATTACTATTCAGCGCTTCCGTGCTTCGGAGGGTTCGTTAAGCCGTTGGTCCCGGTTGTTGTTTCCCCATTTAGTATTAAGAATAGTTAAGAATTTTAGTCAAGATACACACAACGTTACACTTTATGATATTTCATTGAAAGTGAATTAAATTTATTTTGTTTTTCTCAGAATAATCTCCCTACGGTATTTTTATTTTTTATGCCTGATTGGTTAGCCTTTGACCACTATCTCACCTGATGGTAAGTGATGATGTGGTCCATGATATTGTTCAGGCTAACCTAAAAGTACTGGCTCTCAAGGACAGCTGCCGGAACACACCGTTAGGTGCTTGGCGACAGATTTTCTACTTGAAGGTGGTAGCTAGCGAGGCGGGCATTCGCAAAATGCCCTACCACCATGCTATAACGACTGTCATGATCAACTCATGACTGCGCGCGACGTTGCTTAACTTTGCTGATCGGTTGAGAACACCTTAAAATACTGATCTTTGGACGCGTAAAAGGAAGCCGGTTGAAATTTCCCCAGAATATGTATTATCATGGCGGATTGACTAACTAATATTAAGAGGCATTTTACATTTTAATGCGGTATACGAAGATTTTAAGCGCTTAATTTACTATCCTAGGAAATATCTACAAGTTGTTTAATAATTGATAAAAATAGAATAATCTGTTCTCTTTTCAGTTAATGTACCAGATTTACAAACATAACATTAATTATTTTGTAGTGACCAATCTCCCGCACCTTGTTTTACGAATTAAAGTACACATAGCCAACTTCAGAGTTCTATCTCTTGTATAAAGATTCATCAAATTAACTAAAAAAAAAACTGTGCATCAGGCATATAATCCTGTTGACACGTAATGTACTAGAATATCGATAATTAATCGTCATTGTAGAAAAAAAATAAAGATCTTGCGCCAATTTCCACGAATTATATCAGCAGTTTACCACGATATATTGCGTTTAATAAAGTGTAATTCCAAACAGATATTATATGAAAAGAAAGTCCATTCTTTTATCAATCTGATTTTCAATAAATTGTGATATTAACTCTGTTTTGTTAGACAAAAAAAAATATTTAACATAACTCGAAATGCTTATAAATTGAAATGTACAAGCGCGAGGCGATCAGTACCGCGCGAGCGCCCATCGAGGTAGGACCTGTGTTCGTTTTGCCTTGCTCTGACGTTTCGTACGCGGAACGCTTAGACGCAAGTTTATAGTGCGACCACAGAGTTTTGATCATGTCTTTATTTTTTTAAGTAACAAACTATACTTTATATTTGTTGTCCATAATATAAGTATTGTTGTCTTGTTAAGTAACTACATCTTTAGTTTCTGTTCATCCATTGTGTTAAAAAAAGGAAACGTCACAATTATGCAGCCTTATACAGCGTTATTGGAAAAATGCTAACAACCTCAGAGGGTTGACTTCTTCTTTTTGGTCTGATAGTTTTTATATTATTCTAGTTAAAATTAGTAACTCACTATAACTTTTGTTTTAGGAGGATAAGATGGCAGGCGAATAAATGATTTCCAATATTTTTGGATTCAGTTTATGTCTATAAGTGAACACAGCGATAACTTCAGCTGGAAATTAAACTACCTTCCTCATTTGTACAAACCGGGATACCAGTTAGCGGTCGATAGTCGTATTTACAAATTTACCATAAAATCTGCGTAAGTCCGACTTTCATAATCCAAATGGTTTTCAAAAGGATGCATCTTTGCCCATACAAGAAAAAATCCATATTTTTCTGAGATAACGGAAGTATTTTGAATATTTTGATGAAATCTGAAACCAGCACAAATTACATTTTGTCCCCAAAATATTACGTCATTTCATATAAATCTCGTAACTACGTCAACAGTTATAAACCTACAAAACCGCAATTTTGCATAAGTAATTTTTCACTCCATACATTTTGCAACGCAAACACTTACCGATGCAAATTTGCGTATTAAATAATCTCGTAACTAATTTCAAACTTCTAAACCAAAAAATCTGAAATAATACAGGTGTATAAATTACATGTAAATAATAATATCAAAGAAGGACCAAAGCCCGTAGGTGGTGTAGTTTTTCAGAAAAAGAATATTGCTCTCCAATACAGTTTTCCCGCCAAAGTTCTTAAAACTTTGGGGGCTGAGTCATCCGCGTCCGTAGGAGAGTACCCTAGAGCGAATCCCTACACGTGGTCCCCGGGTGGTGCTAAACAGATGATATACTGGTGGTAGGCTTCGGCCGAGGCTAGTGACCACCCACTGGACAAAGTCACGCCGTCAAACGACCTAGTCGTGTTCCGGCGTGTTGTCCAGTGACGCCGTATGAAAGTCGGGTCAGAACAGTAGCATCCTAAGTAGCCTGAATAAGAAGCACAACGTTCGGCCGCATTGGGCGACTAGTCGCGGAGGGTAGCGGGATCCGAGGCACGGTGCACCGCTGGCCGACCGTAGTCAGTAGGGGACCCAATTGTGACTTAGCCACTCATGAAAGGCTGTCCCGCCAACTGTGAAAAATCCCAGAGATGCGCCATCACGCCGGTCGGCAACCGGGAGAGAGGACGCGATGGACATTTCTGGGGGGGCTCGGGCGTCCCCGCAGTCTCCAGACTAGTCCCCCGACGATGTGTGCAGTTTCGTTTTGTTTTGCAGGGTCTACTGGGCGTGATGCCTCGTTCTACTACCGACTTTCAACCTTTTTACTCCCAAACTCACCATGCATAGAAACAAAAATATGAGAAAGTTTAGACAGCGGCTGCACTCCCTCTCACTGAAAGTGCACCTCTGCAATATAAGAGGCTTGCACTCTAATCTCGTTCCTGTCCATTACCACCTGGAGACAGATAAACCTCACCTTTTGTTTCTCACGGAGACGCAGATTGGTTGTCCATCTGACGTGTCGTACCTTACTTACCCAGGGTACACCCTGGAGCACAATTTTAAATCACACGCGGGCGTATGTGTATATGCCCGGGATGAAATCTGCATTTCCGAAAATTTGTAGACCCCATGTTCTCTGTGCTTTGGGCGCTGGTGGACACAGGTGTTGAGAAGATTCTCTACGCTTGTGTTTACCGCTCTCACAGTGGAGATCAGGGGACGACCAGGCTCACCGAATACCTCAGTGAGATGGCGGACACAGCTCAACAGAGGTACCCTACTGCCCAATTGGTGTTTCTGGGGGATTTTAATGGCCATCACCAGGATTGGCTATACCCATACCAGGACACCAACCATGCAGGTAGAGAGACGCTAAAGCTTGCTTTAGCGTTAAATCTCACCCAGCTGGTCCAAGGAGCCACGAGGGTACCTGATGTTGAGTCTCACACAGCCTATTGCCTGGACCTTCTGCTGACAACTGATCCAGACCGTTACTCGGTGTCGATTTGTCCACCGTTAGGTAAGTCCGACCATTGTCTGGTGAAATCTGTATCCGTCTACTCTCCGCCCGATTCCAGCCATCGAGGCACCCGGCGGATGTGGCAATACAAATCAGCAGATTGGGATGAGATGCGGTCTTTCTTTGCGTCTTATCCGTGGCAGCCTGTATGCTTCTCTTCTGGTGATACTACCGCCTGTGCAAACGCCGTGACAGATGTGTTGCGTTTAGCAATGGAATACTTCATTCCATTCTCTGACGTACCACTGTCCGGCAAAGCTCGCCCATGGTTCAGTCCTGAATGTGGACGCGCTGAGGCGCTAAAACATCAAGCATACTTAGCCTGGGTTGATGCTCGTAAGCACAAGGCAAAGGATATTCACTTAAAGAAGAGAGCTTTTAACAAGGCTGCCAAAGCCAGCAAAAAGGTCTTACAGAAGGCTCGTTTTGACCACATTGGCCGAATAGGGAACAAGCTTGCTTCATACCCTACGGGTAGTAAAGCGTTTTGGTCCCTAGCTAAATCGGTTGAATCGAACTTCTGCCACCCCTCACTGCCTCCACTGCAGAAACCTGATGGGACGCTGGCTCACACAGCTAAAGAGAAAGCAAACCTGTTTGCTTCTCTGTTTGCGGAGTCTTCACGTCTTGATTCTGGTACTGCGACTCCTCCAATTCTACCTCAAAGCGAAATTGTCATAAAAGAAATACATATTCGCCAAAAGGATGTTCGTAAGACACTTTGCAATCTGGACGTGAATAAAGCCAGTGGTCCTGATGGTATACCTGCAATAGTATTAAAAACTTGTGCGCCTGAGTTGTCTCCTGTACTAACACGCCTTTTTCGGCTGTCTCTTGAGACTGGTAAAGTGCCCAAATCATGGAAGCTTGCTAACGTGCAACCCGTGCCTAAAAAAGGTAGTCGTGCCGACCCTGCAAACTATAGACCCATCTCTATCACGTCTATACTCTGTAAGAGTATGGAGCGTGTTCTCAACTGCCGGCTCCTGGCATACCTAGAAGTGAATGATCTCCTCAGTGACCATCAATACGGGTTCCGCCGAAATCGGTCCACTGGGGATCTTCTAGCGTATGCCACGTATATCTGGAGTGAAGCCATTGAGAAACAAGGGAAAGGGCTTGCCGTCTCCCTGGACATCTCTAAGGCCTTTGGAAGGGTCTGGCATGACGCCCTTATTAGCAAGCTTCCTGCATACGGCCTGCCTACTGGTTTTTGTGCGTGGATATCGGACTTCCTGAGGGATCGATCATTACGAGTAGTCGTTGACGGCTGCTCGTCTGATCAAATGGGTATCAATGCCGGTGTTCCCCAGGGGTCAGTGCTCTCTGCGACGCTCTTCTTGCTGCATATCAACGATCTGTTAAAGCCCGGTACCTTTGGGTATGCAGACGACAGCACGGTTGTAGAGAGCTATACATCTACCGCACGAACCAGTGAGCCAGAAATCCAGAGACTCAGAGAAGCTATGGTCGAACGCTTGAACTTATCCCTTAAGGCAGTCTCTGACTGGGGCGATGCCAACCTGGTTAAGTTCAATGCCAATAAGACCCAGGCGTGTTTGTTCTCCGCTAAAAGGAGACCATTTCAACTGTCTCCAACTTTCCGAGATGTATCTGTGCCCGTCACAGACCACCTAGACCTCCTCGGTGTCACTCTATCATCGACTCTAAACTTTGGCTCGTATATCGAGTCTAAGGCTCAGTTAGCCGCCAAAAAACTTGGTATCCTCTCAAAGGTGAGACGGTACTTCACACCGGAACAGATGCTAACTTTGTACAAAGCTCAAGTAAGGTCCTGTGTTGAGTACTGCTCTCACCTCTGGGACGGCTCTGCCAAATACCAACTTGAGGCACTGGAGTCGATTGAGAGACGCGCCAGGAGGTTAATAGGCAGCGACTTTCTGAAGGAGTCTCAGCTGCTAAGCCTTGAGCACCGCCGTAAAGTCGCTTGTCTATCGGTCTTTTACCGGATATATTTCGGTGAATGTGCACAAGAACTGCACGACTTGATTCTGCCCTCACCTTTTTTCCATCGGACGTCCAGACAAACGGGGAGGCGCCATCCGTACATGGTTGATATTCCCAAGACTCGTACGAAGCGCTTCGCTTCCACTTTTCTCGTGCGTACTGCGAAAGAGTGGAACTCCTTACCGTGGTCAGTCTTTCCCGATTAATACAATATGGGTGTCTTCAAATCGAGAGTAAATAGGTTTCTTCTAGGTAAGCGTGCTCAATCCTAGACCACATCAATGCTTAACATCAGGCAGGGTGTGGCCAAACGCAAACCTATTACGAATAAAAAAAATAAAAAAACAATTGGGTTGTTAAAACTATGTTACTTTAAAATATTTGGCGTAAAAATCTGTAACAATTCATGGCTAAAGAACAATAATTAATTATCATATTAAAAGAAAAATCGAAGTTTTAGGTGAGTTACTTACAAAAAAATAAAAATAGCAATTAAATTACTATTTCCCACCATTTTTGTCGTGTGTTCAAACCCCATTTCCAGTATTTTTTTTTAATAAAAAGGTGTATTATCATTTATTTTCCATAGAGGAAATAGTGAGCATAAGAGTATATAGTGAGGATTGTATTGGTATCAAGAAGTATATATGTTGATTATAGATTGCATCAAAGATATTCGATTTAAAAACAAAAAAACCTCAAAATTTGTAAATATATATTTACATTTCGCTGTTTGGTCTACTCAAACTAAATGGATGAAAATGTTATTTTTTTAATGGTATAGGCGATATATTGTGGTATGGGAATATGAGGGTGACATGTTTAAGTAATGGAAAACCAAAAACGTCATGGGACGTTTGTGGTTGGTACTAAGTTGTTTTCCGGATGCACAGAAAAATAAACCTCAATCCTATGCATGGTCATTATGGCAGACAGTGTTAACGACTGGATATAGATACTGAAGAGTGTGAACGAGGAAAATAGTAATTTTTGGAAAATTTAAAAGAAAGAGCTTTTAGTCCGCAGCTTTTAATCAATCCCGTTACGTCAAATATTTATATAATTTTAAGCTGTATATTTTTTTATTATTTAAGTTTATTGTTACAATAAATGATTCAAACATATCTATTTTTTATTCATCAAAGATGAAATGTAAATATACGATTCACGATGTAGGTTGACTATTTAATGTACATACCTACTTCTTTTCTATAACATTAGCAAGTAATCGACAAGAAATTGATTATTTACTCATGCCAATCACACAATTTTTAAATTCGCAACTTACATTTCTTTATTAATGAGTGCTAGTATCAAAATATGTTACTCACAGTCACGCTATTCCGTCGTCACTTCTTTCGCTTGTGTAAGCGATGCGCTGGCATTTACCTAAACTTCAGTAGCGTGATTTTGTGAAATGGCTCTTAAAAACAAAAAAGTTTAAATTAAAAGGGCGTCGCCATGCAACGTTTATTTTTTAATAATTAATATATTACTGGAACCCGTAATTAATAATAATGAATACAAAAAAGCCTTTGAAGAATGCATTCAATTAATATGTTAGAAAAATATATACAGATATATCTAGTGATAATTCCTCCTAATTTTCCTACTAAGTAGACATGTCGTCATAAAGCGTCATAAGTGCGTAGTAGACGCCTAATTTGAATAAATAATGTTGACTTTGGCCTTCTGACTTTTGAAACACCATGTGGCTATGAAAAAATATAATACATAATTGAAATAAACTTATCGGTTGGCTTACCGCTAGTATTTCTCAACCGGCAGTACATACCATAGCCATATATATGTACAATGATTTTAGATATATATATTTACAAAATAATGTAATAACGTGCTTGGAATAATTTAGAGACAATTGTTACTATATTGTAACAATTTGCATATAGGTCTAAGGAATAAATAAGACAAGATATAGGTGTAGATTTATTACTCAGACTGCAAACACCCATTTTCCTTTATGATAACAAAATATTAAAGTTTTAGTCGAATAAAACAAAATAAAACCGATTTAAGCCCAACACGCAAAATAAAATGCCGCAAAAGTATCTTCTCGGTTACAGCAGTAGGTAACACGCGAAACTTAGTTTTAAAGCTGCTTATTATTCCAAAATTATACCGACATAACAACCGAAAGCAATCCGAGTTTTAATGTTTTATTTCCTTTCTCTAAGTTTATACTTAAGCCTCCTTGTTATAGCAAGAATACTCTCATTTTACGTTATGTATACACGATAACATTGACTAGGGATTTTATTACAATAATGTTAGGCTCCAACAGTATACATTAAATACATTTGGTTTCCTTCCATGCGCATAAAACAAACCTACTATTGCGCTGTGGCGGGAAACAATTTCCAACAAGTAGGAATCTAAATAAAAGACTAAAACTAACTTATGTGACTGGTTGATCTAGGGACGAATTTTAACGAGAATTTACGAGTATATTTATGTCGTCGAGGCGGTAAGTTGTGCGCAGGGGCTGCCTCAGCTTTGATGGGATCCTAATGAATCAAAAGAAAATGAAAATACTTCCTCCTTGCTTTTGAGGAAAACTGAAAGGGCGCTGCATTGGCACTACATTTACCATTCGGTGCTGGGCGGCGGATATTTTTTATTATTCTCCTTTGCAGACCTTTGATAGATGATTTGATTTGATAGATGGTGATAAAATAGCTTCTTTTTTTTGAATAAATAATTATCATCCTTCATTACACATAATCTACCTCATAATAATAGACTAACTACTATCCACACACAAAAAATGGTTACAAATCTATATAACCACATTATTTATTTTACTTAATAAAACCTGAGTGATGTTACATCCATTGTAGCCTTAATAGCAAACAAATTCATTTTAGCCTTTCATACTCGAAGCCAGGCGAGCATTTGCAAAAAGGTATTATCTATAATACGAGTAAGAGACAAAACAAACACAAATGTGCTTATTACAAAGTAACGAGAAGTTTCTCACAACAAGTACCGTAGTTACAGTTTAGTAGAAGTCTTATAGTTTCGGTATACGATAGAAGCACGTCTGAAAGCTCGCTCAGTCTGCAGAAGTACCTACATCCACGCGTTTCTTCAGGGAATACATATCAACTGAGAACTTTCCGAATCTCCCTGTTCGTGCCTGAGGAATAATAACTTTTGAAGATATATCTCTTCACAACATTCGTACATATAACTGTTTTCAAGACAATCAGTATGTAACGGGTATAAAAACAACCGGCCAAGTGTGAGTGGGACTCGCGCACGAAGGGTTCCGTACCATTATCTGTAACCTAATCTTGGAAGTTACAGACACTTTTCGCAGTGTCCGATTGAGCTGGGTAGATACGGCGAAAACCTCTTTTATTGTATGGGAGCTGTCGTGCCTTCTATACCTTTATACGTAAAGATGCCTGAATCCTATTAGGTATAGATATACATTGGGCAACAAAGAACGCGTACATTTTATTATACATGAAATGATAACAACCGTCGAGAAATCTGCTATTGCTAGCTACCCTCACATAGCCTTCAGACTATTACCGGCTTCCATTGTCCCCACAAAAAGGGGGGGGGGCCTAGAAGGAGTGCCCTTCAAGACCCCCTCACGGACGACTACGCCTCAGGTCTGAGCACTCGTAACAGTGCCCTGGTGCCTTACGTAATCCTGTGGGATCTGGTAACCAGAGAGCCCACATTAACCTTGTCTTGAGTCTCTGAGTGTACAGAGCTCTGACCCTGGACTACTTCGAATTGTTGGGGATGACGTATACAGAGCCCCAACCCTGGCACCTGCCGTACTTGGGGGCTTTGCCCCAAGAGGACCACCACCATTACATACACATACTTGTCCTGGCCACTTCCCAACTTATGTCGCCCGTGATATTGCGGCTTGCCTGTGTGCTTCCGGACACATCCAATTGTGAGCCTCGGGGCTCCCGGTCCAATGACTACCATATTATTTTACTTTGTGGCGTGTGATTGGACTATGTATATATATATTTTCTGCCGTTACACACATATGTGAATACGGTTTACCCATTATTACACCTCGTGGTCCATAAAGAACTAGGAATAATGAGTTATAAGCACTTACCAGAATATTTCCTGGTTATTTTCCTTGAGGCATAGCTGCCTCCCACGTGCTTACCCTTGTTATCCAGGAGGTACCCTTTTTGTTCCTCCAAACGTCTTATCGCCGTCGCGCCCATTTTGTGTCTAACCTGTGCACAGAACAAAAATATCGTTTTACCACTATGCACTGAACTGTATTGCCATAGCGCAAAGAATAGATACATAATTTAAGTGACAGTGACACTTACCAATTGTTGACGGTGACTCGCATATAGCGCGACAGGAGCCTTAATTATTTATTTTATTTTAATTAATTATATTTAAAGTGAACATAAAGCTAAATATTCTGTGAATAGTTAAAGCGTCTACCTGTCACCGTTATTATTCGCAAGAAACGGTAACAAATCAAGTTTGTTGTATGGGAGAAGTATTAATAATAAATATTTATTTTATTTTATTATTAGTATTTATTGTTATAGCAGCAAAAAAATCCTTCATCTGTGAAAGTTTCAACAGTAACCGTGCTGGAGATACAGCCTGGTGACAGACGGACGGACAGCGAAGTCTTAGTAATAGGGTCCCGTTTTTACCCTTTGGGTACGGAACCCTAAAAACGAATAGTCATACTTCGTAACTATTATTGTGTAAGTTATTCTTTTCGAATCCTTTGTAATAGTTCTTATTAACTAAATATTACGTAACTATAGTTTGAAAAAAAATTTACACCTCTTACAAACATCTTTTCAAGTTTCAGTGCCAATGGTATCAAATTCTTTCCGTTTTGACTTTAATATACTAAAGTTTGATATAACTAAAATTAAAAAACACTGTTTATGTTTATTCAAATTAAGTTAATAAATTTTTATTGCACAGATATCATAAATTAGAACCCCCTTAACGACTTCTTAATTTTATTTATATTTGAAGCGCTCGTAGCGAAGTTTACTTAGCGGTTCTCAACCGATCAGCAAAGTTAAGCAACATCGCGCGCGGTCATGAGTTGGACGGGTGACCGCTCGTGACATTACTACTGAGCGTTTCCGTGCTTCGGAGGGCACGTTAAGCCGTCGGTCCCAGTTGTCGTCTTAGGATGGCAGCCGTTATAGCATGGTGGTAGGGCATTTTGCGAATGCCCGCCTGGCTAGCTACCACCCTCAAGTAGAAAATCTGTCGCCAAACACCTAACGGTGTGTTCCGGCAGCTGTCCTTGAGAGCCAGTACTTCTAGGTTAGCCTGAACAACATCTTCGACCACATCATCACTTACCATCAGGTGAGATAGTGGTCACAGGCTAACCTATCGGGCATAAAAAATAAAAAAACAAGTGTTTATAAAGTATCTACTATCTAAAACTGATTATTTTCAAATGTTTGGTGCCGTCCCCTTTGTAACGTTAGGGGTATAAACCTATAAGTATTTTTTATAAGCAATAGAAAAAAATACAAAAAAATTACTGCGTAAGAATCCTTGCGAAAAAGAAAGCTATTTTAAGGATGAATTAACCCTATAATCCAAATACTTTGACCTACTTCAATAAATATTTGCGACCGGCAGAGAGTTTTACAAATAGTTCTACGACTGGAAATATAACCAGGAAATGTCAAAAACAAGTAGATGTGCGTCGGCGAGCTCCCGGGAACCGTGTACGTGATCCGGATACAGCGGACATCATAGCCAAACCAGTTTACATCCCTTACTCAGAACTCTATTCAGAATCGCAATTAGCAAAACCCCAACTCGTGAAAACGTCACTGAAAGCAACACTTTCAATTAGCCGTGAATTAAAGCTTGGAAGTTACTCAATTTTAATTTGAATATTAATTTATGTTTTGATCTCCGAATAAAATTATTCGTAGGTATTAATAGAAATGACCTCAGAAATATGGAGTGCGTTAGACGAGAATGGTCAATAGTACATTCACGTCAGTAAAATTACCTTTCTTTCATTTGTCAACTGATAAACGTTTGAAGTGACTTCAGAGTAGGTTTAATATTTAATGTTGCAATAATCACATTTTACACTTGTTCTTTAAATGCGAAAGTTTTTGGTGTGTGAATAAATATTTTTAGACACCATCTCAGCTCACAGATTTTGATAACATTTGGTACATAAAATGAACCAAGCAGGTGGACTACGACCGTATCCTGGAATTGGGTAGACGATACTTTTTATCCCGATTTCTAAATAGTCTACTGATGCATGACAAAAGGACCAATAGAACATAGACTCAGTATAAAATAAATGAATACTTTACCTAGTTATATACCTTTAAAATACCTACATAAGGCTACATGAAGATTTATATTAAAGATATTGTTTTAATTAGTACATTTATGTATTTAAATTACCCCAGTATAAACAGGAAGACTGCGCTGAACCAGCGCTTTTATTGGACCACCAATACAATTCCAAAACCGTGCAAACTAGCAACGCATTAACCAGTCGAAATGAGTCATTTTTGTCTTAGCCGTGCCCCCCTTTGATATCAGAGACGCTTCGACTGCGTAGCGTGGAGATCAACGCCTGCGGGTGTGTACAGCAGTCAAAATCTGATACTTTTACTAAGGACTTCTATAGGTACGATTATACTTTTACCTATAGTAAGATGTACGAGTGTAATATTGTATGCCAGAATAAACTGATATTAAATATTTGCCAATTTAACTGTGATTTTTTTATGCCTTTATTAACAAAATACTACGAACTATATACAACACTACAGCTACTACAATAAAAGCATTTGGACTCATAGGCAGTCCAAATGCTCTAGCCCACTACCAGTTGGCAGCGTGCCCAGCATGCTGGCAGCATTGCCCCGCTTATTCTTTGAGCCAAATTGGTGCCAGCATTTTGATCACACGTTGCATCGACCAAGCGCTCTGATAAGTTTTTGTGTGATTGACTGTGATTTTAATGTGTCACAAACCTACCTAAGTTTTTGGCTTACCATGTTCATTTTGTTTTTTACGTACATTTTTTTTATCAGTACCATATCTACCATACATATCTTTTTATTCATAGAGTATCTTAAAATGTTCATCCTCAACTGGACCAGCCCATTTTGGTATAAAAAAATTCAGTCACATTCCAACAACATTAACTTACCAATTATTGGAAGATTTTCAGAATGCCGTCGAAATAAACACAATTGCCTTTATTTACAACCACCTTTGTGGTAGGTATTTCCTGAAGGTGTGAAGATAGTACAAGTATTACAAAGATGGGTCGATAAGCACAAAGCGGCTAAAAATTAACGAACATGTCAGTCAAAGATGAAAATAACACAATTATATATTTCTGCAAGTGATCATTCACATTCATATTAGTTATCTCCCCATTATAATATAAAATGTGATTCAACTACCTTTACTAATATACCAAAATGAAAATCCAATTATCTTTAATTGTATGAGTATTGTATGTTAATACTTATATACGAATTGTTATAGAGAGTTATTGAATGTTGTCATTCAATCATTTCTTTTAGTAATTATAATAAGTTTTGGCTTAACCGGACCGCTACAACAAATTTTTCGAAGCCCATTTATGGCAACCTGGTGGTGAAGGTCAATGAAGGTGCCCAACTGCCCATGGTTCAATAAAGGCAATAGTTCTATATTGAGTTTTTTTATATATAAATTATACAATTGTGTAAGTCCGAATTGTTTGTGCGTTTGATTATTATTAATAAACGTAATTAACTTGATTAATTTTTACACATAATATACGTATTAAAATTTGAGACCGTATAGCTAAGTGGTTCATTTGCAGCTACGTTTCCCTACTCCTTAATAGCTGTGTTACAAGGGTAAAACTTCCTTCCGATAATTATAACTTCAAGCAATCTGATATTCTATATTTTAAATAAACCAAAACTTCAGAAGTTAGTTTTCGTTTTCATATGTCATGTCATGCAGCCTATCATAACCTTTAACCTTTGCAATCTCTGTTTGAAGCGAGGGAATAAATATACTGTGATATTGGTTCATGTTATTATACCAGCGAGGACCTAAAACGCGGTAGGTAAATGTAAATATAAATTTTCAGACAGGTCTGCCAAGAACGTCTATTTGTATTTGCTTTTACGAACCAAGATTATTACCAATATAAATCTAATAAAGACACATTGTCATAATAATTATTTATTTAAAAATCAGTACACAATACCGCGCGTCTAGGAGGCTTAAGGCATACTGCGAGTTCTATACAATACGGATGTGACATTATAATCTAAAATTAGAGTTGTTCTTCATTGATGAATTTTCGCCTAACAGTTCGGTATTATAGACCACAGCCGAGATATTTGATCTATGAAACTGCTTCTACTCAAATCTATATCTATACTCTATACTAATATTATAAAGACGAAAGATTTGTATCTTTGTATGTAACGAATAAACACAAAAACTACTGGACCGATTTGAAAAATGCTTTTACCATTAGAATCCTAAAAAATGGTAATTTTAATGCACTTGTGCTCAAAACAGTCCGCTTACACTGGGCATAAACTAGAACTTTACGAACATTAGAAGTGAAATAGTACCTAGATTGAGTCAAAGGCGAAGGTTTATGCACGAGTAATACACTCAGATTTTCACTTCAAATGCGAAGAAATTGAGAGGACAACGTTGGCAGCAAACCATACTCCCGAATTCACAATAACATTTACGAACGTTTTTAAATATATTTGTGAGAAAATTAAAAGTGAAATACATGAGCTCTTATTTGAGCACTTGGTGCCTCTTCTACTATGCCTTGCGGAGTCTGTTCTATTTCCATTTCTGAGCTTAAAATCATTTGAATCACCAATACAGACAATTATAATTACGAATTACGCTGAAATAACTACTTTCAAATGTGAAAAATTAATATCAAGACAATTTCAAAACGCCGTCATTTCGCTTAGTGTGTGTTCGGTTTTCGCGCTCATTTATATTCCAAGCGCGACTAAATGAATGAACCAAAGAGTATCTTGCAAAAAGTCTATTCAAAAATGTCTTTAATGATAATATTATGTAAGTAGATAATAATCATGTTAATAAATATGATTTAAGTATTATTAGTTAAGTAATTTAGTGATACATTTTCTTTCTCTTCTCACGGGGTTTGGACTCGCACGTCTTGTGCATTTGCCAGTGTCATGTTTTAAAACAACATTATAAACTACGATTTAGATGCAATTTTTATCGAAGTCGTCACCATGGAAGAATCGCCGTATTGAATTCCTTGTGCGTACGTCTGCTAGTGAGACAATGATTAGAACATAAGTTTAAAAAAAATTAAGTTATACTCACTATATAGTGCCTTTTATTCGAATATATTGTGATATTCGAATATAGCGTGAGTAATAGCTTACTTTTACAATTTGTACAGAAACATTCCAAGCACTTTCGAAAAAAAATAAACAAATATATTACTTGATGTGAAGTGACTTCGAAAAGGCATATATTAAACACGTTTTTTAGAAAGAACATACGTCTCACAGATATGAATAAAATGTAGAATATTCTAAAGGAGACAAATACTACCTATGCCTGATTTTTCTCTTGATAGAAAAATATCATGAACACAGCTCTAAAATTTCGCTTAGTCAAATGTCTTATGCCTATAGTAAATCATATCAATACTGTTTTTTTATTTCTAATTATGGAGCAACAACCATTTTGTTAAAGTACATGAAAGATTTTTTCCGTTTCTAAAAAGTACGTTATTATATGATTTTTTTAATTATCGCGCATTCTATTTAAATATTGCATAGTTCGGTTTCGCTCACTCGCATGCGAAGCAAGATTTATAAGTGCCCTACGCCCTCAGTCTGACATTCTTGAAGGACCACTTCGTCTTAAGGCTCACTGTAATAAGTTGCTTTAACCGGATCGGCTAACCAGCCGATGAGTGAAAATGTGGTCTACGCAATAGGCTCACCACTTGTTAACCACTAGTGTTACAGTTGCAGTGCCGCCGTTCTAGTATTACTTAACACTGCACTGCACTCGTCACTCCTTTGGTTGTTATGTCTTGTTTGCCCAGTAATTTAACTTGCTACAGTGCCCTTATATACACATTACTGTTTGCACATTACTGTTTCGAGGCAGAATGTCTGACACTGTGGTGGTAACCCCTTAAACGGATTCTTACTAAAGAAGAGGCCTACCACCTGGTAAGTTTACTAAGAACTGGCTCTCGAAGACTGGCTTGGAATACATTTGAGTTTCAGTGGATAGCACTTAAAACGATCCACGATCCTTCGACCAAATAATCGTATACGTATAGGCCAATTCTATCTGCATGAAGGTCCACTTAGAGATGGACCCCTGCCTGCAGTAGTATTCAAATCCGCGATTGCACCATCGACAGTTGACCCTCAGCAAACAATTTTTGATAAGTTGGTTAAAATTATTCTGAATCCAAACAGCAATAAACTCGTATACCTGACGTTTTGCCATATTATTGGCCCAAATCACACTATTTGTCAAGCATAAATATAATAATTGACCGTTTTTTTATGTTATTGTGACGGAACAACCTCGAGGCCCACCTGATGTTAAGCGGACTAACCTCTGCCTATAACAGATGCATTTCGATACAAGTCACGAATTGCAATGCGCCCGTCACCTTGAACCAAACCCTTATGAACATTTTTTGATAAGTTAGTTCAAAGTATTCTGAACAACAATATATAGGTATATCAGACGTTTTGCCTTAGTAGTGGCACAAATCGACACTTTGTCTTTATCACACTATTTGTCAAGCATAAATTGTTTCTGATGTACCTACCTAACATAATATTGACGATACAAACGTGTACAGTGTCACTTAACTGTGAGTAGGTATGTGTTTATTTATTCTCTTATCGAAAATAAACATACACAATAATGGTTTCTGTTCTCAATTTAATCACTGAATTCTTAACTGGGGATTTACCAAGTCAGTATTGCCAGCATAAATATATTAGTACTAGTTTTAGAAAACAACATGATCATACTGGTAACACCATTCCTCTTCGTATCTACCATAAGTACAGTCCACAACAGAAATGTATTTAATCCTCCCATTCGAGTGTGTCAGAAGAAAGTTACGAAGATTGGGTATACAACTGAGATCATTACCATCTTCGCAAACAACTATAAACGAGAATGCCGAATGAGAGTCAGAAATTAAAAACTTAACCAAATCTTTTTACTTACAATATGTCCTTGCGTTAGGTATTATAAGAAACAATTGCTTCGTTAAAGATCAAAAACCTGTACGTCCATAACTGTACCTTATGCTCGGTCCTATAACGTCAAAACGGATCGTTATCCTTACGATTGGTTATTTTTATCCGGCTGTTACCATGGTATTGCTACGCCAACTAGGAACACAAGTATTGAATACGAGCGGTTGCTATAACGAATAGAAGATGGTTGAATATTGGAACCGGGCATCAGTGATTTACCGGATTTGATATTTACAGGAGTTGAAAACTCACTATTAGTATGACAATACTTTAAATGTAGAATACATTTTAAGGTAAACGCAGAAATATCGATCATGCTGGGCGCCGAGCAGCTGAGTCCCTTACCTTTCTGGATCTATAGATAGCCGAAAACTAGTTGACGTTGGAATAACTATGAAGATACAAAACTTTTAATCTTTAGTTAGTATCTGCAGGGCTACTATTCCTGAGTATGTGAAGACACCTCATCTTGAGGATCTTACCATGCGCCATCACTACGGCAACGACGAGTTGATAGCGCTGGGAAGACAAGCCCCTAGGTGATTTATAAGTCGAGAATATGCTGACACGGCGACATATCCGCTTTAATCTAAATATTAGTTGACGTTGTAGTATGTTAGCTGGTAAGGTTGAGGAAATGCCGATGCCGATACAGAGTTGAGTGGAAATATTTAGGAAACATAAAAAAAAATACTTGAAAAAAGCTACGACGATTGCCCAAGAACATGAAATCTTCATCGCAATGTTTCTCAGAACCAATGTTTATTTTATGAAATTCATGCATAAATTTAAATAATTAAAAAGTTACCAAAATGACATAAAAGTTTTAAGTCATTTTGTTTTAAGTCATTTTAAAGACTTTTAACTTTGACTGTACCATTAACCAGAAAACAATGATAACATCCAAATAAACATATTGAAAAGTTTCATTGCGCGTTAGACATGAATCAACGAACGTTGGTTCCTCTTCAAAGAAGTTGTTATATATTTTTTTCAAATAGTTTACTTTTGAAAACTTTTTGTTGTGATGTATTTTTTAACCTTGAATATATTATGTGAGTATTTTTAATCTAGGTTGTTATAATAACATATTCAATAAGGTCTATAGTATTATTACTTTTACTGACAATATAATATTGGCTTTGCTTATATATGAAAATTGTTACCGCATTTACTAATTAAAAAAACTAGAATATTGCATGTACCTTGAAAATAATCAACCCTTAGCTCGTGTATGTATTGAATGCATTTTTTTTTCTTTTTTTTTTATGCCTGATATGTTAACCTTTGACCACTATTTCACCTGATGGTAAGTGATGATGTGGTCGAAGATGTTGTTCAGGCTAACCTAGAAGTAGTAAAATGCCCTACCACCATGCATTTTGCGAATGCCCGCCTGGCTAGCTACCACCCTCAAGTAGAAAATCTGTCGTCAAGCACCTAACGGTGTGTTTTTCGGCAGCTGTCCTTGAGAGCCAGTACTTCTAGGTTAGCCTGAACAACATCTTCGACCACATCATCACTTACCATCAGGTGAAATAGTGGTCAAAGGTTAACATATCAGGCATAAAAAAAAACTAATATCTCATACTGCGATCTCCAAGCCGTCTGCTGAGCGTAGGGATTATGGCAAACCTTCTCGTATTGGGGGAGGCTGTGTTCAGCAGTGGACTATCCGGCTGATACAGACAGGCAAAAGTAAATGATAATGCAATATGTACTTTTAATCCGCATTAATTTTATCAATGAAACTTTTATGTGCCACACCTCAAAAAAATGTTATAGGCTAGCCTTTGACCACTATCTCACTGATGGTAAGTGATGATGTCGTCGAAGATGTTGTTAAAGCTAACCTTGAATTATTGGCTCTCAAGGTCAGCTGCCTAATCACACCGTTAGGTGCTTGGCAACTGGTTTTCAACTTAAGGGTGGTAGCTACCCAGACGGGCAATGGCAAAATGCCCTACCATGCTTTATTAACTGCCATCGTAAGACAACAACCGGGACCAGCGGTTTAACGTGCCCTCCGAAGCACGGAATCGCTCAGTACTAAGGTCACCTATCCAAGTCATGACCGCGGCGGACGTTGCTTAACTTAGCTGATTGGTTAAGGGTGAACTGGCCGGCCCGTTCTCCATACAAACGCCGTTGGCTTGTATGATGGCAAAATTTTAAAAAGATAATTAAGTTGTAAGTTATGAGCCTCGAAAACTTTATATGAAAATGTTTCGAGGCTCATAATTCTCAGGTTAATTATTTTATTAAAATTTCAGCATCATACAAGCCTAGATAATGACGAAATCAATCGGTATTATGCTTTATTTTGGACTAATTCCTCAAATAAGGGAGTGATCACCCAACGGCGTTTGTATGGAGAACGGGCCGGCCACTTCACCCTTAATAATGGCTACATAAACTTGTGGCATTGTCTATGGACTGCCGCGCAGCAGGTACATGGTTCGAATCTCGCCGCGGGCTTGAGCTTCACCGCATGGTGAAAGGGCATTTTACGAATGCCCGCCTGGCTAGCGAACACCCTCAAGTACACTCAAGATAAATCTGTCGCCAAGCACCTAACAGTGTGCTCCGGCAGCAGTCCTTGAGAGCCAGTGAAATTACAGGCACAAAGAAAAAAATGTATGCTACTAGAGCTTCAAATTGTATTTTTAACGAAAACCGGCAATTTAGATTTTTTACTTTTCAGGGCGCCTGACAACGTTCGCTTTTATGATCTTTCCGGTAAAAGGCGATCCGTGTCAGCTGACAACACAACCCCGAGAGATTGGAGAAGTGTGCAGTGCACAAGTAGATTGTCACAATTACGTAGACTTGGACGTGTCCGAATGGAGCTGTATACGACATGTAGAGCAAATAAATAATAATTATGACGAAGAATATCCAAGCATGGAAGAGAGAGTTACTTACGATGATAGATACGATTTAATGGTTACCATTTTAAACCCTCGAGAAAAAGATTTATTTAATGATTACGTAGGACATATAGTACAATTGACTATGAAAAATGGAGAATTAATAACAATTCCTGAAAGTGTTTACCAGATGACACAACTAAAAAAGGTTCTTGTATCAGGCACCAAGATAAGCTCAATTAACTTAAATAACTTTTCATCGCTGACGATACTAAGTGAAATTATTCTAGCTCATAATATGATTAGTAACATAGACGTCGAAGCGGAGGATGGATTATCATTTACACGTTCAAATAGTATTCAAACACTAGATTTAAGCTGCAATTTTATAAAAAACTTACCTAATAATTTCGTATCAGGTTACATTCACTTGCAGCATTTAGACCTGTCTCGTAATATGATCGGCAGCATTAATTTACTTACGTTTGAAGGTATTGTGCTGTTAAAATCATTGGATATATCACACAATAGACTGCTTGAAGTGGGTATTGCTTTCGCCAGGTTTATAAACTTACAAAACCTGTCAATATCGAACAATAATTTAACTAAACTGCTTGATTACAATTTTAGTTCTCTTACTAATATTGAGGCACTAAATGCTAGTTGTAATAATATATATACGGTTGAAACTAATGCCTTTCAAAGTTTGACTAAGCTCAATGTTTTAGATTTGAGCTATAATAAAATTACAATGATATCTGAACAGTTATTTAGTAGCAATAAAAATCTAAACTCCCTTTTTCTCATGAACAACCAAATTCAAACCATAGAAGCTCATAGTTTTACAGATAAGCATATTACTGAATTTAATATTGAAAATAACCTTCTCACAGGAACCATTGAAAGAGATACTTTTACAGGTATCAATGTCAAAGAACTCGACTTAAGTGGTAGTAAAATAAGTGGTATACAAGATGAAGCTTTTACAGGTATGATTGATTTGGTTAATCTTAATCTAAGTTCGAACGCAATATCAAATATATCTTACTTGGCATTTTCTCATCTTCCATTATTAAAATCTCTAGATCTATCACATAATAAACTAGACGAAATGAATCTTAAAAGTGATGCACTACAAAATCTTTTAAAATTATATGCGCATCATAATAAAATTAAAACTATCAGGAAAAACTTATTTGTCAATTTAGTATCGTTAACAGAACTAGACTTGGCGTATAATGAGATCATTGAAATTGAACCTAAATCTTTTTCCAAATTATCAAATGTTGAGGTAATAAAATTCACTCAAAGTAATTTTGTCAATACTTTACACAGTGAAATTTTTGACGGGATGACATCATTACGAAAGATTGATATGTCAGAAACAAAAACAGTGACCTACAAAAATAATTCATTTGTGAAATTAATGGCCCTTACTCATATCAATTCCTCATTTGGACAGTTGACGGAAATAGAATACAACGCTTTCATAGGAACTGGTTCTATAGAAGTTCTTATATTGTCAAATAATCAGCTTCGTTCGTTTCACGTCAACAGTACAACTATTTCCAAAATCCAAGAAATCTATCTGAACAACAATTTAATAGCAAATATATCACGTGAAACATTTTCTGAGCTACATTTATTAAGAAAATTATATATAGGTAACAATGTTTTAAAACAATTAAATTCAAATGACTTCAATAACTTAAATAATTTGATGTATCTGGATTTGTCTTCGAATACTAAGATGAATATTATAGGTAATCCGTTTCAAAACTTGACAAAGTTAAACAGCCTCTCATTGGAAAATATTAAAACATATATATCTTTTAAAAATTCAAGTGTGTCCGTTGAAGTTTTACATATGCCATCTTGTGGTATAGTTAATATAAATAAAGTATACATCTTTAATGTCAAGGATGTGAGCTATTTAAATTTGAGTATGAATGATATAATATCTTTAGATAAGGATTCTTTAGGTAGCATGCATTCACTCGTTAGTCTAGATTTAAGTTTCAATAAGATTGTTAATATTCAACCAGGAACATTTTTGTATACAAAAAATCTCATGAAACTTAATTTATTTAAAAATAACTTACCATCCATTCAGTTTGGTGTTTTTGATGGCACTGAAATGTTAAGAGAACTTAATATTTCAAGTAACGTGCTTTTAAATTTTGATATTAAATTGTTCCAAAGTTCCGACATTGAAAAACTATTTTTGGATGATAACATAATTACTAATATGAATTTCGTAGATTTTTTAAAATCTGGTATATCCGTGCTAAGTGTAGGAGGTAATAAAATATCATGTAAAATACTCGCGGAATTAAAAAAATCAACGTTTGCTGAAAAATTTAATAAAATTGTCACTGCAAAGACTTTAAATTATCACTCAGAAAATGTTAATGGGATATCGTGTCAATCTATTACAAACAATAACAATTTCATTAGTGATTCTACAAGTGTAACTAAGATATCAGATAACCCTAGTGCTGACATCAGTCCTCTGGTTTTATCAATAAAAGATGCTATAGGAAAATTAGATAAAACACTGCAAGTCACAAATGATACAAAAGTAATATTTTATTTCATTGCAATTTGCTTAGTTGTCATGCTTGCAGTATATTTAGGAAATGTCGTGTTTGGCCACGTTAAAACGATAAGGCGCTCGAATAACGGTCATAATGGTACTTGTGTCACACCTATTTCAAATAGTATCGAAATGGAATAATAATATATATTTTTTATTCCTGTTAAAGATTACATATATACGTCTTGCAGTAAATAAAAATTGGAAACAATTTTTGGAATTATAATATAATGACGTCCAAAAAATATGTATTAGTTTAAGTGATTAGACCTATTACTTGCAAAAATCTGAGCTTTGTGAGGGTTCGCGTTTATTTTACAACCTGATTCTAGTGGTGTCATCTAGTATTAAGTAGATTAACTGTATTTGAGTATTTGAATTTAGTTCTGTTGCAGCGATGTTAACTCTTTGGTTTTCTTACAGATGGCTTTAGTAGTACAATAACATTCTATCCAATGAATACAAAATTGTAAATGTATATTTTTTTATAATGGTTTTAAATTATTTTTGACAGAAAGTAAACATGGAGTTAAATTATTATGTTATCAAAAATCTGTAGGCGAGATAGTTTTTCAGTAAAATGTGCCAGAAAATGTTGAAGTTGTGGAATAGTGATAGTAATAAACAATAAACAATGTGTGCGCAATTCAATTGAAAACTTATAAACAACTTTTTTAACCAAAACAAGCATAGTTTTATTATTCATCTTCTATCATAGGCTTATTGAGCGTAGCAAAAAAATCCTAGGTTTATGTCTTCTATATATACAATAAGAATCAAAGTCCTGACTCACTGACTGACAGACAACGCACAGCCTTAAACCGCTGGTCGCCGAGACTTGAACTTTGGAGGGTGTATTCGTCTTAATGCGTAGGGGTGTACTATTAAAGGACTTTTTGAAATTCAACTCCTAAAGGGGTAAAAATTGATAAAAACGTTTGTATGAAAGTCCTATTTTTTTTTTAATTAAAAAATATATATTAACTTAACAGCGGTTTAGGCTGTGCGTTGTCTGAAAATTTGTATTCTGATTAGATCATTAAAAATATATATATACATGTTCAACATATTTTTGACAGGGAAGACTTAAGTGTGAAACTGCGAATGAAACTTTTTATGTAAAGGTCACTGTTTTTGCAGTTATAGTGATGAAAATTGGTATCTGGATAGTTTTTAAAACAAAAATGCGCCATAATAATATTTTTCCCTAGGGTTGATTAGAAGGAGTGAAAATGGGGAGGAAAGTTTGTCATCTGAACCTTAACCGCTGGAGCTCGGCCTGTTTGTCCATCTGTAATATTGATGTCTCTTTTGAACCGGAATAGGCAGACACTTGAAATTAATAAAATGTTTATTTATAAAAAAATAAAATAAAAACTAGCTATTATAATAAAGTTATATTAGAACTTTATTATAAAAAATAATAATAATGTGGTGTCTTTGTACAGATAAGATAATTTTCTAAATCAGTTATTAAGCTTATAATTATTTTTCTTACAAATTTGTTTTACAAAGCATGGAGAGAACGCTGCGCGATGAGAATCCGAATTCGGATGAGACGTCCGTGGCGCGTCAAGATTGACAGGCAAGTCGAGTATAGTTTTGCCACTTTCAATTCCTGTCCTATTTATTCCATAGGAAATTCAGAGATTGTCAAGAGTATGCGATATTGTCTTGATATGATGCTAAGTGTAACGGAGACAATTTCACCATTGCGGCTGAGTATATTATTATTGATATGTAACAACACTCGACATGGGGCACTATGTTTGAACTGGTAGCCGCGGGGCAAGTATATAACTTATGTTTTCGAAAAATACCAGAATGGAAAACTTTATGGTAAATTTGTTACTGAAGGTCGACCTATAAACCGATTACGATTAACGGGGCCAATTTAAAAGGATTAAAAAGCCCCCTATGCATATATGACACGTTTTACACGGATCACAAAAACAGGTAACGGTTCCTGAGGGATAGTCCACGCGGGCGAAGCCGCGGGCAAAAGCTAGTTGAATACAAGCATTAATAACTATTATTATGTTTGTTGGAAAGTGTCGTGGTTAGTAGTTGTAGATAATATAACTTGCCATTGTTAAAGGTCTTGTATAGTATTAAGTAATAAGGTATTGTATTATTTTGTACGTGTTCTCCAGAATTGATGACTCTCAGGTAAGAGTTAGTCATCAACCCCCAGGATGTGTATAAGGCCGCAGCCTTGAAGGCGATATAAACTTATAACTAAATTTCATTACAGAACGACCGACGTTTTAATTCGAGCCTTTCTTTAAATGTTCCGTATATGTTGTAAGCTTTGTAAGGTTAATATTAGTCTAGTGTCGTTATTCATGTTTTTTTATATGTATTTGCTCAAACATAGAATTTGTGATTAAAATTTTATAAAAGCTATGTTGAATTGTTTCATTTTAAGATATTTTGTAAACTACAGATACTGTAGTTTGTAAAAATAGTTTTACTCATTGAATAAAGCAAAATTATTCAATGAGTAAAACTAAAAAAGTTACAGATAGCTGTTGTACAGCACACAATAAAATGTCGTAAAGCTATGGTAAATCCGTCCCGGGTGAACTGGCCGGCCCATTTTCCATACAAACGTAGCAGGGTGATCACTCCCTTATTTGAGGATTTAGGTCCAAAATAAAGCGTAATACCGATTGATCTCGTCATTATCTAGGCTTGTATGATGCCGAAATTTTAATAAAACAATTATCTTGAGAATTATGAGCCTCGTAACATTTTCATATAAAGTTTTCAAGGCTCATAACACACAATGTAATTATCTTTTTAAAATTTTGGCAACATACCAGCCTAGATAATGACGATATCAATCGGTATTAAGCTTAATTCTGGACCTAAAATCTCAAATAAGGGAGTGATCACCCTACGACGTTTGTATGGAGAAGCGACCGGCCAGTTCAACCTTAACATCGTAGTCCGGAACAGTGCGAGCGGGATATCGGTATATGATAAACAACTTGTATCCCGCTTGCACATCCGTGATACATATTTCATTCGTTCTTTAAGTAGGATCCAACCAATTCTGCTTGACGCGATTGTGGGTCGGTGATAGTTCATGACTGCGAATGATTACTTTAAGGATGAAACAAAACGCTCCTTTTTTATGAAGGTTTATTAAAAGGTGGGAGTTGGTCCCTTGTTATACACACAGTACAGTAAGTAAGTTAACTTGTCCTAGCGAGTTAAGTAGGAATGCGCGTATGTTCGCTTCATGTGGCTTAAGTTTTTTTTATTTTTTTTTTATTTCTGATAGTTAAGCCTTTGACCACAATCTTACCTGATGGTAAGTGATGATGTGGTTGAAGGTGATAACAGGCTTAACCTAGAATAAAATTACTGGCTCTCAAGGACAGCTGCCGGAACACAGCGCGCTTAGCGACAGAGTTTCTACATGAGGGTGGTCGCTAGCCAGGCGGGCACTCGCAAAATGCTCTTCCACTATGCCATTCCATAAGTAGTAAGGTTTTGATTAATTTTACTTGAATAAACCACGGTCCTAATTTTCGGCGAGTCCAGTTCGAAGTAGTCTTCCCTCTCCGACGTCTCCTGCATCCTCAACCAACTCAACTGGCTGGCGTGTAAATTGGAGTTGTATTGTTACAGTGGCAAACTGCAGTTTGCCACTAGAGCCTGCCAAGCGTCAATTTAAATATAAGACTGCCCAAATTTAATGTAATATTTTAGGGGTCCTTACACTCTTATGTATGCGAGTTCTTTATTCCACAATTACTTTTAAATGACTGAACAGATTTGAATGTATGAGGTTTAGTAGCAAAGCAATAAGGTAGGGACAGATTAGTCAGATTAGAACACACAGTACATTTTGCTTTAGAATAACTTAGAAAAAATATTGAGTTCTGCATTCAAACAAAATAAAACTGATTTGAGACCAACACGCAAAAATAAACCCTGCCCAAGTATCTTCTCAAATTACAGCTGTAGGTAACACGCGAAACTTAGTTTTAAAGCTGCTTATTATTCCAAAATTATACCGACATAACAACCGAAAGCAATCCGAGTTTTAATGTTTTATTTCCTTTCTCTAAGTTTATACTTAAGCCTCCTTGTTATAGCAAGAATACACTCGTTTTACGTTTTGTATACACGATAAAACAGACTGTAGATTTTGTTATGATAATTTTAGGCTTCAAGGCATAAACGAAATACAATTACTTTTCATAAGTTTAACAAAGAATTACTGTTACAATTTTTTTTTTCATTTATACACTATATCCAGCTGATGTTAAGCGAAAACCTCTGCCTATAACAGAGGCATTCGTCACAAGTAACGAACTACCTTGCCTATCATCACCCTGAAACATACAGTTGTTAAGTCTTATGTGCCTGTAATTTCTTACTGTTTCTGGAACAACTGTTACAGGTGATTGGCGACATATTTCCTACTTGAGGCTGTTAACTAGCCTGGCGAACATTCGCAAAATGCCCTTCTACCATACGATGAGCCGGTAGTAGGAATCGAAACTGCGGCCCGGATGTCTTTGACGGCATCGTATGAAGAGAACAGGATAATACAGTTTCTTTTTTTATGGTATCGTAACGGAACAAGCACGAGGCCCACCTCTGCCCATTACTAATGGTTCTTGGTCTCGCCCATCACACTATTGATCACCATCACTTAGACATAAAGTAAAAAAAAACCCATACATTCCCTTCAGACCGAAACACAGTAATGCGAACATTACAACTTAGAGGCCGAAATAGGTATGATGGCAGTACTTCCCCGGAGGAACTCGTTCAAGACGAGTTCTAGTGCTACTTATGGTAGTTAAATGTGAAGCGGACTATATAGACGATACAGTGGAATCTCTATAACTCGAACCTCGTTAAGTCGAAATCTTCAGTATATCGAAAAAATTGCCATTCCCTTCCACTGAACCCCTAAATACATGGTATCTGGAATTATTTAGACTTTGTAACTCTTTTGTTAGTTCCCTACGAACTATTGATGATAAATATTTATACGCAATAACTCGAATTTCAAAAAGGAGAATCCGTAAGTTGCTGTTAGTAAAATACAATGACGTCTTACTAAGAATTCTTCGAAATATGTAATAGCAATAAAATAGGGTTCAGGGCTTTTATCTATTGTGTTTGTCTTGTACACGTGTAATGAATGAATACATTATTTATTATAATACAGCTGTGAACGTTATGTTTGTTCCTAGTAATCGTGTCCTGTGTCGTAACACGATTACTTCTAGAGGAGCTAGTCCGTAATTACTTATTTGGCTGTTAACTGACAAATTTTGCAAATTGTTGATATCAAAAGATATCAGACTTTTTTAGTGCGCAGTCACTAATATGTATTTTTTATATGTAAATAAAGTAGTACCTACTATAAAACTAATGTTGAACTGTTATTCAAATTTGACTCTACAAATCGATATATATAATACTTGGAAATCGCGCCATTGTAAGTCGAAATTTCAGCAGTTAAATTATGTGTCTTAAAGTTCTTGTTAAGTCGAAAACTCGTTAACTCGATTTTTTGCATTTCCCTTGACATTCGAGTTATAGTGTATAACCCTCATGTACAAGAGCCGATATTGGTTGGTTTTGAAGCGCTCGTGGCGAAGTTTGCTTAGCTGTTCTATATCGATCTGCTAAGTTAAGCTACGTCAGCTGTTGTCATGAATTGGATGGGCGACCGCTAGTGGCATTACTACTGAGCGTTTCCGTGCTTCGGAAGGCACGTTAAGCCGTCGCTCTTTTGTTATCTTAGGATGACAGTCGTTAGTCGTTATATCTGTCCCCAAGCATCTAACGGTGTGTTCCGGCAGCTGTCCGTGAGAGCCAGTAATTCTAGGTTAGCCTGAGCAACATCTTCGACCACATCATCAGTTACCATCAGCTGAGATAGTGGTCAAAGGATAACCTATCAGGCACAAAAAAGGTATCACCGTAGCAGCATTGATATGATCGAAATGAATCAAGAGAATGATAAAACGTATAGTTACTTATAAGTTTGTTGAGCCTACAATGGTCAAGGATTATTTCTATAACAGAATATGTTAAGATATCGCAGTAACACAGTCTATTCATATTGTAATGCTGCATTCAAAAGTACTGAAAATACTGAAGCAATGATGGTCGAGCGGTTTTAGCTATGGACTGCGATGCCCGTAGGTCCATGGTTTGATTGCCACCGCGCCGGCGTGAGCTTCACCGCATGGTGGGAGGGCATTTTAGAAATGCTAGCTTGGCTAGCGACCACCCTCAAGTAGAAAGTCTGTCGCCAAGCACCTAACGGTGTGTTCCGGCAGCTGTCCTTGAGAGCTATTAATTCTAGGTTAAGCCTGTGAACACCTGTGACCACATCATCACTTACCACCAGGTGAGATAGTGGTCAAAGGCTTACCTATCTGCAATAAAAAAAAATTAAACCGTTTACGTACCTTACTTAAAACTCTATTCATAATGGCAATTAGCCAAATCCCGAATAGTGTAAACGTCACTTAAAGCAACACTTTCAATTAGCCGTAAATTAAAGCTGCAGGAAGCTAAAAGTTATTCGAGGTTGTACAATGTTAATATGAATATTAGATTATAATAATAAAGGATTCCGTTGCGCGTTAGACGAGAATGTTCAACAGCAAATTCATGTCCGTAATATTACTTTTCTTTCATTTGTCAACTGCTGAACGGTTCAAGTGATTGCAGAGCAGGTTCCTTAATATCGAAATAATTAAACATCACATTTTTTTATAGTTTTAACCGTCTTCAAAAAAGGAAGAGGTACTCAATTCGTTTGTTTTTTTATGTGTGTTACCTCAGAACTTTTGACTGGGTGAACCGATTTTAATGATTATTTTTATTTGAAAGCACTTGTTTGATGCTTGCCGTGTGGTTCCATTTAAATTTCATCAAAATCTAAGCTTTTTGAGTTACATTCCAATAACTGAAAAGTATTTTCCTATGAATGACAATCGATCCCATAAGTAGCGAGGGTCACTAAAAAGGGTGAAAAATTTTTATTACCAAAAATGGAACTGACATCAAAATAACTTGTCGAAGTCAGTACCATGCGCACAATATTGTGATAAGAGGTACTTTTGAACCATCATGGTACCAACTTCAACTAGTTATTTCACACATTTGAGTTTTGAAGTCGGTTCCATTTTTGGTCAATATTTTTTTATTGTATATTTTTTGTTAATTGATACAAGTGCTCTTTGATATTCTGGTGTCCATAGTTTATGTCACTATTTCGAACTTTCATAAATTGCTGCTAATTGTAGCCATATCTAAGGGATCAACATGTTTACCTTTCCTAAAATTTATCTCAACATAGTTAAATCTGTAGAAGCAGTTGTTTTCAATAATACCAATGTGTTGTGATATTGCCTAGCCGAAATGTCTACAATTTACAACTTTGAATGATATTATGGGAAAATAGCCTCATTAGAAGTTACAAAGGCACTATAGTAGTTTCAGATCTTGTGTCACGTTCAAAATCAATACTACGAGTATGCCGTTTCAAATATAATAATTGTGAGGGGCTATTCTTACGTTAACTGCATACATTTCACATTCCTGATAAAGGTCCTGAATTCCAACCTCCTCTTCTTGACTAGGTTACTCCTGTAGGTTATTTTCTTCAATTTTACAGGTTCTGCTCAACCGTTTTGAAGCAGTGATGGCTCAGTAGCATTGGCTATGGACTGCCGCGCAGCAGGTCCATGGTTCGAATCCCGCCGCGGGCTTGTGTTATACCGCATGGTGGAATTTTGCGAATGCCCATATGTTTGTTGATTATTGTTTAGGCTTTGTTGTGTTAGTAAAAAAATATTTATTCTTGAGATGGAGTTGACAAAAAATCCAGATTTCTGGCTTTGTTCCGCGTTCGTCCAACCATGTTTCGTCCTGCAAGTACTTAGTTCGTCCCATTATAAAAAATAGAAACTTTTTTCTCGGTTATTAGTTCCTCACTCATCTTCTATATTTGCAATGCTGTTGTAGTAGAGTCATTAGAGTCAGTTAATACGAATTTTAATGGATTCCCAAGAGAGGTATTGAACTAGTTCAAACCTGAGTAAGGTAATGCTGTTTGATTGACCTACTAGTAGTGTTTACATTATTTTGTTACGACATTCAAATATATTTAACACAATAGTTTACAAATCATAGTTAGTTAGATAATGTGCACGTATATACTCATATTTACGTAAAAAAAAGTTAAGTAAAAATTTCAGACTACATAGGCATACCTACTTCATAAAAATCACTCCTTCAACATACGACAATAACTAATTTTAATGAACGACGAAATGAAACGGAATAAGAAGCATTTACGCACGTAATCGTTTAAAGCCCCTTTATAGCCATTTTGAGCGGTGGTGAACTAGAGCCTGGATTACGGAATGATGGATGCACTAAGGATTACCATCGTCCAGCGTTGTAGCCGCCACGCCCGCCGGCCCGTCCCGTGATACCTATACTTAGATATATGAACAGGCATTTGATAAACAATAAAATGATTAGCGGAGACATTTCGGGATATCCCCAGTTTCATTACTCAGTGCGGAGTTTTATTATCTGGGATTCTCGTGGTGCGGTTTAACGAGTTTTTTATTGCATACTGTAATGTAATTAAAATGAAGCTTTACCTTTTAGCAGGTTGTCACCTTAAAATATGTTTTTATTGCTGATTGTCAGCCTTTGATCACTATCTCGTATGATGGTAATTGATGATGCAACCGATGAGTCTAGGTTTTGCTCACTATCTCATGTGATGGTAAGTGATGCAACCAAAGATATTGTTCCGGTTAACCTAGAATTACTAACTGTCAAAGAAAGATGCCTAAACACACCAGTACATACTCGCCTTTAAAACCCCGAAGTGGTACGGAAATGTGTAAAAAGAGGTATGTTTGTTTTAAGGTAACTAGCAAAAATATAATCAAACCAAGGCATAAATAAAAAACTTCATGAAACTAATCAAAATTTTGTTAAAGGTAGTCAAGCAATTTGTAAATAATATACGAACATATAAAGTAACATGATTAGCTTTTAAATTAGAAAACTAACACCTAGTTAGAATATTTTATATATGAAACATAAAACTAAAGCCAATTAGGTGTAATTATTTTCAAACAGTTATACCCTTCACTTAAGCATACACTTATTGAACAGCACCATGGTTATTTTAAGGGTTGGTCTACCATATTTAATTTGTTATTTTGCAGTGATTTATTATCAAAAATAATATTGGAAACATCTCAAGTAGACGTTATTTACACTGATTATAGCAAGTGCTTCAATAAAATAACACACGTTATCTTGTTGTATAAACTTTGCCAATAATTATATATACCTATATAGTATTAAGGACTTTAAACGAGCAATTCTTGCGTATATAAAAAAATATTTCATGTCCCAAATTCGGTATACATATATTGTATAATATATAGATATAGGTTATGTATATTACTATCTACAAGTCTTTAGATCTAACGAAAATAATTGATTATACGAGTATATTATATGCATTAAAAAAACATAGCAAAAGCATAATTCTTAATTCAATAGATTTTTTATTGTTGATGGGCTAACTTTTGGCCACTGTTTCACATGGTAAGTAAGTAACGATAAGTTAGATGATGTTATTCAGGGTAACCTAGAATTAGTGGCTCTCAAAAAGCAGCTTAAGGAAAAACCATTACAGCAACAAACGTTCTTGAGGGTGGTAGCTAGCCTGCCGGGCATTCGCAAAATGCCGTACGACCCTGTAATAGTTCTTGAACTTGACGTTTCTTACTTAAAAAAATAATAGCAATGGTATTTAGTGGTGGTAGTATTACCACCCTTAAGTAAAAAAACGATCACTAAGTTCCTTATGATGTGTTTCAGCTATCATATAGTCAAAAATTAAGATATGAAAGAAATTTGTGTAGAACAAGATAAATAGATAAGCAAGAAATGAGTATACAATTGCAAGCGAGCTCTGTGTACAATTATTTCCTTGTGTTGTCTTTGTGTTTGAAGCAATGTAGCAATTGTACCGACCTCTTATAGGGTAGGAAGAGCAGATAACAGCCGGTTTTATACCTTAGTCTAGTAATAGTTCCCTAAATAACGTGATAAAATCAAATCCCGCATGTAGAAATTAGCGAACAGCACCTTGTCATCAGGAATACTGGAAATAAAAAAGTCTGTTAGTGCCACATAATCCAAAGTTTTTTTATACAGTAAAATATGCCATCGCCAATGCTTCTAAATAGAGAATAAATGCACGGAGCGTAATTTTTAAAAGGTTCTTAATGCCAATATATTTTATCGCCAGGTTTATGAAAATGATGAAACTTACACCCTTTGTTGTTGCCAGAAAATGCAGAAAAAGAAACAAAAAGGTCATAACAGTATTCAAGTTGCCAAAAGTGCACTAAGAATGCTGAATGCTGAATAGAGCTTTATTATATAGGGAACCCATTCATTTCTATATCATAGAAGGCGAGCCTAATTGTCATCTACTGTGCAAAGTACAAGCTTCGGACAGCTACTGAAAATTCCTTTTAGGATAAACTTAAAACTCATTATATTACGATAAATAGCAGGCACACACTTGCTTTTAACTTACTTTTTAAGTGGTTTGGTGGTTATATTAAGGTGACATTAGCAAAAATAAATACAAATTACTTCAATGCTTTTAAAACTCAAATGTTTGTTTTGGCACTAAAAACCTTTTTTATTTCTAATAGTTCATTCAGTAATCAGTTTTAACATATTTACAAGTCTTAGAGCATTAAAGTCTTACACAAGTATTGCCTTCACATTAGAAATCCTACTTAGCCATATTCAATAAACCACAAAATCAATTGACGTAATCGTGATAGCATTTTTACGTGATATCGAGTCATTAATATAATGATAGCAGTAACGGGAAGACATTAATGCGGGACCTATCAACTTTTTACCTACATATACGTCCTTCACATGCGAAGTATTCAACTAAATCATACAAGAGATATCACACGTGTAACTAAGCTAATACTCGAGGACATAATGTTTCTAATGGCTCAGGATAACCGAGGGAGCGATCATAATTTTGGGGAACAATACGTTGACGTGAACGAGGTATTTTGAGTTTCGGGAGAACAATGAGTTAATGATTCGTGAGCTCGTAAAGCCTGCACTTGTGACTACGGAGTTGTCAAAGTTTTGTCAGACTGGATAAGCGGGGGTTTGATGAGGGCTCGGTCTTAGTCCGTTGTTGTCGGACCACGGGTTGGGCTTAGTATTCGTATTACAACAAAAACAATGAATGTGAGATTTCGTACTTATGTAAAACTTGTTACACGTCAGCTCAATTTGTTGGTTTTTCAAATCTGTAAAGCTTAGAAAGCATTTTATTATTCAATACGAGAATCAACCATCACCACTAATTATCCAGTTTAAATATCTACTTGAATTTAAATCTATACTCGTCTAAGTCTTAATATAATTAATAAGTACATCAATAACATCACAATAGACCTGATTCGGTTTCCAATTAATAAGCACTCGGACACGGTCTCAATGAAAACAATTCACGCGTAGGCGTGGCGGCCATAAATCGAGGCAGCGACCGCTAGTCACGGGATGCCGCGACAAATTGCCAGGAATATAAATTTGCGGGTGTCAAGCAAAGCTTTGAAAGAAAAGCGTGGCTGTTGGACAAACAGTTCGTGCTAGAGAAGTGTCTTGCGTTTTCAAAACGGCTTGCAGTGACACCTCACCAGAGTCGTCGGCTGACAAACGAGCAGAGCTCAGGCGCCGTCATATGAAATATGTTTTTACCAAAACCGTGTCTCCCCGTGGGGCACTTGGTCACGTCTGTTTACTTTGATTTGGAAACATTTAACATAAAATATGATGGTGCAATTGGGGTTTTAAGTATAATTCGCGCCTGGTTTTATGTTTTTAGTACGTGATTTGATATTTTATATTATGCGTTTATAAAACGGAATGTTATTCAATAAATTTTATGTTTTATGAAAACAATATGCTACATAAAGACATTTCTGTTGTTATGTTCAATGGCTGAAAATATCGTAGAGGTTCTACGGCGTAGCACGAATTAGCCAAATGTTTATAAATGTAGTTAATATCTTTTCAAATACAGTGAATGTATGGAACCAGCTAAACTGACTGCGAGTACAGTGACGTTTCGACAAATACTTTAATATTTCATATAAAAAGTTTTTCGAAGGTGAAGAAGGTCGCACGACATTTTCCGTGTCGAGGCACGCGCGGCCCGCGTCAGCTGGTGGCGATCGCTAAACCTTAATATTTCTCATATGAGCTACCCCACCCCCAGTAAAAAATGTCAAGGTTGAGCTCTATTCACGTGTCGAAAGTCCCGTATAAATAACGGAAACATTGAAACTACCCATTAAATATTCAGCGCCTCTTGTGAGACTCGGGCTCGAATTCATGTCTGGAACAAATGTCTTTGTATTAATGCCCTGTAATTTTGGTAAGTTTTCAACGTTTATGACTAAAAAGCTCACAATTGTGACTTTGCTTAACTTCTGACAAATCAATTAGTTTAATAAGAACTCTTAAAAAGAGTTTTCTAGGTCACAAAAATTTAAAAAACCGAACCGATTTCTTATTGAAAAGTATTAAATAACTTGTTGGATTCGGTAACATACAGATTCAAAACGCTCCCAATGTCATGGTTTTTCACCAGTTATACTTTTTGTGATAGAAGTCGGTTAGTTCTTTTTTATTTTACATCGATTTACACTCGCTTAGTGTAGTGGTCACCTATAAGAGATGCAATTACCATTTCATCCACTTAAAGACTTATTGGCAAATACTCTTCTCAAGTCATTAGGTGTGACTAAAAACTTCTTAACAAATGTTTTTTTTATGCCTCATAGGTTATCCTTTGACCACTATCTCACCTGATGGTAAGTGATGATGTAGTCGAAAAGGTGTTGTTCAGACTAACCTAGAATTACTTGGCACTCAGGGACAGCTGCCGGAACACACCGTTAGGTGCTTGGCGACAGATTTTCTACTTGAGGGTGGTAGCTAGCCAGGTAGGCATTCGCAAAATGCCGTACCAAATGCATGTCGATGAAATTTTTATTTAGAGGTTTATTCTAGGCAAAATAAAACAACATCAAGATGAGATGATCCTGTAAAATGAATTTCTTGAAAATCCGCCTATTTTCTGAATGTCTTGAAAATCCGCCTATTTTTGGAAATCGTTTGAACAGAAGTGTATAACATAGCGCTAGTCATACAAACGTACTATCGTCATATTATATATACCAGGCGTTCGAACTCGATGAAATTTTGCATTTATGTCCTATTATGCCTTGCCAGTTTTGCCAGTTTTCCGTAAGTTTGTTGTATTTTCAAAGTTAATAGGAAAAATATATTTGAATGGGAATTCTTGTTTTGACATTCATAGGCAAAATAAATAATAAAACCAACAACTAGTAAACTAGAAGTAAAGACGATAACCTTAGAAGTAGGCTTGCAACATTTCATCGAACTTGAACACTTGGTATATTTAAAATAATTTATAAATAGATGACACTAGAGACACTTTTCTTAAAAAAATGTTTATGATTTTCTTGGTACAGTGGCGTATAAGCATGGCTTTTGGATATTGAGGTATCCTGGGTACGATCCACAGGTCGAACAGTAAAACCCATCGTATATGTCCCTACTTAAAAGACACCAGAAACAAATCAAAATCACCATTGAATAGCTACAACCGTACACGACGCAACTAATCACCAACTAGTTACTTACGCGTTAGTATAAATAGTTAATCATAGTACTGTTTTGTTCCAGATCACTAGTCATCAGAATTTGTGATATTTAAAACATTAACTGTAGTTTTTTGTATAAAAGAACTGTTTTACTTTATATATAAGTAAGTCTCATCTTCAATATAGGCCATCATCACACTCAGCCGGAAGATGTCCACTATTGAACAAAAGCCTGCCCCTAAGAATGACATTATGCACGGTAACTAGCCGCATGCATCAATGTAGGTACGAGTACTTTTTTATAATACTTGCAATGTAATTGGATTGTAATAAATAGATTCAGGCGTTACTTTGCGGAAATCCATATTCAATAATAACAAATATTTTTAAAATATTTTGATATATGATGTTTTTATAAAATATTTTAAAAATATTTGTTATTATTCAATTGGATTGTGATTATATTTATCTATGAAACAAAAATATAACGGATCTCTAGGGATCACTGTAAGAACCTTTATAATATCTGTCATTCTTATAAAGAAGAGGCGTCACTCGACTTTGATTAAACATATACATATTCCTTTCTGGGGTTCCGTACCCAAAGGGTAAAATGGAGCCCTATTTATAAGGCTCCGCTGTTTTTCTGTCTCTGTGTCTGTCTTTATATCCATCTGTAAGTTACGAGTGACTAGCTCGTAAACTTAATGAGGTACAAGCTTGAAATTCAGATATCTACACGAGATCAGATATATTACATAGATACATATAAAACGTTGACCCAAAGACCAACATTGGACTAGAAATTACACTGAATTATGTTTCATTTTTATTAGTCATTCTCCGTAAATTTACATTCAAAAGACTAGTTCATGAAAATGCAAGCAATAACTTTGAAATATACATCATGAAGACACATCTTATCATATCATAGTATCTGCCATAAAACCAAGATATTATATCATACTAGTTCCAACCCGCGTTTTCAACCACCAATGATGAAAAGTATTCTACGTTTTCATCCAGGACTTAACTATCTACTCGAAGTTTGATTGAAATTGATGCATATATTTAATTGTGAAGGAGTAACAAAAATACACACTTACATACTCACATCGTCAGTCTTTCATTTATGAAAATTAATGTAGTGATCCATAGACATAGTGATAATTAGAGAAGTAGTTACCTAATACACTGTACGAGTACTCTAATTCTAGGTAGCATATTTTGAAAAAATATTTAAGTGTCGTACGTTCTATTTTTTTTATGTAATTGTCATAGAACAAGCTCGAGGCCCACCTGATCTTAAGCAGTCTAACCTCTGCCTCAGATGCATTTTGTCACAAGTCAGAATTGCACTGCGCCTGTCACCTGGAGACACAGTTGTTAAGTCTCATGTTCCTGCAATTTCAACAATTAATTAAATATTATTTCAACATTAACTAATTCATGTTGAAATAAGGGTAATATCAGCTGCAACATTACATTTATAAAATTAATGATTTTTTTTTTAATAAATAATAATTACGAAAATAATCTTGTTTGTAGTACAACGTAAGTTGATCTAAAGGTGTCTCTCCATCTCCATACGATGATTAAGAACGAGAGTACAAATTAGAGTTATGAGTCATATGTCGTGTGAGCTTAGCGGTCAGAGTATGCTCTACAGCCGGGTGATTGGCGCGGGTTCGAATCCCGCACATGACTATAATTTTTCCTTTTGTAATTTTGTAATGAAATCCGCGGGGCATGTGCTATTGAAAAAATAACAATAGAGACGAATTACTTAGCATTTCATGGATTCACCGTGCGGGTGCTGAGTCTATAACGTTGCAGAGGAAGAGGCTAGAGGGGCCTGGGACTTGCAACCCAGGAGTAGGGTTCAGGGGCCCCTTTATGATGTCTTCAATGCTCCCCTTCACCGCTCGAGCTCTCCTGCATAACCAAATTCGGTAAGATCCTACTTAAAATACCACAATTTATCTGTAATCAAATCTTCTACAAATACATTCTTGTTTCGTCCTTTGGGTCATTAAAGATGATGTGACGCGTAGGATAAGGCTAGGATGTTGATGGGTCGTACACACACATATAATACTTTCTGTATCGATTTACTGTTGTTTCCTAGGGAACGCGAGGAAGTGACTAGCGAACACCACCATATAACTCGCAATATTTGTGTAGGCACATAATAAAAATAAGTATTTGTAATAGAGTTCAAGGGGTGTAAAATAGATAAAGCTATATCTCAAAACTCATTTTACAAGTTTGCAGATGTCGTTAGCGAAGACCCTTTAAGTAATCAGGAACTGGTAAAGGTATCTAATTAAAAAAAGATGTTAAATTCTCATCAGTTCTCATTCAGATATAAAAATCATATATTAATTTCAAAAACTTTTTTCGCGAATTACTTTTTTTTAATTAATTGTGTGTGAATGCATGTGATTAGAATTAATAATATACCTACAGCCATTTATTTCACATACTTTGATATATTAAAAAGTAATATTATGGTACTTATCCTAAATCTATTTCATAAATTGCCCCAGAAAACCATGATATGTATTCAAATCACATGATAAAATCATTATACTTACAATTTGCAGTTGGAGCATCGACTCTCGTGTAAATGTATTGGTAAAAAAAATCACAGTAGAATTAAGTTTGTCCTACAAAATCTTCGACATACCTCCACGATGGCTGCAATAGTTCAATTATTTTCATACAAAATATTTAAGTAAAAAAAATGTATTCAAAAACGCTGGCTCTACCAGCGTGTGTCCGGTTTTTAACTATGTCACACCTGGGAGCTAAGTCACAATAAGCATTTTACATGATCGACCTTACACACTTTAGGCATAAATTGTTCTATGTATGTACGTTAGTGGAAAAGTTTATTTTTTAGGTAACCTTATTAATAACGCTCTACAAACTAAATAAAACATTATAGCTAGTACAACGGAATCATTCAGACAACCTAAAGGCCATTGCAGGCCTAAAGGCAGTCAAAATTCTCCAGCCCACTCCCAGTAGGCAGCGTGCCCAGCATTGCCCCGTTGGATAGCAATTCTTTGAGCTCGTTATTTAGTTGTACATAAATTATCTGCTTCGTTCCTAAACACAAAAAATAGACAATCAATTTAATTGTTCTCTATGAGATAGCGTCTATAATTCAGTTTACATAATTTAAATATCAAACCGGACCTTCTTAACAAGTGCAAACAGCATTAATAAACCTTAATCTTTGCCGGTTCATTTGCATTAGGTAGCAATTAAGTGATTTCACAACGTAACAATTTGAGAGGTATTTTAGTAGATAATCATAATTAAATATTTCAGGTAATAAAACTTGGTAGCGCGTCGCCCAGCCGTCGAAATAAAAGGCTTGAAACTGCGGTCGGGCAAAGGTAAGATACCTGTGTCTAGGTAGGTACTATGTGAATCTGTAGTGGGCAGCGGGTCAGGTATTGTGAAAAAAGCGGGCGATATCACAACAAACCTCTGGGCGCTCGGCTCGTTCCCGTTGTTACCCGAACGTGACCCGAATACTCCGCCCAAATGTTCAGGGATACTTCAGAAATGTTTCCGTTACGATACGCGATCTTTTCCTCCACGCCGACCATATTATACACGTAAACAGCTATACGATCACCTAACTTCGCCCTAAAATGTATTTATGGAGGGCGACAATCTTTGATAACTATCCACTTTGTTTTATGTTTCGGTTTAATTGCCTTGTTAGTTGGTATCATGAGGCACTTAACACATATAAAACATATTGTTTATTCATTCTAAAATGTACACTAAAAATGTGTATTTATTATACATGATATACCTAGAGAAACCTACTCGTACTTGCGTGAAGTATCAGGCAACAGTACATATTAAAAAAATATACAGTAACGATTTTCTGTCTTAACTTCACCCGTATGTCGTTCAATACTTAAATGAGAAAGAAGTTCTTAACGCATAACGAACCACTATCTTTCGTTCTTAGTTCAATTTTCAAAAGCGTTTGAAATGCATTGGCTCTAATGCTAAAACATTTTTCACCTACGAATAAGTACATGTATGAGTTTTTTCTTAAAAAGGTCGGATATTTCTATTATATTCAATTTATGTACGTTATATACAAATTTAATGTAATTTTTGGCACTTTATCCTTAGTGTCCATGTTATACCGATGAATGCTCGCTAAAAACATTACCTCATTATATAATCATTGGGCAAGCTCGTAATAGTTAGTAACAAATAGATTTCGAGCTCATACGTGGCAATATATTAAATATTTTGTTAATCTATTTTTATGGTTGCTTTTTATCTCCAGATAACTATGGATCTTTTCAAATTTTACATTTTAGGTTACGTATTCATCACAAGTACAGGTTTATATTTGCAGTAAGTTAACCTAACTCATAGGTGTTAGGTGATAATGACTTCTGAATAAGTCACCTTTTGACTTTTTGATGACATATGACAGCTTCAGTGATTTGTATAAGTTGAGCTTTAGCTATTTAAGTTTGTCAGTAGCAAAAATGAAAGGCTCACATAATTTATTATTAAAACACCAAACTTGTGGTATAATACAAATTTATGTTACTAGCGCCATTATTTTGCGTGAACGTGGATATCACGCATGATATCCGCTACCGCTGAATCGTAGCAATCATAGGAATTCTGTATTCAGTATTCTACGTACATCTAATAAAACCAAATTATTTATAATGGCTTTTCAATATACAATAATCATAGAAAATACTATTTATAAGATTGTTTTACTGTATAAAATAATGGTGTGCAATAAAGAGTTTTGTATTGTATTGTATTGTAATAAAATCCACGTCATAAGTCTCAACATACAAACGTTTATGTAGTAAGCATTAGCAATGAAGGAAGCGAGAGATTATATTAATTATGATATTATGCCATGATAGTAAGCAGCAAGTAAAAATTCTCGGTCTCTGAGTACTCCACCGTCAAACAGGCGTTGTGTTATGTATGTGTTCAATAATTGTCGCATTTAGAATTAACTTATACTTAAATTAATCCTTACGGAATAAATTATACCTATAAGTTGTCATATCATTAAAAGATCGAGAAAATTATAGACAAACACTAAAGTAATTACTTAAATGGACCCAACACGGTATAAATCGTTCATTGTTATAAAGTAGGTAAAGAAATATGTCGACTTTTCGATAAAACTGATGATGCTTTGGGTAAATCCATATATATACTCTCTGAATGACTTGGAGTAACGGGACAAAAAAATACACTTACACAATTATTGTACTATAAGTGAATTTGTTGATTAATTAAAGTTAAAATCGTTTTCTTGGTGCAGTTACGATTGCACCTATCCTTTTTTACTAACGCGTCACCCATTTTTTGGTGTAAGTGAAACAAATCAGGTCATTTTGTCTAAAGCTAAAGTTGTGTCTTCATTGTGAAATTGGCTTTATGGTGAAAGGTCACGCAATGAAGGAAAGGAACGATCCAATAAAATTACCTTGGTATTAAGTTTTGTTAAGCAAAGTAGGATAAAGCTTAAGACAGTGTGAAACTTCAGACTAGTTTTCATTGAAAATATCAGCTTTAGTTATGTAAGTAAAAGTTTTAATCTAAAGGCAGCACTTAACTTTCTTAACGCTTAAAAGTCAAGATAGACACTTAAGTATTCTAAAAGGAAAACTTGAAGAATCGAGCATCGTTTAATATCACACATATAACACAGAAATTATTGTTGGTATATTTATTTTCTACTACACTACCAGCGAAATCTCTCATCAAAGTTTCAGTATACAACCTTAGCCTGTCATAAAGAAATGCACCTTTCTAGAAAAAAAACTCTTTAAAGAAAAAAATTAAGCATCAGCTTACAAAAAAAATAATCAAAATCGGTTCACCCAATCAAAAGTTATGATGTAATAAACATAATATTGCTGGTAAATTTACTTTCTACTACACTACCAGCGAAATCTCTCGTCAAAGTTTCTGTATACGACCTTAGTCTGTCATAAAAAAAATGCTGCTTACAAACTCTTTATAAAAAAATTTCAAGCATCAGCTTTCAAGTAAAAAAAGAATAATCAACATCGGTTCATCCAGTCAAAAGTTTCAGAGGTAACAAACATATAAAAACATACGAATTGAGTACCTCCGCCTTTTTTGAAGTCGGTTAAAAAAGAGTAGGTATCCAAAGCAGCATTAGATGTGTCTTACTGTATTTGGCTGGTAAAATTGGGCAGTAAAAGTGAAATGTGCTTTATAAAACGTTGAACTACACTTCTAGGACATTCAGAGCTTCTTCATTTGCAAAGAGATGGCCCCAGCACTAGTGAATCCATAAAAGTTTAAGTCACGGTCTACCAAAGGCGGGCTAATTTACCAACTTTTATGTTATTCAATCGCAAAAGTACTTCACAAATCTCATACTTAAAATCACACTTGTAAATTTTACATGAGTTATGGACACCAACGTTTTCAGATCAGTTTTTGATTTGTAATACGGGGCGAGTAAATTGCCACCGGCCTCATTTACGAACCTCAGATGGCTATTAATAATTTCATTCTAAACTGCCTGAAGCGGGAATCGAACAGCCTCTGGATTTTAAAGTAAGGCTTTACACTACTCAACTAACGAGACAACAAATTGTTAATGATTAATCTAACGCTATAAATCCAAATTATATTACCAATCAAAATAGAAACTTTGCGCATATTAGTCATATATATCACATGTTTAACATACAAAAAGCTGATATGAGAAAAGAATGCGAAGTTATTACACGGTTCTTGGAAAGTATCATTATTTTTATAGCAGACCCGATATTGGTCTGTTGGGGCAAAGATATTGGCTGTAGCTGTCACCGGCAGTGGTTCGACTGGCTTATATACTTGTGTCGTCTCCCGCATTGTGCTCTGTGAACCGAGCGCGGTTTGCGCTCTTCTATTATTTAATACTACCTATTTGTTTACTCAGTATATGTGCACTTATAAATCGTTTCAAGCAAGAATTCACTCTCAAAATTGAATAAATTTGTTTTGTATATATTCTTTGTTAAAAATGAGTGAGTATATTTACAATTTTTTTTAACAGTGACTTCTGATTATGATAACTATGCGATTTCATAGTGATTGATGTCTCAGAAGTGCTGTAATAATCATGAAGAGATAGTTGAAAAATATTTGTTTGATAAACAACGCATATATCAAACTTACTCAGTATGGGTATAAATGTATTAATAATTTGATGATTTCCGGATGATCTATCTCATTGTTAGTTATAATTATATATTGTGTCACTTTCAGGGTACTAATCCGAAAATATCAGTTTGATTTGCGGATTAGTACTTTCTTTAACTTCGTCTCGGATTTCATTTTACTTTTCTGTATACACATATGTTGAATTACAATCCAGCTCAAAATTTGTATAACTTGTATAATTATTGTAAATGAGAAATTGACTGTAATTTGTTTTGTATATCTAAATAAATAAATAAATTTATCTATAGGATGTATGGGTTAGTAACAAAATATTAGACATGAAAAAAATTACTATTATGCTCAGTATAATTGACAAATTAATAGAACCACATGACAAATTATCCTACCAGAACAGTTACGAGTGAAGCATCATCCTGCATTGGTGTCTTCAGCGGCGCATTACTATTTCAGATCTCAAACGAAAATAGAAATGCCGATGTCGAAAAAATTTCAGCCTGAAACTGACGATACGGATGCTTAGTACATTGTAACAATAGTAGATTGTTATCGAAAGGAATAATTCTTATACGAGATTTGATAGAGTATAGAAAATAATCTGATAAGGAATAGATTAAGGACTTTCACCCATGTTAAGTTTTAGTGTACTTTTAATTTCGAATGTTAGAAGAGCATAAATTAGAGTTTTCCAAAACATTTAATGAGTAGCACCTTTTTAAAATTAATTGAGAAATTAGTGAAAGTAAAAGCTGATGTATCGAATATTTACTTTGTTATATCAAAACTACTTTCTAAGTAGGTATAATAAATAAAAAAATAATTTGCCTAATAGCCTTATTGGTCCGGAGTAGTGTATAGGATATTTTTATCGCGTTCCGCAAATAGATCTAATATTGCGATTTCCTTACTAAGCGATATCATATAAACCGGGAGTAATGATTGATTGATTATTATGATCGCACCAAGCGTAGGTGTTACCTATATTTGGAACCTAACACCACAGATTAGATAATAGTCCCAACTAATACCGCGCGTAACCTAAGTCAGAGGCAAGTACCATCTGCAAATAAAACCTTTTTGCAATGGAATGTTAAACACGGGTTTGATTTAGCTAGCAAATGCATTAATCAAATTCCACGCGAATGCTTTCAAAATCATTCTGAATATGCTTACTTAATTCGGAATTAACTTACCGCGGAAGCATATGACTTTAAGTTTCATAATATGAAAGAGTTACGAAAATGTATATCATAATTCTTAAGTACATATATTATACCTTTTGGTGTGGTTAGGGATGGCTTATAGTATTACAGAGTGGTTTACCAGAATGGACAAACAAAATATCTTTAGTACAAACCTTGGCAATTGGAACAACTTTTACAACCTTTTCCACTTTTACTAGTTATAGTCTGTCCTCGTACAAGTTTTACCCCAAAGTGACAAAATAACAAGCAGGTACAGGAATAAGTATGGAGAGATATTTTCACAAATTCCGGGAACTAGTGATAGGCCGCCGCGCTACGTGTCCAGTGAATCAACGAGTAGCGCTTCGGTCGGTCGGGCAAAAACGGAAAACCATTTTACGGTCCATTGTGAAAGAGGATTGGCAATTTCGAGCGGAGCTTACTCGACCATCGGCCGGGCAAGTTTTACAACGTCTCTGATGTAACGCGAATGCCGCCGAACCCTCTAATACATGCGCTCACGCTCATTTGCTGAGTCATCATCCTCTGAATTTTATCTTCGACCAACTTTCGAGCACTCCACAAATAGATAGAAAGGAGGTTTTGATTACACCATTTGTATAGAACCCGGTGCTAGAAAATAATGTTGATGAAATAAAATCTGCTTCCGGTTTTTATAGATAGAATCTTTTCCTAATGCTTACCCTCGAACGAGACATAAACACTTGGAAATTCCGGAGTGAATACAAAATTGTACGTTGTAGGTAATTTATCAAAATATGTAGATACTTAGTTACTATTCTACAAACTAAATAGGTATATTATAAAAAACTGAATAAATGAACCACAAAGTTGAGTTACGATGTTGAATAAATTACCCGCAGATTTGATCTCAGACTTTAGTCTTTTGTTGCTGGAAGTCTATATTTAACTCAACTTAATGTGCCTCGAGACGACTCTTAGATACGGCAGAGTTGCTGTGAATAGATCGCTTAAATCTTTTTATACAAACATAAAAAAAAAACGAGGATCCAGCCTTTTTCTACACTGAGCAATGAAAATTAAACTAAAATTAGCTGTTGTGTGTATAGTGTAATAGTTTCCACGCTGCGTTTCACATTATTCGGTGTTGCATTGGTTCCAATCTTTCCAAATTTTATTTCACTTTTTATTAGTCTACGTTTGATGTGCAGGATCAATTGTTTGCTTCTTTTCAACGTTTTTTCTGATAATTATGACCTTCTTTAATTTTAAAACCATAGTAACACCCGATATGTTTTTGTTTTTATTACTGTGAGAAGATATTTAAAAAAAAATCTAATTAATAACGCCCATTCGAGGCAAAAAAAACACTTATTCTAATCAGGTGATTCAGTAAAGAGTTACGTGAAATGAATATGCGTCGATTTCAGAACCTCTTTAGAACAAAAATGCAGCATGCAGCCACACTGAGAAAAGCGACTTTGGAGCTTAAATCAAATTTGACCTTTTACCGTTGAATTGTAACTTCGTAAGATGAATTTACAACTCTTAAGATGATTTTCACCAATCAATAAAAATGTACCATGTTTTATAATAAACACAACCGTCAAAAAATGCCTTCCGTAAAGTATTTTCAGAATGCGGAATGAAATTTACGGCGGTTTATATACGGTGATTATCGCTATAACGTACGACTTAATCAGCCTCATCGAAAAGTCAATATTTAAGAAAGACCACAAAATACACTTTAAATGAAGACGAAAAGAAACATTCGCTTTCACTGACCCCGTTTAACGCCTTCTAGTTGGAAGGCGTTTTTAAACGTATTTACGTTTGTTCGGTGTTTTACCTTCATACCATATAAATTGGCCGTCATTAGGGCGCTTTTGACTTTAGATTTTTTTCAGTGCAGCAATGATATTGGGTAATAATAAAAAAACACTGCTACGCGCGAGTTGGATTTGAACACCATGTTTGGGCTCCCCACAAACAGCTTATAATTTGGGTATTTATTAGTATTAACTGTTACGAAATCTGCACTAATAACATATTTTGCGACTATTTTAACCGCGTACTTATTAAGGTTCAAAAGCTAAAGCATTTAAAAGTCGGAAGGACGGACAGCAGAGGATTATTAAGGTCCCGTTTTCGGATACGGACCCTAATTACCAACCTCGGTAATTTTATTGATGATAAAAACATACATCTCTCATATCAATGAACATTTTTACGTTTATATATTCATAAAAAGAAAAACAAGAAGCAACGCTGACATCACAATATGTTCATTAGCAAGCAAAGCTCGGGCGCGCCGCACGAATATTGCTTTACGTTTTGAATTTATTTCTGAGCGTGTTGTAGCTGGTGCGGTGACGCGGCGCGCGGCGATGTTAATTCAACAAAAGCCGTATCAATTACCTAATCCTAGCAGTATTATAATGCGAGCCAGCACGGCGGCGTCGAACCGCGAACAGTTCTCGTCTGGATAAACGGAGGCCTATTTGAAATTCCAATTAGAAAGTTTTCTCATTTACTTGATTCAGGGCGTAGAGTGGCGGAAGGGAAACAATCCGCGCTGATTAGTCCTGCTCTCCGCCCTGCACCAGATTTAAAGGGTATGGGCTCACCGCATAAACTAATCCTTCATTGGGGACCACCCGATTTGAATTATTTTTAGGTCGCCTCTAACGGCGCCCCCTGACGTTTCAAACGTACCACTTTGATTTGCGTATTTGAATAATTGCCTCATTGGAATTTAAAGTTAGTTTCTAACTTTATTTGGAAAGGTTTTGCTGGGATTCCAGTAGATACACCAATGAAATAAATCCATAGATGCTTATAAAACAACAGTATCGTTCTACAAATAGGAAAGTTCATAATGGCTTTGTTAGTAATTTTACCTTGGAATTTCAGAACTTTACGATCAGTTCTCGATTAAAAATTCAGCACTGTTTCGTATCCCTTTAGGATGTTTCTTAAAGAAGACTAAGGGAAAACGCTGCGCCGAATGAAAGTATTATACTGATATATTAGTGGCATGTTGTTTAAAAACATGATTTGCCTATTAAATTTAGACTGTTAGCGGGTATACCATGAATGGGAGTTGCCAATGAAGGCTTTTTATTATAGATGGGCTACCTTTAAACCACAATCCCACTTGATAGTAAGTGATGATGTTGTTGAAAATGGTAAACAGGCTTAGCCCAGAATTGGACCTGGCTCTCAAGGGCAGCTGCCTGAATGCACTGTTAGGTGATTGGCGACAGATTATCAACTTCGGGGAGCATTCGCAAAATGCAAATATTATACTTTTCAGGCCACCCGAAGGCATCCAACAGCGCCTAACTTTTCTTAAATGATTTGAATTTCCCGCCACGCCAGCCTTAACGATATCATTCGCTGGGCTTTTGCCAGCGCCAATGTTGCAGCTGTTCTCAAACCGAACGGTCTGATGAGTGATGAGGGTAAAAGACCTGACGGCATGACTCTGGTTCCACGGAAGTAAGGACGGCCTTTAGTGTGGGACGCCACATGTCTAGACACTTTAGCGCTATCAAATCGTTCTGAAACCAACGTTAGGGCTGGCGCTGCGGCTACTTCAGCGGAGAAACTCAAGCGGGCGGCGCAAGTATGCTAACCTCGGTATGGGTTATATATTTTAGCCGTTTGGCGTAGAGACGTTGGGTCCGTGGGGACTAGAAGCTCATCGTATTTTCCAAAACTTATCAGAGCGCTTCGCGTCACCTGATCAAAATTACGATAGTTGAGAGTACATGTTTTCTCAGGTAGCGGACGCAGTGCAGTGCCGCCGCACAGACCATTTACATGTTCTGTGTGATTGTTCTTAACTGATATGGGCAGATATTTTGGCATTAAGTAAGCCGCCTGCTCACTGTAACATTAAATCGTTGTCATTTATTTATCTATTTTTATTTACACTTATTTATTGACCAAAAACACATTTACAATGATGTAGGTACAAAAAGTGGAAGGATTATTGCAAATCTCTCTTCGCGAAAAACACGACAACAACATACAACCTATGTATCTCAAATGAAGTCAGTGAGCGAGAACCTGGTATAATGCGTGATGAAGTTCGAGCGGCAATACACCACCTGAAGAGCAATAAAACCATCGGTGTTGATGACATCCCAATCGAAGGGTTTAGGGCTATGGGGGAAGCCGGTGTGGACCTTCTATTTACCATCTGTTGCAAAACTTGGGAAACTGGCTTATGACCTGAAGACTGGTCCCGTTCTATATTTATACCCTTGCACAAGAAAGGATCCACCAAAAAATGCAATAACTACCGGCTCATCTCTCTTATATCTCATGCGAGCAAAGTGATGCTCCATATCCTTAACACAAGGCTACAGGCGTATCTTTCGAACCAAATTTCTCCAGAACAAGCTGGATTCGTGAATGGAAGAGGCACGAGGGAGCAGACACTCATATTACGGCAGATCATAGAGAAATCGAGGGAGTTCAACACATCACTCTTCATATGTTTCGTCAACTTTCGGAAGGCATTCGATACGGTCATATGTGAATGCCTATGGAAAATTCTGCTGGATATGGTAGTTCCGCGGCATCTTATCTATCTTTTGAGAAGACTATACGAGGACGGCTCTGCTGCAGTGTAAGTGGACAACGTCCTCTCAGATACCTTTAAGACAGAGTCCGGCGTTCGACAGGGGTGTATGTTATCGCCATTGCTCTTTAACACCTATACTGAGTATATCATGAGAATCGTTCTGGAAGGGTGGGATAAAGGTGTTTCAGTTGGAGGACGAGTGATTGACAACTTACGGTACGCTGATGATACTACCCTTCTGGCAAAAACAAAAGAAGATTTAGAACAGCTGCTGTCTCGACTTGAATCCGCCAGTGTCAACTTCGGTCTTACTCTCAACAGAGAAAAGACGAAGATCATGATAGTAGACCGGGCTGAGCACAACACGCAAGGAGTCCCGCGTATAGCAAACTGTGAAGTAGTGCAGAGCTATATTTACCTCGGATCTACTATATCCAACCTCGGCGGATGTGAGGACGAGATCAAGCGCCCATGTGCTATCACACGATCAGTGGTAGAGCGATTGGGGAAGATTTGGAAAGACAGACCCATAACCAAAAATACAAAGGTTCGACTAATGAGATGTTTGGTATTTCCAATCTTTCTGTACGGGGCAGAAACATGGTCGCTCAAATTACAAGATCGCCGGATAATCGATGCCTTGGAGATGTGGTGTTGGAGACGACTGTTGAAAATCCCCTGGACAGCGTTTCGGAATAATGTTTCTATTCTCAAAGAACTTCGTATACAAAATAGGCTTTCGTCGACTGTTTAGCTACGAATTCTTAAGTTCTTTGGGCACATCTCAAGAAAGGAAGATTCCATGGTGAAACTTGTCGTACAAGGCCGGGTGGAAGGTAAAAGACCTAGAGGTCGATCCCCCACGCGCTGGATTGTATATATATCTATAGCTACCGCAGTACAATGTGCTCGCAATGTTAATAGCCGCCTCCAATGGAGGAACATCATAAGACGTGCGGCTGCCTTGGAAGCGAGCGGCGACGACGAGACGCAACCCTGTCCATCGACAGCCACGACCACTCTGCCAAGAGTGCCCGACTAAGAAGAAGAAGAAGAAGGTAAAAAATATAAAGATAAATGCTAAAAACCTCATTTAAAATTACATATATTTTGAAGCAATAACAGCAGAGCGGTAATAGATATGGACTGCAGGCCGCAGGTCCATGGTTCGATCCCCACCGCTGGTTGGAGATTCACCGCATGGTGGAAGGGCATTTTACGAATGCTCGCCTGGCTAGCTACCTTCCTCAAGTAGAAAAGTTTGTCTTCAGGCACCTGCACCAACAGCCTTTGATAGCCCGTAAAATTACAGGCACATGAGACTTAACTACTATATATGTCTTAGGGTGACGGGCGCAGTCATTTGTGACGATATACAAATATTATAGGCAGATGTTACTGCTTAATTTCAGATGGGCCCCGTGCTTGTTCCATCACAATCACATAAAATAACATAATATATAGTCCACACAGATATCCGTGAGTCTACATAAAACCAGTAAAAATAATCACAACATATAAAACCTATACTTAAGGGTACAATGTTATTATTTTTAACCATCTTCAAAAAAAAGGAGAATGTACTCAATTCGTCGGTTTTTTGTATGTTACCTCCAAACTTTGGATTGCGTGAACAGATTTTGATATTTTTTATATGAAAGCTGATGCTTGCCGTGTGATCCCATTTAAATTTCATCAAAATCGGTTAAGCCGTTTTTGAGTTACACTCCAATAACTGAAAAGTATTTTCCTATCTTGTCGATTATTGTCATTGACTGTGAATGACAATTAATCCCATAGGAAGTGTCACTAAAAAGAGTCAAAAAATTTTTTTCACCAAATAAAAAGGAACCGACTTCAACGCTCAAATGTGTGAAATAAGTTGTTGAAGTTGGTACCATGATGGTTCAAAAGTACCTATTATCACAATATTGGGCGCATGGTACTGACTTTTTCAAGTTATTTCACACATAATATGAGTGTGGAAGTCGGTTCCATTTTTTTGTAAAAAAATTTGTTTAACTCTCGCCATGGAATATAACAACTTCAAATTACGAGTAGTATTATTATACAATGTATGAAAAGTGTACCTTATGAACACAACTTTCGTATTCACTTTTACATCTCGGAAGATTATTTCTCTTCTAATTATCTTTAGGCCATAACATCTTGATGAATGTTTAAAAGACACATTTTATATTTTTTATTATCGTCACAAACCCGACCTTTCCACGAGTAATAAACCTTAAAATGTGTATTATACTTGCCTACATAAATTAATTTCGTAACAACACCTTCCTGTTTCATTTAATATTTAGGTAGTTTGTACTCTAAACTCTTCGAACAAAATATGCAAGATTCCACGCTGAAAGTTTAAAGTCATAACTTTATTCTGTTCACTTAACAAAATAAAGTAGATTTTATGTTTTTAGTCCAAGTTTCAGCCACAAGAGACCATTCTTCTATTTTTTCTACGTGTTTTAATTCTTTTTTTATCTAAGATTTTGTAAAAGTCTACAATCCCACTTTCGGGAGTTGAAAGAACTCTATCTAGGAGACTATCTAGGTTTTCGGAGGCTACACCAGGAAGAAGTCAGTTAATTCATCATCTTTCGCTACAATCTCAACTTGACGATGATGTTTTTGAAGACAGTAAATAGACTTAACTTGCTTCAAGCATTCGTCTTTCAAAAAAAGCTGATCAGTCAACGGTGCATCTTATTTTTTTTAATTAAACTCACATTTCTGCATGTTTTATCACGCACACAACACGAATAAGATCTAGTCTCTCCACAGTCGCTATTAGGCATAGAAGTATAGTCGAGACAATTTTATATTTATACCTAAATAATGTTTTCTTTGATACTTTTGTAATGTACTAATACAAGAAGTTACTAAACACTTTTTACCCTTTCTAATAAAGATTTGGATTTGTTAACATAATCAAACAAATATAACGATTTAAGCATTGTTCCCTAAAATCTGCCGTTACGGCCTGGAGCATAATGTCCAACCTTGATGTTTTTTTTTATTTTATATAATAATAGATGTATTTATTCTGTATAATGAAGCTATACCTTAGGGCTTAGTACCGACATTCAAATCGGGAGGTAATGTTATTTCGATATATTATACCTTGAATTATTATGTGCATTATCGCTATATTATACCGACATTATCTTTTTAAATAGGTAATGACGTTCAACATTTAAAATGTATGTAATAACATGTAGGAATCTTCTGCCAACACTGATATATATATGAAATAACTTGAGGTCGGTACCATGCTGCTACTCAACAAATACTCTGACCTCACATTTTCATGATCAGACTTTTACAACTTATTGCATATCAATGTTGGCAGAAAATTCCGGTAGAATATTACTCTTATTTTTCACACTGCCAACAATGACGATTACACAAGAGTTCCAATTACCATGTAAGTTCATGTAATAATTTTAGTGGCAAACACTACTTTTAGTTAATTGATTGTAACTAAAAACAAATCGAACGATATTGATGAAATTTATATCCGATCAACTGGGAAGTATAATCTATCTCATAAACAAAGAAACGTCAAGATTGAATGATAGAGGTAAAAGTTGAACCTGGTCATACATAAAAAATATACATGTCCATTTGAGAACATTCCTCTATTTTTTAGTTGGTAAATTTATAACGATCAATTAAGAAACAGAAACAAAACCAATAACTCTCGTTAATAACAAACATATTTCGAACAGTCATAAAGCTTTCTTATACCAGCACACCATATAATAAAGACGTATCAGTGTGAAAGGATTTTTTCGAGAGTAACAAGTTCGGATTTGTTTATACATATCCCCGATAGATTTCAATATGTGGGAAAAAACTCTATCCAGTTTATGTCGGTGGAACCAAGTCCAACTATCGATTGAATGGCCAATTTATTCAAAAAGTATCAAGCGCGAATCTCCCAGACACGGAAGTTACCCAGTTGAAAATTGAATTTATCAAAGTTTTCCGGGACAAACAGTACTTTATAGACTGTGAAATGCAATTTACTTTCAATTGCCATCAATGGAAAGAACTAAAGATTTTATGGATAAAATACGCATTTATTTGCATGACTGCCAACGGAGTCAAAGGAGTGGAAACACATAAATGATAAATTGGTGAAATATACGTACAATTAAATTATTGCATTTGAGAACAAAATATTTGCTTAAGTGGCTAAATTATCTTTGAAGCCCTGGGTGCGGCGTAGGTAAAGTATCTCTCCGGGTGTCTATTTGTCCATCAGTCACAGGCACGTTATTGAGAAACTACACTTATTAGAGTTCCCGGAGAATGGGACCCTAATTACTAAGCCTTGGTTGCCCGCCCGTCCACCCGTACGACCTTTAAATTGTTGTATTTTTGGAATCGTAATTAGGTAGCCGATTTAAATTATCAAAGAAAACGTGTAATTATGGCGGATTGTCTAGTAAGGTAGATCGATATGGGTAACAAATAATGATAAAAAAATATTGGTCGGAGCGTGAGCACGGACTGCAGCGAGTCGCGTTCTTCTCAGCGTTCATCCAACAAGTCTTCAAGCAACTTACGTTTGTCACAAGACTGGCAACACTTTGATTTATCGACATCTTTCTAGTCTATGACCACTGCTAGTCGAAGAGAGACGTTTGAAAAAAGCCAAAGGTGTAGACGTTAGAGTGCTCAATAAACTCTCTGCAAAAATCCAGGCGAATTGCAGACCAGACTACAATTCATACATTTGCAACATATGCGAAGAGGTTTAAACACATGCCAGGAAACGAGTCCAAGACTTGTACCACAAAATTCGCCTCACTAGATCTCTACCTTCCAAATCCTGGGCTGTAGAGAACAACAATAACGAAGTGGTGACAGAATTGGACCAAATCTCCAAAACATGGAAGATTTTTGTCTGCAGAAGAAACTGCGGAGGCGGGCGAGGGCTGCTCTCCCTCCGCGCCTCCAGCTTACAAAAAACATACTAGGGTGGGGCAGACAAGTACCAGGTGGAGTCGGGGTTGACAGTCTCGGTTCTGTTATAGTTTTTCTAATGCATGGTTTCCATCCTCTAACCCAACAGAGGTGGGCCCAAGACAAAAAATGGCCTATACCAACGTTACTCTTTCTGGCACCTCCCATCCATTTATATCCAAAATTTCTATCTTTAAAAGCACAAATCTATAGGCGTAATAGTTTTTCAGTAAAGTGTGTCACAAAATGTTCAACTTGTGAGATAGCGATGTTGAATAAATAATTTTATCATTTACTAATAATAACCCAGCCCAGTTTAAACAGATCAATACTGTGAATGAAAATAAACAAAGGGTGTGAATGAATTAAATAACATAAATTATTCTAATATTTCAATACTGTACATGAGACTCAACAACTGTATGTCTCAGGGACAGGCGCAGTGCAGTTCGTGACTTGACGAAATGCATCTGTTATAGGCAGAGGTTACCGCTTAAAATCAGGTGGGCCTCGCTTGATCCATCACAATAACATAAAAAAAAAACACTGTTAATATTTTCATTAGGCTGGTAGTATGATACAAAAATAAAGCTTCCGGTTGTATACCTTGATACCTACGATAATAATTAATGTTTAAAAATAAAGAACTCAACAATTGAAATAATAATTTTATCATTCACTAATTGTCAACCCAGCCCAACTACGCAGTGTAGGTAGGTAATGGATAAATATCTTACACAAAATTGAAAATAGTTGATTTACATTTGACAGGTTGTGGAAGGGTAAGGCATACTTTTTTAGCGCCTGGATGAAAACAGTATCTAATGAATATTAAAAAATATCTATTGTAGCGGTAACTTGTGAATGTGCACTAGCACTAACTTCAAATATAGTAGAAAAGGAAAAAATAGAACACTGTAACCTTATACTTGTAATTGAGATCAAAATCTAATGTCACCCTCGTGCTTCATGTGGAAAATAATACGTACTCCTTTATTTACTGAAATGACGACGATATTCATAAAATTTAAGTGACGCTTTATATGTCGTTGATTTAATATTAAAATCTTTTGCCTATATTAATCCGGCGAATTGCGCGTCTTTGTGGGGAACAAGCGCGTGTAATAAATAAACGTAGAGTGAGTTTTGTTTTGATGATCCGGACCGGTAGGCGGATTCTATCAGATTAACAAAGCTAGGCACTTGAATTCGGGTTGACCACTAGACGTCACTCTAGTGCCGGCCGGTGGCTGGCCATGATGCCGGTAATTACTGCATCTCGTCGCGTATGTCAAATCGTCCGGGGTGAGTCTATTTGCGTCCGTTTCAATTAAATTTGGACATGAGTGCGGCCTGACCGGACGGAATCCAGGACGCCTCGCGTTGCTGAGAGCACTTATTCATTGAAAGCGGACGGGATGGATTCAATAGCGTTAATGAAATCTGATTCGGATTTTCGTTCGTAGCTGAAAAAGTTTATTTTACATATTTACCTCCGAATTGAAATGGTTCCTTTGGATATTAAATATCGATAAGAATAGCGATAAAGCAGGAGTTGTTCATCTTGCTAAAAGAGGCGTTTCTAATCAACTTATTACTGTGGCCCAATTGTGGAGGCATTTTTTATCTTTCAATGCCGATGGGCTATCCTTTAACTGCAATTTCTTAATTTGTGACTGAGGAATTTCAGTGTCACCTGCAAAACACCTTTATGATCTTAGCATTTCATGTTCTACTAGTTTTAGTCGAGCTTGTGCTCACTAGCAGATGCAATTACAGCGGTCACCCATCTAAATAGTGACCGCAGAAAACATTGTTAATACATTACCTTCTAACACTTACTAAATAATTGTACGCAAGAACAGGAAAACAATACTATCGTATTATTTGCCTTTAATTTCTATTTGCCTTCTTAATGTTTTAAAAGATATAAAACATTAAGAAAATAGTAAATTGTACATCGAGGGGAGAAAACGATCTATTTCTGTTCGAGAGTTTGTTTAAGCTCAACGCGCAGCGGAGGGCTTAAAGGCAACTCGAGAACAGAAATAGAACTTTCTCCCGTGTGATACATAGTGCTTTATACTACACCTACGAGGAAAATAAAATCATTATATGTTTTCTCGTACTTACTTCGAGACTTCTCAGGCAGTAAGTTCTTTATGACTTCTTGAGCTGCATTTCTTATTTCTGGTGGCGTCATTATTATAAAATCGTCACTTTCACTATTAGATGACATTTTGGAAAATTATTTAGAATAATAAAAAAGTACTGTTAATATATAAATTTAATAAGAAACAAAATTTAACCTAACATAACAAATTGCCGCGCTTTTTTTCTCGTATAGTGCAAAAAAAGATTGCAAACCTCTTTTCATTGAAAATCGAGTACAAATAAAAATCACACCTATTTTTCTAATTATTTGATATAAAACCTATATGAGATTGATTTTTTTTATGTAAGCAGCTAAAAACAAAAGAACGCTGCCAGGTATGGTTTTCATACAATTTCCTTCACTGCTACGGAGTGAAGGAATGAAAATCCATATAACTTTCCTCGCCGTACATTTATAAGGGAGAAATGACGAACTTTATAACATGTTTTGAACGAGTTATGAGACGTTTTATGAGTGGGTGTTGTATAAAATATTTTGTAAAAAAACACATCAAATAATTTAGGTTTTTAATTTAAAAACATACAAAACAGCGCTATTATAGCACGTGCCTTGCAGATGCAAATGATGTGCCAGAAAACTAAACTAACACTCAAAATTACGGATTTAAAAATATGTAAAAAAAACAAATCTAAATTAACTGTCAAAGTGGTGAAGCAGTAGACCTTAAACTTTTTTGAGTCGAGGCGCCTGTAGTGTCTTAGCTGATTAAAGAATAACGAAGACTACTCACTACTCACATTTCAATAAGTGATGCATGGAAGTCGCAGCCACTTCGATATGTAGCAAACCTTTAGACAAAATACATACCGCTGATGAGGCAAATAAATGAGCTGAACAATATGTCTATAAGTACCTATACAGTACACACCCGCGTCATTCAACTATCGAACTAAATTATGTGGTAAATTGGGGATTATAATCTCACTGTAGCGCATTAAATACTGCTATATTATATAGATATATACGTAATATAGCGATGCATACCAAAAATTAAGGTAAATGTATTTTAAACTAAATAGGACTTTACTATATACTTACAAAACTACGAGAGGAAAAAATACAGTAATGAGTCATTGTCATGTTAGCTCAGTCGGTCAGAGCAAACCCCGGCTATAGGGGTGGATGACCCGGGTTCGAATCTCGAAATTTGTAATTGTATTATGTAATCCGAAGAGCAATATTGCAGAAATAAAAATATAAAAAATAAGTAGGAAAAGTCGTAGTTGTGGAACTGATATAAAGAAAATCATTTCTTTTTATACATGATAGGTTGGCTTTTTACCATAATCTGATCTGATTGTAAGTGATGATGTGGTCGAAGATCTTGTTTAGTCTAACCTAGAATTAGAGGACAGCTGCCGGAACCATAGACTTAGGATTTTTTCGCTAGTACATCCTAAGCCTATGGCCGGAACACACTGTTAGGTGCTTGGCGACAGACTTTCTACTTATGGGTGGTAGATAGCCAGGTGGGTATTCGCAAATGCCCTAGCACTATGCTATAACACTCTGCCATCCTAAGACAACAACGGGTATATTAATACGTAGGTGTCACTTAAAAGTGTTACAAACCAACAGTAACTGTGCAGTGCCAGCATTGCACAGTTACTGCATGGGCTTACTGGGCATTCTGCCAACTGGAGCATTTGGACTACCTGTGGATCTGCCTGGCCTTTAGTTTCCCTAGATGATTTCGTTGTAGTTGCTATAGTGTTTTATATAGTTTGTAGTAAAAAAAGAGTCATTAAAAACTCTCAAACATTGTAGTTTAGTGTAGTTAACAACAAATAGCCATTATTAGTGATATAAACGCAGATTTTATTTTACGGAGACGTCAAAAGACAAATGTGTGTGTTAAAATATATGTACAATATTACAACGATAGATTTTGTAACGAAGTACGAGTACCTACCTAGGACAGGATTTTTTTATCTTTCGCTTTTGTAGACCAATACCCAGTAAGAGTCAAGCTCATTATCAAACATATTAATTTGCAATTCAGTTTTAGTCATATTCAGTCACAATAATTTTTCACTTACGCTACTTGGGTGAACAATAAAGTTTCGGTAGATATATTTTCATTCCATGTAAGAGGAATATTAATATTAATTAATATTTCATGTAGGCCTATTATCATCCAGCGGTACAATTCAAGATGTCCTGGCCTTGCCTGGTGCTTGTATTTCAAGTTCACGTATTGGTATCTTAAAGATCTTCTGTATTTTTCGACATCTTTCGAAAATATTTTTACCTACCAGTGGCCTTGCAATGTTTATCGTGAGCTTTATTTTTTTATGCCTGATAGGTTCGCCTTTGACCACTATCTCACCTGATGGTAAGTGATGATGTGGTCGAAGATGTTGTTCAGACTAACCTAGAATTACTGGCTCTCAAGGACAGCTGCCGGAACACACCGTTAGGTGTTTGGCGACAGATTTTCTACTTGAACATCTGTCTGGTAGCTAGCCAGGCGGGCATTCGCAAATTGCCCTACCACCATGCTATAACGACTGCCATCCTAAGATAAAAAACCGGGACCGACGGCTTAACGTGCCCTCCGAAGCACGAAAGCGCTCAGTAGTAATGTCACTAGCGGTCACCCATCCAACTCATGACCGCGGGCGACGTTCCTTAACTTTGCTGATCGGTTAAGAACAGCTAAGTAAACTTCGCTATGAGCAATATAAGTATGAGCATCTAAAACAAGCTACGATTCTGTTTTCAAGGAATCCGGTAATATCACTATCCCTCGAGAACTCCTCAGTAAATTGGGATAAAAGTATCCTAATGTGTTATTCAAGAATCTGAGGATACCTCGTTTCATCGAAGTCCGTTTAGTCAATACCTTTACAAGTTAATAGTTAATACACACAACATTTCCTGAGTTATTTTACTAGAAATGTTTTTATGGTGGTTTGTTATTCAAATCAAGGATTAAGTAGTATTACACTGAGAAAACCGACTTAAAGGCTTAAATCAAATTTGACCCTTTACCGTTGAATTGTAACTACGTAAGATGAATTCACAACTCTTAAGATGATTTTCACCAATTAATAAAAATGTACCATGTTTTATAATAAACACAACCGTCAAAAACGCCTTCCGTAAAGTATTTTCAGAATTGCAACTTGTTATACGATAATAATTGCAGTATTGACCATAAAATATACCTTACTTTTACGGCGGTTTATATACGGTGATTATCACTATAACGTACGACTTAATAGCTTCGTAGCCTTATCAAAAGTCAATATTTAAGTAAGACCACAAAATACACCTTAAATGAAGACGAAAAGAAACATTCGCCTTCACTGACCTCGTTTAACGCCTTCTAGTTGGAAGGCGTTTTTGTACGTATTTACGTTTGGTCGGTTTTTCGCCTTATACCATATGAATTGGCCGTCATTAGGGCGCTTTTGACTTTAGATTTTTCTCAGTGTACTTACTGTGTATTCATTTCCATTATTAAACATTTTAATAATAGATATGTTTACAATTACGTGGATTTAGATTTATAATAGTGACCATTATAACAACAATAATGACTCTCATGTTACACAGGCCATTTATTATTTGTAGTTTTATCGTAAACTATCACGCAGTCGCTGCCACAACGTATTCTACAAATAAATATGAATTATTCGTAGAATAAAATGATTGAATAATATCATTGATAGCTTAAGCATATTAACGCCGGTGGCTTAAATTATATATACATACGATATTACAGAAATTATTATATTGCTATTTTTTTATCAGCACAAAGGTTAGCGTATAGTATGAGAAAGTACGTAGGTATATGTGTACCTAATTCCCTAGACGTTACAATATCTTTAAGTTTTTGAAAGCAGATGGACCAAAAAAATTAAGAGAATCAATTTAAAACCAAAATTATAAATTGATTCTCCAAAAAGTTGTTTCAAAAGGAGGCTGAAGATCTGTTTTGACAGAGAACTGATCAAATGGCTGCTATAAAGCACTTAAAACCCTGTTTGAAGATTTGGGTGGTGGTAGGGAGATTAATGTTAGACCATGGTGAGGTGACTCCTAATATGATCCAAAATCTGTTAGAGTTAATAGATTAACGTGAAACAACGGACTCTAAGCATATTTGCACTTTAACAATTTCGCAAAAAATACAAACAAGGCACAAAAACCTGCACATTTCATTGCACTGAATAAGGCGCATCTTCCAGTCCTCTGCCAGCTCTCATTGTGGCTGTAGGTTGACACCAGGAATCGGAACTCTTGTTTCTTTATTATAAATGCACGTCTGATGTACTGGGCCCCAATTCTCTTAACTATTGACCAAAAGCCACACTACTGCGATGCTTCTGCGATCGAACTGCTGTTAATGTCAAATTCGGTAGTCTGCTAATTCTAGCTCCTAATCGCAGTTGTATAGCAATCGCGTCGCTATCGTATGGCTGTGCTATGGCTTGCAAATGTTGTCACTGAAATAATAATGAAAACTTCAATCAATCAAGCATCAGTCAAAACATCAATACAGTGGTTTTCTAGCAAACAATACATTAAATAAATATATATTTAAATCATTTAACTATTTTTCTATCTAAAATCCTCCAAATATGTTATGCCACTGTAGCAACGCAATGGCAACAAAATAGCTTACAGCAAATATGTTAAAAACTATTGATAGCAAGCCACTGACTTGCAATCGAACCCAAATAGCGGACAGACTATGGATACTGTCAAAAACTAAAATTTTCATGCAATTAAGTTGCATTAACGCCGTTCAATAGCTAAGAGAATCGGGCCCCTGGAAGAGGCATCCTGGGGCATACTATAATTATTACAACATTGTTCTTGTCAGGTTTAGTAAACAAACGAATCGAAGATGGCGCTACAAGACAGTCTATTGTGTGCAAGTCAGTCTAACGTGGGCGTGTGAAAATGAGATGCAATAATTTGCGCACTATAAACAGTACGAGTATATTGTCCTCAGTATATTGAAGACCTGCCATCTTGCGACTACCAACATGCTGTGATCCCCAAGACGCCTACCAAGCGTGGGGATTGTGACAAGCCCTTTTTTCACCCTTCCTTTGTTTAACGGTGGACTTCATGGCTGTTGATGTGATGATATATAGCCTTAAATGGCTAATCCCACCACTGCGTTGATATCCGGTATCACTGTGTGTGAATAAAAGAACTTGCGAGTATAGATATCTTGAAATACAATTTGTAACCTACGAAGTCAAGGGAATAAAATTACGACAATCGTAGGCCTTTTATGATATATGGATTTGATTCTAGGGCATCACAACAACTGGGGTACAAGTTTTTTTTTAATGATATTGTGACGGTAAAAGCTTGAGGCCCACCTGATGTTAAGCGGACTAACCTCTGCATATAAGAGATGCATTTCGTCACAATCCACGAATTGCCCTACGTCCGTCACCTTGAGACATAGTTGTTAAGTCTCATGTGCCTGTTAATTTGACTGGCTCTCAAGGACTGCTGCCGGAACACACCGTTAGGTGCTTGGTGACAGATTTTCTACTTGAGGGTGGTCGCTAGCCAGGCGGGCATTCGCAAAATGCCCTTCCACCATGCGGTGAAGCTAAAGCCCGCGGCAGGATTCAAACCATGGACCTACTGCGCGGCAGTCTATACACTGAGAAAAACGACTTTGGAGCTTCAATTAAATTTGACCTTTTACCGTTGAATTGTAACTACGCAAGGTGAATTCACAAGTCTTAAGATGATTTTCACCAATCAATAAAAATGTACCATGTTTTATAACAAACAAAACCGTCAAAAAACGCCTTCCGTAAAGTATTTTCAGAATTGAACTGGTCATACGATAATAATTGCAGTATTGACCATAAAATATACCTTACTTTTACGGCGGTTTATATACGGTGATTATCACTATAACGTACGACTTAATCAGCCTCATCGAAAAGTCAATATTTAAGAAAGACCGCAAAATACACCTTAAATGAAGACGAAAAGAAACATTCGCCTTCACTGACCTCGTTTAACGCCTTCTAGTTGGAAGGCGTTTTTGTACGTATTTACGTTTGGTCGGTTTTTTGCCTTCATACCATATAAATTGGCCGTCATTAGGGCGCTTTTGACTTTAGATTTTTCTCAGTGTAGCCAATGCCACTGAACCATCACTGCTTCTGAAGAATTGGAGTGGAATAGTTATTACGTAATCATATGAATCCCCTATTGAGTATCCACCGGTCTGCCGGATTTCCCTTATGTGTCCCAACCGGCCTGCCGGAGAGCGGTCAATAGTCGTGTTTACATATTCACCATAAAATCTGCGTAAGTTCGATTTTCATAATTCAAACGGTTTTCGTGAGGATGGATCCTTGGCTATGCGAGAAAAAATCCATAATATTCTGATATAACAGAAAGTATGTTTAAAATTGATATGAAATCTGAAACCAGCTCAAATTTCATTTTGGCGCCAAAATTTTGTATAGATTTATGTCATTTAAAAATAATCTCGTAACTACTTCTAAAGTAATTAACCTAGAAAGCTGTAATTTTGCATTTGTATAGGCAATAAGTCAATAACGATGTTAAAAGAAATTAAAAGGATAAGGATTGATAACTTTTTTTTTTATAGATTTTTTTATTTGACCCCTGTTTTTGTTACGGCTGGAATTCCGGTGGTATAAAAAAAAGGTTTAGTGTGAAGCTTGTATATATCCGATCGTTATTATTTAAACGTTGTTAGTAAGCTACTATCATTGGCTATACAACGAAAAAAACCGCATTACTCTATGGTAACGAGAAGTTACTCAAATCATGAAATGAAAAAAAATAACTTTCACTCGAGTATTTTGCCGCGCAAACACTCACCGATCGAAATTTACGTAATAAATAATCTCGTAACTACTTTTAAACCTGTAAACCTAAACATCTGAAACAATTCAAGTGTATAGATTACATCTGAATAATCATATCAAAAGAAAAACCAAATTCGTAGGTGGTATAGTTTTTGAGAAAAAAAATAAAATCCGCTTATGTACAGTTTTCCCGCCAAAATTCTTAAAAAAAATCGCGTTTTTTTAATCTCGTTACTACTTATAAAATATTTATCCTTACAATCTGGTATTATTCATGGGTAAATAACCATAATAAATACACACATTAAAAAAAAAACAAAGTTGTAGGTGGAATAGTTTCGGAAAAAAAAAATAAAAAAAATATATAAAAAATGCCGTTTCCCGCCATTTTCGTCGTCTGTTCAAACCCATTTTCCTGTAAAATTTTCGATGAAAAGGTCTATTTTCATTTCTTTTCCCGTAAAGAGAATATGATGAGGATTGCATTGGTACCAAGAAGTTTATATGTTGATTGGAGACTGCCACAAATAAACTCGATTAAAAAACAAAATACCTCAAAATCTGGAAAAATATATTTTTAATCGCTGTTTGATCCACTCAAACTAAATGTATGAAAATGTTATTTTTTGTATGGTATAGGTAATATATTGGGGTATGGGGATGTTAGGGTGACATGTTTAGGTAATGGAAAACTACTTAGTACTACAAAAAAACGTTACGGGGCGTCGCGGGATAAAAAAACGTGAGCAGTTTGGACGATTTCGTCATAGGAGGTGGACAGATTGGACGCACGAGGGGTGGAAGATAGCACTTTTAAAGTGGACAAGACGACGAATATGTTCACTATTTTGAGATCATTTCCAGTACAATATTAATGCCTCTGAGAACGTAGTGTTCACATGCTTCCGCAGATTTCAGTGTAAAAGAAGTTTCCAACATTTTACCTGTTGGCGAGTCTGGTCACGCCTGAGAGTTACGGGATCCTGAACACGAGATCGCCATATACCTACGTACATATGATATAAATCCTTTGTTCACGTTGCTACTATTTTTATAGACTGATAATGATAAATGAACGGAAGAAATCAGCCTGATGTGAAGCTACCTACTGTTTCTGCGCATTATATACACAATTAGAACATGTCATATAACTACCTATGGTATACCAGTTTAAAGCAGTTATGGCTCAGTGGCATTGGCTATGGACTGCGCCCTGCTGGTCCATGGTTCGAATCCCGCCGCGGGCTTGAGCTTCACCGCATGGTGGAAGGGCATTTGGTGACTGCCCGTCTGGCTAGCGACCACCCTCAAGTAGAAAATCTGTCGCCAAGCCCCTAACGGTGTTTTCCGGCAGCAGCTGTTCTTGAGAGCCAGTAATTCTAGGCTAAGCTTGTTAACACCTTCGACCACATCATCACTTACCATCAGGTGAGATTGTGGTCCAAGGATTAACTATCTGCAATAAAAAAACATGGTTTCATATTTTTTTACAATATTTTGAAGCGCTCGTAGCGAAGTTTTCTTAGCCGTCCTGAACCAACCAGCAAAGTTAAGCAACGTCCGCCCCGGTCATGAGTTAGATGCTAGGGTGACTGCTATTGAGATTACTACTAATAAGCGCTTCCGTGCTTCCGAGGACCCGTTAAGCCGTCGGTCCCGGTTGTTGTCTTAGGATGGCAGTCATTAGAGCATGGTGAACATTTTGCGAATGACCGCTTGACTAGCTACCACCCTCAACTAGAAAATTTGTCGCCAATCACCTAATGGTGTGTTCCAATAGCTGTCCTTGAGAGCTAGTTCCCATTGTAGGTTAAAACTATTTACCACCTTTGACCACATCATCATTTCAAGATACGAGACAAGATAAGAGGATTGAGATAGAGGACAAAAGAAGCCTTTCAGCAAAAAAAAAATACCTATGATTACCTTACCCAACCCGGAACACAACAATGTAGTGACACCCACATTTTTTTATTGCCGGTAGATAATTTTTTAACCACAATCTCACCTGATGGCAGAAAAAATGGTCTACCTCAAGTCTACCTGTTACTTTACCTTACTTGTTAATAGATTTGGCATATATTGCCCATAATGTTTCTACTCTTAAGTCTGTATGATTCGCTAAACTATGGAATAATATTCAAGTAATAATATCTTATATACTGGTTCCCTGAGAAATTGCGTATCATAAAACAAAGTCACTTGTTACCTGTAACATGTTATTCTCTCGTAGTTATTGCCTTCGAGTGTCGCTGCGTGACGATTACATTTGTCTTCGCCGCTCTCGAACAGTATATCCCCAGTGGAGTTTTCAGAGCAAGTTACTGCGTCCCCGATAAGATAGAATAAGCCCTATGCGCCCGTTCCTCATGAGTTTCTCGTGCAATCTAAGACTTACACATTTACATAAAAATGTATTGAACGTTCTTAATTTGCATTGTAAAATATTCATGGAAAAATGTCAGATATATCCTGGGAGGAAGAAGAACACAAATATGTTGTGCTGTCTCTATTTATAGCGTTGAATTTAGTCATTTATAATATGCAAATACTTTTGCCATTTCCCAATGTAACTATATCAACCACACCCACCCAATCAATTTCTTTATTACAACTCTACCATAAGGTTACCTAGTATAGACATCAGTTTTGGTGATAAGGCCGCCCATTGTACGAAAGTATTATTCTTTAATATATACATTCAAATATTTTAAGAATAGATTTATTCCACCTCACAAAACAAATATGCAGGTATATTAATAAAAACACAAAAATAACATGGTGAAGATTATGGACTGAGATTAGGTGGAAATTATCGATTTTAGAAAAAGATGTAATCATAGAATTTATAAGGCTTTGTTTACTTCTTGAAACATTTTAAAATCTTGAAGTGACGATAACTGGGCTGGTTATTAATTTGTAAAATTGCGTTATATTTCTCAACAATCGCCGCTTCCTTAACACACCATTAGCATTCTAATGAAGCTGCTGCTATTATAGCTTTCTATAAACTAATCCTTTTTACTTGAAGTAAAGCTACGCAAAAAAATAAAAGTATTTTGAATAATTTGGATGAATAAAGTCATGATGGCCAGGGACTATATTATGACTGCTATAATAGGTCCACTACTAATCCACTCACACGTTTATATTTCACCGCGTAAGTAAGGTAAGGTACTCATATAAAAAAATACTCAAATTTTTTAAATTAGTACCATCTTTATGCAGAAAACTTATCGCGAAGCACATAATGGTGCCGGCACCTGTCATCAAAAACCTATTCCCATTCTTGGTTTAACCTGTTTCTCATCTTACGGTTACCTGGAAGAGATTGCTTCCTAGCAATAAGGCCGCCAATTGTACTATATTTAAGACATGACAAAATAAATATAATGGTCTATAGGTACTGGGTTATTGGAAAAATGCTAACAAACTCTTTGAGTTAACTTCTGTTAGTCGTAACAAACAGTATGAGATTATATTTTTTTTGTTTTCTTTTCCTTCGTAAAAGAAACATTTATCTAAATGTTTGTTAGAGGACTAACAGAAGTCAACTCTAGGAGGTTGTTAGCATTTTTCCAATAACCCTGTATATCCCCAACCTACCTTTTATTCACTATTTACTTCAAGACTTAAGTAAAGTTACCAAGAAATAACATCATTATGTCGAGGCGCCAGAAATAGAATTACAAATTAATTTAAGTATTCTCTCACTGAAAGAAATCTCAACTTATTTTTTGTGTCAAGCCTCGGCTGAATCATAATTTGTTGGGATGTTTTCTGCGGATGTGGAAATAAAGAAAAATAAAGCACACAAGGCAATATTTAGAGAAGGGCTCATAGGCACCCGGCTAAAACATAATTCCTTGGGAGCAAAGCTGCGTCAAGGATATTTCAAGCAATAAATCAAGCCACTTTTGGGATTTTGCCTTGTGCGCGATAATGCGATCCTTGTCATCGTATCTTATTACCTGTTGAACATGGGTACTGTTTTATTACTTTCGAAATGAAGTGCTTAATAATAACATCTTAATTGTTTGGGATATTGCGACAGAAATTACCGACTTGGGTCTGTTATGACATCGCTGAAACGTGTTACGCTGTTGGAAACATCAGTTAACTTCTAGAGCTAGATTTGAAACTATCTGTATCATATCTCATTTTAAGGATCCTACAAGATAAAATTTTATAGTGCATATGAAAATTAACTTTGGCTAATCTAAAGGCAGAAATAAAAAGTTAAAAGTTGCTCTATTACATTTTTAAGACAAAAAAGTGTGGTTATGTATGTTTATATTACATAAACAAACGATTTTGTCAGCCATATGAATAAATATATATAAAAAACCAGGTTGGTAGATTATTACATATTTATGCCACCTGTATATGGTTCCAAGATTACATATTATAATGACTTGCAGTCACGGTCTTCAACTTTTTAGAGCCTAATGAAATATGGGCAGTCCCTAGTAAATCGTATTACACACATAGATATACTTACTTACTAGCCCATTACCACTTAGCCCATTGCTAATCTGATATTCACTATAACTTCTTTTAAGATACATTTGTGATTAGGTATAGTTTTACCGCCGCTATTCGGGTAGATTGATTACATTTATATACAACGAGTACATTTTAAATTAAATTCTTATGTATTCTGAGAAATCTGCTAGAAAACATTAACAAGATTTTTCTAGGAAAAGTAATCAAGTCTTTACTTATTAATTTGGTGGAGTCTCTAATAAAACCCTCTTAACAAGTACATAAAGATCATTTTAACTGTATTTATTTATCAAAGTAACCACTAAGTAAAGTACCTTAGATGATTAATAGTAACCATTCGTTGACTATTATTATCTGATACAACATCGGAATTCCAACGTTCGGATTTCTAATGGAGTGCTATCCATTCTGAGTGTATGATGGATGAAGCCTGACTTGCCAACAGATGACAGACGCCTTTCTGTCGTGTTTTGCATCCAATTGTACTATTAATTTTGCTTATAAACTAAAATATTGAAAAATAATGCGATCCTAGTCATCGTATCGTTCCTTCCCTTTTTTTACTTAACACTCCCTTTGTGACGTAAAATTGACCAATCAGGTCCACCTACATAGATAACCTGGGTGTAAAAAAAATGCTTTTCCGTTAATAACTAGACTATTACATAGGTAACTAAAAACTTACGTTACTTACGTTACCATGAATGACTTACAATATGCATCCAAGGTGTAGCCGCAAAAAACCGCGTATTGTGAGTATCTATAGACAATATTCATTTGCCCTATTTGTTGGTTAGATTGTGAAAAAGTATTAGGACAGCAGCGATGGATTTTGAACTATTAAAATGCCATACTTTTATTAGCAATTTAACAAATTTACCCTTATGGTAACGTCGTTAGGAATTATGATGGTATTATGATCAGTTCCAGTTGATGTGATTTTCGAACGATATGTAAAGGTGTAAGTTGACTCGACGGTTTTTCTGCATTATGTAATTCATATTATCATATTTGATATGTTATTGTTGCTTATCTGGTTTTCTTGGTGATAAATGCTCAGTGGCGGGAAGAGAACAATATACCAACACAACTTTTATTTAAAAAAAACTATGTACGATTTGGTCTTCACTTTTTAAAAGATGCACATTGCAAAAGCCAATTAGAAAAAAAGTTAAATCACAGCTTCTTAACTAGTTTTATTATTTGTTGATAAAATAGTGGATAAATATAATAAAGTATACCGAAAATTCTGACTCCTATCAAGTTAAGTTTATGAGATAGACCCCGTAAAATAAATGGTCTCAGGTTTACAACTTTGACAGCCCCGTATTATTTTTTACTTTATGTATTGTTATGTAGTTTCATTTATGTTATGTAAAATCATGTATATATTATCTCAATTAGATCTGGAAATAAAAAAATGAAGCCTGGGAGAGTTTACATGATGTTATTGGCATATTTTGTGATCTTTCCAAGTCATTCGACTGTGTAGAGCACCGCACTCTGATTTGTAAATTTTCACACTATGGTATTCGTGGAAAAACTCTGAATCTTATAGAGTCATATCTGTCAGACAGGCTACAGAAGGTTGGAATAAATGGCAATACTTCTTCCGGGTCTTTGGTAAAATAGGAGTACCGCAAGGAACAATTTAAGGACCTATTCTGTTTCTAGCGTATATTAATGATCTGCCTTGAATGGTCAAAGATTTTTGCGATATTGTTTTATTGCAGATCATACGTACCTGTCCAATTTTTTAAGTAGATAGGAAAGATTTTGAATTAATTCATGTAAATAATGTGTTATCTATGATCTCTTAATGGTTCACGGCAAATTATCTTCTCTTAAATTAAAAGAAGACCAAATGCTTAAGATTTTATTTACCAAATGTTACTTATGTTGAACTAAATATTAAGTTTGGCGCAGATAAACTATCTATTGACAATGCGACAGTCTTCTTATGTATACTTATTATTGCAGGCGACTGTACGTTCGTAAAGATTAATTAAATTAAACACGATAACAACACTAGGAATAAAGAAAAAATAGTAGTGCCAGGATTTAGATTAGCATATACAAATAAAAGGTCCTTCTTAGGTGATTGTGTGCGGTTTTATAATAAAGTTCCCAAACATATTACAACGCTCACGGAAGGAATATTCAAGTTGCACTTGAAAAACATTTTGATTAAGAAATCCTTCTACACAGTTTGTGATTACTTAAACGACAAAAATGCTTGGACAATTCTATCTCTGCCAAGCTATCGCCTGTCACCTACGTAATTTAAACAAATATTGTAATAATTTTGTTATATTCTGTAATACATTGTTAAAAGAATGGCTCCGAGTATTCGCGCGTTCTTCTCGCATTGGCTTTATTATTTTTCTTTGCTGAACGTGGCTCAAAATAGCGTCTTAGGCGCCTAATTGAATAAATAATATTGAGTTTTACTTTGACTCAGATGATAACATGTAAAAATGCAAAAAATTTTGTTTGCCGCCACCTTCTCATGTATTGGGGTCCTTTAAAATAATTTTATTGAATTTTTAGTCTAACAGTCGGATGGAGAGAGATGGACGGACAGACAGACAGCTAGGTCACGTTAATAGGGTTCAGTTTTGCCATTTGGGTAAGAAACCCCTAAAATACGTTTTACATAGGTGTATATTTCGGTGATTGCTAGGTTCCTGACATCAGGTTAAATGGCAGAGATCTCATAACGTGAGCGTATATTTGAGTATCGTCCAAATGAAAATCACTAGAACACTCTTGGTTTATTTTTAATCAACTGTTTATGGGAGGTCAACCCTAAAATGGCGTCCGTCTTGCCCCTATAGCCAGTCCAGTCCTCGCCTTGCAGGCACTCTCTTCTCCATACGATGGTTAAGAAAGCGGGGCGTCAGTGCAGGACATATCGCCCCCAAATAGAATACGAATAAGATAACTGTAATTTATCGTTCTTAACCGAACGATAAATTACAGTTATGAGTATATATATATATAAGCTAACATGACATATATTATATATGTCATGTTAGCTTAACGGTTAGAGCATACCCCGGCTATAGGGGTGGATGGCGGGTGATGTCAGAGATGCTAAAATGATGATAAAAGTTACCAGTTTGTCTTCTTAGTAGGGCATACTCATAGCACCATTTATGTCATTATGGACCAACCGTCTTAGGCACATCATCAATCTTGAAGGTATGTACCAAGGACAGTCTAAAAAACGGTTTAAAATATAAATAAGCAAGTATTTTAGTAAATTCAGTGTCGCCAGATGTTTTGTTTTGAAGCAGTGATGGCTCAGTGGCATTGGCTATGGACTGCCGCGCAGCAGGTCCATGGTTCGAATCCCGCCCAGAGCTTGAGCTTCACCGCATGGTGGAAGGGCATTTTGCGAATGCCCGCCTGGCTAGCGACCACCCTCAAGTAGAAAATCTGTCGCCAAGCACCTAACGGTGTGTTCCGGCAGCAGTCCTTGAGAGCCAGTGAAATAACAGGCAAAATGAGACTTAACAGGTATGTCTCAAGGTGATGGGCGCAGTGCAGTTCGTCACTTGTGATGAAATGCATCTGTTATAGGCAGAGGATACCGCTTAACATCAGGTGGGCCTAGCGCTTGTTCCATCACAATAACATAAAAAAAATGTATTGATCATTTTATTTGTAGCGGAAACTGCTCAAATCTGTATGCCTACTTATTACGTAATTTGTATGAAATCTGTATGGGCAAATGAACCAACAAAACAAAATCCTAACTCCTTGTCCTACTTCTTTTGAAAATCTAAAATCGTATTTTAAAGTGATGATTGGTCGAAGATATTGTTCAGGCTATTCTAGAATTACTGACTCTTAAGGATCGCTGCCTGAACACACTGTTAGGTGCTGGGCAACATATTTTCTACTTGAGGGTTATAGCTAGCTAGGCGGATATTCGCAAAATGCACTACCACCATGCTATAACGACTGCCTTCCAAAGACAACAACTGTGACCGACAGCTAAACTGCGCTCCGAAGCACGAAAGCGCTCAGTAGTAATGTCAATAGCGGCCACCCATCCAAGTCATTACCGTGGTGGACGTGGCTTAACTTATCTGATCGGTTAAGAATGGCTAATATATCTTCGCTACGAACGCTTTATTAAAGTTACGATCAATCTCTAAGCTATAGGTACCAAAAAATGTTCATCAATCAGTTGCTTAATTTATATGCAAAAGTCCTTCAATAGTGATTGGGTTAAGTCTACTGCGTTGTTTTGTCTGCATTACACATAAAGATGAAACTATTCTCTCTACGGTGGCTCTAGAATAAAGTTAAAATAACAAGCTTGATTAATTATATATAAAAATTATTAAACATAAAGAATAGATACAGCAGACAACATTTATAATTACGGACGGTATGTGAGTGGGTTATTTAAATTAATATGCTAAATTTTTAAGCAGATTACGGCTATTAAGTTAATAGAATGTGAAAATTCTGTTTAAAAATCTGTATCCAATGTTAATCTGTATCGAAAATGTATAAATACGGAGAAATCTGTATATGTGGCAAGGCTGAGTAATTGCTTGGCCGCTTGTCTGACGCTTAGTTGATATATAAACTTAATCGCAAAACCGCTATTTTTCTATGATTACAAACAGGTTTTGTTCCAGGAATTGTTTGATAAATAAGGTTGTCGTTATTCATGCTGCTAAGTACCTAGGCAGGTACTATAATCAGAATTTGGAATCAAGCTCTGTCTGTATTCTGAGCTTGCCTTTTGTTCTCCATCCACTGTCAATTACCTGCGTATATAGTTACCTCACCTTGTTAGTCTGGTTACACGACTCTCTGTATTACGTCTACTGATTTTCAGCCCAACACCCAAAAAATGCCTCTACCGAAACTAAGATATTATGTTATACGCCAAATAAAACAATTTTGCTGCTTCTTAAGCATGTATATAGCTTATATCTATTACTAACTCTATCAACTTTATTTATTGGGATAGTTTTACTTATTGTCTCATTATCACGGCTTAAAAACTGACTACAGACACAGAATAAATACAGATATAATTAGGAAGTACTTTGTTTAGACGACGATTCGTTACGAGACAAGATATTACTATAATAATAATAAAACATTTATATTAGGTTACTAATTTAGCATTACAAATAACCCTTTAAATGTATACCTTAGACACCTTATACAATATAGGTTATGTAATGACAATAATTTAAAACTATTTAAATATAATATTAATCACGTTCTTTCTGCTGACAGGATACGCGAGTCGTCAGGTTTCCGACGAGGAAACAACGGAACTTGTCACCCGTCGGACAAAATTCAGCTTCCATGAATGTTTGGAGTTCGCGAGTTGGCACTCTCATCACCAATTATTTGAAGGTCACGCTATGACGATACTCCAATCGCTGAACCCTTAGATTCATGTTAGTTTTGAGCGTGATGTACTGCACCAGATCTTCAACTTACCTGATGTAGTGCAAGCGAGAAACGTAGCGCTGCGTCACAGAATAAATACCTGCGTTGACGGCAACTGGGCGTAGCAGATGGTTGTCGCCGGTGGATGCAGTACCGCTCATATTCTGAGAGGTGTTTTTTCGTCTCAACTTTTGTGAACCCGTCTTCATCAGTAAAAGTGTCTCAAGAAAATATATCTGGTACCTTAAATATACCTTAAGACTAACCTTAAGGCTTCCATTCAATTCAGATTGTCAAAGTGCCAAATGCCTCCAAAATATTCCGCTAAGATCTGACCTGTGAACATTTTATATAGCTTATTTAAGTGCTAGACACTTAAATAAGCTAGATAAAATGTTCAGAGCTAACAATATATTGCCCATGATAATGTTTTTTCTAATCCCTAGTGTTTTCCTTCCCTTGATTAAAATTTATTTAGCTCTCCGCTCCTTACCACCACTGTTCACGATCTCGAGATAAGCCACGTCAACTATCTTTAGATTTCTGATACTTACTGGTCTGGCTTTTGATGTGTTTGCTCTCTGTAAACACTTTTATCTTTCATCCTATTATTTTACTACCTACATAATTTTCCATTTTTACCTTTCATCGTTTTATTTTACTACCTACATAGTAGAATTTGTTATGAGAGCTATCAAGCAGCAGTGTTCTGGATTCATAGATAGTTTTTTTATAACTGCTGATAGGTGAGCCTTTTACCAGAAACCATAACCACACCTGATTGAATGGTAACTGGTTCTCAAGGACAGCTGCCGGAACACACTGTTAGGTACTTAGTAACAGATTTTCTACTCGAGCGTGGAGGCTTGCCAGGCGGGCATTGTTGGCATGGTAATCAAAATGTCCTACCACACCAACAAGCAGTACTGAATCTTAGCAAAATGAGCACACAAACATTCGCAGGTTCGATTCTTTAATGTTTGGTTATATTATGTGCAATGGAACATGGCATGGCCACAAAGCCACTTTACATATCTCACACAATATATAACTAAAGTTAATGCTACTTAAACCTAAATATAAATAACAACTTATTTTAGCAAACTGAAGCTGTAATTTTAATTATGTCTATACACCTTTTAATTACAGTCCCGAGAAGTAAACTTAGGCTTGTTTGGATAATGTCGAAGCAAACTGTTAAATAAACGGAAGCACCTTTAACGTCTTTGCAGAAATAAACCTAATAACATTTTTGAGTAAAATATTAGGGGCCTTAATCTACTTTGCGGACCAAAGCAATTTTTAGCAGTTGTCATAGATTTTTGAATACTGAATATTGGTGGCGTAATAAAAATAATTTGAAAAAAATATATATACCTATAAATATTAAATACAGAACATACTTAATGGTTCTGGAACTGGCTACTAACAATAAAAAAGCAGTTAGCGCTCGTAGCGAAGTTAAGCAACGTCTGACGCGGTGACTTGGATAGGTGACTCCTAGTGACTTTAAACTACTGAGACTTCCATGCTTGGGAGGGCACGTCAAGCCGTCGGTCCCAGTTGTTGTTTTAAGATGGCAGTCGTGAAAATCTGTCGCCTATCACCTAACGGCGAGTTCGGGCAGCTGTCTGTCGTGAGAGCCAGTAATTTAAGGTTAGCCTAAACAACATATTCGCAACCACATCATCACTTACCATGAGGTATGATAGTAGTCAAAAGCTAGCCTATAAATAAATAAATAAAAAGTTACGGAATTCGAAAATGAAACTTTCTAGATCTCATCTACTATATTTTTTTCTTTTGGGATTTGTTTACTCATTGTGGCGTACTTTTGAAAAGTGTGTGGCACCAGGCTTGGCGCACTCCGCACTTTAGGTACAAAGCTACAAGTACATCGCAGGCTGCGACAAGACGGGTTAACTCTACAGTGGGTTGCCACGCACCGCCAGGAACGCATGTCATCTCGCTCTAGCGTGCCGTGTTTCGTGTTCGTATCTATCCGTAGCCTGTTTACGTACATAGTTTCTCAGAATAAAATGGCTAGTAGTTAGGTTTAAATGAGGGCAACAAGGTACTGCATTGCATTTGGCTGCATGAATAAGAACCAAAATCCGAATTTAAATTTTTCTCACTTCCTTAGGACATCGAAAAGTAAGGAAATGTACGCAAATCTATTGGTTTCTAATGTTAATTAATTTGTTACTATTGTGATAACTATGTAATAATGTAGTTGAAAATGTTGATCAGGCTAAACTGCCTCTCAAGTACAGCTGCTGAAACACCGTTAGGTGCTTGGGTACAATTTATTGGTATGACTAGCTGTACCTGCGACTTCGTTCGCGATTGCCGTACCTGCAGACTAATTATTCAGGTTTGAGCACTACTTATCTCATATTAAGCAACGCTGTGGTCTGCGGTGAAGCATTCTTTGTAAAGCATAGCTGAAAGGAGATTTTTACTTTGGGTTTGAAAACTCGCAGGTTGTATTTTCCAGAAGACAGTAGTTAAGTAACTTAGAGAGTTCTTTGTACGTTTCTTTGGAATTTCGATTTTAATACGGCGACTTTTTGCCGAGGTTCTCCTTGTTTGGCGGTAGAACGAATATATATTAGATTGTACACTTCCATTGCGGAGTCCAAAATGTATCCGGCAAGAGATAGATAATTAAAAAAGCTGATAGACGCGAATGTTATATATTAGAGTTAGATAGAGTTAGTTAGAGTTTTATCTTAGCAAGCTTTCAAAACTAAATTAGGGTGCTGGGCTGCCCGTGGGGTGCTGGGATGCCCGTGGGGTGCCGGGATGCCCGTGGGGGTGTCGGGCTCACTCTTTACTATTCTAACAAAGAAAGAATAATCGAAATCGGACTACGCGTTAATAAATTACAACCACGTGTACATTTTAAATTACATCCCTTTCCCGAGGGAACCGTGCTGAAATTCGGAATAAAAAGTATACATTAACCTTTTTCGTAGTATGAACTCAAATCATGTTAAGTTTCATTGAATTCCATTCAGTAGTTTTGGAGTGATGCGCGGCCGGGATACAGACAGACAGACATTTACTGAATGTGTAAAGTGCATTAGTTGTCAAATTTACTTTATGTAGTTAAGATTTGGATCTTGGTTGTTATTCATGCAGCCAAATGCAATGCAGTACCTTATTGCCCTCATTTCAACCTAAATACTAGCCTTTTTATTCTGTGAAACTATGTACGTAAAATTTTGAAGCAAAAACAGTTTTTGACGACGGCGCTAAAAATTTTGTACTATGCAAGTGTAACTTTCTTGTTTAGTAGTGGTGCGCTACCGGAGACGCAACTTTTGATTTAATACACGCCATAGTTCGGTGTGGATTTAACTTTGTTGTTTTCCTAATGTACGGGGAGAGGTATGCGGTGAATTTTAGTATATGAAAAATCCAATATGTTGCAAATATTTTAAAAACTATGGCAAAACGCGCTCAAACAAACGGGAAATTATCGGGGATCGCGGCCCGCTAGTATTTAAGCGAGAAAATACCGGATTTTTATAAATGAAATTATTATAATCGTAAATCATAATCATAATCATTTATTTCTCCATCTTCATGTGTACAATAGATCTTAAATAATTTAATATGTACTAACAACATGAAACCCTGGTGGGCACTCTAGAGTTTATTGGACTCTGGGTAGGACAGAAGTTTTATAACTATAATCTTAATTAAAATTAGTTCAAAAGAGACCGAAATTAAATATTTTTAGCTATGAGTCTTATTTGTAAAAAAGTCTTGTAACGAGTAGTAGCATTTTTTAATAAGATATCCTTTAAGACTGTCAAAAACAGTTGAATCTTTTTCAATATCTTTTAGATGTTTCGGGATATGATTATATATTTTTATAGTCATAATATGGGTGCCGGAACTGCACATTTTTAAGTTTGAATTTGGAAGGGCTAGTCTTTCTTTGTGCCTTAAATTATAAGGTCCGGTGTAGCAATCTTCAACCTTATCAAAAAATGTTAAATGTTACATCTTCTACCACACTTACCATCAGGTGAGATATCTAGTGGTCAAAGGCTAGTGGTAAAACAATAAATATGCTAAACATGATCGCTTGGGCTCACGGATTTAGGAAGGGAGCCCCTTTTCTTCCTAAATCCGGGTATGGGCTGGTAGTAGTAGTTGCAACTACACTCATAAGAATGTGGAGGGGCGCGCCTTCGTCAGTAGAAAGGTATGCACTATATATATACATACACTGTATACATTATGCACTGTATACATTATGCAACAAGTGCGCGAAGTTGTTTATTACAATCGAGACTGGTTTTACGACGTTTTTCAACACACTTGCGAGGAACGAATACGAAAATTTCGATATAAAAATATTTTCTTGATCTTTTTGATAGCAATAATAATCACATTAAGATGGTTTATAATTAAATCTTCTAAAGTTATACTTCAGTCGGTAAAAACTCTTTGGTTTGTTTTTATATGAAAAACGAACGCAACAAACTACAATCTCCTTGGTGAAAAGTGTGGAAGTAAAAAAAAGCACGAGTGCGTAATAGACTATATTATGACACTAAAATCGATGCATTTAAAGGCCCGTTACGAGCGACTGTGCTGAAATAGTACATTATGATACAAGTGCGCTAAGTTGCTCATTATACACGAGGCTGTGTGTTGCAGCCCGAGCCGTAGGCGAGGGCGTAAATCAGCCGAGTGTATAATGAGCAAGTTGCTCACGAGTTCACGCACTTTTTCAACACCCTTGCGAGGAAAAAAAATATATATTGCACAAATGCGATACAAACTACATATGAAAATTATGGAAAATAGCGCGCAAGTTTCATTTTTTTCCTTACATATAAACTTCTTTGATGTTACAAATCTGTATTACCCGGTTAAATTGAAAATGCCCTGTTTACTCGCGTATAATTTGCAGTTTGGTAGTAACTTAACTTTGTAGGGATAAATTATCCGATTAAACTGAAAATGATCTGTTTACTCGCATATAATTTGCAGTTAGGTACTAACTTAACTTTGTAGAGATAATTATATTACGCACTAGTGTATAATATTATTATGCACGAGGTTGTTATAGTTCGGTTTATGGCCCTAAGAACGATATAATAAAGCTCACTTTACGAGCAAGGGTTGTGTTTTTTTTTTTTAATGATATTATTTAGATTAACTTGGTTAGATTTCTACGCAACTAAAGTTAAAATCAGAGTGTGTATATAAAAACTTAAAAATCCCTTTTAGCCTCGACTTGCTCTTGTTGTATAACCTACTGTTAATACATTTTAACTATATTGAAAGGTGCTTTTTTGCCAGTCATGAACCAGTGACAATTACTATGGAGTGTTACGCTAAAAAAAGATCCCATGGTTTGAACCCCGTCGCTGGCTGTACCACATGGTGGTAGGGCATTTCCCAGAAGCCTTCTGGCTAGATACCTATTAGAAAAATCTGTCACCCAGCACCTAACGGTGTGATCTGGCAGCTATCCTTCGGAGACAGTAATTTTAAGTAAAGCCTGTTTGAACTTTCGGCCTTCTTGTAATCTCACCTGATATAAGTGATGATGACACTTGCCATCAGGTGAGATTGTGGTACAGTATCAGTAATAAAATTAAACATATTTATTTTTATTTTTTATATTGTTATGATTGCCATAACGCCTGCTATGCGGATTACATTACAAAATTACAAATTACGATAAGTTTGTTTTTTTTTTAAGTCATTAAAACATTATTTTTAAGACTTAAATTTTTCTTATCGTAAATTTGTAATTTTATATTTATTTTTATGTTATTGTGACGGAACTATTTCGAAGCTCACCTGATGTTAAGCGGACTAACCTCTGCCTATAACAGATGCATTTCATCACTAATCACGTGCTGCACTGCGCCCGTCACATTGTGACATAGTTGTTAAGTCTCATGTGCCTGTAATATCACTTATTCTCAAGGAGAGCTGCCGTTAGGTGCTTGGCAACAGTTTTTCTACTTGAGAGTGGTAGCTAGGCCGGCGGGCAATCGCGAAATGCCCTTCCACCATGCGGTGAAGCTCAAGCCGGCGGTGGGGATCGAACCAGGGACCTCGGCACGGCAGTCCATAGCTATTACCGCTCGGCAATCATTGCTTCAAAATATTATTATGTTATACAATATTTGAAAAGTATATTTTATGATAGACATTATTATATAAGTGCCTATTTAAATGTAAGCATACAGCTGAAGCATTTTCTTAACTCATTTCTTAAATAAGGTAAAATATAACGTTTTTCGTAGAAAGCTTCATATCATAAATATGGCAATTTGTTTTCTCAAAAACATGGATCCAAGTTGCAAGAGAAAAATGTTTCGTACGAGGCGAAGTGACACTCGCACCTGTGCGCTGCCAACTTTGGATATCCAATTTTATTTAATAAATGGTACGGAATATGACACAGTTACCACTTACCTATCGCCTTGCATCTGAACCTTAACATCTGAACTAATCATCGTTGTTAGTAATCTTTACATCTCATTATACATTAGGTATTTATTGTATACTAATAGAAATAAAAAATAAGGACTACGTTGGGCACCAGGGTCGAATGGGAGTCGTAAGAGGCTACGAAGGGAAAATACTAAAAGGTGTGCAGCAGAATCTGAAGAACTGCAATTCCAAGACGCCTGTCAAGCGGGAGGATTATGAGAACATAACGGGGGAGACATTTGTTCAATGACGGAAGTCATGGACGTCGATTAAATTCATCATCGTCATCTGCCGGAAGACGTCCCTAGTTTTTTTTATTTATTCTCCTCCATAGAACGCCACAAAGAGCGGCTATTAGCCTCTGTAATTGGCTACCCTTGATTTTTACGATGTCGTCAGACCACCTAGTAGGGCCTCCGAGCTTAGCTCTCTCTATAGCTTACTGAGCGACTCTGAGCTTGTCCATATGGGCCACAGTTAGGATCACGTGTCAGTGTCATAAATAATCACTGGCAACACACACTGTTAGGTCTCCAGGCTCTGCGAGATATTCGACGAGAAGATGTCACGTAACTTTCCGAACGCTGCCCTATTGATTGATTTTTATTCTACTCAAAATCGGGCCTAACTTCAGTTTGAAAACGTATCGCTAGAATTTCTGGTATGAAATACAAGGAAAAACCTTATTATATTTATTTCATCATGTTTTTCTGTTTCATGGACCCGCTATTCTTAGTTACGCCTATATTGTCCGTACGTTCAAATGTCTTTTGAAGTTACAGGTTGCTGGATAAAGCTTTGAGAGAATATGTGAAAATTTTAAAGTGAAGTGATAATAGTGATTACGACAAGGTTTTTTTTTGCTTGTGCTCTAATGTAAAATACTTTAATAACGGTATCGCCAGCGATCTTTTTGTAAAGACAACATATACATGTGACCTCAGACCCTTAGGCGAGCGACTTCAACATGCACTGTTTATTTAACATCTAATAAATCGGAGGACCAGATGTTGTACCATTATTGTGATTTTATTTTATTAAGAAATAAGTAACGTAATTGAAAAGAAAGTTTGTACACTATATAAATATCTGCCGAAAATGCGAATTTTCTATATTCGAGCCATATATGTGCGTGCTTGCTCCAGTAAGCATATCTAACTAGTTCAGATTATAGTGACTAGCTCACTCCGATTCACTTTGCACTTCAAGTGGGCCGTGTAACAAGTACACGCCCTAGCAAAGGCACAGTCTTCAATCCTTCCGCTCGTATACACAACACATAAAAGAAAATTTATAGGCCGATTAAGACCCTTCGAAGGGCGCCCGCAAATGTTCTACGCCGTCATTTGCTAAGCCGCTAGTTTGCCAAAACTTCACATTTTGTACCTATTAGGTATCTACGACGTTGTCTGCTATCATTTAATGGACTACTGGATCAAGATAGAAAAGGATTTATTTATCAAATTTCAAAACAGAATTGAGTTTCGTGCTCTACGATATATTTTTCTTTATCAGTGTACCCTCCGCGAGAACTTATTAAGTGTAAGTGGTATTTTGAGTGTATATTCAATAATTATGTTACTTTATGCGGTAATATTTTAAAGGTAGGTAACTAAGCTCTATAATTATTATAAGTAAGGCTTTGAAAACATACCAGTGGCAAATAAGTAATTTAATTATTACATTTAATCCCCGCATGTTAGGTTACGTTTTTTAATTTTTATTTGATGCTTACCTATCTGTAAGCCTTTGACCACAATCTCACCTGATGGCAAGTGATAATGTGATCGAAGGTGTTAACGGGCTTAACCTAGAATTACTGGCTCTCAAGGAGAGCTGCCGTTAGGTGCTTGGCGACAGATTTTCTACTTAAGGATGGTCTCTAGCCAGGCGGGAATTTGCAAAATGCCCTTTCACCATGCGGTTAAGCTCAAGCCCGCGGCGGAATTCGAACCATGGATCTGCTACCAGGCAGTCCATAGCCAATGCCACTGAGCCATCACTGCTTCAAAACTGATCAGTCAGTTTCCTCTAATATATATATAACTAGCAAAAAGCTGAGCTTTGTCCTCACAAAGCCCTCGCTCGCGTTGATTTAACAACCTGATTCTAGTGATCTCTGTACTGTACTGTATCAGCCAAATCGTCCACTGCTGAACACAGCCTCGCCCCCAAGGGGGTATCTGCCATAATCCCCACGCTTGGCAGGCGTCTTGGGGATCGCAGTGTAAGATGGCAGTTCTGCAGAAGGCGCTGCTGCCCACCTTCAAGTATTTTGCCCTTATTCGCCTCTTACGACACCCACGGGATGATATGGGGAGGTGCAATTCTAACCCGGCACCCCACGGGGAGTATTAAATAGATCTAGTATTAACTACGATGAATTTGAGTATTGATTTTAGTTTATAGTTTTTCAGGTAATGTGCTACAAAATGCTGAGGTGGGATATTGATAGGGCTCGTTTAGCTCGCCCTAATAATTAAAAACTTCTTCGTCAATCAGTAGTAAAAGGGTCCTATGTCCTTATCCAGGGCATAAGGAATATAACAAGTATCCTAAGTCTCATGTTTAAAATCTGTTGAATACATTCAGTGATTTAACAAAATAAACAAGACTCGCACGTGACTCAACTTTGATACTCTCGTATTTACATAGTAGAAGTTTGAAAGTGGAGAATATTGACGATGAATACTATGGATAAGGAATAAAAACATACTAAGTCGAGTACATAATTATTAGTGTAGGATAAAGTTATTACATTGAAATCGTATAATGTCATAATTATGTATAACCATGCTATTTCAACTGTTTTTAATCACGTCCGTGAGAACGCGATTAAGATTTTAATACGTTATTTTTGGAATGGCACTGGAAGTTAATCTACAGTTGTAAATGTAAGTTGTGTTGTAAGAAAAAACGATTTATCTAGTCTCATCTCTGTGGAAACTCGTTTCATGTTGTCACCGAGCAATATTCGGCTTCCCACCAACACGTAATTATATTTTCACATATATGATATGTAAACATCGCCGTCGTAATTTCCCCGAATAAGTTATTTACTTGCGGATAGTAAGTGTAATGACAATTGTATTTCGATGCGACGATTACATTTACACCAATATTATTTGGAAGTACGCGGAAAATGTAACGTACATTTTCAAATAATCCGGCCATTGGCGGAGGCGGGTACACGGCAGACGAGCGAAACTGCGGGATTTTCTTAAAGACTCCAGTCTTTTCCAATAGATACCGGTATTTGCTGAATCGTCGATTGCGAGCTTAGACATTCAATTTAACTTACTGCACGCTAACGGAGATTTGTGATTGCGTCGTTCACTTTCTTACTGAGATGTAACCAAACAAATAATTATCTGGTTCAATATTTGCGAAGCTTTACTTATTTGTGCTATAGAAAACTGATAATGTTTATCTAATGTCAAGATACATATACAGAAAGTAGAAAGAGAAAGGGTGTCGATGTCTCAAAACGTCACCATCCAAATAGAACTAATGGAGGTAAAGTTGGCCACCCTTATCAGTCAAACTAAATAGACATCAAACTTCTTAGTGATTCCCAGAAAGATAAAGCTTTGATGCATATTAAGTACCTATATAACACAAAACAAATATCAATGTTCCTGAAGTTCCATTTATGCGAACAGTTTCATTCGAGGTGAAAAATCAATAAAATTATCTTTAGATGAGTAATTTTTTTTTTTTATGCTTGATAGGTTAGCCTTTGACCACTATCTCACCTGATGGTAAGTGATGGTGTGGTCGACGATGTTGTTCGCGCGCTCGTAGAGTCAAGACCTCCTGAGGATGCTTCGTGAAGAAGCGCAACGCGAAAATTCTTCCGTTTTGGCTGCATGGCATTTGTAATGTCACGTCGGCTTAACAGGAAAATTAGGCGGAATTGTCACTACATATTTTTCGTTTCTTTTGTTTGGTTATATGTTTTGTTAAAATATTTTTGTAATATTTGTTATTATTTAAATTTTCTTTTGCAAATACCTCCTAATCAATAATAAGGTTTAGATACATCCATTGATTACTTAGAGGTAGACATGAGGTTTCTATTGTTTTCAACAAGCTGTATTTTATGTGGTATATTTAATTGGTAGGTAGCCAACTCACGATGTACGCGCATTTAAACGCGCAGCAGAAGTTGCAAGCGCCGTAGACATCGAATTAATTCAGACGTGGAAGGTCACTCCCCTAACCGCACCGAACAACCCAAATAAATTAATGAATTCATGGCTGCTACGGTGCTTACTGATGGTTCATCTTTATACTACGATCCCTAAGACGCCTGCCAAGCGTGGGGATTATGGCAAACCCCAATAGTGTTCAACGTAAGAAGCCTTGTTCAACGTAAGAAGCCTTGTTCAACGGTGGACGTTATGACTGTTGCTGTTGTATATGTGAAACAAAATAAATACACTATTGGGCAGCCTCCAAGCAAATTTGGTTTCAAATATACGAGAGGAAAAATTTAAGTCATGTGAGGGATCGGATCACACACAAAAATTGAAAAAATATATTTTCTCGTATATTTGTAATTTTGTTATGTAATCCGCATAGCAGGCATTATTGCAAACATAACAATATTAAAATTTGGTTTCATGAATTATAATTTGGAAAGAACATTTTTATCACTAATGTCAATCATCGAGGGGTTTGTCTTTATATAGAATGAATTTTAGCGAATTTTACATTCATTAACATGTAATAATTAATGCTTGAAGAAACTTAAGCAAATTTAAATTATGCGGTGACAACCACGATTAGACCACTGAAAGTATAAAAATAAAAATAATATAAGGTATAAATATTAATAATGGAATAAGTATTAAAAAGTGGTTACAGGCTTTGGAAAACTTTAATAAAAGACAGTTTTAGGGAAAATTAAGAATTTACTAAAATGGCCAAAGATATTTACATGTTAAACGTATCTAAATTAAAGAAAATCATTTATTTGTATCATCATAATATTTGTGATTATTTAAAGGACAATAATGCTCAGAACATTCCACCTCTCTCATGGCATTCCCCTGTACTGTATCAGCCGGATTGTCCACTGCTGAACACAGCCCAATCGTGGAGATTATGGCAAAGCCCCACTAAGGGGGGGGGGGGTCATAATATCCACGATTGGCAGGTGGCTTGGAGAACACAGCGTAAGATAGTTGCTCCTCAGAAGGCGTTGCTGCCACCTTCCAGTATTACCCTTAGTCGCTTCTTACGACACCCACGGGATGAGATGGGGGGGGGGGTGACATTCTAGCCCGGCCTATTATAATATAAATATATATTGTAATAATAAATGTAAATATACTGAGTTTCTTACCCGTTCTTCTCGTAGTGGTTCTATACATTTTTTGCTGAACGCGGCAGTAAAAATATTAATAGTAACATTTTGTAAATTACTTTCATAAGACTGTTGTAGATACCTTGTTGTTGATTAAATGATTTTGACTTCAACGTTCGGCTTTGGCATTTCAGTGTTAATCTTAAGTTGTGTCAGCTATCAGGGAATTTCAGAAAGTTTTTCATATATAAATAATTCTTATTTTTAGAATTGATAAAACAGGCGGTTTTAGTTTGAATCGACTTTGTACACAGGTATGTATTATTAGATAATGGTTTCATTAAATCACACTTCGATCTCGATTTAACGACAATACGTAAAACACCCAGAAAAAGCAGTCAGTTCTCGCAAAGCAAAACTGTTCCCTGTAGTCTTTGGATCTTCAACTTCGAGGGTAGGTATATAATTTTTATTCTTAGCCTTGCTAAGAGTACAATTGATAGAAAAGAAGCCTCAAAAGTTGCTACATCATTGGCATTCTATGATAAAAAAGGCTACCACATTTTCGTGGCCATAACAAGTAGAATTATAGAGGTTATTTCCCTGACTATATTTCCAGCTTATTTGAAGTAGGGTAGGTACTTTTCAGTCCGGTGACCTTTATTCGCAATGTCAAACGCGGCGTTATTTGTGAAGTATGAATTAGATTGTGTCTGAGCCCTCAGTGAGTCGAATAATATATTTAAAGGCTTAATTGATTAAACAGCGAATTTCACCGGAAAATTACACTCGTATATGAAAACAGCACTTAACTTTATGTACTATTATATTTAGAACAAATCCCCCAAACGCAATTTGTGCTCGCACTGTGAAGGCCTCAAGGTATGTATTATATTTATTATTATGTATTTTTTGGTAAAAAAGATGTGTTTTACGCGTGAGTCCATCCAACTCATACTTAGTAGATTTAATTACATGTTGTTCAATAAATAGGTATGAATTATAAAGAAATGTCATCAAATTCCAACGACCTTATTAAGTTTTCAAATAGACTGCGTCAAAAGAATAGACTATAACCTTTAAACTATAACCTTTGAAATTCTACAGCACTCCATTTACATATTAAAAAATGGTATAAATACTCAGAATGAGTTGTTGATAATGACACGTAAATTTAAGGCCAAAAATATTTTTGAACTTATCACAAAACTGACATCTTTTGAATTATTAATGTCTAAATATAAAATGTATAATGAAGCCCTAGCATTAAATTATACTTTTGGGTCTATTCGTCGCCCAAATTCACTAATCGTATCTCGGGACCACGATCGATGCAACTGGATCAAAACTTTACAGAAAAGTCCTCCTTTGCTTGCACTTATCAGCGAATTCAGTCTGCGAACAAAACATACTTTTCGAAGAGGTAGTTTAAATGAAAAAATATTATTCAATTTTGAGTTGGGCTGAGTGTCCAAACAATAACATAGGCCTTAAAACTGGCTTCATTAACATTTAACTGCGAGTACATCGGTGACGTTGTTTATCAAATTTTCGGTATCCATTATAATACTTAGACGAAGTGGAAGCAATTGCAATGGCTGTTTGTAAGTAGCTCGCGCCGAGTATTATAAAGGCCTCGCTCGGATTCGTTGCTTCTACAGGACAAAAGTAAATGAGAATTGCCCTTAATTGGAATTGTAAATGAGTCTTGCGGCGCTTTCTTGTCGGCTGAACGCTCGTGCCTCCTCACAGTAGAATAAACTGTGATGATTTCATTAAATTAAATTCTCGCTACGAATAGACCGCGGTTGACAACTTCAATAGAGACTTCTCCCCGATTCCGACTTCACGCTCATTTGAGTCTCCTCATGTCCTACAACGGTACAATTAGGCTCATTAACGTGCCTACTTTTCCTTGAAAAAGTGTCCTTTTAAAAAGCAAATTACCCTTTTGTAAAAGAAATCAAGTGGGGGAAAAGAATTAGTTGTTGGCGTTTGGTGATTTGTTCCGTAGAACGCAATTAGTGTTTTTGCGTCTTTTCGTGATCTAATTGCCTACACAGAATAGATTAAATTCTTTACATTATTTGCCTTTATTTTACTGATATGTTAACCTTTATTTTACGACTGTGACCGCTGATATGTACGTCAACACTTGCTTGTCTTAGAAAGTCTTAGTAAAAGTTCGTGAAAAGCATATTCAAAGCAATGTCGTCCTTCACCACGATAACGCGTCCTCACATTCCACTAAGGTAGCATATTTGAAGGCTTTAACTAACTATTGTTAGTGCATAAAATTAATATTAAAATTCATAATAATAATTAATATTAATTTGTTCTATAGACTTTGTCTGAAATAAATAGATATTATTTTATTTATTAAATGAAGAATTGATGACGCATCCTTCATACATCCCAGCCCTCGAAACTTGCGACTTCTTATTGTTTCCTTAAATTAGATACGAGCTTAGAGACACACGTTATACGAGCCCTGAATCGGCTGTGAATGCGTTCCACGAAGCCATTGAAGAGGTACCTTAGGAAGACTGGTCCAATTACTTCTTACAGTGGTTCCAGTGAATATAAAAACGTGTAACTTGGGAGGGCATATAATTTTAAAAACAATAAAGTAGTAAGTCTAATATCTGGTCTTATTTATTAGTATCCAGACACATTCAGTATAACCAATATGCATATGTATAAATGTTTTAAATTGTTTAACGAACTTTATTGCTACCCGTACCCACACTGAGAAAATCTAAAGTCAAAAGCGCCCTAATGACGGCCAATTTATATGGTATAAGGCGAAAAACCGACCAAACGTAAATACGTACAAAAACGCCTTCCAACTAGAAGGCGTTAAACGAGGTCAGTGAAGGCGAATGTTTCTTTTGTCTTTATTTAAGGCGTATTTTGTGGTCTTTCTTAAATATTGACTTTTCGATGAGGCTGATTAAGTCGTACGTTATAGTGATAATCACCGTATATAAACCGCCGTAAAAGTAAAGTATATTTTATGGTCAATACTGCAATTATTATCGTATAACAAGTTCAATTCTGAAAATACTTTACGAAAGGCGTTTTTGACGGTTGTGTCTATTATAAAACATGGTACATTTTTATTGATTGGTGAAAATCATCTTAAGAGTTGTGAATTCATCTTACGTATTTACAATTCAACGGTAAAAGGCCAAATTTGATTTAAGCCTTTCAGTCGTTTTTCTCAGTGCACGGATGGCTCCAGATCTCTCTACCCACGTATATTTACTGTAAATATTTACATTTACATACCTATATAATTTTATGACTACCTGTGTACAACTATAATATTATCGTATATATCCGTCAGTGGCATTGCCCGCGTTGCATTAGGTCATTATCTACTTTCCTTCTAATACATACTCATTCAATCGAACTTAAGAACCTTTATGAGTGGTAACACAAGCACATATATATACAAATTATAAGATGTAATGGTATCAAAGCCATAACATTTTTAACAGTTGAGCCTGAAAAATTATTCATAAAATATAAAAAGACAACAAAATTTTCATGACTTTACAGTCGGTTCCGTTTATTACAAAATACCCTCGTTTCAGTGATGCATATTGCTTACATGATCAATTACTTTTTAAGCAGTGATGGCTCAGTGGCATTGGCTATGGGCTGCGCAGCAGGTCCATGGTTCGAATCCCACCGCAGGCCCGAGCTTCACCGCATGGTGAAAGGCCATTTTGCGAATGCTCGCTTGGCTAGCGACCACCTTCAAGTAGAAAATCTGTCGCCAAGCCCCTAACGATGTGTTCCGGCAGCAGTCCTTGAGAGCCATTGAAAGTACAGGCACGTGAGACCTTCACAACTATGTCTCAACGTGACGGGCGCAGTGCAATTCATGACTTGTGACGAATTGCAACTGTTATAGGCACAGGTTAGTCCTCTTAACATCAGGTGGGCCTCGAGCTTGTGCCGTCATAAAACATTAAAAAAAAATACTACAGAGTTCCATTTGCAATTACTACTTAAGTACCAAATCCATTAAAGTATTGACATATGAGGTTTGGATTTTTACAGTTTATGAAGTAACCGATGTGTTCGAAAGTTATGCATGGCATAAAAATATATTTACGTGTACGCATTGTGGTAGGGCATTTTGCGAATGCCCGCCTGGCTAGCTACCACTCTCGAGAAGAAAATCTGTCGCCAAGCACCTAACGATGTTTCCCACCAGCTGTCCTTGAGAGCCAGTACTTTTAGGTAACCTGAACAACATCTTCGACCACATCATCACTTGCCATCAGGTGTGATAGTGGACAAAGGCTAATCTATCTGACATAAAAAAAGTAGGTATAACTTAAAAGATTTTCCTCTTTAGTTTGGATGTTGATTAAAAATCTTCTGCTTGGATCGTAGGTACTTAAACTGGTAAAACACTAAAGATGGCCGAAATCTGTGCTCGAAATCTATTACTTATACATAGATCTATTTGAACGTCGAAAAGGTTAAAGTAATATTGCAATAAGTCGAACTCGATATTTATTTCGATGGGATTCGTTACACAAGCGCCAATACTGTTTATACAGTACACCTGGTGCCTCCACCTTCGTCAAAGGCTGACGGGGGTTAGGCACATTAGTCACAACTGTGTAAGACATGTACTATCCGAAAGGATCAAGAAAAAGTTATAAACACCCTCGGTTCGAAACTTTAGATTACATTTTGATGCCTGGACTCGATAATGTGTATTTGTTGTTGTGTAAATGTAAACTTTTTGTTTAGCGAGTGCTTTACATTTCGGCATCTTTATATTGATTTAAATAAAATGCTTTGTTGTTATTATGTGCGATTTCGCATCCGCCGATGTTGATGTATTACTGGTAATTAATAAATAAAATCGACATGGTGCGTGTTGACTCTAGCACTGATGGTTCCGTAAAAACCTGTAGTTATATAAGTTATGGTATTTTTATTGCCAAATGAAATCCATAACTTTTAAAACTATTAAACATATGTTTATTATCTGATGTAACTAAAAATGTATGATTTTCGCAATTTTTCCTTCATCTGTGCTATAAGACGTTGCTTCGTGCCAAATTTCAAGATTCTGAGTTCACGGGAAGTTCCCTGTAGGTTTTGATTCCCTTGCGAGTGTCGAATTTACGGCTTAAACGGCTGTATCTTTTGATTGCGTTGGCTTAGAAGTCTGATTTTTTCACAGCTACAAGGGAAAGCTGAAATTCATATAACCTGAGTATTTATATGAATTTCAGCTTGATATCTCCACGCGTTTCTGATGCGAAAAAGGGTCTTGACAGACAGAAAGACGGACAACAAAGTGATCCTATGAGGGTTCCGTTTTTTCCTTTTGAGGTACGGAACTCTAAAAATCATGGCAAATAACAGATAATGTACCTTAACGGCTCAAATATGTGGCGTGGATAACAGCGACATATAAAATTTGAGATGTATAAAATTAGTTTGTTCAAGTATTCGCTACAGGCAAAGGCTATGAATCCAGTTTGATCTGTGGGTAAATCTCTGGGTTTTTGATCTGAGGGTGCAGCGAACACAAAAAATATTTAATGTACCTTCTTCACTATGGCGCATAGTGGTCGGACATTTTGGGATTTTCGCGTGGAAAGCAACACCCACTCAACCAACGTCAAGCAGAAAATCGGTCGCAAAGGACTTAAAAATGTGATTTGGCAGCTCTTTTAGACATACCGTTTCCAGTGTGAACAACATCTTTGACCACATAATTAACTTTAGGAACAGGCGAAATAGAGGATAGAAACTATACATACAAATAAAATAAATGGGTCACCCAATACATAATTATTACACCAAATACATTTATGATATATTTATAGTATAACCTACCAGGAGGTATATGTATCCTGTTGCAGAGATAATAAGATAATTGTCTTATGTTTATTTTTCATCATTTAAAAGAACTCACCAACCGTCTCGTCAGTGATGCGGAAAAATATTTTCTGCGGGCTTTCACTAACTTAGTTAATTTTATGCTGGAGGGACATGTCTCACTGGACATAGTCGTCATAAAAAATTTGGCCTAGTGAATTCGGGCTTCGGTCTATTAGGAATCTGCATTGCAACAACCTGTACAAGAAAAAAAATCATTTGTTTTTTTTGATTAAACCGTCAAAACCACATTATAAATCGGTATTTTCTGGACAAAAAGAGTAATAGTAGTAGAGAGAATACGGAAATTTCAGATTCCTATCTAGTTTAATTTTTGAAATAGACCCCATAACATCCATCACTTTTTTCACATCAACCCATACTTTTTATAAAAATAAATGTTTAGAAACTCATATTATTTTAATATTATTTATCTCTAAGATCGAAAAACATTTGATTTCTTTTAAAAAATATTAATTAATTTCTGTTCTATTCCATGAGTTCTAGACAACGATATCCCACATACTAATGTGCATACACTTTTTTTGGCATATTTCTCTTAAATATTGGAGCCAGCATGAAAATTAAAAAAAAAATCTAGTCCAGTATTAATCTTTATGTCAACGTGTTACACTAATGTCAAAATGTTTGGTGTGTAACTCGTCCTGTTAACGAGCTAGCTATATCACTTTGAGACGTCTTACATCTAAACTATGCTTGCCTACAGCGATACAGGGCCGCCTTTCAAACTAATTTGAACCCCTCGGCTTATCTTTGACTTGAAAGAGGCAATGTGCATGCCGCGCGTACTTTTCGACTTTTGTTTACTCGTATCCAAATTCAAATCATTTATTCACAAGAATGTTGTACAGATACAGCAGATGTAACGCTTTGCAAAATTGTCCTTAACATTCTACCATGACAATGATGTGCAAATCTGTATTTATACAATAGAAGACAGTTATTTTGCAATTACAACTGATAATACATTTTTACTTATTGTTTAATTAACTATAAAAATATAATATGTCAAAATGTTAATATAAAATCAAACTAAAATAATATACATGCAATTCCATTAACATTTTTCTTAAGAAACTTTGAAAACAGTTGTCAAGTAACCATAAATAATCTTTTGTTTTTGTTTTTTAATATTTAATATCATGTCCTGATATGCATTTGGCAATTTATTATACACCTTAATTGCATTAATAAACAAATTCCTAGTACACATAATTAACTTGCATTTAGGTAAGTAGAGTTTATATATATTTCTGGCATTTATACTTGAGATAGTTTGATTCAAATATAATTCAATTCACACTTTGGATGTTGTATTTACAAACACACAAAGATCTCTAATATACATTCTAACCAATGGTGATATGTGCAAATGTTAGAAAATTGGTTTGCAACTATCTACGAGTATACTACGTACTCTACAGTTGTTTTTGTAATGAATACTTTTTCTATTTCAACGGAATTTCCCCAAAGTAAGAGACCGTACGAGGGCACCAAAGATACATGTCCGTGGCATGAACTGAGAGCTACTTCAGTGGATACGGTTAATCTTAACTTTTTTTAGTAAATAATACGGGTTAACTGTCGTTCATAAGTCAGATAGCTATGACTATAGTTTCAACCACATTCTGGTTACTAAAGACGGGTCTAGTGGAGATGTAGTGAGCTCTTTTTGCTGGGCCGTTCCCCATGCCAGCCGGGATTTCACCAGCGACGAAGAGAATTCGCATCAGAACTCGCTGACACGAACAACTTCAACCCAGCCCTCGCACCAACCTATGACGTCACGCGCGCTACGAGTTGCACCCCGCAGTACTAAGCGAGACGTCAACGCGGGCGTCCCGAGCTCTCCTTAAAAATGACCACCGAATGTGGTTGAAACTATAGTCGGAGCCATCTGACTTATTTACGTGAGTTATCCCGTATTATTTACTAAAATGAGTGAAAACCACGTAACTTTTTTATTGCAAGGATGAACCTATCTAGTTTGTCACATACGTATGTATTGCCGAAGGTGACGTTGAACGGGGTTACTGTTCCATATAGTGCCACAGTAAAAAATCTTGGCATAATTATTGACAGTTGCTTAACATGGGGACCGCAGCTAGCTGAAACCAGTCGCAAGATATTTGCTTCTGCAGGTGCCTTACGTAGACTTCGCAATTTTCTACCAACTACAACTAAGATTGCGCTTGCACAGTCTCTCTTACTTCCTATTATTGATTATGCTGATGTCTGCTACCTCGACCTCACAGAGGATATGCTAGATAAACTTGAGCGCCTCCAAAACTTTTGTATTAGGTTCATATTTGGCTTGCGCAAATATGACCATGTCTCCGAATTCCGCACTAAGCTCAAGTGGCTCTCTATTCGCCTTCGTCGGAATGCTCATATGTTGTCCCTACTTTACAGTATTCTGTTTAATCCTTCTTCACCGCGCTACCTCAAGGAACGTTTTAGTTTCCTTTCCAGCACACATTTATGTTCTTTACGGTCGTCAAATAATCTGACACTTAAAATACCTGAGCACAGGACAAAGTTCTATGACGAATCATTTTCCACTGAAGCTGTACGTTTATGGAACTCGTTGCCGCTCGAAATAAAACGTGCACCCTCTATATATGTATTCAAAAACCTGGTTAAAACTCACTACCTTTCTTGATAACTATCACGCTGCTACTACTATTGTAAAACTAATTCCATTGTTTTGTGTGTTTAGATTCAAGTCACTGCAAATATTGTAATAATGTAACATTATATAATGTATGTATATCTGATGTTTTATGTGTGAATAGTTATACATATATATATTTATTTATATATTATTATATTTATTATTTATTTTAAGATACTTTGGTTTGTGAAATGATAATTTTTATGATGTAGGTAATTTACGTCTTAATTTATTGATTCTTGTGTTGGAAATTATTGTTAAATTTTTTGTTTATTATTATCAGTATTGTTATAGATATACCTCCGTGCAAATATATTTATAAATATCCCTTTGTATAGGGTTGTCTGGAAGAGATCGCTCTCAGCGATAAGACCGCCCATTGTCACACCTACTCTTACTTATTGTTTTAAGTTACAAATTTTAATGTGTCAATAAAGTGTTATCTATCTATCTATCTACGTAGTTTACGTGTTTCCTAATCACAATGCTCATCAATCATTATTACGAGAACGTTAATTAAGTTATTATTTTTTTAACCAGCTAATCATTTTACCAAACACAACATTTATTTAAATTTCATAAGTATGTGTATTTGTCCATTTTACAATTAACGTATCATACACAAAAATTGAATTTTTTTATGACGAGTGACGTTTTGAATATTTTTTATGTACAATAAAAACAGAAACGGTCCCAGCCCAGCACACTTTCTTGTGGAACTCCAAATCTATTTACTTAAAATTGTGACGACTCGACTATTTATGGGGGGATTTATGGGGTGAAATTCTAGCCCAGCTCCCCACGGGTACAAATTTATATAAAAAGTATTAAATATTTCGCATTATTATTGTGTAATGTCTACAGTTTACGACGTTTATATCAAAATTTACGAAAATAATTAATAGACAGGGGCGTCTTGCTATCTGAAATTCAAAAAGAAATCTCAGGAATTTATAACTACGTGTAGCAAAGCTACGGCGATACTTAATTTTTTTTTTTCGTGGTAATTTTGAAAAACGTGAATGCCACTAGAGTCACGCATTTTGCCACGTTTTTCATGCAGAATTGGACCAACAAAAATAAAGGTATAATAACTTTTATTAAATACAATATGACATAGAAAGATAGATAAGTGTACCTTATGCTTACCTATCTATCAATTAAAGTAAAATAAAATGAAATCTTTGTCATGAAAGTGCAGCATACGTTTTGACGTAACTGTTTGGCTAATACTTAGGTCAATAGTAGTTTCATTAACAATTTAAATGTTATGGAAAAGCCAAATAGTAACGACTGATACTAAAATATTAAGGTAATGTACCTAAATTAAAATTTCGCTTATGATGTAATATACTGCCAGTTTATTATTGAGCTCTTTGGACCAGCAATTAACATTGGAAAAGCGTTCATTGCCCAACAATCAGTGAAGTCAGTTTTTATAGTATTTTCACAATTTACAATAATGGCTGTTTAGTACTAGAAAAGAGTGCAACCCCGATTCATGTTATCTATACCTACCTAGTTTAATAATAATGTTTATTTGCTTAAAAACATGGTAACAATGTAATAATATAATAAAATAATTACATCTATACAGTTGAAAGATAGAGGGATGTCCGTGCATGCTTTTGCCATTACAGCATGCAAATTATTAGAATATCGCAACGTCAATATCATATAATAATAATTTCAAGAGAAAAAAAAATCTAATAAATTATATTTTACTACCTACACACCAATTAGCAAAAGCTGGATTGATGGCCATAGCGCAAACACCGCGAGTATTTATAAAAAGTTTATTACATATATGAGCTTCCCTTCTATACTCTTTGTGTTTTGTACTCTAGTACCAACATGATTATCAGTTTCGCTCGCAGTATCGGAGCTGCGGCTGAACCGTCTCATCAGACTAGCCTCGGGAGATCTCAGAGTCGGTGCATACTTTACCCAAAAGTCACGATCCAAAGAGGTAATGCTGCAAGTACTCTGGGAACTCTTCCACACGGTAGTAATCCAGACGATAGTCAAAGTATCTTTATAAACAGGTCATCTTAAATCATAGGAAGTGTAAGTAAGTGTGAATTTTATAAAATTATTGGCGTAATTCGATTTTCCACTGACACTTGGAGTAATTTTTTGTAGCCAACTGCGTTTGTGGAATTAATTATGTGACTTAAGACCTGCTTTTCAATCTTAAACAGCTAATAACACATTTCTCTTTCTATTTCAGTTCGTGTGAGCGACATGGGTGGCACGAGCTCATAAATCAAAGCAAAAGGTTCCTAGAATTCGGTTCTAGGAACGTATGGTTGTTACAAAAAAGGGAGCAAATTTTTACTCGTGTTCTAGATGGTTACTAATACAATACCTATATTTATGTCACACAGTTCGGTACCTATCCCTAGAAAGAGTTCATCTCGCACTTAGACGGTTTTGATTATTATTCTTATTCGATAGATATTTCACAATAATCGTACCAAGATTCATGCATGTAGGTACTCGTACAATATAGGTAAAGACAAAAATGTAAAAAAAAATCTCGTCATAGGTCTCCATTATATTTTTTATATAATTACATATTTGTTAATTTTATTATTAGTTAGGCAACTCACCGAACTAACAAATATTCTGTAAATATTATAACTAAGTACCTATTACGGCTTTAAAAAAGGCCTTAGAAATAAGGTCCCGTGTTCTTATACGGAACCCTAAAAAGGTGTATTTATCATATACTCTTGGATATTATATATATATATATATATATATATATATATTTAATAACGTACATATCTATTTAGAATTATTAGAATTTATTTAATACATAAAATAATATGCACCCTAAAAATATTAAAAATAATAATAAAAAAATATCGAACCGTGTAAAAATTTAAGTATAGTCATGGAAGGTAAGTATTACTTACCCGCAATATAATTAGGTACTTATTTTACTCTAAGTTACGTTACTGTTACAGCCGATGTCCACCGTTGAACAAAGGCCTCCCGCATAGAGAGGGGGTTTATCATGATCCCCACGCTTGGCAAGCATCTCGGTCATCGTGGCAGGCATCCTAGCGATCAATCTTATATACCTATAACTAAAAGACTCCTTATTTTTGTAACTTTTAACGGCGGCTTGGCGGATTGAAGCATAAAAAATGTTATAACTTCGTTATTTCATATTCATCACCTAAGGGTTTCGTTAACTTTGAACTTTTATTCCTGTGAAAATTACGTTAAAGCTTTATCTGCTATAAAAAGTCAAAGCCAGCATCAGGCGCCATTCTTCAGTCCACTTTTTTTAGGTAGGGATGCGAACTTCGTGATCATTTGTTATTCATGCTAAAGATTGTCATTAAAAAATAAAACTCACGAAATTACAAACTTATCAACAATTTCCGATACTTATTCCACCCGTGTGGGGTCGGTGCAATATGTTTTCTTTAACAACACATCGTATGTTGTCCCTAACGCAGCATATATAACACAAGTCCAATCATAAAAGGTTTTGGCTTTTCTTTATGGTCAGTCTGACGCAAACTCTCGAGCATACTTTCATTAGTAGTATACCCGCTAGCTTTCGGTTAAATAGAACGGTAAGAAGGCTTTTTGGCGCCCAGTGTGAAGCAAAACACCATTCACATTGACATGATTGGTGGCATGCTGCTCACTAGGTGCATTTTCCCACTAAACGCTTAGATAGGATTCTAGTCTTCATTGAATTACAATCTCTTGTGTCATTGGTTTAGTCATAGTCTACCGGTTAATGGTTCGATCCAACGGGAACACGGTTATAGATTCTTTTAACGAGATCCAACAGGAGGAAACAGTCCTTATATTCTTAAACTGGGAACTGTACGGCGATACTACTTAGGATCTTATTTATAAATGCATCTTCAAGTTGAGATCGAGTTTTGGTGGACATTATTAAAAGTAAGCACATGGGTACTTCATGTAAATGTTACGGTGGAAACTTCAAAACTTTTACCCTCATATTTTTGTTGTGGTACTGGGTCGTGTTCAAAACATTTCTAATAGTAGGGACATTGTGTAATAAGTGCGGTAAGTAAGGAATTACGATCGAAGCTCTTGTAAAAGCCCGAAGTAGAAGACTGAGGGCTTTCTGAGTCGAAGTTCGTAATTCCCGTACCGCCCGTGAAACATACAATGATTTTTATCACATTTGCGAGTAAATAATTATGAATTATAACTTTAATAGACAAGTCAGCACAACTATTATTACGAAATAAGTGTTTTTTTTTTTAAGTGGATGGCGGGTTTTTTGACCACACCACAGATTATACAAATCCTTCGTTCAGAAACGTTAAAGGCATATACTTACGTAGGTATACAGCCATGCCGGAGTATAAAAAATAATATAATTGCGACGTATTCATACAAAAAAATTAAGTAACATGTAGCGAGATTGCAATGAAATTTAAGTTTAGGTAACATTTTAAGACAATTGTTCAATTGCGTGTAATCTCCTTACTCGAACTTGTATGAGATGTATGATGTGCTATAAATTACAGAAAATTACTTACCGACCTTGGGTTTCATGACAAAAAGAAAGCTCGAGGGTTATATATGTGGCATTACGGCCAAGTTAACCTGTATGTTTAGATACTGATTGCGTGCAAGTGTGATGAAAATGTGATTTTCGCTAAGGAATATAGAAGATTAGAGAAATCACTATGACAGTGAAATGTTTAAAAAAAGTTCTTTTCTACAGATGAAGTTAAGTAGACTGGTGGACTCCACACTGTCCCCTATGAGGGTTAAAGCAATACAATTAGAACACAAACGCCTACTGGTATAATCACTCGATCCGTAAAATTGGAGCGTGGGATCGATTCCAACTCGAAGTGAGATATTATATGCCTTAATTTATTTTCAAACATATACGCTTTGTTGTGTGTCTTTCATTGCATGACAGATGCCAATGTTTTATTTTAACAAAATACTACGAACAATATACGACACTACAGCTACTACAATGACAGTATTTAGACGACCTACAAGTTATTATGCTTATTCGTTGAGCCGATTTTTGTCATTTGTGCCATCATTTTGACGCACACGCGACGCATCGACCAAAAGCTCTGGTACGTTTTGGAAAATACGATGAGCTCCTAGTCCCCACGGACCCAACGTCTATTACACCAAATTCAGGTTAGCATACTTGCGCCGCTTGCTCTCGCGAAGTAGCCGCGGCGCTAGCCCTCACGTTGATTTCATAAAGATATTACGTTTATTTTAACCGTATTGTGTCTAGTGTCATTTATTTACTTCTGTGTTTTTTTGTGCGGTTAAAAGGTGTGGAAACAATTTCTTTTGAAGAACATGCATGAAACCGCGTTTACGTGCCCCTCATTTCACAGATTTTGTTAAGGCCAAGACCGTAATCAAAATAATTTCTTATTCGGGCGGAGCTAAAAGAAATGGGCGTTAACTTTTAACTCCTAAAAATATTCATTCGCACGGCGGCACTAGTCGCCGTACCACGCGTAGTATCGCTAAAATTGTAGAGTTTCGTGAACTATTAGAAGCGGCAGAACAGAAGTGTAAATATAACAACATTTTTATCTGCAGTTACTGCGAACCGCTGTAGGGTAATAAAATATCATTACTTGTAGGTATAGAAATATTTAATAGACTAAGCGAAGCGAGGTGGAGCTCTGAGCACTGTATATTTCCCCGTCAATAAATATTGATTACCTGATAGACCTTCTTGAAATTTGGTAGAAAGATACCTCTTTCATAGTAACATTCGAATCGAATTAACAGCTTCACCGCATGGTCGAAGGGCATTTTGCGAATGCCCGCCTGGCTAGCGACCACCCTCAAGTGGAAAATCTGTCACCAAGCACCTTCGCAAAATGCCCTACCACCATGCCAAATTACTGGTTCTAGAGGACTCATAGCGGCACATACCGTTAAGTGCTTGGCGACAGATTTTGTACTTGAGGGTGGTAGCTAGCCAGGCGGGTAATCGCAAAAACCCCTACCACCATGCAAAATTACTGGTTCTGGAGGACTCAGCGGCATTTACCGTTAAGTGCTTGGCGACAGATTTTTTACTTGAGGGAGGTAGCTAGCCAGGTGGATATTCGCAAAATGCCCTACCAACATGCCAAATTACTGGTTCTGGAGGACTCATAGCGGCATTTACCGTTAAGTGCTTGGCGACAGATTTTTTACTTGAGGTAGGTAGCTAGCCAGGTGGATATTCGCAAAATGCCCTACCAACATGCCAAATTACTGGTTCTCAAGGACACATAGTGGCTTACGCCGTTAAGTGCTTGGCGACAGTTATTCTACTTGAGGGTGGTAGCTAGTCACGCGGGTATTCGCAAAATGGCCTATCATCATGCTAAATGACTGGTTCCCAAGGACACATAGCGGCTTACGCCGTTTAGTGCTTGGCGGCAGATTTTCTAGTTAGTAATATAATTATAATCAATATCATATAACTATAAAATCACCGTATCACACGTACAGTACCCTAAAAATAACAATATGAAATATTGTACTACGGGTTAAAAATCTAGGTACCTACTAAAATAGGAATTAACAATGCCGTGTCTAAACTTTTATCATCTCGCTCAAAGAACTTATTATAAAGATTTTATAAATCAATATAATGAAAAGTACTCACTCAATATTTTTTTTGATTGGGGGTCAATAATGTATAACTTGCAAACTAACCTATGGTAAAAAATATTGCATTAATTCGTAAAATAAATGCACTAAAATGATGGCGTAACGAACGGCACAGATCCCACGTCCAAACGGCCCGAGCGCTGCGGGCAGACTGATTTTCGTTGCGATTTATTCTTGCCACCAGGGAATTTTGTGCCAAAAATTCTTAAAAATGTTTTTAACACAAGTAAGTACATATTTCATTAGAGTATAGTATAAGCTATTTTATAAAAAAAGAATTGTTATCCTAACTTTAACTAATCCTCTTAAATAAATAAAAAACAGTCCAAAACGGGTGGTCGATTACAATTTATTACAGAAGAACTAATAAGTTCAAATAAAAACGGATTAACAAACTCACTAAATAAAGAACTAAAGATTACAATATATTTATTTCGCATATTTTGAGCTCATAGTTTTAGTAAAAAAAGATTCCAAAAGTGCGCGTTTCACTACGGTGATCGCCTTAATAATTATGCTTCTGTGATAAAGTAGCGAAATCAAAGCACGCTAATGACAATAACTGACTGAAAGAAGTAGGTATTTGCTGTTTTTGAACAGCCTGATATCGATCATTTCAATATTTGAACTAAACATACCACAAAATAAAGTAGGTAAAGCGGAACATAAGCTCAATTTATTTTAACATAAACTTCACTAACCCAGTGTTACCTATTTATCCTTCCCATGTCGGTGGGTTAAATATTTAAAAAATTGACCCTAGATTTACTCTTAACTTTTGATGGTGCATAATAAATTATATATTCAACTCTGTGTTACCAGTTAACTCAGAGTTAATGAAGTTAGCTATGCTACGAGCGCTTCAATCAAGCGAATTTCTTGCCATAGGTACATAGTGTAATACCCAAGTAAAATATTTTTTGCTGGGATAATAATTTGCAAGAAGATGATATGTGCTGAATGTTCAGTTACATCCTGGTAGGGCTACCAACTAACATCCTTATAGAGTGTTACTACCAAGGAGGCGGCAGTTAATAAAACCAAAAATCATTATATTCAAAGATCCACAGACGCGTTACTGATACAGTCACTTAAGCTGAAATAGATAATCAAATTGTGTAGTGGACGTACCAGAAAAATTAGATTTCTTCAGAGTTGAGTAGAACAGTTTTGATTAAAACTGTAAAAAATAAAAAGTATATGATATTACAGTACATCAGTTAATTTATTACGTTGTATTACAATTTAATGCTAAATATTTATATATTTCAAATTTTATCTGTAATGAAAAATTAATAAATACCTCATTTTAAACATGATATCTATCTTAAAATAGTAGTTTATGCCAGTACCGGCAAGTGAATTGCACTGTAGAGGACTTCACAGTTATCAATTTATATTTTATATTATGTACTCAAATACAAATAGCACTATAGTTATTTGTATATATTTTGGCCACCTTTTATCATTATTCTCTTCAAATATGAAATGGTGGAAAATACCTTACTACCAAATACACATAAAAAACACCTAGAACATAGCCTAGCAAAATGACCCAACTGTATATAATCAATAATTATGTCCTGTAGCTGTTCAGGTACGCGACATAATTCTACCAAGAATCACTTTGTCCCAACACCCCAGTTAAGTGGCTTGTCAAAACTTCTTCTCGCACGGCATTCCCCTTTGATTTATGACTTCGATATGTCAATTTAACGTCACTCAGTATGATTTATAAGGTCATGTGAGTAACCTTACGTGTGAGTTTCGAATCACGCACAAAATATTAGTTATTTGTTTAAAAATTCAAAATCAGTTGTTCTCAGCTGATATTTTTCATCACTGAAACATAATAGAATAGAGTATGGTATATGGTGAATAAATATTTATTCACCATATAACTTTGGATGTTATACAAGGCAAGTGAAATTACATTATTAAGAATATTCTAAATACATTTAACAACTACTTATTATATATCCTGCTAGGTATATGCAAGTACATTAACTAATCCCATTTAGAGTATTTAGTACAAGTATTAAAGTAGAGTGAGGGTATATAATGAGGTCGTATGTAGTTCCAATCTTCCTTCATCAATTATTTAAATATTATTCCAAATTTTCATTATAAAACATGGATTCAGTTAGGCGCATCGTCAAAAATTAATTCAAATAGTTTAATGGATTAGAAATTCATTGTGTATGATTAATTAAATAATAGCTTGTTTTAAGTTCTTCTGTTTTATTTTCTAGGATTGAATTTTGCTTGGGAGGTGTTTTTTCTAAAACTGCAATGTTAGAAACCTGAAACAGCTGCAGGATTATATACTGTGAACCTGTACAATATAGTAGAGTCTAGGTAGGTAGGTGTATAGTAGTAGGGTAGGTTAGGATTGAAGTCAGTACTATTTTTTGTATTAACCTCTTTACTTATTTTATAAATCAATTCATTTGCAGTGTTACGTGATAATATCTATGTAGAGTCAGCTAACAAACATGGAGATGAACGTTAAAAAATTTAAAATGTGATATCCTTAAAACTTTTCAAGATTTACGTTATTTTGCCACTTAGTACTTTATCAGCCGGATAGTCCACTGCTGAACATAGCCTCCCCCAATATCGAGGTGGGTTTGCCATAATCCCCATGCTTGACAGGCGTCTTAGGGATCGCAGTGTGACATATCAGTTCCTGAGAAAGCGCTGCTGCCCACCTTCTGGTGTGAATTATCGAAGCTGGTGTGTTACCCTTAGTCTCCTCTTGCGACAGCCACGGGTAGAGATTGATTGATTGAGTGATCACGGGTTGTCATTCTAGACGGCATCCCACGGGCATTAAGTACTACAGAAGCATTATTAGATTAATTAGTAAGTACGTAGGTTTAGTAAAATATGAGCCAGTATTTTTTAGGGATCTCTAGATAATAAATACTTGCGTATGAGTTTACATTTTATTTAAGTTGAAATCTCAGTTGTTGTTCTCACCTCGCGCCAATAAGCTGTGCATTTTGGCCACGGAGCTTGATAATAATTATTTCTGCGATTGCTTTGGTTGGGACTCCGTTCTTGCGCAATGAATAACGACCTTTATGGCGTTGATGATATGGTTGAACACGAAGAGGTGAATGGAGTCGGAAACGTTCAAGCGATTTTAGGAGAAGAATTACCGAGTTATACAATCATAGCATGCGGTGCTCTTATATGGAAGTAGAAGAAAATAGAATATGAAAAAGAAAATGAGACGATATTTTCGGTGATCAAGGATGGAATACTGTGGATAAAAGTAATAAAATAATTCACAGGTCAAGTCAGGAGTTGATGGAAAAGATCAAAATTTCGGTGACTTGCACTAATGCATTGCCTAAGCAATTTGACGTAGCTCGGTTATTTACGGAAAACTAAACCAGGTCAAGTACATACATAACTACACAATTTACAAAAAGATTTAGCTCGGATGTTGATGCTAAAAAAGTGTCAAGTGTCAAACATACGATAATTAATAGATTCAGGCGTTACCTTGCGGAAACCCATATTTAATAATAACAAATATTTCAAAAATATCTTACGAAAACATTATAGTCATTGTTGCGTAAATAGAATTTTTAGCTGATGAGAGGAAAATGTATTGAATCACTTACCCAGTGCCGCGTGGCGATAGCTCCTGTTACCGGGCCCGGGTTTGATTCCAGAAAGGTTTTGCAGGTTCTGGCGACTCGTGTATGTTCCTTATGCTAATTTCACAAGCACTTAAAATATTTGGAGAAGATAGTATTATATTCCTCCGCGGTTTGTGTCACACGCGTAAAGTCAGCGAACGAGATGTTGCTGGGAAGACGGACGTCGTAAGAGTGTTTTGTTTCTAATGTGATAGGTGGCAGCACTTGTGGCTGCTGGGAGCGTATACCGCCTGAAGATACTGCGGATGCTTCAAGTTTATGACCCAATACATTTCCATTTTAAATTATTAAAGATAATGAGTATTGTATTGTTTGCGCTAACAGGATTAAGAGAAGCTAGATGCTACTTATCCATAAGGCTTGACAAATGCTAATGGTAATACGGAACATGCCGCCGACCTTAAAATATGTACGTATTTTAACTAAATAGGTACTACTACTAACTACATCTAAAACTACAACTAGAATATCTATTGTAAATAGGATAATATCTACCTATTCGAGGGGTAGAGGACAGACCTTCACGACAGGTCTCTTTGTAAGGGAATTACCCATGCGCACTGTGACTACACGAGTAACACCGTCGGTTCCGGGATGTAACTTGTGCACACGTGCCAGACGCCACTGCAAGGGCGGCAGCGAGTTGTCTACCAGCACCACTACTGTACCCTCGGTGAGGGGTGTGTGAGATGACTCGCGGAACCATTTACTTCGTTGGGAAAGCTGATGTAGGTATTCTACGCTCCAGCGTTTCCAAAAATGTTGCACTGCTTATTGTATAACTTGCCAGCGAGCAAGGTGTGATATATTTTCTAATTCATAATTCACTTCTGGAAGTGAAGTTAATGGTTCCCCGATGAGAAAATGTCCGGGTGTTAGTGGTAAAGGATCAATAGGATCGTTACTTTGAAGAGTTATAGGTCTAGAGTTTAAAACGGCCTCTATTTGACATAGAAGTGTATTAAACTCGTCATAATTTAAAGTTAGATTGCCTGCGACGCGATGTAAATGGGTCTTCATGCTTTTGACCCCGGCTTCGAAAATTGAACCAAAATGGCTTGCGTATGGTGGATTGAAATGCCACGTAATAGAAAGTTGATTAAGTTTATGGGTAAGTTCCGTTTGATTGGTTGCGTTATTAAGAAATGTGTAGAGTTCCTTGAGATATCTGTTGCAGCCAACAAAGTTGCGACCGCAGTCAGAAGTCGAATATGTATCAGTGCATAACCCACGCCGGGAAATAAGGCGTCGTAAAGCATTGAGAAACGATTCAGTGGATAAGTCAGGTACGACTTCCAAATGCAGTGCTTTTGTTGACGTACAAACAAAGACGCTGACGTATGCTTTTATAACTTTAGCATTACGTTGCGGACCAGATTTAAGGTAAAAATGGCCGGCAAAATCAACGGCTACGTGCAAAAACGGGCGAAGAGCACGTACTCTTGCAGAGAGAAGAGGCGCCATAATAGGCTGCGGCGCAATAGGTCGAGTGCGAAAGCATCGCACGCAAAGTCGGGTTTGTGAGCGAATAGCGCGGCGCGCTGATAATATCCAGTATTTCTGAGATATTAAAAACTGTAAGGTTTGCGGACCTACATGTAGATGAGTCAAGTGGTAATAATTTATTAAAAGTTTTGTTATTGCATGTCGCTGAGGTAAAATGATCTGATGCTTAGCATCGTAAGGAAGGTGGCAATGTTGGATTCGGCCGCCGACCCTAAGAAGACCGGCTTGATCTAGAAAAGGTCTGAGTTTTTGAATACGGTTAGAGCAGTTATCGCCATTAGAAATGCGCGATATATCGTCCGCAAATTCTTGTTGTTGAACAAGATAAATTATTTTATGGAGAGCTGTTTTTGTTTCGCGGACTGTAATTGGTAAAGATAATGATATCGTAATCTTATGACATTTTTGAGCTAGGCGCATAAATAGAGAGAATACCCGTAGAAGCTTGGTTAGCGACGAAAATCGCTCGATGAATTGTGTCAAAAATTCAGGTTCGGAAGCTGACGTAGAAACAAACGCAAGTAAGTTTTTACGACGTTCTTCATCGGTATTAAGGTCAACTTTTGAAACTGGCCACTTCGTTTGGTCATCAGAAAGCCAAGAAGGGCCATGGAACCAGTGCTGTTGATTTAACTGTGAAGGTAAGACACCGCGGGACGATATATCCGCTGGGTTATCTTCGGATCTCACGTGACCCCAGTGTGCAGCAGGAACACGTGATGTTGTCTCAGTTATGCGATTAGAAACGTAGGTACGCCACTCATGCGGTGGTGACCGTAACCAAGCTAAAGTGACTGCTGAATCACTCCAGGCGTAAACGTCTTTAATAGATATAATGTCACTATAAGTGTTTAGAATCTTTTCTATCAATTTAGATAGGAGAAGGGCACCTGCTAGCTCTAGTCGTGGAAGACTGACCCGTCGTAACGGGGCAAGTTTCGTTTTTGCCAGTAGTAAGTATACTTGCATAGTACCACATGCATCAATAATACGAAGATAGACGCATCCTGAAATTGCTTTCTCTGATGCATCTGAAAAACCATGTATTTGGACTTCAGTACTGGCCGGAAGTACATATCGCGGTATTGAAATAGTCTGTAGTAAGTGAAGTTCAGATATGAACTTGAGCCAAAGCTCGCTTATTCCTTGGGGTGGGGCTTCGTCCCAGCCTGTTCCAGCAACCCATAGAAGTTGAATCAAATGTTTTGCTAGTAATATGATCGGACTTAGAAATCCTAAAGGATCATATATCTTAGAAATTTCCGAAAGCATTATGCGTTTCGTACATGTTTGAGTTGTAGATTGAACTTTGTAGGAAAAGCAATCTGAATGGGGACTCCATTTGAGACCTAGTACTTTCACTGAAGAATCAGAGTCAAGTGCTGATAAAATATGCGAGTCGTCTTTGTTACATTCATCGTTATGAACAGCAGATAAAAATTCAGAACTATTGCTTGTCCATTTTCGTAACTCGAAAGAGCCTGCTTTGCATATAGCAGTGAGTTCGCGTTGAAGAGAAAGAGCATCTTCGAGAGTCTGCGCCCCAGAAACACAATCATCAACAAAAACTGAGTTTAGAAGCACTCGAGAAGCAAGTGGATATGAAGCTGCCTCATCCAAGGCTAATTGGCGTAGAACGCGCAATGCAAGGAAAGGTGAACTGGCAACACCGAATGCCACCGTGCATAGGCGGTATTCTTGGACAGGATCAGTGGGAAGTTTTCGCCAAAGAATCCGTTGAAAATCGCGGTCTTGTTCGCGTAGGTTAATGAAGCGATACATCATTTTGATATCTACAGTAAAAACAATTTTGTTTAATCGGAATTTCAAAAGAACTTCTGTTATATCTTGGTGAAGTTTTTCACCAATTAGTAAATTGTCATTGAGGGAGCGTCCGGACGTAGTCTTGCATGACGCATCGAAAACTATCCTCACTTTAGTGGTAGCCGCGTTTTTTCTTACTACGCAATGGTGCGGTATATAGTAAGGCGTTTTTTCGCAGTTTGAAGGATCTGGGACAGTCTCCATATGACCCATATCTATATATTCCTGAAAACACTGGGTATACTCTGCTCGTAAAGCAGGGTCATGCTCAAGTCGTTTTTCGAGTTTGTGTAAACGAGACCAAGCGATATCGCGAGAATCCCCGAGAGGGGGAGCATCCCTTTTGAATGGAAGTGCAACTATATATTTTCCGATTTCATCACGGCTGTGAGTTTCAACGAAAATCTTCTCACATAGTTCTTCCTCTTTAGTCATTAGTTTGTGTTCAGAAACTGACTCGAATTCCCAGAACTTCATAAGCTGCAGGTCCAGCTGACAAGTGCTTAGGTTTGTATGCACTTGAACAGGAATTGAGTGTGCGATTTTACCATTTAATAAATAGCCAAATATGCTGTTGATTGCTACTGGTGTATTGTGTGGACCTTTAATATTGTCATTTAGTAAAATGCGGTCCGTGTAGTCAGAACCAATAAGTAGCTCTACGGGACGTGCCGAACGTAATTCAGGGTCCGCAAGAGGCAAATTTTGTAAGTGCGATATTTGTTCGAAAGTACTTGGAATGGAGGGGACATACGACGTAATCTTTGGTAAGATCAGTGCTTCAACAAAAAGTTTCGGTTCCGTCTTGTCATGAGGCGTAACTTCAACGATGACAAACCCACGCGGCTGCTCGCTTCTATCCCCTATTCCCGACACTGTTGTGCTAACATGCGTGTGAAATCGCGGCAGGCCTAAGCGCTGAACACATGATTCCGTGATAAGAGTAGCCTGCGAACCCTGGTCCACAAGGGCACGCACGGGTCGTGGGGTGTAGGTACTGTAGGTACTTGAATCTGACGGACGGACGTTAACGAGCGCGGTAGTGAGTAAAACCGTACAATTGTTGTGATGCCCCGAAGATACATGCGAGGGCGCGAGCGCATTCGATGTTTCCGCTACCAAGCTGGCATGCTCAGGGGAAGATTCCGCTTCTAAAGCAAATGCCGGTTTAGGGGAAAATGAATCCGCTGCTAAGCCCGAGGCAGGCGTAGAGGTTTTTGCAACCAAGTCTCTATGTTTAGGGGAGTAGATATCCGCTACCAAACTGGGGGATTGGGGAATAAATGAGTGTTGATTCGAAAACGTCACATTAGATACGTTCTTATCTGAATCTGTGTCATTATGTATAGAAGTGTGGTGCCGCTGTGAGCAAACACGACAGTTGTGCTTTGATTTGCACTCGTTTAAACTATGACCAGCACATAAACAATTAATGCATATTTTGTTTAACGAAATAAATTGTTTTCTTTCAGTTAAAGTCAGTTTATTAAAATGTTCGCATCGATATAAAGTATGTGAAGAATTCTTGCAAAAGGTACATTTTACTTTCGGCGAGTTATCATTAGTATAAGTAGCAGCATGAATGTTCACGGCGCTGGTGTGACGCGCTGGTGTGGCCGAGCGCTGCTGATCTGAGTAGGAGCGGGCGATGACGGAGCGCGCGGCGGCGGCGGCGGCGGAACCCGCGGTGGCCGAGCCCGTGGAGCGCGCGGGATGCGCGAGCGACGGCGCGTATCGAACGGCATTCATCGCACGGCTCTGTACTGAGGATGACATAACTTCCGAGGCCGATAACTCCTTATCGAGGAACTCTAGTAATATATCCACAGAAGGTATTTCACTTGATGACGTCAGAGAAATTTCAAAACGTTTGCGAATTTCAGGGGTAATTTTGCGTAATAAAATATTTAAAAGTATAAAACTCCAATGTTGAACCGGTAGATCTAAAGATTTTAATGCGGTTAAATTCTCATGATAAACGTTAAGAATATGACGTAAGCTTTGTTCTGTGTTTCTTTCATTCATGGGTTGAACGTCTATTATTTTATCTAAGTGTTTAGTAGCAATAATGCGCTTGTTTTCATAACGATTCAGTAATACTTGCAAGGCATTTTCGTAATTAACTTCAGTTATAGGTATTGATTTGATTAAATTAAGTGGTTCACCGCGTAACGACAACAACAAATATCGAAAACGTTCAACGTTTGATAAACTTGAATTATCATGTACTAACGATTTATATAAATCGTAAAACGCATTCCATTCTGTAAGACTGCCGTTGAATGTAGGCAAAGATAACACAGGCAGGCGATGGTGAACCGGTTGCTGTGGCGATGTGTGCGCGCAAACAGCTGATGCATTTGCAATGCTTTGTTTACGTTTGATTTCTTTCGTTTCATCCAGAACGACTTGAATTTTGTAGTATAAATTATCAAATTGTTCGCGAATGGCTAAATGTTCCTCTTTTTTGAATTCACCGTTTTTTGCTGCATATTTTTCGATTTTAAGTTGAACTGCTATGAATTGCTTTTTAATTAAATTTAATTCTTTTACACGGACACGAAATTCGGCTTCATCTTCGGAACAATCAATCATACGCCGAAGACTTGAAATACATAAATCTCTTTCGAAAGTAAGTTGTTCGTATTCCATGATTCTGCTAAGAAAGTAGGTAAACCAGTAATAGAAGTACGAATATTACGAAGAACTTGCGGTGATTGATACGTTAAAGTATATGTTAATTGAAATAGATACGAGTATAGGTATTTATTAATATGTAGTATGTAGTTTGATTGTAAGACTTTGGATGTTAATATTTAAGAATAAGGCTATTAATAGATTAAAACATTCTCACGCGTAACGTAAAGAACGTCTTAGGGATAGTGACCAGTGCGTAACGCTAGTGCGACTATCGCAATACTATAATAGTAATTGACAAGTATTGGCAAATTATTAGATGTTTAATAATTAGTGTATGTGATGTACTATGTACGTAATACTATAGTACGTATGGTGTGTATTGTCGTAAACAGATACAGCTAAATAACTAAAGTGCATATAGGTATGTATATACATATAAATCTTAAATACTTTAGAGGCTTATCGCTTTTGCTATCGCGCGCTTGCAGTGGCGCTCCAGCATTCGTGCACCGCTTCGAGTAAACTGCGTTTGTGTGTGAACACTATCTACCCTCGCAGAGAAAAAAATGTTAAAGTGGCAAAATTTCGAATATTTTGGCTATTTAACTATAACTAAACTATTGAAATACGTAATATGACAACAGATAAGTACAATACTCAGTGGATTGTTCTAGTACAATCGCTGCCTGAGATTATATTTCGTAATTAGAACCGACGCGTGGGGTTCGTAAATTATTGGAATTTTGTTAGTTCTCAGAGACAATTAGCACAAACAATACACAAGACCATTTGCTATTCGGTTCGAAGGTCCAAAATTATGTTGCGTAAATAGAATTTTTAGCTGATGAGAGGAAAATGTATTGAATCACTTACCCAGTGCCGCGTGGCGATAGCTCCTGTTACCGGGCCCGGGTTTGATTCCAGAAAGGTTTTGCAGGTTGTGGCGACTCGTGTATGTTCCTTATGCTAATTTCACAAGCACTTAAAATATTTGGAGAAGATAGTATTATATTCCTCCGCGGTTTGTGTCACACGCGAAAAGTCAGCGAACGAGATGTTGCTGGGAAGACGGACGTCGTAAGAGTGTTTTGTTTCTAATGTGATAGGTGGCAGCACTTGTGGCTGCTGGGAGCGTATACCGCCTGAAGATAGTGCGGATGCTTCAAGTTTATGACCCAATACATTTCCATTTTAAATTATTAAAGATAATGAGTATTGTATTGTTTGCGCTAACAGGATTAAGAGAAGCTAGATGCTACTTATCCATAAGGCTTGACAAATGCTAATGGTAATACGGAACAGTCATGTTTTAATAAAACACTTAAAAAAAATATATCTAGTGATAATTCTGACTAATTATTACCGACTGTTAAGCTGACGTGACGCCCCGCAGCCAAAAGGAAGAATTTTTGACGCGTTTTGATTCTACACGAACCTCAGGAGCTCTTGACTCTTTGAGCGCATGATCGACACTTGGGGTCTTGGTTTGGGTCGTGTAGAAGTGAAATGAATCGAAAATTCTTCCGGTTTAGCTTAACCGGAAGAATTTTCGCAAGCATTTATGACGTCACGTCGGCTTAACAGAAAAATTAGGCGGAATTGTCACTAAATTTTATTTTTATAATTTTTTAACTTACAATATTTCTTACGATATTTTTAAAATATTTGTTATAGTTAAACATACTCCGTTTTCGGGTTGGCGAAGAAAAACTTCCGAAGTGGACATCTGTTATAGTATTATGAAAACGTTGAATTATACCTCTTTTGATGCAGACATACTTAAAAACATCAAAAGTGAGTATGAAATAGTTTCAATCAAGCATCTAAATAGGCACAATACGGAGAATACATCTAGCGCCAAGAATAACAATATTTGGGCCCCAGTGAAACTATACGTTTTGGTTTCAGAGGCTCATCACTCCCAAGATAATGTATGTACATAGGTTCATATATTCAAAGGAGATTTCTACAACCAAAGAGAGGAATATGCACCTATAAAATAAATGAAATAATATTTTTTCGTGTAGCGACTTCTATAAATAACAATTTAACTATTATTATATTTGGACCAATAAGAGTGTTAGTAATCCTCCTCTCTCCTAAATTTTGTGGTCCCAACAGGGTCTGTAATGAACTTTTACTTATTTTGAACATCTTTATCTTTGTCTAAACTACAGAAAACAATAAAGTATTGAGTATTAAGACCTTCAAAACTGCTCAACCAAGAACCAATATAAGTACTACAATTAACAATAAACATAATTCAAAATAGTATATAGCTTGCGGTAAAGATCCATTCCTTAGGGATAAAAGGTCTACATAAAAATCGTTAATCGCAATAAGTGCGTTAAAGTGGAGTGCGTAAATAAATAAGTGCGAAGCTAAACAATATTTTCCATTAGTGTCATAAAAGGTAACATTTCGAAATAACCGCGAGGCCGGGGCCATATTCACGTGTGATAATGCGCAGTAACATTTTATAAGGGATCTAAATGCGAGCAGATGGCACAATGTGAATCGCTGGTAGTACTTCCCGGTACGGCCGCAATCTGCCATTACATTTTATGCAAACAGTTTCGAAATCATTTCGTTTGTACAATTTACAAAATAGAACCAATAAGCGATATACCACTTCACGCCAATAAAAGCCTTCCGGTTACCAACTAACATCTCACCTAAAATATCTCAAGAAAATATGAAAATACCTAATTCACGACAGTTTGAGAGGTTTGAGCACGAACACGGTCTCGATTACGTAGGAATGAAACCGTGGGATCGAGGCGACGTCGACGTCGCTTCGTGATATCGTTCCGATAGTGAATCACCTTCCTTATTGAGCGCGTGGCAAATAGCTCACTTCCCGGCTGGTTACAAACAGAGTTGAAATATCATGCGCCCAGTTTCCAATACTGGCTGTTTGTTTTATCGTAATACAATAATACATTTTTCTATTTGGGTCCACGCTATGAAAACGATATGAATTCGTATTTTTAATATCATTCGGCAGTGAATGAGCTTTTTACCAATAGCTCTAAAAAAAGTTTTAAACTATATCAGAAGGTAGAAGTACAACCTACGAAGTAAGACAGAAGCATTGAAAGATTGTCTCTCCTGTCTCTTTTCCCCGAACAGTCGGAAACAACCCTTGCATGGCAAAATTCCAGTCAAGAACTTTTTAAATTCCACAGCCCATCAGATTGAGCATTATTTTCTCCTGATACTGCCCCTCCATTCTCGCCCGAAACAAATGCCCTATTCATTCAACTTCTCTCGACGAATGTGATATTGAATCAAGCAATAAAAAATAGGAAAAATCAAGCACACCAATGATGGAACATAGGATAATCGCGTCATTGAGCTGTTGGAGCTGTCCCACCATCTGCTCAGTCGTACAGGCATCTGTCCCTGATAAATAACGTAAAACCCGTGAAATTTGCCTCAGCAAACATGCCATATGTTCTCCACTAGCTTGATATCCATCAGCTCCTCATCTTAAACTCTATCCCTAAAAAAATCTGTGTAAGAATACATTGTGATCAAAAAATTTACAAATAATATGCTGTCCAAAATATTACAAAACCATTTATTCAGTTGGACTCTGCGATGCTCTTATGAAGGCCAATTGTAGTGTAAGTACCGTAAAAGGACACTATTCGTAGAAAGATATAGCTTAATAGCCAAGTTCAAGAAGTTCTTTTATGCGTGAGAAATGTTGTATTATATTCTGTTAAACGAGCAATATTTGTGTCACGAACTCAAATACTAACGATAACGATAAAGTTTTCAGTAGGTATAAGTATTAGTAAAAAATCGATCTAGCTTCTCTAATCTCTGGGAAACTTCGTTTTATATCAGTAACGAATGGTGCTGTATCGCACAGTTTCTTATTTTGTGATATTTTTGGAAATTAGTTACATAGAATTCACAATTATATTTTCAAATCGACTTCTTGGGTTTTCAAAAGGGCAATAGTCGTGCTATTTATTTTTTTAATTTTTATTTATAATTTTTGATATGAAAATCCAATCAATGTATAGTTCAATATAGCTTTAATCTATGAAAAGTAAGAAACCCCACTCAGTTTTCAAATAAATTTACTTTCCTAGCGTATGAAATTTAATTTACTTGCAATCTGCTGAGTATATAAGTGTTTAATTATAGTAATACTACATCCGGACGAACCTCTACATAAAAAAGGAATTAATGGAATATTATTAACACCCGATTATAACAACAATAACTTTCAAAACGGCTGCTTTAAATAAAACCTGTAATATAATAAAATGATGGAAATGGAACACTACGAAAACAAACATTCAAAGAATAAACCTAATGAACGATAAATGGTTTTCCTTTCAAGATTAATTTCCCGAATGCGACATGTAGAATTTTCCTGTCGATGTTGCGGGCGGGCGGGGCGGGACGTGGGCGGGCGGCGGAGAGGGTAATCGAATGTCATACGCGGTCGTACCCGACAGAACTATTCAGGAGCTGCCAGCTGGCGCACTCCACGCCCTGATTTATATCCCTCGAGCTGTCCAACTTTCTGCACCTCGTTCCTGCAACATTTGTACATGACATCTCAAATGTTTTGAGAAACAACACGAAACTCACAGCGCGTGTTACGTTACGTAACAATACATTAACCAAACTACCTACGCCTGTCAACAAAAGCGCCATAATATACAAGAATAATATATTATATAACCAATTGTATATAAAGATAAATATTATATAAAACTAGAGACTACCGGATTTTTTAAGCATACAGAATATAACTATTTCCTTCGGATAGTAGTGAAACTGTAATTGGCACTAAATGCGACGTTTGGGAATATCTCCGACAGACAAACCAAAGCGTACGTAACGCAGGCTCCGAGCATCGCCAGGGGCTCTCATAAACTCATTAAAAGTTGCCTCCATATACTAAAACGACTGACCTTATCCATATAGACGGCAGTTTTAATCGAGACCGCTTTACGAACCATTAAATTCCACGGGCGGTTATTGTCGAGCTGGGATCGTTAAATGAAATTCTAGACATAGTAGCCAGTAGCTCTACCCCGTAATGGCACACGGATTTGCAAAATTAACTTATAAATAACGCATACAATCAACGTTGAACTGAAATCGATGCAAAACTAAACTCAATGCAGAGTACTTAAGTCTTAAGCAATCTAATTATTTTCATCGTCGTTAATTTCGTAAACATGCCTCGTTTCAACACATGAGCTTAAAAATAAAAACACGTTAATAGCGTTATATGTTTTTATTATAACCGTTTAAGCACAATGCTTGTTAGCATTATTGACGTCAAGCCACCACGCCGTCGTTGCGCCGCCCCAACAATGCCGAGTTAACAAAATAATAAGAAAAAACTGCGCACAAAGAAAGCAGCTGCCGCGCCAGCCGCCTTAACCATATGTACATAAATTGTAAATCGAAGTAAACGAATCGAAAGGATTGCTGAAAGTCAAACGAGCAGTAAGCTTATTCTTGACGCCAATTTATAGGTTCAAAGGTGCGCCGTCGACTAAATGGTCCTGTATAAACTCATCACCTTCTCAGCACCGCCTCTTCCATGTAAGAGGGATTTCGCTCGTTCATTCACCTTAAATCGACGTCATTCCGAGAGGCAAAATAGAGCACTTCTAAAAAGAGTTTCCGATAAAAATCCCCCATCAAATTTTTTCAATATCCATTTACGGCGGAATAAGAAGGGATTATGCGCAAACCAAAACCCTTTAATCCGAGATATAGGTTATTGAAACATTGCGCGGGGTGTCGACGAATTACATCGGAACGTTCACATATCTATGCGTATAATCTTTCTAATCTGCCTAGACCTTTTTCCAATAATTGAGAAAGGATTCAGAAGTCGTTTCGATTTAAATCTGTTCACGAAAGCAACTTCGCACCATCTGGTGTGAAACGCTATCTGAATGAGGTGCAAAGAATTATAAAATTTGAAACAGATTGAAGCCATTCGTTTGTATTAAACGACACAGGATATTAACATATTACATACAATATTTGATTTAGAAATATCACGTTACAAATTAAGGAGTAAAGGAGCAACTGATCTCAGCTTTGGTGCTAATGCAAAGCGAGTTTTCCAGGAGATTTAGATCTTATCTAGATTCATTTTATCGACTTATACAATATTAAAGTAGCTTAGTTCCTAGTGTCATTTAATTGAAATCATGTTTAATTAAAGTTTCAGTCAACCGTAATTACAGTGCAATGGGCCAATTGGCCCCGTGAGGTGCCGTGCTATGTCACCCCCCATACCTACCTGTGGGTGTCGTCAGATGCGACTGAAGGTAAAATACCGGAAGGTAGGCAGCAGCGCCATCTGAGGAATTGTTACTTAAACTGCGATCCCCAAGCCACCTGTCAAGCGTGGGGATTATGCAAACCGCTGATTGGAAAGTCCGCGACACCCACCATAATCCCCGGACCTTGATTCAATAAATTACCACTTATTCCGAGTTTGTACCACTTTTTACAAGGGAAAAAATACAAATTCGATAAGGCTGTCAAAACCGCCTTCAAAGATTTTATTGATTATCGCTCCCACAACTTGTGCAGCAAGGCAATCAATGAACTACCGATTTATTAATAATATAACATACATGGTTAACAATGGTAAATACTTTAATTAATTAATTAAAATAATTTCATTTAAAAAAATCGTTTTGTGCTTTCCATACTAAACGCCAATTTCATATCTATGGACCTAATATGTAGTTGTATAACCGTTTTTACAATGGACCAGAAAGAAAACAATTCAACAAAACAATATTCTTGTATCGGGATCGCCTTGTTTTATACTTTTTGTTTTTACTATTTTAAATATGCGCCGTTAAGTGTTTGCTGCACACATTCTGAGAAAATTGAATCCACCTACCTGGGGTCTTATTGTCTAATTCAATATACAGGGATATATATAGGTAGTAGTATCGGCACATGAATAACTAACCGTTATTTTTTGTAATGCAAAAAATAACGGTTCTTTATTCATGTGGTATAGGTAATAAATATATTATTGTATCATGATGCATATGATCTTCATTTTGAAATTTAAACTCCACAATGGCCATCGTTTTGATGTCAAGTCAAGTCAAATGTCAGTATTATGTCAAAGTAACTCCATCTCTATTATAATTATAGTTACACAAGAAGACCCATGTTAAGGTTCTTTTAAATGTAAGACGGAGAGAATACAGCTCTTGCCCTAAAACAAATATGTTAGCCCTTGTATACCTCTACATAATGTAGGTACATTAATATTCAAAAGACGTGAAATATTGGTTTCTAAATGTGTGCGTAGTATAAGAGGCACATACCAGTCAGAGAAATTATAAAGTATGAGATAATCTGTGGTATGACATTTAATATGACGGATATATTTATGTGCGACGTAATCCCAAGAGGAAGGATACCTACTTTACGAGTATAATCGATACAACTACGATTGGTAGAATAGAATAGAATAGAATATATTTATTGGCCTTATAACATTGATTGTCATACTGTGCAAGTCAGGAGTACAATTTTGGATAATATTAATTTAAGATCTCACATAATACAAAATAGCAATAAATATTTAGGTAGGTATCACATCAAAATTATTATATATTCGTAAAAAAAATTGTCAAAAATAAGGAAAATCAAAATAATAAAAGTATACATAGTAAAATAATTATAAACGGAATGTCTGAAATTTGTTCAATACACAAATATAAATAACAAAAAATGTCTAGATTTTATATGAATTACTGTTATAAATCTTATTTAACGCATATGCAGTCAAGTGTTCTTTAATAAATAATTAAATTGTCATAGTTACATTTATTAAAATTCAACTTTTACAAGAATGAAGATTCCGCGAGGCGCATGTCCATGAATTCATCTAGGGAATAGAGTGGATGTGTTTCAAAAAACTGCTTTAGTACTTTTTTAAAGTCAATTATGTTTAAATTTGATATTGTCAAAGGTAACTTATTGTACATAGAAATTTTATTGAAGATTCCCTGTTTTCGGACCTTTGTCAGTCTAACTTTAGGTTTAAATAACCTTTCTTTGTTGCGCAAATTATAGTTATGAACATTTCTGTTTTTTAACATTGTTTCCTTGTCTTCGTGTATCTCCAGTAAACTATTAAATATATATAGAGATATCACCGTCATTATTTTATTCTTCTTAAAATGTGTTCTAAGTGACATGCGTTTACGCAGTCCAAAAATTATCCTAATAGGTATATAAACTATACAACACAATATGTTTCCTCTAACAACATAACAAGCAATATATTATTCACATACATTTTTGGTTTCAGTTTTAAGGCTCGCCTCGGCAGAAACAGCCATATTGTGTGCAGCAACACTTCATGAAACGTCTACGTAAGAGGTGGCATGATGCTCACTTGAGACATTAGACTTTCCGTTAGTCGCCGTTTACGAGTATTAATTTTCCTAGCAATTAACTATATTATATTACATAAAAAATAAAAACTAGGGAACCGGATGAAAATGGAACACTACATATATGTTTTTATGTCTGATTTATACGTCAGATGAACAGGGCCCCACATTGGAGACGTTGTGGACAAAAACTAGGTTGTGTGTAAAGAATGTACGATACGGTACGATCGAAAACTCTTTATTGCATACCAAGAAAAGAAAAATTAGTACAATACATTTACAAAAACTATGAATTAACATAAAAAAAACAATGGGAGTTAAATGTAAGTGTTAATTTACAAATGTATTACTTAATTTTATATGTAAAATGGCAATACAATCGGCGGTCTTATCGCTAAAGCAATCTCTTACAGACAACCTTTGGATGGACAGGACAACGAAAACTTGTGAGCGGTAGTGTGCAACAGAGAAATCATAAACTTTAAAATAAAATAATACGCATTAATCATAGAATACTTACATAATATATATATATATATATATAATAAAATACATATACCTAAATAAATACATAAATACCTACATAAATGCAATATATTATACATAATATTAAATGTAAAATTAAATATAAACTACACATACATAAGTTACAAACATTTACATATATAATACGTATAATGTACAATTCAAACATTATTATAACAGATAATAACAATTTTAGCAGTTTGAAGACAAGCTGGACAGGTAGTACTCCTTAGTCATTATTTTAAAAATGTTGAGGGATTTTGCCTGCCGAACTGGCAAAGGCAAGGCATTCCACAAACGAGTAGCTTGCACTGTAAATGATTTTTCCGAAAAATGTTCAGAGGGTATAGAAAACTTCAAAACAAGAGATTTGGTGGAACGTGTAGGTCTAGAAGATGTGTCAAAAATAAATTCTAAGCGTTTTTTGAGATACAATGGGGTGTTAGGGAGAAAAAGAATGGTGTAAAGAATGGATAGTATATGCATGTTCCGGCGAAGACGAATCGGTAACCACTTAAGCTTATTGCAAAGTTCAGACATATGGTCATACTTTCGTAAACCAAATATGAAACGAATACAAAAATTTTGCCAACACAAAAATTTTGCAAACGAATGTAGGTATATGTAACGAATGTAATGACAGTGAAAGAAGTTGAAGAGATACGTCAGGGTGATTGGATCCGAGATGACTTATCTCGAACTCACCCTTGATGCCAGGTGGAACTTCTTGGTGCACTTCTCCGGCTCCTAGGCTGTTGAATGCTGCAGCCGCTTTAAAGCGCCTGTTGCCCAATCTCGGGGGGCCGTCGCTTGTATCTAGGTCAAGGCGTTGTATGGTGCTCCCATTTGGGAGGACGTCCTAATGAAGAAATCGATTGCCGTTTTGAGGAGATCTCAAAGGGTAATGGCCATCAGGGTTATCCGTGGCTACCTCACCATTTCCTTTGAAGTGGCGTTCTTGCTGGCGTGATCCTCTCCGTGGGATATAGAAGCGGAGTACTATTCGTCATTGTACAATTGGCGTGCAGGGCTTCGCCTCCGAGCTGAGCAGTGAGCACCCCTCGCCTAAGTTGGTTGAGGTGTGGAAGTTCCACGCCCGACGGTCCATGCTGGAGAAATGGAGGGAGTGGCTTAGCCAACCTAGGGCTGGTAGCTGGATGGTTGAGGCGGTTTGCCCGGCATTGTGGGACTGGGTGCATAGAGCACATAGGTCGATATATATAAGATAACAGATGGTCGGTGTTTTAATAGTTTCTCATTCATGTTTTGTCCAGGTCATATTTTCATGACTGTTAATATGTGACATATATATCCAGTAACTACATGAAATTATACTATTTACTAGATAAATTCTTAAAATATGCTTTTGTTTAATTCAGATGTATAATACAGCGAAATGAGAACTAAAATGGTACGATATTCCCATATTTATTTTCTGAACTGCGGCCACCATTCTCTATATCATAGTTCTTTTGCCTTGTTTGCCCAGTAAAAACACAGTTCTGATTGCACAATGCTGCTTGGAGGCAGAATATCTGACACTGTGGTGCTACCCACAAATACAAAGACACCTGGCGAAAAGGCGTACCTATTAACTAATCGATCTGTTCTTATTCTACAAAATGTTATCTTCATTTAAACTACTTAAAACCTTAAATAAATTAACGATTACTTACTAAATAATTATTTATTTACTTACCCACTGTTTGTATAAAAGGAAAGTCTTACCAAGTTAAAAGAAGTGATTTTTCTGTTGGAAAAAATAATTTCAACAAACAACACCGCCCTTGAGCGCCGTTTTCATTTGTTCTACAAAAGCGGTTAATGTAAACAGGACCCTTTAACATTTAGCACGATTACATCTACCTACCATCTTAATCCTGCTGTGTTTTGTTTGTAAAAATCAAGAAAAAGCAAAGAATTTTTTATGCCAATAGCATTTTATGGCCGCTTTGTTTGCCCTGTCTCATTACAAAACGAATGGGTATTTATTTAAATTTCACCGTTTTGAATAAGCTCCTTCTACTACGTTATTATAACGTAATGAAATGAGATGTCGAATATCAAGTAGCGAAACTCAATCAAGCTTTTTATTTTCAGTTTATTTTTCTATGCAAATATAAGTAGATACTATAGAGTATATGTTATTATTTCTAGACTGTTATTTCTACATCGTAGGAAACGAACATATCCTAGAACCAAAAATGTGTAACGTAATTCCCATATGTATTATATACACAACACAGTCTGCCTCACGTCTAAATTTTCGAAGTCCTGGGTCCTTTTTTTTTTTTTTTTTTTTTTTTTTTTTATTCATTATAGGCAAACATTTGGCCCCTATCTCACCTGATGGAAAGTGATGATGCGGCCGAAGATGTAGCATGCTTGCCTAGAAGATACCTATTCACTCTAGACTTGAAGACTCCCAAATTATACTGTTCGGGAAACAAAGACACGGGTAATGAGTTCCACTCCTTCGCTGTGCGGATGATAAATGTGGAAGCGAAACGCTTCGAGCGAACTGAGGGAATGTCAACCATAAAAGGGTGACGGCCATCAGAGCGTCTTGTTGTCCGATGATAAAAAGGGCATGGAGGAATCAGCTCATGTAATTCCTGCGCACACTCTCCGAAATGTATGCGATAGAATACCGATAGACAAGCGACCCTGCGACGATGACCGAGACTCTGTAGTTTAGACTCAACCAGCTTATCATCGCTTATAAGTCTTTTGGCTCGTCGGTCAATGGAGTCTAGAGCCTCCAGTTGGTATTTCGCGGATCCATCTCAGAGGTGGCTGCAGTACTCCATACACGAACGGACTTGAGCTTGATATAAATTAAGAAGCTGCCCAGGTGTGAAGTACTGCCTCACCTTTGCGAGGATACCAAGCTTCTTAGCGGCCAGTTGCGCTCTGGCTTCGATGTAAAACCCGAAGTTTAAATTCGAAGTTAAGGACACACCAAGAAGCTCTAACCGATTCGCCACCGGTATTGATACACTTCGAAAAGTCGGAGATAGATGAAATGCTCTCCGTTTAGCGGAGAAAAGACACGCCTGTGTTTTGGACGCATTAAAACTTACTAAATTGGCATCGCCCCAATCGGACACGGCCAACAAGCTTGAGTTTAATCGTCCAATCATCGCCTCTCTTTCAAGCTGGACTTGAACTTCACCAGTCGGTGCGTCGGATATATATCGCTCGACAACTGTGCTATCGTCTGCGTACCCAAAGGTACCGGGTTTCAGCAGGTCATTAATGTAGAGCAGAAAGAGTGTTGCCGAAAGAACTGATCCTTGAGGTACCCCAGCATTTATAGCCATTAGTTCCGATGAGCAGCCATCAACGACTACTCGTAACGAACGTTCCCTCAAGAAGTCTTTAATCCACGCACACAGTCTGGGAGGTAAACAATATGCTGAAAGCTTACCAATCAGGCTATCGTGCCAAACCCTGTCAAAGGCCTTAGAAATATCCAGTGAGACTGCAAGCGCTTCACCATATTTTTCCAAGGCCTCGCTCCATATATGTGTGGCATATACAAGAAGGTCTCCAGTTGACCGGTTCTGGCGAAACCCATATTGCCGGTCACTCAAGAGGTCATTCACTTCAAGATAGCCAAGGAGCTTTTTGTTCAGTACACGTTCCATTGTCTTGCATAGAATGGACGTGACTGAGATAGGCCTGTAATTGGCAGGGTCGGCACGACTTCCTTTTTTGGGCACCGGCTGCACGTTGGCAAACTTCCAAGCTTTCGGTACTTGCCCAGTCTCCATAGATAGGCGGAAGAGGCGTGTCAGGATCGGAGTCAATTCAGGCGCACATGTCCACAGAACTATGGCTGGAATGCCGTCAGGGCCACTTGCCTTGTTCACATCTAAATTGCGTAGCGCTTTACGTACATCTATATGACGAATGCGGATTTCCGACATGGTCGACTCGCAGACAGGTAAAGTCGGAGGTACAGCACTACCAGCATCTAGACGTGAAGATTCCGCAAAGATTGCAGCAAATAAATTTGCTTTCTCTTTAGCGGTGTGAGCCAATGACCCATCAGGTTTCAGCAGTGGAGGCAGTGAGGGACGGCAGAAGTTCGCTTCAACCGACTTAACCAGGGACCAGAACGCTTTACTCCCTGCGGGATAAGAAGCAAGTTTGGCCCCTATTCGGCTTATATGGTTGAAGCGAGCCTTCTTCAGAACCTTTTTGCAGGACCTGGCAGCTTTGTTAAAGGCTTTCTTCTTTTCACGAATATCCTTAGCCTTGCGGTTTCGTGCTTCAGCCCATGCGGTGTAGGCCTCATGTTTTAACGCTGCTGCGCTAACACAATCAGCCCCAAACCAAGGGCGAGCTTTGCTAGACAGAGGTACGTCAGAGAAGGGAATATAATACTCCATACCTTGACGCAGCACATCTACCACAGCATTCGCGCAAGCAGAGGGATCGCTGGAAGAAAAGCAAACTTGCCGCCATGGATAGGATGCATAAAAAGAACGCATCCCATCCCAATCTGCTGACTTGTATCGCCATATTCGCCGGGTGCCTTTTGGGCTAAGGTCAAGTGGGGAATGGACTGATACAGACTTCACCAGACAATGGTCGGAGCTACCTAGTGGTGATGATACCGACACCGTGTAGCGGTCTGGATCTGTCGTCAGCAGAAGGTCTAAGCAATTGGCTGTGTGGCTTTCAACATCTGGTATCCTTGTTGCCTCTTCGACCAGTTGGGTGAGATTGAGTGTTAGGGCAAACTTGCGCGTTTCTCTCCCAGCATGGTCTGTGTTCTGGAATGGGAATAGCCACTCCTGGTGGTGAGCGTTAAAATCCCCCAGAAACACTAATCGGCAGTAGGATACCTCTGTTGTGCCACATCAGCCGCCTCACTGAGGTGTGTCATGAGCCTGGTTGTCTCCGTGTCTCCAGTGTGCGACCGGTAGACACCGGCATAGAGAATTTTCTCCATGCCTGTATCCACCAATACCCAGATACAAGAAAAACTGGGGTCTTCAAGATTACGGAGACGCCGATAGCAAATGTCATCACGAGCGTACATGCAGACACCCGAGCGTGGTTTGAACTTATGCTCAAGGGTGTAGCCCGGGTAGGCAAGATACGACGTGTCTGTTGGACATTTAATCTGCGTCTCCGCAAGGAACAGTAGATGGGGTTTTGCGGTTTCCAGGTGGTGATGGACCGAATCGAGATTTGAGTGCAGGCCTCGGATGTTAGCGAGGTGCACCTGAAGAGCGAGGACGTGCTTCCGCTGTGAAAACGCCTTACTGTTTCTTTTCAATTTCATATTAAGTAGGAGAGTGAAGGGAGGTAAGAAGATGGAAGTGGGATGAAACGCTTCTTACTAACCCAGTGACATTCAGAACAACTCTACACACAGGGGAAACCAAACTCGAAGACCGCTGGGACGCCCGAGCCCCCCAAGAGTGTCCATCGGGTCTTCGCATCCGGTCGCCAACCGGCACGATGGCGCACTCCTGGGATTTTTCGCTAGATGGCGGGGCAGCCTTTTGTGAGTGGCTAGCTCACTACTTGGGCCCCGTTACTATCTGCGGTCGGCCAGCGGAGAACCGTGCCTCGGATCCAGCTGCTCTTCGAGCTTGATCACCCCATGCAGCGCTATACTGTGCCACTAACCAGTCAACTTCAGCAGCGACTCCATACCCGACCCATCCTCCTGAACGGCTAGCCCGGACAACATGATGGAACACGAAAAAACGTTTGGCAACATGACTTTGTCCGGGGGGTGGTACGTAAGCCGGCGGCCAAGGCCTACCACCACTTATTAATTAGACTGCTCCTTTAGCACCACCCAAGGGACACGTGTGGGACATCTGGGGCTAAATCCCACGGACGCGAGCAGATTTGATCCCTCAAAAAACCTAACCCCCGATTAGGTAGTTATTGGGTTTTTCTGATAAAGAACAACGTTTTAGATTTGCTCACATTTGCGAGTACATGGGGCCATAACGAAACGTGAATATTCAGACACCTTTAGGGTAATATGTATACCCGCGGGTTAATCCTCGATCTATCAAGAATCTGCAAAACTGCGAAAATAAACAAATAAAGTTTATTATTTATTACAGCTTAAAATTTCAATAACTATCGGCATTTTCAGTGTCTGTTGGTTGCGTAGAGGTTACACGGTACACTTATTATTGTTTTCCTAGCTATAGTTTCGTTTTTTAGTAGTAGTAACAGAAATGGGCTATAACTTCCAACTTTGACGTCTCCTAAAAAATATAGCTAATGAGCTCTAAAAAGACGAAGATACACCACATCCAAAAAAATATGTTTTCGATTACCTTCACCTAATAAATAATTAAATTTTCTTCTCGATATCTTTTCTATAAAAAAACCTAAATTTCATGATTGTAATATTTAAGAACTAGAGACACGTAAAAATATACATATAAAACTACATATAACACTCTGTTTCTATATCCTATATACTGCTATAATCATGATGGTATAATGACAGAGGGGAATACCTAAAAGGGGAAACTCATGATAGGTTCATTCAACTTGATATCTCATAAAGTTTGAGGTCAAGTGATCCTTATAATACTGTCGCAAGCCACTTTTCCCTTTTGTATCCACTGCCTACATTTACAAAGTTAATGAATTATTTCCTAGTCCTACATCTTAAACTCTGATCACATAGTATAAATGGGCAGAGTAGATTCAAAAGACAGTTAGATCATTCTGAAAATAAAATTAAACAAAATAAATATACAAAATCGTTTATGCGTTTAATATGAAGTAATCCAATTCGGAGTCAAAGGGGCAAGGTTAGGAGAGAAAGGGAAAAAATCAAATTGTTTTCACGAGGATATCAAATCGTCGATGTTTAAGGAAGAATTTAGGTCACGTCTCATGGATTACGGCTTATTTCCCGCGTCTCTTTTTCTTCGTTTGACGCTAATCCCGACGGAGGCTTCGCAGAGATTTGACCTCGCGTTCTCGCGCTACCCCACCCTACTTTCTATATAGTAACTCTTCAACCGTTTCAAGGTCTAGCAACCATATAATTTAGCGTAGCGTTATTTAGTAGCAGCTTTAAGTTATAAATTTAACTTTCGCTAAACATAATCCCAAATTACCATAATTGCCGAGAATATTAACAATGGATCCCTGAATTCATTAAGCTAGTTATTATTATTTTATTATAATATTGCTACAGTGTCTTAATTAATTTTCTAAATCTCTTTTAAGTGCCTATTAAAGTTTCGTATAATACTCGAGTCGAATGTCTATTAAAATATCAAACAATTTCAATTGTTGTTTTATTTATTCAAATAGTATTTATGTAGTACACTCCAGAGTATACTTGAGACTGGATTCTTTTTTGTTTTTACGAGCTAAGTAGTTTTGTAAATTTAAAGTAAGTAAAGTATTTAAAACTGATAATTGCCACGGGATAACGCTGACAAGCCGGTGGTGGCGGCGGCTGTGGCTAAAGTCCTAATAATCTGTGGTTGCTGGTAGTCGAGTCAACCCAAGTCGCACACAAAATCTGATTATTCACTGAGTGACGCCTCTCCACCGCCTGAATATTAATCGAGCCCTCTCACTCATACTAATTATTATAACTATCGTAGGCTCAGGGATCAACCGGTAATCGTTTTACTTGCAAAATTATACAAATTCGCCGAGTAAATAGCACTAAATGGAAGAAAATGTCGTCGTATATCATCGTGACCGGGTCCGGCCGACCGCTGTAAAAGGCGTATAATTTGCATCAGCTTTAAAATAATGTAAACGCAACTGAACAAAACGAGGAACCCTCATGCGTTCACAATACATTTAGCTTATTTATGTCAACGAAAAGGACTTGTGCGTCATTTATTTATTACATATGGTGAAGTGCAGTAAGTGAAATACTGGGAACGCTCGTTGTAGGTGTCGGTAAGGTAGTTTTCGTCATTTTTAAAGTGTATATGTATAATGAAAATTTTACTGCAATTCATGAAAAATGATGAAATAAGAGCATCAAAAAAATACAATTGGTAAAAAACTGCTGCAATTTCTTTATATGTCAGAAACATAAACTTAATGTTTTTTTTAATTATTATTTTTTAAACAGGTTTTTTATTTTTTGTCACCTTTATAAATCTAACTTAAATTATAAAATATTCTTTCTTATATAAATTTTCTGTATAATTAACAGATGTATATAAATAATATATATACAATTATTTGATAAAGAATAGCACTCCGGAGCAAATGAAACGTACGTAACGTTACACTTATGCGGGATCAATTGCTAAGCACTTGTCAGGGCAAGGTTATATTTTTCTATTACTGATTGTAGCATTTGGAAGATACTAAAATAACATGAATATATCTGGTTCGGCGTGTAAATAGCCAGAACCTAGTCCTTGCGCACGGGAAAGTATGATTAAAAAGGCTTGCTACCCCTTTGTGTCACATCATCGAACAAGAAGTAAAAACACGAGTAAAATCCACAGTGCAGATCAAAATTAGCTCACAAACCCTCTTCTTCAAACTGACATACTTCAGTTTCTATGTCAGAATGAACTGGAGTCAATCCTGGAGCACAAGTCCGCAGCACTATCGGAGTGATGCCATCAGGCCCACTCGACTTGTGAATATTAAGGAAGAACAGTGTTTTAGGTACAGCACTTTTCCGGAAATTTATATCCGGCATCGAAGTATCACACCGTGGTATGGTCGGTGGTGAGTTCCCCTGGTCATCCAAAGTTGAGTTTTACGCAAAGAGAGAGCCCAGAAGATCGGCTTTCTCGCTTGCGGTGTGGGCCAGTGTGTAATTTTCTCTGTGCATATACATAATTCTATATACATAAATTTTATTTACTGCGTACTCGAGTAATATAGTACATTGTTCTCCGACTCGATTCTCATCGAGAGTGCAGTTTGAGCATAATACCTACACCCAAGTTGAAAATTACACTATAGTTTCTACCGAGGGATATATAGGTACTACTTATATCTACAAGGTAAAAAGACAGAAGTTTTAACCGTAAATAACCTGTTCATTCCATCTATTCGAAAACCAATGATGGAACGTCTATAAGTGCGAGCATAGTCAGTATTTTGTAAGGGAGTAAAACTTTAAAAAAATAAGAAAACACCACAAAATTAATTCCGTCTTCAACCTTCATCAACTTATAGCTGTAAGATCAGTATATGCTTTATTTTTATTTAATTATATATATGTTTACCTTTATACTAATTTTTATATCAGTTACCTCCTTACATTTTATTACTAGAATGCTGTGTTAGCTATTTTGGCACTGATCATGAAAATATTATATGAAATCCAATGAATATTGTATCGGATGCTAACAACGAATATTGTTCTGTACAAAATTATAACAGAACAATATTCGAAAGATGACAATTTCATCATATTGCAAATGCAAGAAAAGCAAGATCTGTTGCGGAAAATTGGTTTTATGCCTATTTTACAAATCTTAACTCTTTGTAGTACATATAATTATATTCTCTGTCACTTCTTTATTTTCTCATAGTGGGGGGATAGAAAGTAGAGTGTATGACTCGGTTGCAAAATTATTTTACGCCTTGCGCCACCATTTGCATCGTTTCGCTCAGGATTCTGCTTTTGAATCCTTTCCTCCATTCTGGATTCCAAATAGTGCCATTGCAGTTAAAATATCATTTTGTTCCCTTTTGGTACACTTCACTATTTCAGGCAAGTTTGTAGAGTTGAAAATTTGTTTAAATCAGGTACATTTTGAAACCAACCAACCAACCTCATTGAAAGTGATAAATTAAATGTTATAAGTATAATTAACCGAGAGCAGCATAGAACTCATTGACTTAGTAGAGTTGGGCTTAGTAACTCGGTATTTAGATGTTCCTTAGCGATTACTTGCAAACGGTTGATCCTTCCTTTATTTAAGAAGACAAAAAGGGGATACACCATTTTGTCTTCTTAAATATTTAAAGGTATATTTTAATAAAAGAAGTATTTTATAGTTTGTACTTAAACTAAATTATTCCGGGGGATATTGAAAACAGAAAACATATCTACCGCGATGTTAGAGTTTAAGGCATACCATGAATAATGAGAACAGGTTTATTGGATTTTTTGCTCAAGTGATGCCGTAATGTTATTAAACCACCTAATCAAAAATACGGGACGCTCTGCGCTACATTTCACTAGGTACTTTATGGATGTCGCTATATAACTAAATCTCACACAAACGATACATAGACACGAACGAGTTGATATATAAATCGTCGAATGAATGAAAGCAGAATCCAGGCCCGAATCGCATTATCATTTATTACTTATTATATTGCTTTATATATGTATTATCAAACATTGTTTGCCGCGTTCCTAATTCGAATGATTATACGCACCATTAATCGAAAGCCATCAATTATATTCGGAGAACAATTACATATATGTAGAGTCGAATAATAATTGTTGGTTATGTTTCGGCGCTAAAATGCAGCCACGCACAGGCAGACCACAACGTTGCGAAACTACCGAAATGCAATTTAAACTCACTATAGCCACTGTGCCTGCACTGTTATGTGACAAGTTAAAGCATTATGCAAATTCGGGTTAAATCTAGGTTACAAATGTACATATTACCTAACAGTAAGTCGTAGAGTGCAATTGTAACAGGTTAAATCTATTTAGAGAACTCCTTGCCGGTACAGTTGCCGTAGTCACTCTCGGTAAGCAATTATATTTTTCTAATGACATTTCACTGGAATCAAAATGACATACTAAAATTTCTCAAAGCTACTAAGAAAATCCCCGTGGGGTGCCGGGTTATAATTGCACCTCCCCATATCTTCCCGTGGGTGTCGTAAGAGGTGACTAAGAGAAAAATACTGGAATGTGGGTAGCAGCGCCTTCTAAGGAACTGTTACACTGCGATCCCCAAGACGCCTGCCAAGCGTGGGGATTATGTCAAATATCCCCTAGATAGGGGAGGCTGTGTTCAGCAGTGGACGATCCGGCTGATACGGTACTAAGAATATAAGAGAAAGAGAGAACAAATGTTGCTACTGAATGACTTGAAGTCATCTTCGTAGTGTCATTTAGAGCGGGGCATAACGGAACATTAATAGTAATGAGATTCCTTTATCCGTCTGTACGTATATAATGGATTAATGCATATAAATGATAATTCGAATGCTCGAATACTAGCTAATCGGAAAACAAACCCGAAATTTAGATAATTTGTGTAAAACTGACTCAAAAACGATTTCCAGGTTAGAAAATCAATTAAATTATTTTTAAAGCGGGCTCCAATACATTAAAGTGTATCTGTAAAAAATAAACATTGCACCGTAACATATTGGATGTCATTGGCTAGGGCTTATTAAATAAAATGCATTTATATGCATTGTCTAATTTATATATGTATTTTTTTATCATACAAGGTGTCGCAAGAAGTAGTGATATACTGAAACTGGGAGGTAGAAGACCTAGAGGGATATCTGAAATACCCCCGTATGTTCCGCGATTTTTCGTATTTTCGGAGTTATGACTTTTTTTTATGTTTTCACCTATCGCCGAGTACGATGAGATTTTTATTTATGGTGATGTGAATTATTGCGGTAGATGCTTTATTTATTTTTTTGTGTGCTAAGCTGATAGATTGGCCAATTCAGTATAGTAACATTTACTATCGTTAGATCTTTGCATGTAATAAAAAAAAATTAAATGCCAAGAAAGATAAAATTACCTAGTATGTTCACAACTTCCAGGGCCTTTAAAAAAATAAAATCTTTTAAAAATATTCAAATGGTTTTTTGTGTGTTTCATTTTAAGGGCCCTTGAAGTTGTGAACATACTGGGTAATTTTATCTTTTTTGCCATTTTTTTTTATTACATTCAAAGATCTAACGATAGTAAATGTTGCCATACTGAATTGGCCTATCCATCAGCTAAGCACACAAAAAAAAATAAAGCATCTACCGCAATAATTCACGTCACCATAAATAAAAATTTCATCGTACTCGGCGATAGGTGAAAATATAAAAAAAAGTCATAACTCCGAAAATACGAAAAATCGCAGAACATACATGGGGGTGATTCAGATAGTCCTCTAGGTCTTCTACCTCCCAGTTTCAGTATATCACTACTTCTTGGGACACCTTGTATATTAATGACCTTCCCAAAACAATTGACCAGTCGTGTGCACTTTTCGCCGATGACATATTTTGACATCTTGCAAAAATAATTCTAATCTCAATTATAACCTTACTGACATATTTGATAATATAACTAATTGGATGACAACTCATTATTTAGAATTGAATTTTGACAAGACAGCGTTAATGCAATATAAACCCTATTAAAAAGCATCCCTTGACATAAATTTCTCTTATAATAATTGATATTTAGAATGTGTTGACGTATCGACTTTATTAGGCATAGATATACACGCATTTAAATTGAAAAAGCCACGTACAGAAAATTAAGTCAAAATAGTCAAGCCTTACTTATGCGCTTAGAGAATTACGAAAAGTAACAAACTTAGATACAGCTCTAACGGCTTAGTATGCATATGGTTTCTCATGGATCAGCTACGGCATTATACTTTGGGGAATCAATGTAGATGCCACAGATATCTTTATCATCCAAAAAAAGTGTATTCGAATTCTAGGAAATATAAAACTTCCCGACAAAAGTATAGATAAAATTCATAGGCCCTACTTTATCTGATTAAAAATATTAACTCTGGCATCCCTATACATATTAGAAAATTGTAAGTATGTAAAAAAATCCCCCAACATTTAACAGAAATATCAGATGAGCGAAACTACCCAACACGGTCTAATTATAAGCATGATAATTGTGTCTACGTCGACATTAAAAATGCATAGCACAGGACCAAACGCAATGGCTGCTAAAATATATAATAAATTGCCGGTTCAAATCAAACGCATTATGTTAACAAATTCCTCAGAGTCCTAAAAATTATACTGCTTGAAAAGTGCTCTTGAAGTTTTTTTAAGGATACCTCGATTATAGAATAGATCGTCCCACTCCGCTACATATTGCTATACGAGTACCCTATTAGGGTCGTTATATGTACCATTCCACCTAATTTTGGTTGATTTATATTAGTGATGTATGTACATTTTAGACCATTTTTGTCACAGGCTCCATCTCAAAAACTAAACTAGTAAGGAATCTGAAATTTCGGTAAACTATGTGCCATATCCTTTATTAAATCAATAAATACTGAAAACATCGATTTATAGGTAGGTAATGTAGTTTTGAAGCTGTGATCAAAACAATATCTTTTCTTATCCATGGTATTGTATGGACACTAAAAAGAGAGACCCGACTCAACTTTGACAGTTTTTTGCTATGTCATATCGTTTTCGGTAAGTATATAAATACGTACCTACATTAGTCTTAAGAATCGGCTTCAGAGTGAAGGAATGTTCCATATCCTCCCGATCGATGTCGTAAATGATAACTTTGGAGAAAGGCGCCTGATTAGCAGCATGCAATTACTAACGTCGATGTTTGAGGGGTGTACCTGCACATTATGCGCACTGCCTAAACGCCCTTATCATACAATAGGTCTCATACTACTAACGAGGCATTCCGAAGGAGGGTTGGCTTCAGACCAGGCGTCTGGCTATGAAAACGACGCCAATTTTTATAATTATATCCTAGTTGTCTTTCCTGTTCTTAAAAGTATTTTTTTTAATATGTTCTTGTTATATCCCTTCATGTTTTAAGAAGACATTGTACTGACCTCACATTAGGGGGGTAAGGGTAAGAAGATGATGACTATTGTATTTTACATTTCATTGTTACCACTTACTCCGTTCAATTGTACAGCGACGGTTTAATATTCAATCAACTATTCTTAAATCCATTCACTGATAAAAAAAAACAATACTGAGATTGCTCTCATGGAACCTTATATACATAGAACTAAAACTTAAAATAGCATGACACGCTCTTTTTGTATTTACGTAAGCCGTAACTATTCTAGTACGTACTCGTATATATACATCGAACTGGTTAATTACGTAGTAAAAAACTGCAAGTCTCTTAAGCAAGCACAAAAAATAAAACAGGTCCTACCTAGTTTAATAAAGAGTTGAAATACTTTACTCGTTTCTGCAGACAGAGTACTACCTTTTTAGCGTAATGCTTACTCTAGCAAGATGCTCTCCTAAGCGATTTTTCATGAGGTGTGCCACGTTAATGTGTACAAACGCTCTTACCTTCTGAGGCATATCTACTTACTTTGCTTCTCTGCAAGAAATAAATTATGCTCCTAACTGTGTTATACCAGAATTCAAACGCAAAAGATGCGAGGTTTTTTATATTTCGAATATAGTGTTGGTGGGTTATATGAGTCTTTACCGGTTACTTGACGTGAAATATAGTAAAGTTTTACAGCCTTACTTATAAACGCTACTTAAATTTTAAGCATTACTTAGCCGCTGATTAGCAAAATTCCTTACTCATAAACGCTGCATAACTTTATCCAGTACCTAAGTACTGCTTAAATCAGCCGTCAATTTAAACACCGTCCGACCCTTGTTTAAATATTTAAGTAGCAAGATGGCGCCCATATTTCTGATCAGCTGATTTAGTTACTATTGAGGTTATTGTCAAGGAGGTATACAAAACTATAAACACGACATACTCTGTTAATAAATCGTAAAAATATAGCAAGTAGAAACATACATTGGATGATGAAATAAATACTATGCGTATTTATTATATATTACAAGTATTATGCGTACTTTTCGTGATCTTATTGAAGAGTATACCGCAGGCACAGTTCCTGAATTAAGAATATGAGAATTGTGCCACACTCGTATATTCCTATTGGAGGATTGAGACTGAAGAGGAACTAGAGATTCAATTTAAAAGCAGAATTGAGTACTTATTTGCGAATTTCAGCATAGATGTCGATTCATAACAGCAAAAAAAAATATTTTGGGAGTCGAAATATTCTTATTTGTATTAAGGATCTCATTTAATAGGTCGCGAGTTTATCACCAAATGGAAATAAACTGGTCCAAATTAGACGCCGGACTGCTTTAACTGAAAATCCCTTTTTCGTTAAACCCCCAACATCTGATCCGATCCGGTGATCGAACTCATTGTAATTTTCTTATTATCTAGCCGCGCCACGCGGTTTCACCCGCGTAGACAATGATGATGAAAAGTATGGACAGCCTTACTTATAAACGCTACTTAAATTTTAAGCATTACTTAGCCGCTGATTAGCAAAATTTCTTACTCATAAACGCTACATAACTTTATCCAGTACCTAAGTACTGCTTAAATCAGCTGTCAATTTAAACACCGTCCCACCTATGTTTAAATATTTAAGTAGCAAGATGGCGCCCATATTTCTGATCAGCTGATTTAGTTACAGACCCACCAACTTATCTGTTCAGGTGGCAGAAAAAAGAACTACAACATTCCTTCAAAGTGTGACAGTTCGTAGTTGATTTCCTTGACCAGTACCGCCCTCGAAAACTGCACAGTTAAGTTGCTGGTACTATACAAAGAAAAGTATTATATTTACTTCTTAATTTCAAGATATTTAGCACTAGATACATGCTATTTGGCCATTTAGGTCATTCATAATACTTTTTAGTACAATGTTGTAAGTTTAAAATACGTTCGACCTCATTATCCATTGCTTAGCTAAACAGGTGCTATGTAGCGTTTATAAGTAAGAAATATTTAAGCATTACTTAAACACTGTTTAGTTATCCATTACATAGCAACTACATAGCGATGTTTTTATAAGTAAGGGGGGAGAACCTAAACTAACTATTCTGTTGTTTCATCCAAACCCTCAAGCCGTTAAAACGTGAATACACGTAGAAGACAAAATCACAAACTTTAGATACATACATATAATCACGCCTGTATTCCCCGAAGGGGTAGGCACGTGTGTAAACACCCATGTTTCGGTCAATTGGGTTTTGGACCCATGTAATAGGTGGCGAGCCTATTGCCATTCACCGGGCACAGTTTCAGGGTCATACAAAATAATTTCTCTAACACACAAGACGAAACACAAGAACATATTACGGCCTTTATAATATTACTGTGATTTAAGGAATCGCTATAAAATGATTAAAAAAAAAATATGAAGATTGGAATCTTGGCTTCATAGAAAAAAACGTAGACATAATTGGGCATAAGTATTGTTTGGGATGGAAAAAGATCACTTCCAGCGGGATATAACGGTATTCGGGCTTCCATAATGCATTTCCAATTATGCTATGGAATAGGTTGCTGGATCGAATTCACAGAATACTGGGGCACTTACAATTTACCATATTGCAAAAAAAAACTCGCTTCAGAAGTTTCCAGTACGCTCCATATGTACAAAAATCAGTAGGTCTACAAAGAATAGTATTTTTTTTACTTTTTAATTTTAAGATTTTCAGCACTAGATACATACTTTTTGGCAATTTGGGTCTTTCATAATACCTTTTAGTTCAATGTTGTCAGTTTAAAATACGTCCGACCTCATTATCCATTGCTTAGCTAAATAGGTGCTATGTAGCGTTTATAAGTAAGAAATATTTAAGCATTACTTAAACACTGTTTAGTTATCCATTACTTAGCAACTACATAGCGGATTTTTTATAAGTAAGGGGGATAATGTTTATGTCGTAAAATTAATTTGCAAGGCATTAAACTAACAGCGCTGACAGACGACAGTGTTATAGAAATTTAGGATACACAATATAATAGGATTTTCGAAGCAGTGATGGCTCAGTGGCATTGGCTATGGACTGCCGCGCAGCAGGTCCATGGTTCGAATCCCGCCGCGGGCTTCAGCTTAACCGCATGGTGGAAGGGAATTTTGCGAACGCACTACTGGCTACCGACTACTCTCAAGTAGAAAATCTGTCGCCAAGCACCTAACGGTGTGTTCCGGCAGCAGTCCTTGAGAACCAGTGAAATCACAGACATACATTAACAAATATGCCTCAAGGTGACGGGCGCAGTGCAATTCACGACTTATGATGAAATGCATCTGTATGCTAAGGCTGCATAATGCATAGGCAGAGGTTAGTCCGCTTAACATCAGGTGGGCCTTAAGCTTGTTCCGTCACAATAACATAAAAATAATAAAAAGCAAAAAAATACAGGATAAAATATTTGTATGTATGGGTGACCTCATATAGCCAGACTACCTGCTACTCTGAATTCATATTATGAAAATTCAGAATCCTGGAATTGTTTATGTACACATTATTAATGTCCACAGTTTTTTTCAGGTATCAATAATTTATTATTATTCGAGTAGGCCTGAAAACACTAGACTACTTGGTCAAACTGATTTTATAGGATATTGTGTGGGAGGCTACCTTGTCTGCATTCCATTAATGAATTCCTTCTCTGATTTGAGAAATACATTCCGGACGTCTGAGGACGGTCTTAGAACTGTGGAGTCCGTAAATAAAAGCTATGTGTAAATATTGTAGACAGTAGTATCTATCACATTATCTCATCAACAGACATAATAACGACCATTACACAAACCTTCCCAACTAAGGGCCACAATTGTACTTTTCATTTTTTTCATTGTCACAATTCACACGCTTGGCGTCTTGGGCATCGCAGTATAAGATGGCAGTTATTCAGAAGGCGCTGTTGCCCATCTTCTGGTACCTTCTTTCTCTTATGACTCCCACAGAAAGATATAGACAGGTGCAATTTTAGCCCGACGTGACAGTAGTATACCCGCATCATTTAAAAAACACCACCATGCCCGTATATTGGAAACGGGTAGGCAAACGGGATATTTACCGTGTATTGGTTTTGAGCTCTCGATATTTCGGCACTGTTGCAAGCGCCATGATCACGAGTAAACTGAAGTCTATGCGAGTGGATGGTAGGCACTAAGAGCAGACGAACCGGTCTACCCTCTTCCTTGTACGTTTTTTCGGCAAGGCGATGCTACTATTGTCACTGTCACTCACACCACTATTTAAATTTCGACATGCAAAACTAACGATATCAGATCGTGAACTATTTGGAACACTTCTTCGGCTAAGCTTCTAACCACTGGATTCCAAGTTCTCGACAGCTGAAACCCATCTTCCCTATTGAAGTTTCGATACTTCGTAATTTCGATTGCTTCTCTTACCATTCTCGGTATGTAGTGGCGTTCTGTCGAGAGTACCTGTGGGTTGTGTAACTCAATCCAGTGGTTAGCACCAGACTCTAGAAGGTGTTGAGCTTTGGCAGATTTTTCAATATCATTGTTTTTGACTGCCCTTATATGCTCCTTAATACGGCATGATATTGTTCGTTTTGTCTGACCGATGTAGGACTCACCACAGCAACAATTGACTTTGTACACACCAGGCTTTTCCAAAGGAAAGTTATCCTTCGGTGACCGCAGCATATGAGCAACTTTTCTGAAAGGGGTGAAGATAGTTTTTATACAGTACTTGCTTAGAATATTTGACCTTATCAGTCACTCCTTTCACATATGGCAAATAAGCTGGTTTTCTTTCAACATTGTATTTCTTGGTTTTGTTGAGCTCAAAACCAATCAAAAATACGGTAAATATCCCGTTTGTTATAATAATTATAGTGTTAATGACCGCGATAGTTTCAAACTCATACGGGTAGGCAAAGGTGTATAAACATCCATTTGTGCGTTTTAGAATTTGTCTATTGCAGACTTCGAAACTGCTACTAAAATTTATTTGTCAGAACTCATAAATGTCTAATCCGAGGACCGACACCAGGACGTCAAGAAGCTTTACTCTACTCGAACAACAAGGCATTAGTTTTAGCGAATATCACCAAACGAGTCATCATCATCTACGTACGTAGGTACCGAACCTGTGGATTCGGCGAATATATTCTCTAGCAATTCAAAGGACACGAGATTCTAACATCACACAGGAAAATCAAGGACATAGGTAGGCATAATTATAACGGTGTTCACTTCCTTATTATTGAAAAAGACCACCGGATGTGGTTTGAAACTATAGTCGGAGCTATCTGACTTATTCATTTTGAGTTATCCCGTATTATTAATGAAAGATTTTTTTTAGCACAGAATGGAACCGACTTTAACACTCAAATGTGTGAAATGACTTGATGAAGTGGTACCATGATGGTTCAAAAGTACCTATTATCACAATATTGGGCGCAATGTATCGACTTCTATAAGTTATATCACACAGAGTGTTAGTCGGTTCCATTATTTGGTAAAAACATTGTTTTCACTCTTTTTTTAGGGACCCTTGCCACTTATGAGATCGATTGTCATTAACTGTCAATTACTATATCATCAACATTGGAAAATACTTTTCAGTTATTGGAGTGCAACTCAAAAACAGCTTGACCGATTTTGATGAAATTTAAATGGGCACAAGGCAAGCATCAGCTTTTAAATTAAAAAAGTATCATCGAAATCGGATCACCCAGTCAAAAGTTCTGATGTAACAAACATAAAAAAACAGACGAATTGACTACCTTCTCCTTTTTTGAAGTCGGTAAAAAGACCACTGGATGGGGCGACTATAGTCGGAGTTATCTGACTTATTAATTATGAGTTATCCCGTATCATTTACAAAAAAAAAAAAATTATGTCCTTTTTATGGCTGGCCGCCTGCCTATCGCGAACCTTCCTAGGAATTGACCCAGTTAGTACGATTTTAATAATAGGTATTAGCTTAGCAGGCGTAATTGAAAAATGTGAGAATATTTGTTTGATTGTTTTTATGCTATACAATTAATAAGCTCACATATTTTACAAAGTCAATATTACATTCAAATGTTATATAACAAAATCTATCAATATATATACCTTGTATTCATGTTTTGTGCTATTATTAGCCGACTGGTAACAAGTATATAACTTACACTGACCTCATACAATTATCGGGAATAGTATAGTATCTAATACAGTTGGCGTCATAAACCAAAGTCAAGTTTTGAAATTATACTCATGTGTATTGCTGTTAGAAAAGAAATAGAATATGTATTTATATAAGAATAGCGGCCCGCACCGGCTTCGAATGGGTATTTAACATAACTTAAAAAAAAAAAGTTGAAATTGTATATCAATAGCCTATGTTAATCAGGCATTATCCCTGGATAATGTAGGATTCTAATGGCCCCCCCCGAAGGTTCACGCCTTGCCGTGGCGGTGGGGCTCAGTAGCCGTAGCCTCGTCACCCACGGTGAAGCGAAGAGGAACCAGGGGCCGTGCCGGGTTGGGCAGTCGGCCGGCCCCAGAGGGGCCGCTCCACTGTAGTATATTCTATTTGATCTATGCACTGGGCTTTGGCAGGTATTAAGGATTCTTAGAACATTTTATTTACTTTTAGTACTTAATTACTAAATCACAAATATACGATACGAAAAAATTTTTTTTTTCCTATCGTATATTTGTAATTTTGTAATGTAATCCGCATAGCAGGCGTTATTGCAAACCTAACAATATTAAAATTATAAGGTTGCGTCATCATTTACAAGTATAAAACCAATTGCAAAATTGGTCTTGTTTGTAGTACAACGCAAGTGGTACCTACTATAGATCTCGCTCCATCCCAATACGATGGTTAAAGAACGATAGGAAGGATTTGAGTTATAACGTCATGTCATGTTCGCTCAATTGGTTAGAGCATACCCCGGCTCAAGGGGTGGATGGACGCGGGTTAGAATCCCGCACATGACTTAAATTTTTCCTATCGTATATTTTTTTTATTTTATGCCTGATAGGTTAGCCTTTGACCACTATCTCACCTGATGGTAAGTGATGATGTGGTCGAAGATGTTGTTCAGGCTAACCTAGAAGTACTGGCTCTCAAGGACAGCTGCCGGAACACACCGTTAGGTGCTTGGCGACAGATTTTTCTACTTGAGGGTGGTAGCTAGCCAGGCGGGCATTCGCAAAATGCCCTACCACCATGCTGTAACGACTGCCATCCTAAGTAAACTTCGCTACGAGCGCTTCGAATATTTGTGATTTTGTAATGTAATCCGCATAGCAGGCGTTATTGCAAACCTAACAATATTAAAACTTAATTACTAGTTAGTGACAGATTCTACTCTGGTAGTAATGTACTTAGTGGAAGGATAGGAGAGACTTTTTAGAGATGTTCTTTTTGCAATGGCATAAGTACAATTATATAGGATAGACCGTTTTTTTGTTTATTGAGGGATAACTAACAGCTACACATTAATCATAGGTACATAATGTAATTCTTCAATCATTTAAATTAAAGAATATAACATGAATCAGTGAATGTGCAGCCAACCACATTATCCACAGATTACTTAAGAATTGTAAAATAAGTTTGCTACGAGTAAGACAAACATTTAGATATAAACAGTAAATTTAGTTACAAAAATATGTTGGTAATAGTGGGTAGATGTATCAAACAAACCTTAATTTAGACGACAAGTTTACAACAAAAGGTCAGATTTAGATAAATAATGCAGAATTATTATTTTGTTATAACTAAGATAAACATGGAGGATGGGAAGGCCTCTGGTATGGGACGCTACCTGTGTCGATACCTTAGCACCTTCTCATCTTCCCGCAACCCAAAAAGTGGCCGGCGCGGCGGCTGAACTAGCAGAAGGCCTCAAAAGGCGCAAATATAGTAATCTCAGTAGTTGTTACATGTTTGTGCCTTTTGGGGTCGAAACGCTGGGACCGTGGGGACCGAGCGCCAAATTATTATTCAAAGACGTCTCAAAACGTCTACTTGTGACCAAAATGCTGGCATATACTTTGCACAGAGGATAAGCATTGCCATACAACGTGGCAATGCGGCCAGCATTTTGGGGACACTGCCTAATGGTAGCGGAACATTGGATTAGTTTTTTTTTTTTTTAACTAATTTTAAGTTTTTTAAGTAAAATATGTTAATTTATATTTAACATATTCTGATAATATATTATACATAAGATAAACATATATTATGTGTTTATTTTAAGAAGATTCAGAACATTTACTTTGTAGGTAGATGCGGGCAAGGAAAATACATCGAGTTCAGTAAATCGCTCATTGTATGTGCGAGTCATTCGGTGCATCGGTGACAGCTTACCGGCGTTGTTGTTGCATACGGAGGATGCACATAAATGGCGCGCACAAACTGCGCGCCAATGCACTGTCCTTGGTACCGTGTAACATAATTTATTGATAACTCGATAGAATCAAATTTGTTATTATAAAGTCCATGTAGTATCATTGCTTCTAGATATATACGTCTAAAATTTAATGTAGGAATATTATATTTCTCCAAGAGGTTGCTATAGGACAGGAATGAGTGGCAGCAATAATTCATTGTTCGCAAGTATTTCATCTGTACTCTCTCAATAACATCTATATATTTGTTATAAAAGGGGTTCCATATGCAGGTAGCATATTTCAACTGAGGTCGGACTAGGGACGTATACAAATGGAGATATGTGGAAGGAAGAATAAATTCTGTGGAAGCTCTCATTACAAAACCGTACATTTGAAACGCTTTGCTTACTATTTTATCGATATGAATATTAAGTAGAAGTTTACTGTCGAGAATAATTCCTAGATCTTTGATGTGGTCAACTTTAGTTAAGGCGTTATTAGCTAATGAGTATGAGTAGTTTATAATATTGTTTTTTTTTTTGTGAATGTGACATGATTACATTTTTAGATGCTTAGGAGTAGCTTATTACTAACACAGTTTGAAGCTAGACCTCACCATTGAACGCAATTTTGCGTAATAATATCTCATGGTCCACCTTGTCAAATGCCTTCTGAAAGTTTGTGTAAACTGCATCTACTTGTTCCCCAGCATCAACGTTTTCAAAGAGATGACTCCCGAATAGTAAGAGGTTAGTGGTCGTTGAAACGACAACTAACCTCTTACTATTCGGAAATAACATGACATGTCATGTCATGTTGCTCAATTGGTTAGAGCATGCCCCGGCTAAAGGGGCGGATGGACGCGGGTTCGAATCGGTTCGAAAATTAATGCTGCCAGCATGCTGAGCCACTGCACTTGGTAGTGGGCTAGAGCGTTCGGACTGCCTGTGGGCCTACCTAATGGCCTTTAGTTTGTATTAATGCGTTCGTTGTAGTAGCTGTAGTTTTGTATATAGTCTGTATTGTTTTAATAATAAAGGCATACCGCCCGTAAAAAAACCTTATTATTGTATTTGGTTCAAGGGAACCAGGAGCCCATCGTATTTTTCATTACATATCAGAGCGCCTGGTCGATTCGTGACAAAACGGTAGAAACGATTTTGCTAATCGAAATAACATTGTAATTCAAGTGGTAGGAACTAGGAACACTTGAGCTGCCTATAGCCCTGCCAGGATGCCGCACAAGAATTGCACATCCCCACGTCTCCCGGTGGGAGTCGTATGAGGCGAAAGTGAAAAACATCAGAAGGTGGACAGCAGCGCCTTCTTAAGAACTGCCATCGTACACCGCGATCCCCACGATGCCTGCCAGCTGTGGGGATTATGGCAACTCCACCTATTACGGAAGGTTTTGTTCGATGTTGGACTGCTACTGCCGTTACTTTGCTCAACTGCCCTTTAACTCAACTTATTTTTTTTTAATTTTTTATGTTATTGTGACTGGACAAGCTTGAAGCCCACCTGATGTTAAGTGGACTAACCTCTGCCTATAACAGTTGCAATTCATGACAACTCACGAATTGCACTGCGCCCGTCACATTGAGACATAGTTGTTAAGTCTCATTGTGCCTGTAATTTCACTGGCTCTCAAGGACTGCTGCCGGAACACACCGTTAGGTGCTTGGCAACAGATTTTCTACTTGAGGGTGGTAGCTAATCAGGCGGGCATTTGCAAAATGCCCTACCACCATGCTATAACGACTGGCATCCTAAAACAAGAACCAGGACCGACGGCTTAACGTGCCCTCCAAAGCACGGAAGCGCTCATTAGTAATGTCACTAGCGGTCACCCATCCAACTCTCCAACTCATGACCGCGATGGACGTTGCTTAACTTTGCTGATCAGTTAAGAACAGCTAAGTAAAGTTAGCTACGAGCGCATCGTACAAAAAAAAGAAGAGTTTACGCAAAGAGCACATGCGAAGCAAAGTGGTCAACCGTGGGTGAATTCTGTATCCCCCTAAACTGCCACCATGGCACACGAATACACCTTGACCTTTCAGAATTCTTTCTAAAAGCCTGTCAGATGAATCTCCTAGATCCGAGTAATTCTTATATTTAATCGATATAAGAATATTTCTTTATCGGACCTTTTTATTACCAATCAGTATTTCGACAACGTTTTTGTTTTTAAATAACTATTTTTTTAAATCGTTTAAGTAATTAAAAGATTAACTAAGAAAAATAATTATAAAATTTATTTCAAATCTAATTGTATAGTTTAGTAGTATAAACAATAGGAAGGACCAAAATCTTCGTCCCGTTATTGTTTTGACCAGTATATAAAACTTTTTTTAATTATGTTCTTTAACTAATAGGCAGAACAGTAAGACCTTGTACCCGACTCTTTTGGGATCCCAAAATAATAGGACCAAGCCAATCCACGCTGTTCGTCGATCTTAAGAACCGTCAGTAGATTTTAATATAGAACATGTAATTTTATTATTATAGATATCCTAAGAAATTCTAACAAGGAATATAGTTGTGTCCCCACAAATATGTTTTTATTTATTTTTACTCTGTCAGACAGTAAATGAAGCAGTGATGACTAAGTGGCTTAGGCTATGGACTGCCGCGCAGCAGGTCTACTGTTCGAATCCCGCTTGAGCTTCCCTGGCCCGCCTGGCTTGCGACCACCCTCAAGTAGAAAATCTGTCGCCACGCACCTAACAGTGTGTTCCAGCAGCAGTCCTTGAGAGCCAGTGAAATTACAGGCAAAATGAGACTTGACAAGTATGTCTCAAGGTGATGGGCGCAATGCAGTTCGTCACTTGTGATGAAACGCATCTGTTATAGGCAGAGGATACCGCTTCACATCAGGTGGGTCTCGAGCTTGCTCCGTCACAATAACATTGAAAAAAAATCTAATTTGATTTCGTTATAAAAAAAAACTAAAAAAATACTAACTAGGTGCGCGTCTAAGTCCCCTTTAGGTCCCCCACTAAAAAACCTACTACGAGTACAATTATTTTTGGTTAGCTAAAACAGATAACTTGTGTATGGAATCTTTGGTAATCGAATCTGACTCGCAGTTGTGTGAGGTTTTATTTCTGTGTGTAAGTATTGTATATACTACAAATTTGAATAAACAGAAGATAACTTGGCCGACGTGACCACAAATATAGTCCAGTAGTATCATAACGGAGATAATGTAACCTTTGACTTTGCATTGCCTCTTTGTCGCTGCCTACGCTGCTATCATAATGTACTAACATACAAAGAAAATAGATACCTATTACCTAACATATTAGGTCCTTACATATGAAATTGGCGTTTTTCGTACACTTTAATCACGAATTTCTCCTCTTTGGTAAGGAATTCCAAATTCAAATTTGTACAGCTATAGACTCATGTATTTGTGCTTCGATGATCGTCATTCATTTGTTTTTTTTCTTCTGTTTTTTTCTGTTTGCGTCACTCATTTTACAAAATGGAAAACCTTAAATATCGCATTATTTACGAGTACGAGTTCCGCCGTGGCACTAGTGCTGCGGAAACAACTCGAAGGGTGAATGATGTGTATGGCGGTCGTGTTGCAAAAGAAAACACAGTTCGTTTTTGGTTCCAACGTTTTCGTTCTGGAAATTTCGACCTGCAGAACAAGCCCCGTGGATGGCCTGAGACTCAAGTTGATAATGAAGAGTTGAAGGCTATTGTGGAAGCGGATCCATCGCAAACCACGTCCGAGTTAGCTGCAGGCTGCGATGTTAGTGATAAAACTGTTTTAATTCACTTGAAGCAAATTGGGAAGATTAAAAAGCTTGAAAGGTGGGTACCTCACGAATTGACTGAAACAAACCGGCAAACGCGCGTCGACTGCTGCGTTACATTACTAAACCGGCACAATAATGAAGGTATTTTAAACCGAATCATTACCTGTGATGAAAAATGGGTTCTTTACGATAATCGGAAGCGCTCAGCGCAATGGTTAGATCCTGGCCAGCCAGCCAAATCCTGCCCCAAGCGAAAATTAACCCCAAAAAAGTTACTTGTAAGCGTTTGGTGGACTAGTGCCGGTATTGTTCATTACAGTTTTTTCAAATCTGGCCAGACTATTACGGCTGATGTCTATTGTCAGGAATTGCAAACCATGATGGAAAAGCTAGCGGCTAAACAACCTAGGCTGGTCAATCGCTCCACGCCACTGCTGCTTCACGACAACGCTAGACCACACACTGCGCTACAGACGGCTACTAAATTAGAAGAGCTTCAATTGGAAAGTCTAAGACATCCTCCGTACTCCCCGGACCTTGCTCCAACAGATTACCATTTTTTTCGAAATTTGGATAACTTCTTGCAAGGGAAAAAATTCAACTCCGATGGGGCAGTCCAAATCGCCTTCAAAGATTTTATTGATTCCCGTCCGACTGGTTTTTTTAGTAAAGGGATCAATGAACTACCTATGAGATGGCAAAAGTGCATAGAAAATAATGGTTCATACTTTGATTAATTAAATATATTATATTAAAAAATATTCGACTTTTTGTTCCTCCCATACAAAACGCCAATTTCATATGTAAGGACCTAATATAATCGCTTTTTCACTTTTTATGTTAAATTATTTATTGTTTTGATTTAGATATGTTATAATAGTGTTATAATCCACGTTTCGCCAGATCTATACAGATATATAGAAAACTCTTTATTTGCACGGCATACTAATCACAAGGGAAAAAAAATGTATATTAAATAGAGCACAAAAGCGGCAATATCACATAAAATGATTTCTTTCAGAAAACTTCTGGGCTACAAGAAGGTTTAAATTCATATGGGTCGGCAGTTAGTAGAAAAAGTATATTAATTAAGGTAGGTACAATGTACATTTAAGTTCGAAATAAATTGCACAGTTAAGTACATAGATAATGATTATGTACAGATAAATAATTAAAATGAATAAATAAATATATTTATTTATTTTAATAATATGATATAGATATATTATGTCAGGAAATAAAAAACATTCCGTCATTGGTTTACGGACTCTTATACATTTTGGCGTATATTTGGGTTCGTGCAAATTAAAAGGCTAGAATTACAACATCCTTGGTTTATTCTTAATTCACAGATAATCGATGTCCGTTTCATTTTTTTTATGCTTGATAGGTTCTTTGACCACCATCTCACCTGCTAAGATGTTGTACAGGCTAACCTAGAATTACTGGCTCTCAAGGACAGCTGGGCAAAAACACCGTTTGGTGCTTGGCGACAGATTTTCTGCACTGATTTTGCGCGCATATTTTCTAATATTCACTGTCCAAGTTTCATTATGAAGTCAATTGTGTATCTCATGAAGTAAGTTTGGAACTGTCAACTAGTGTTTCACCATAAACTTGAAGGAATGATAGCCGAGTGGTTATAGCTATGGACTGCGGTGCCGCAGGTCCATGGTTCAAATCCCATTGCCGGCTTGAACTTCACCGCATGGTAGAAGGGCATTTTGCGATTGGCCGCCTGGCTAGCTCACCACCCTCAAGTATAAAAAAACTGTTGCGAAGCACCTAACAGTATGTTCCAGCAGCATTCCTTGAGAGCCAGTAAAATTACAGGCACATGAGACTCAACAACTTTATGTCTCAGGGTGACGGGCGCAGTGCAGTTCGTCCCTTGTGATGAAATACATCAGTGGTTATCGGGTGGGCCTTGTGCTTGTTCCGTCGCAATAACATATTATGTCCATAGACTAGCAGCAATCACAGACTAGAAATAACGTCGATAAATAAAAGTGTTGCTTGTCCCATACATAGCACACTTACTCCAGCCTAACTCTTGACGTTCCTGAATGTAACTTGATACCTTGATGGATGAACGTTGAGAAGAACCCGATATGGATAATTTATTGTATTCCCATGTTTTACGAGCCTAATGCCATCTAGCGGGCACAGGTCCATCCAGACTCCAGACTGCCACTGAAAATGTATTTGTCAGAATGACTAAGTAATGATTTAAAACGTGGATCTATCTCTAATCAACGCTTTTTGCAACGAGGCAGTCAAAAACAATATAAGTATTATAATTTATAAGATTATTATGTTTATGTGAGGTCGAAGTTCAACCTCGAGTCACACAAGTGTGATAAAGTAATAAGAAATCTGATACTTATATAGCTGGAGTGTAAAGATGTGCCCACTAAAAGGCAATGTCTAGTTCACCTACAAATCATCCACAAATGTAAGCGGTTGTATTTTTATTACCGGCAGTATACCTTTATAAACAAAATACTACGAACTTCAATACAACACTACAGCTACTACAATAAAAGCATTACAATTACTTGTGCGCCTCTGGGATATAAACGCGATATGATGATGATCAAATTTTGACAACAAACAAATAAGTGCTTAGGTAATTATACTAATTATGAAGTAAGAAATACAAGAAACTGAAAATAGAATTTTAGAATAAATGGAACCACTTAAACAAGTTAAGTAAAGTTATCGCACGGACTTTAAAGCCTAGTAGGCAAATTTATCTAATGTTTCATTACATTAACATGAAGACTAATCTTAATTGCAATAATAATCATGCATTGGTATATTAATCCACGTTTAACCCATTTTTTTCCGGTAGTCCGTGGCAAAGGTAAACAAGTAATGAGTCAACATCGCCCTGTTAGGTTTCACTAACCAAGCTCGTATTATAACCAGTCGTTCGTCATTCGCTGCCCAAGGCACATTAAGTGAACATAATCTTTTAACAAGTTTCAACACAATGAAGACCGCGCCCGTTTTACTGATTGTGCTCTTGTCCTGTTTTTGTGTCAGCTATTGTAAAGACCTCATCGTAGGCACTAGTTTCAACAATAGATTGCTTTGGCAAGATAAGGCGGTATACTCTGCGTTCCCGCTCAAGAAAAGGGTAAAAGAGGTATTCTTTTCTGACCCAGGACAGCAAATTATAAAGGTAAGCTCGACAAAGTATTTTGTTGTAGTTTCTCTGATTTACTCTATTTGCGACATTTTTTATGTAGTTAGCAATAAAGTATGGAAACTAAAACTACTCTTCAAAATCCCAATATTACATTGACAGGATATTGTACTGACTACAAATACCTTGCACCTTATAAGTATAGTATGTTCTTATATTCTATAAGGTTGGAGTTTTAGCATGCAGTAGAAATCAAAGTACATATTATCAGATTGTCTGTAGATGTTACATCTTGCTCGGCCAATTTATGAATAAGTAAATTATATTACTTTTTAAAGCTATGTTTTGCCGTAATAATAGACCACATTGCAAATATTTGATAGTTAGTCGACAAATAATTGCTTTTCTGCCATTACCATACTACATAATACTTACAAATTATGTGTATTTATACCAATATCTAGGTCTAGGTATGAGATCTGATTTTCCTGTGTATACCTTCCGTTTCCTTTTAAATATAATTTCTCTTCTACTTAATATCTTGATAATTAGGTACAAAAATTGTATATTTATTATTTATTGTATATACCAAGCTATTACTTATATGCAACGGGGCAATGCTGCCAGCATGCTGGGCGCGTTGCCAACTTGTATTGGGATGGAGCATTTGGACTGCCTATGAGTCTGCAATGACTTGTAGGTTGTCTAAATGCTTTTCTTGTAGTAGCTGTAGTGTTCTATATAGTTCGTAGTATTTTGTTAATAAAGGCGTACAAACATCTGCTTCCAGCCTGGAAAAAAGAGCAATAACATTTTGTACCAATTTAATCGTTCCTAAAAATCACAATATAACTTCACCAAACACGGTTGACGTCACATTGGCTTGTATTTAAATAAAACAAGGGCAGGTCAGATAGCCGTAATAGAATGGTAGGTAAAGGTAATGTAAATCTGATAAAGTGAGAATAAATATAAAATCCGTGAACCCTTTGTTCGTATTCAGTGAAAGGATTATGTACAAATAGAACCTTGAAAAGGATTTTAAATGGTTTGCTTACATTTAGGTAGCTTCCCTCTATATCTCGGCTATTCTCCTCTACACTTTATGAAGGTTATGTTAATAGTACCTACCAACCAGGAATACGTTCGAATTTTATCTACCTATTCTATTCTCTGACTTTTGTGTGTGATTTTGGAGGTTGATATTAATTTATATGTATTATCTTTGTAGATAAATTTGTAGCTATATTCATTACATTGATCAGATAATGAGAATGAATATAGCAATATTTTTATCATCATCATCAACAACGTCCATTGTTGAACAAACGCCTCCCGTGGGGGGTTTGTGATCATTCCGACGCTTGGCAGGCATCTTGGGGATTGTTCTTCAGAAAATGCTGCTGCCCACCTTTTGGTGTTTTTCCATTCGTTGCTTTTTACGACTTCCATGGGAAGATACGGAAAGTGCAATGTATAACTTGAAAATATTTATTACACATAACAATATAAAAATCTCTAAGTAAAGTTTCATAATAGCTTTCAACTACTAGTAGAAGTTTAGGTTCCGAAGAGACTAGCTAGTACCTACATTTATTCGCACATAAATCTAGTAAATTGCCATAAGTTGAAAGATAATAAATCTCAAAATAGTAATCTTTTTAAGATTACTATTTTGAGATTTATTGTGTTATAATGTTATAGCTTTTTCTGAATGTACCTACTGTGAAAAAAAACACAAAGTATTTTAAATCTGGTATCATTATATCTACCGATAAGTGCCAGCCTTGGTGTCGGACAAGAATGTTTTACCCAGTGTTAAGCGAATATCGTCCGTTCTCGCCTTGCCTCCCCCTCGGCAAAACTGTGAACTCAAGGGTGGTAATGCATATTTTGTTGTCAGTTTCAAAATTAGTTCACAATAGGAAAAACAACGAGGAAAATGACTAAATGCGCCGTATTAACTACAAAGCCTTGGTGCCGAACCTAAGTAAGATACGGGAAATAGTATAGTAATGTTTTCCGAACCATTTACTATCTGCATCCACAATCGTCTTGCATATGGTGTCACAGGGACTAGGGACTACAATGAGGCGAAAATAGTAGCAAATAATAATTTTACAGAATTACAAATATACAATAGGAAAAATTAAAGTCATGTCCGGGATTTGAACCCGCGTCCATCCACCCCTTTAGCCGGGCATGCTCTAACCAATTGAGCTAAAATGACAATGACGTCATAACTAAAATTTTTCCTATCGTTCATATTGGGATGGAGTAATTTTGTAATGTAATCCGCATAGCAGGAGTTATTGCAAACATAACAATATAAAAAATATTGTTTATGTATCGTATCGTGGTACTCAAGCCACTTTAAAGCGATTTTGTTATCAAAAAATATATTTTTGTTTCTTTGGAATTTTTACATTTTCATTAAATATATTTACAGATACCCTTTACGCGAAAAACCATTAGGCTTAATTTTCGACCATCATCAGTAGGTACTGGTTCTCATTTTAAGTGATTGACTTGAAACTTGAAGGAAAGTCATTACATAAGCGAAAAGTTATAAATTGAAATCCTCATCCCTCATCAATTTGGTTAAAAAATGTTTTTATTTTTATTTGCTGATAGGTAAGCCTTTGACCTCACCTGATGGTAAGTGATGATGTGATCGAACGTGTTAACAGGCTTAACATAGAATTACTGGCTCTTAAGGACAGCAGCTGAAACACACCGTTAGGTACTTGGCGACAGATTTTCTACTTTTGGCTAGCCAGGCGGGCATTCGAAAAATGTCCTTTCGCCATGCGTGCTCAAGCCCGCGGCATCAGCCCCTGATGCGTGGCAATACATCGCCAATGCCACTGAGCCATCACTCCTTCAAATGTATGTATTAACTTTCAAAAACAAATTTGAATAAGCTGTATTTTAAACTGTATTGTAAGTTTTGTATGTGTAGTGTCAATAATATCAATAAAATAGAATTATAGTTCAATATTTTACTAATGTACCACGTATAGAGTCTAACATATTAGGTATATCTGTTGCTTAGTAAGTCTACAAGTCTGCAAGAATCTGATACAATATGTTTGAAAACTCATTAAAATGAGGCACGAAGTAGCAAAATAAACAAAAGTTAGAAGCACGAGTAATTGAGCCCAAGCAGTGCAAGAAACCTAATACCTTATCGATACGGGGAGTACCAGTGTGTAAGAAATTTAATTCGATACTTTTTCCTTGTTTGAAAAAGGAAAACATTATACTTCTCCGTATCAAAACATTAAACTCCTGTCACTGGTTCATCACGCACGTGTAGAATGAGAACTCAATTTTACCTTCACATTCGCGTACGAATTAATTTGCATGCATTATGTATTACATACAACATAGGCGGACATTTCTGTCATTATATTCTATATTTTTTATCTGAAACAGTACAAATGGAGCTGATTTTTGAAGCTCTGGCTCGTAGCGTAGCATGCCTAACTGATCAACTACGTTTTTTTTATATCTGATTAGTAAGCCACCACAATCTCACCTCATGTTAAGTGATGATCTGGTCGAAGTTATAAACAAGCTTAACCTAGAATTCATGGCTCTCAAGGACAGCTGCCGGAACACACCGTTAAGTGCTTGGCGACAGATTTTCTACTTGAGGGTGGTCGCTAGCCAGGCGGGCATTCGCAAAATGGTCTTCCACCATGCGGTGAAGCTCAAGCCCGCGGCGGGATTCGAACCAGGGCAGTTGGGCAATGCCACTGAGCCATCACGGCTTCAAACAATCACGTTTAGGTACGTTTGCTGCGTATATCACTTGGATGGATTTTCCTGTCGGATCGTCTCTGTCTGTCTGGGTTGTTGTCTTAGGATGACAAATTTTATAGCACGGTGGAGGCATATTGTCAATGCTCGGCTGACTAGCTGTAACACCTGACGTAAAAAAATCTGTCGCCATGCACCAATTGGTATGTTCCCGCAGATGTCCTTGAGAACCAGTACTTCTAGGTTAGACTGAACAACATTTTCGACCTCATCGTCAGTTACCACCAGGTGAGATGTGGCGTAAGGCTAGCCTAGTAGCGATAAAACTACTCTTCAAAATCCCAATATTACATTGACAGGATATTGTACTGACTACAAATACCTTGCACCTTATAAGTATAGTATGTTCTTATATTCTATAAGGTTGGAGTTTTAGCATGCAGTAGAAATCAAAGTACATATTATCAGATTGTCTGTAGATGTTACATCTTGCTCGGCCAATTTATGAATAAGTAAATTATATTACTTTTTAAAGCTATGTTTTGCCGTAATAATAGACCACATTGCAAATATTTGATAGTTAGTCGACAAATAATTGCTTTTCTGCCATTACCATACTACATAATACTTACAAATTATGTGTATTTATACCAATATCTAGGTCTAGGTATGAGATCTGATTTTCCTGTGTATACCTTCCGTTTCCTTTTAAATATAATTTCTCTTCTACTTAATATCTTGATAATTAGGTACAAAAATTGTATATTTATTATTTATTGTATATACCAAGCTATTACTTATATGCAACGGGGCAATGCTGCCAGCATGCTGGGCGCGTTGCCAACTTGTATTGGGATGGAGCATTTGGACTGCCTATGAGTCTGCAATGACTTGTAGGTTGTCTAAATGCTTTTCTTGTAGTAGCTGTAGTGTTCTATATAGTTCGTAGTATTTTGTTAATAAAGGCGTACAAACATCTGCTTCCAGCCTGGAAAAAAGAGCAATAACATTTTGTACCAATTTAATCGTTCCTAAAAATCACAATATAACTTCACCAAACACGGTTGACGTCACATTGGCTTGTATTTAAATAAAACAAGGGCAGGTCAGATAGCCGTAATAGAATGGTAGGTAAAGGTAATGTAAATCTGATAAAGTGAGAATAAATATAAAATCCGTGAACCCTTTGTTCGTATTCAGTGAAAGGATTATGTACAAATAGAACCTTGAAAAGGATTTTAAATGGTTTGCTTACATTTAGGTAGCTTCCCTCTATATCTCGGCTATTCTCCTCTACACTTTATGAAGGTTATGTTAATAGTACCTACCAACCAGGAATACGTTCGAATTTTATCTACCTATTCTATTCTCTGACTTTTGTGTGTGATTTTGGAGGTTGATATTAATTTATATGTATTATCTTTGTAGATAAATTTGTAGCTATATTCATTACATTGATCAGATAATGAGAATGAATATAGCAATATTTTTATCATCATCATCAACAACGTCCATTGTTGAACAAACGCCTCCCGTGGGGGGTTTGTGATCATTCCGACGCTTGGCAGGCATCTTGGGGATTGTTCTTCAGAAAATGCTGCTGCCCACCTTTTGGTGTTTTTCCATTCGTTGCTTTTTACGACTTCCATGGGAAGATACGGAAAGTGCAATGTATAACTTGAAAATATTTATTACACATAACAATATAAAAATCTCTAAGTAAAGTTTCATAATAGCTTTCAACTACTAGTAGAAGTTTAGGTTCCGAAGAGACTAGCTAGTACCTACATTTATTCGCACATAAATCTAGTAAATTGCCATAAGTTGAAAGATAATAAATCTCAAAATAGTAATCTTTTTAAGATTACTATTTTGAGATTTATTGTGTTATAATGTTATAGCTTTTTCTGAATGTACCTACTGTGAAAAAAAACACAAAGTATTTTAAATCTGGTATCATTATATCTACCGATAAGTGCCAGCCTTGGTGTCGGACAAGAATGTTTTACCCAGTGTTAAGCGAATATCGTCCGTTCTCGCCTTGCCTCCCCCTCGGCAAAACTGTGAACTCAAGGGTGGTAATGCATATTTTGTTGTCAGTTTCAAAATTAGTTCACAATAGGAAAAACAACGAGGAAAATGACTAAATGCGCCGTATTAACTACAAAGCCTTGGTGCCGAACCTAAGTAAGATACGGGAAATAGTATAGTAATGTTTTCCGAACCATTTACTATCTGCATCCACAATCGTCTTGCATATGGTGTCACAGGGACTAGGGACTACAATGAGGCGAAAATAGTAGCAAATAATAATTTTACAGAATTACAAATATACAATAGGAAAAATTAAAGTCATGTCCGGGATTTGAACCCGCGTCCATCCACCCCTTTAGCCGGGCATGCTCTAACCAATTGAGCTAAAATGACAATGACGTCATAACTAAAATTTTTCCTATCGTTCATATTGGGATGGAGTAATTTTGTAATGTAATCCGCATAGCAGGAGTTATTGCAAACATAACAATATAAAAAATATTGTTTATGTATCGTATCGTGGTACTCAAGCCACTTTAAAGCGATTTTGTTATCAAAAAATATATTTTTGTTTCTTTGGAATTTTTACATTTTCATTAAATATATTTACAGATACCCTTTACGCGAAAAACCATTAGGCTTAATTTTCGACCATCATCAGTAGGTACTGGTTCTCATTTTAAGTGATTGACTTGAAACTTGAAGGAAAGTCATTACATAAGCGAAAAGTTATAAATTGAAATCCTCATCCCTCATCAATTTGGTTAAAAAATGTTTTTATTTTTATTTGCTGATAGGTAAGCCTTTGACCTCACCTGATGGTAAGTGATGATGTGATCGAACGTGTTAACAGGCTTAACATAGAATTACTGGCTCTTAAGGACAGCAGCTGAAACACACCGTTAGGTACTTGGCGACAGATTTTCTACTTTTGGCTAGCCAGGCGGGCATTCGAAAAATGTCCTTTCGCCATGCGTGCTCAAGCCCGCGGCATCAGCCCCTGATGCGTGGCAATACATCGCCAATGCCACTGAGCCATCACTCCTTCAAATGTATGTATTAACTTTCAAAAACAAATTTGAATAAGCTGTATTTTTAAACTGTATTGTAAGTTTTGTATGTGTCGTGTCAATAATATCAATAAAATAGAATTAGTTCAATATTTTACTAATGTAGTACCACGTATAGAGTCTAACATATTAAGTATATCTGTAAAGTCTACAAGTCTGCAAGAATCTGATACAATATGTTTGAAAACTCATTAAAATGAGGCACGAAGTAGCAAAATAAACAAAAGTTAGAAGCACGAGTAATTGAGCCCAAGCAGTGCAAGAAACCTAATACCTTATCGATACGGGGAGTACCAGTGTGTAAGAAATTTAATTGGATACTTTTTCCTTGTTTGAAAAAGGAAAACATTATACTTCTCCGTATCAAAACATTAAACTCCTGTCACTGGTTCATCACGCACGTGTAGAATGAGAACTCAATTTTACCTTCACATTCGCGTACGAATTAATTTGCATGCATTACGTATTACATACAACATACGCGGACATTTCTGTCATTATATTCTATATTTTTTATCTGAAACAGTACAAATGGAGCTGATTTTTGAAGCTCTGGCTCGTAGCGTAGCATGCCTAACTGATCAACTACGTTTTTTTTATATCTGATAGGTCTTTGACCACAATCTCACCTGATGTTAAGTGATGATCTGGTCGAAGTTATAAACAAGCTTAACCTAGAATTCATGGCTCTCAAGGACAGCTGCCGGAACACACCGTTAAGTGCTTGGCGACAGATTTTCTACTTGAGGGTGGTCGCTAGCCAGGCGGGCATTCGCAAAATGGTCTTCCACCATGCGGTGAAGCTCAAGCCCGCGGCGGGATTCGAACCAGGGCAGTTGGGCAATGCCACTGAGCCATCACGGCTTCAAACAATCACGTTTAGGTACGTTTGCTGCGTATATCACTTGGATGGATTTTCCTGTCGGATCGTCTCTGTCTGTCTGGGTTGTTGTCTTAGGATGACAAATTTTATAGCACGGTGGAGGCATATTGTCAATGCTCGGCTGACTAGCTGTAACACCTGACGTAAAAAAATCTGTCGCCATGCACCAATTGGTATGTTCCCGCAGATGTCCTTGAGAACCAGTACTTCTAGGTTAGACTGAACAACATTTTCGACCTCATCGTCAGTTACCACCAGGTGAGATGTGGCGTAAGGCTAGCCTAGTAGCGATAAAAAGTGCTAGTTTTCATTAAGGAACTTGTAAATTTAAATGTGCATGAAGAGTTTACAAATTAAGCATACAAAGAAGTTAGGGATGATGGTTTTTAACAGGCTTTGTTTTATAGATTTGTGTAAATGGCCTTTCAGTGTTCACCACCTATACTACAACTGACTATGCTAGCTGCGGTCCGCAACTTTGCCCGCATGAGAGTTGGTCATATACTGCTTCTCCTTCAAATCATCGCTTTTTTATTTTTGCTTGAAAACAAATAACTTCTTACTGGAGTATCCAATCTTGATTATTCTTTTCTTGTTGGATAGATTATATCTCTAAGTTAGTCCCATTTAAATTTCATCAAAATCGGTGAGTTATATATTATACAATACACTCAACTAATTGAAAAAAATATGTATGCCAATAAGCCAATAAATACTCAGGAAAATGTGAGCTCAGTGTTTTGAGCCATCATGGTACCGACTTCTTGAATTTATTTCGGGTCATCATAGTGATATAATGAATGAAAATTAATTTATAATATATATTACCCACATAACTACCCAGAGAACGGATAGAAATTCCACCTAAATAAAATGTATTATCTTATTACGTAATGTCTACCCAGGACCAGTTAATGGAAGGTAACAACAAAATTAAACAATTATTGACTGCCTCCTTAGTTGCTGTGACATGATGTTCTTGCAAGGAGGTTCGATGGGATCTTCCATACTTTTTAATGTTTAGTGAAGTCGTTACCATTTCTTTTTTTTTTATTGTAATAACATCTATGAAGTAAACCATACAATAAATAAAACCTATAAAATATTTCTTTTTTTAAATGAAAATTTATATTCCCTTAGAAATATGCGTTCTCGTCCTGCTCAACATTAGCAATTATTACATGCACTCCCAATCTAATTAACTATTTCTAATTGGCAACGGTCTCTAAATGCTGGCCGCATTAGAACGTTAAATGAAATACTCGTCTACGCCAGCATTTCGGTCACGGTTGCTGCGATCAAAACTTGACAAAACCTTCATAGACTCTATGAGCATCCGGTTCCCACGGTTCAAACGTCTTGACTCCAAAAGTTTCAAACATGTAGCCACTGTCTGTTTTACTTTATCGATCTGCCACTTATATAGCTCCAGAATTAGCGCCCTACTTTGTGTATCTGTAAGATGGGAAGGATAGTAGATTTAAGTTACGTACCATTCCTATACAAAGGCCTGACCCATCTTTCACGGTCATACTGAGTCATTCCGTTAGGTCATTTACCAGCCTCACGCATGATGTTGACGGTGGTTACGGTGAATAACATCATCCAGGCCAGAGAGTTGAAATACATAGAGTATAGTTATATCCGAACACCACTGCTCTAAAAACTAACTAGAATGTACTTATCTACATACCTACATGTATATGCAGTTTGTAATGACGAGGAAATAATTTAAATATTATGCGTCATATTTGTTGTATCTGTTGCTAGAAAGAGATGAAATAAGCAATTTGTGTTACCACCGCCACGAGACGTTCCGAACACCGCTACGATCTTTTTCACTTTCTCACACAAAACGATCCACACATCTCTCTCTTTCATTTCATTATGAGAAGTTCCTAATATAAAACAAAATGAGAAATTAAACATTTTTCTTATCTCTCACAGTGCCTGTATAATACTGTATAAATAGTGCAGTGTCTAAAGACAAAGGAAGGCATATTGTCCAACTTTTTCCTAAAAAACACGGTTAGTGGCAACGTCTTTACCGGACGCTCGGAAGATCAAGACTGTTACCAACTACGGCAATTACCTTGCATGCGTCTAGTAAATACGGGGAGTTCACAACTTATGCACAGGTAAAACATCTTACATCCAGGCCAGAATAATGGAGAATTCAGCCTGTACTGTTTACATAGAACAGCTCGTGATAGCCGAAGCAATCATATCTTGAACTTATTTACAAAAACAAATGATTTATGTAACGATAGTTACAAAAAACATTGAACAAAGGTGAGCATTGACGTCTAAGGCGGCAATAATTTTTCCTTTGTTGCAAGTGTTCGTAGTTAGTATAACTATTGTACTTGATCACGCAATACGCGAGATTCGAAGAACAATTTTTTTTTATTTTTTTTTTATGATATTGTGAAGGAACAAGCGGGAGGCCCACCTGATGTTAAGCGGTATCCTCTGCCTATAACAGATGCATTTCATCACAAGTGACGAACTGCACTGCGCCCATCACCTTGAGACATACCTGTTAAGTCTCATTTTGCCTGCTATTTCACTGGCTCTCAAGGACTGCTGCCGGAACACACCGTTAGGTGCTTGGCGACAGGTTTTCTACTTGAGGGTGGTCGCTAGCCAGGCGGGCATTCGCAAAATGCCCTTCCACCATGCGGTGAAGCTCAAGCTCTGGGCGGGATTCGAACCATGGACCTGCTGCGCGGCAGTCCATAGCCAATGCCACTGAGCCATCACTGCTTCAAAACTGTTAGATACAATATACGGTATCTAACAGTTATTATTATAGTTATTGAACTAATTACATTTATTACGAATTAAAGTAGTTTATACCTCCCCGAGACCTTAGTTCTTATGTCTCGTTCGCCTAGTAATTTCACTTACTACAGTGCCCTTCACGCCTTAATACAGTAGCGTTTGGCAGAATATTTGACAGTGCCGTGGTACTTGCTAAGATGGACTCTTGCTAAAGAGTAGAGACCATCTGGTAGATTATCCGTTTGGTGAGTAAAAACTAAAAAGGTTGAAAAATTCAGTTTGTTGTATTTGCCGCTTTTATATTCGTTTTTATTGTTAGTTTTAGAAAACCTGAAACAAATGCTTAATTAATCTGTGAAAACTTCAACCGCTTTCGTTTTATGGTTTAAAATATTTATATGAAAGGACAACACATATATAGGTAGGATGGAAAGCATATGCTTATAAAGAGCCCCTTTTAGTCATAAACGAAACCCTCCGAATGAATATTCTCCACTAACAAAAAAATATATAAATATTGTAAAAGAATATTAAACAAAAATTTAATATAGATTTTTGTAGTATTGATAATTTATAAATAGGCATATTTCTTTTTTAGGCCTTGAAGCCTACTTCTAATGTGTAAATGTTTTCTAACAATATAGTTTAAATTATTTGTTTTTATTTGATGAATGTATTATTAATATTATACTTTAAAATTACCAACTGGTGACTGTAAGACCGTAGTCTTTAACACGCATACCTAAGTCTCCAGCCGACGCGAGACGCCTCAATTGAATAAATGATTCGACTTTGAACTGCAAGGACCTTGTAAACTGTTGACCTCATATTTTTTATATACTTGGTTTACGCTTACGCAGAATAATATGAATACAAGTCTAAAGATACACAAAAATAGTTTTGGAATATACTAAGACAAATGCATGCCTTTACCATAAAGGCAGGAATGAGGCTGTTCCTTTACCAATTGGTAGGTCTCTTCACCAAGAGTCGGTCTTGGTGGATACCACCACAGTATCACATATTCGGCCTCTAAGTAGTAGTGTGCAATCACTACTGTTTAGGCGTGACACTGAAATAACAAGTCAAAAGAGACATAAAAACTACCTTATAGTAACTTGCGGAGTGCAGTGTCATGCAGAACGAGGATGGTGACACTGCAACTGTCATGGACGGGCGTGATACTTACCATCCGTCGGGCGAAAGGTCTGTCTCCTCATTTTGTCACATAAAAAAAAACAGTTAGATATCGTAAGAAACAAAAAAAGCAATAGAATTAGAGACAATAGAAGAATATATGTTTTGACATCATATATATTTTTAATGTATTTAAAATTGTATATGATAACATTAGTATCACTAACGGCTCAACGTAGTTATTAAAATTTTTGACGATTTTAGGGTTAATCTACAGAATCATTAGTGTTCAATACCATTTCAAGATCTTGGTAAATTTGAACAATGTTAGGTGTATTCCGGTCCGATCCCATGAAAAGATACCACATGGTATCAGTTATATTTTTAATAAAATAACTCGCGAATACCGTTATCATCTAAAATCGTTACCGAACATTGAATTTTTGACTCTAACGTGAGTAGGAGTTTAATCATTATGATGTAAAATACTTAGTACTTTTTTTTTATGTTATTGTGACGGATCATGCACGAGGCCCACCTGATGTTAAGCGGACTAACCTCTGCCTATAACAGATTCATTTCGTCACAAGTCACGAATTGCACTGCACCCGTAACCTTGAGACAGTTGTTAAGTCTCATGTGCCTGTAATTTCACTGGCTCTCAAGGACTGCTGCCGGAACACACCGTTAGGTGCTTGGCGACAGATTTTCTACTTGAGGATGGTCGCTAGCCAGGCGGGCAATCGCGAAATGCCCTTCCTCCATGCGGTGAAGCTCAAGCCCGCGGCGGGATTTGAACCATAGACCTGCGGCACGGCAGTCCATAGTCAATGCTACTGAGCCATCACTGCTTCAAAGTTGTTACTAGTAAAATTTTCAACATTACAAAACAGTCAGAACTGTTTAACTAAAACAAGAGCGCCGTCTCTTGTTTTTGTCTTCGTCCATTCTACGAACCATTTTCCTGTATAAATGTATTATTAATAGTATTTTTGTCTTTTTTATCAGGGTATCATAGCTCGAGATCTGGACCACACAGATGCCATCCCCAGCGTCACAGCTGGAGGTGTCGGCTTCTCATACGCCAACATAAGGTTGAAGAGTGATCGGGGCAGCGGCCTCAACTACCAGATTGAAATTTACGTTTAAATTACCGCTGTTATAATCAGACTATTCAGGGCAATGGTGGTTGTACAAGCGTCTTTGTCTTGCAAACTTTAAGGATATGCTAGTGTCTTACTTTTAATTACTTTTAGCATGAAGATAGGCAAGATTTAGCTTCAGTAAATACTACAAACCAACGTTACATTGCAAGTAAAATACAATAATATAATTTTCACTGTGTACAAACATCATTGGCCAGAATATTATTTTTATGTATTATGTACATTGTAATTAAACAACTTTAAACGGTTTAAATCGCGTATATTTATCATTATTTTTGATCGTGGTCACGGGGTGACTGCAAAGTGTTTGAAACGTCGGGACAAAAAAAATAATGATAAATATACGCGATTTAAACCGTTTAAAGTTGTTTAATTACTATGTGTAATAATCGCGAAAACCTAAGACAACATTATATACATTGTTTAATCATTTGGCACAGTCGCTTGCAAAAACAAGAAGGTATATACAATGTACTTTCAAAATTATGGCAAAGATTTCTGTTTCTCTCTATGTACACAGAAGTATCATAAAATCAAAGAATAATTCGTTTATTTTTACTCATATTTCAGTTAACTTCAATAATTAGGAATGAAGTGACATTACATTATTATGAAAATTATGAAGTGTATTCTTGTTATTGCACGCGACTGTACCCACTCACTAGAATAGAAGTACATATTTAACTATGCTCCATTTGGCCTGATGGGCGTTTATTCACGTCAGCGTGCCCCTTCGGTAGTCATGATGTTTAGTTAAACTTATCATCCATAAAATGTTTATTCTATTTAATATTAAAACAAATACCAAATATAACTATTGTTTTCTTTAATTTAATTAGATTTTAATGTCACTTAAATTTTCCACGCGTTATTTATCGCAAAGACACAGCACATACAATTTAAAAATTGAAGTGATTCGATTAATTACTCTTGTGGTTTTCATACTTTTCCATTGTTTGTTCTACCGTACAAACAATGGGCAGTTCGTTTAAGGAAAATGGGAGGAAATCGTTTAAAAGGAGCATCATGATGTCATCTGGTGACCAAGAGACCTTAAAACAACAGGAAATATTCATTAACATGTCAGACGACCGTTAAGGACTACATATAGGTATCTATCAATATAGTAACGTGATACAAACAGTATTTTTAACTATGCGATACCATATGTATAATAAATGGCGATACATAGATGGGTAGTATACTATAGCTACTTGATCTATTCCTACCGTTACCCTAGTCATGTGGAGTTGTTATATTGACCTTTCTTGTACTATACGAAGGAAGATTCCAAAATTATATTATAATATATTTTTCTTCCAACACACGAACACTTTATGAACGTTAGGCATCGGTTTTACGGAAGCCGTCTGAAGCGAACACTGGCAATCCTCTCTTTAGTTACTGTAGGGCGTAATGAAGGTAATTTTTTTAAATATTTTGTGACGGAACTAACATCGGGCCCACCTGATCTTAAGCGGTATCCTCTACCATTTTGTCACAAGTGACGAAATGCGCTGCGCCCGTCATTCACCCTGAGACACAGTCTCATCAGATAACATTTCGATCTCAACTTTGAAATGCATTTACTAATATGAGCCTTTCCAGTAGGCAGGAAAAAATTATTACGAACTGATTGATTGATTGCAATCAATCAATGTGTTCTGCTAATACTGAAGATACCTTCTGGAATTGACAACCTGGTGTTTGGACATATGCTGGACAATAAGTGCTCCTAAAGCAATCTTTCTCCGGCCTTCACCATCATTGCCCCGAAGAAGACTATACCAAATTAAAAACAGCATCTTCCATTATGGAGGAGGCTGTGGGAGGGTTAATATTAATAAGAAGTAATAGATCTCGGCAAATGTTGTTATATAGTATGGTACCTACTGTGTCAGTGGTAGTTACGCCAAATACCGAAGCAAATTCTGCGGTCGGATTACTGAGATCGTAAGCCTGAGATTATACACTGAACTAATATTGATGGAGTGCTTATATTATATCTATTGGATGCCTTCAATATTGAAAATGAAGCTGTAATATCTCGTGGTTGATTTTATTTAGTTATATCTCTGTGCTTAATATTAAATCTGTTTTTTATAAATCTTTTCATTTCAAACAGACGCTCGACCAAGTCTGTGGTTTGTAAACAAGCTCAGGACAAACCCAACCACTACATTCGGTTCGACAATCCACAAATCCTCGCCAGAGAGATTTTATGCCAAGAATGTTACGCGAGGCTATTGAAATCAAAAAGTACCCAAATTTCAATAAAGATGATGGTTGGCAAGTACTACCTGCTTGGGATCCTGTTATCAAATTAATTAAATCCCGTGGCTGACACAAATCTGCTAGACCTCTGGAGACTGTGAGCGAATACTGCGTGAAAAGGGAATGTTATGATTGAAATAAAATGTCTGACGGTAATGTAAATAATATCTTAATAACTCAACTGACATATAAAACCAATATTAGTCACCCCGTGACCACGATCACTGCAAAGTGTTTGAAACGTAGGGATAAAATAATGATAAATATACGTGATTTAAGCCGTTTAAAGTAGTTTAATTATGTGTAATAATCGCGAAAACCTAAGACAGCAGGTTGTCCATATTTCAAAGTTTTATCAATGAAATAGATATATCAGTAAAACAGCATATTATCAAGTCGTAGCTACTTGCACACACGACTTTTATGTTGATAATTATATTCTCTTTAAATAACAACACACTGGACACGCCAGATACGGTGATGCCCCGTCCACCCACTGGACTTTCCATTTTTGTCATAGTATGTACTATGCATATCTGAAGCGCTCGTAGCGAACTTAACTTAGCTGTTCTTAACCGATCAGCAAAGTTATTTTTTTTTTATTCCTGATATGTTAGCCTTTTACCACTATCTCACCTGATGGTAAGTGATGATGTGGTCGAAGATGTTGTTAAGGCTAACCTAGAAGTACTGGCTCTCAAGGATAGCTGCTGGAACACAACGCTAGGTGTTTGGCGACAGATTTTCTACTTGAGGGTGGTAGCTAGCCAAGCGGGCATTCGCAAAATGCTCTACCACCATGCTCTAACGACTGCCATCCAAAGATAACAACCGGGACCGACGGCTTAACGTGCTCTCCGAAGCACGGAAGCGCTCAGTAGTAATGTCACTAGCGATCACCCATCCAACTCATGACCGCGCGCGACGCCCGCCTGGTTAGCTACCACCCTCAAGTAGAAAATCTGTCGCCAAAGACCTAACGGTATGTTCCGGCAGCTGTCCTTGAGAGCCAGTAATGCTAGGTTAGTCTGAACAACATCTTCGACCACATCATCACTTACTATCAGGCATAAAAAAGAATTACGAGTAAAAAGAATGCATGCTGTATCACGTGCGTACAGGCGCGCACACATATAGTCGTAAAAGCAGTGTTTATTTGGTTGGTAGTGCTTTATGAAGTCAATAAAGTACAACTATTTGTCTGATTTTGCAATGACATAACTTTATAATTTTTGATTATATTATATATATATATATATATATATCATTGTAAATTAATGTATGCAGGTACCTACCTCGTTAGTAGAAAAAGGGGTCATGGCCTATTACTGCCAATGCAAACTTACTAGAATATTAATTAGCCTTACACAATTTACCAAGGCAGAGCGGGCAGTTGAAGGATGTTTAGCACTTACCTGTTTCATATCACTAATGTATAAATATAGTTCTAATCTCGTATGATCAATATTATGGAGATTTTGTGAATGTAAGGATGGTTGTTTGAGAAGTTCTCGGCCTTATAATGACACTATTGAAATAAATGTGTACTGGTATAATATTATTTAATCCTTGACAGACTACAAAGTCCGTTTTGAGAACTTCCGAAATTATACCAATGGATTAAATACTCACAACTTATCATATAGTGTACTGCTTTAATTATTATATTCGTAAGTTTATGTGTGAGAGTTTGTGTTGTTTGTTACACAGAAGTAGCGCCTGGATTGGCACACTCCTTTTTAATAATAACAAATATTTTAAAAATATTTTAAGAAAACAATTAATTCGGCGCAATAAGGCGGAATTGTCACTAGATAAATTTTTTTATTTTTTAAGTGTTTTATTAAAATATTAATTTGATGTTTTCTTAAAATATTTGTTATTAATAAATATGGATTTCCGCAAAGTAGCGCCTGAATCTATTCATTACACTCCTTTTTATTTTAAGAGAGAAGCACAAAAAAAACTTTAAACAAAAAAGTGTCGTCACTCCGTAATTTCACCAGCTACCAGTTACATTCACGCCTGAAGCAGTAGTTTTTGCACACTACTGCTCTGAGGCAAAATATCTGACACTACAGAGGTACCCACTATATCAGTCTCTTCTTGACCTATCGGCTGGTAAATTTACAACCTACCTAAAGCACTAAAGGCATGTGGGTTAATGTCCATATAATACCACCATACCTACAGAGTTGACGATTAATTTGCAATGATTTTCAAGCAAGCAGTAAAGTATACCAATTAACGACACATTAATTTCATAAACAAAAGAAGAGACATATTCATACGCCTAGATAATGAATGTGGGTGCGTAGGGCTAATTATCTGTTGGCCGGGGCCGTCATGGATATATTCTGTAATAAATTAAGCGAGGGTCCTACGTAAGGCGGGCAGTTTTCGGGATTTTGGCAAGAAGCGATAATGGGATACCTGTCGTCATATGGCTGAAATTTATGCCTTATTACCTGTTGAATGTGCTACACATGGGATCCTAAACGCAGATCCCTGAAACACTGTTGTAGCTTCGTGCCGGAACATTAATATTGCCGCATTACGAGCCTACGAACGTTGCCAGTAATTTTGTGTAGGTGCAAAAATAATTACGCTGCTACTGCACACAATTCAGCAATCTGAACCTTTGATGTTCTACATTGTTAGTCCAAAACGTATTTTATCACTCAATTACTATTTCAGTAACAGACATAGCATATAGCTTTATACATTTATTCTGTAATTATTATTATGTAAGTATTTATTGTTGGGCTAAAATCGCCATGCTAAATTGTGACTGATCAGTGCACGTAAGTAAGCCATCTGGCTTACTTACGCCTGCGCTTAATTTAAATTAAGCGCAGGCGCCCATTCTTTCAACACCTTATAATGAATATATCCGTCATTTTGCAAAAAAAAACAAAAACTGAATCGACAAATTTTTTTTATGGACTTATCAAACCTGCTCACAAAATTTCACGAGAATCGGTTGAGAAATGCGACCTGTAGAGGAGAACAACCGGACATACCAAAGCATTTTTGTCTTAGTTGAAGCAGAGACGCTTCGCTCGAACTTAGTTCTCCTTCCCTCGAACTAAGTTCTCGCTTGGTCAATAAATAAATAGTTTATGCATTTGCCTCACTTGACCCTAAATAACTACCTAAGTAAGTAGACATTTTGCAAATGAATGTTAAAATTATAATTGAATATATTATAGTTGGTTTAGTTAAGTTTCATTATACCTAATTTAGACACAACTCTAGCCGTTGCAAGTTCACAAGGAGCTCCCATTTTATACATATTCACTCTATACGTATAAACTATTCGTATAGTATTAACCGAAATGTTTCTTACATACAAGTAATATGTTCGAGTATATAATGCAACCATTTCCCTTCTGTTGCATTTGACGCATGCAATATGAGTTCAGCTTGCGTGTAATTTCCGCCAAGTGGAAATTACAAATCTTAATGAAACCGGCAGACTACGTCTATGTTAACATTTACTCAAATAGCACGTCGGTACAACAAACAGCTTGAGTTTTTCTAGTAATAAAGAGCACTTCGCGTAAAACACTTTTAAACATTAATCATTGCGCTTTTTCAGAACTACACGTCAAAACATCTGTGTACTTAAGTGCTTTAATTTTTTTTTATTTATGTAGATAAGTGCTCGTTCTGTGAGTTTAAGGTATATTCGGTACGGCTTGTCAGTTTTTGAGAACTATAGGCAGTTTTATCTGCATAGGCAAGCCAACATTTTATTTCTTCGTTCACGGAAAAAAAAGATTGTGTCAAATCAAGAATATATCTATTGGTCAAGACATTCTGTGTTTCATATATGGGGAAAACAATATATTCTTGTGATTAGTAAATATTTGTCTTGTTAATAATTTTTCGTGCAAGTATTTATATACTTTAACTAAGATTATTATTTTCTTATTAAAAAAAAGCAGTTATGTCTCTGTCTAAGTAAATCATTGCTCTAATTTAGAGAATCTGAAATTCTCAAATTTAAAACAATCCTTACTTGAATAAATGAACTCATACGTTCACTCATTCATTAGATTCTAATAAGAAAAAAATATATTTTACTATTAAGTACATAAATAGTTCAGTTAAGATATTATTCTTACTTCTAGTAAAATATGTTCTTCTGAGCATATATTTTCATTAGACCAACAAAAGAGTTTTCTACGTACAAGAAAATTACTTTTAGGTAAACAAAACATCTTCTTATCTGAATATTGTAACTTATTTAAGTTAAGAAACCATAATTCTGGCTTCAACACGTATATGTTTTCATACGGAGATCAGTTTATATAGAACGAATAATTAATGTTCTCCAGTGAAGAATTTTCAGTTCTCATTCCAATATTAAGTGTTTTACTGTAAGTAGTTTTGATTTTAATATTCTAAGGGGTGTTTTACCCGAAAAAGTTGTTTTGATTGGTTCAAAAGAATTTGTATCTTGCACGAAGATCGAATTGTCTACGGATAGAATATCAGGTTTCTTGACTCGACAATGGAATTTCACTGGAAGAAACCTCAGTTCTTGTTCAAAATAATTACATGTTTTACATTTAAATTTTAGTCGTCTTGGTAAAATAATAGTGCGTTTTGTTGTAAGAAGTCTCATTACTTGGTTAAAGTCATTACATGTTTCATACGGAAATCAGATAATATATTGATAAGACTATCCATTTTCTAGCTTCAACAATAGTGTATTTTAGTAGAAGGAGTCTTAGTTCTTGGTTCAACTCTCTAAATGTTTCATACGGAGATCAGATTATATAGTGTGAAAAATATAAATTATCTTGGTTCAATAATAGAGCGTTTTACTGGAAGGAGTCTCAGTTCTTAGTTCAACTCATAAAAGTGTTTCATATGAAGATCAAATAGTATTTTGTGAATAATATCAATTATCTTGGTTCAATGATAGTGCATTTTACTATAAGAAGTCTCAGTTCTAGGTTCAACTCATGAATTGTTTCATACGGAGCTCAGATTTGTTTCATCTGAACTCCATATATATTGTACAACATATTAATTATTTTAGTTCAATTATAGTGTTTTGATTGGAAGAAGTCTCAGTTAATAAATATATTATAAATTATAGCAAACTGTGAAATTGTTAATGAAGCACGCAGATTTCCAGAAGATATCGTTGTTCTTCAAAGTATTATTAATACCGTACTACCTAGATAAGAACTTCTTTATTTGAAACTGAAACTTCACTGAAATAGAAATAAAACTAACAATTACGTAAGATTTTCCTTAGTATGCAATGAGATATACCTATACAAAAACCTTTTATGAATAAAAAAACTCGAATAAATTATGCTTCGAATTTCATCATTGAAATACTGAATAAGAACAAGATAATTGATATTTTCTACTATATGCAATAAGATATTCATATAAAACTTTTAGTTAGTCAACAAGAACAAAAACTCACTTACAGAAAATAGCCAGCCTGGTGCACTGTCCAGATCTTCCAATCTGATCTCCGCCTTTCAAGTCTGCAAATAACGTAGGTTAATAGTTAAGTGTAGTTCTAAAAGGGATCAACTAAAAAACATCTATCATCGTAAAAATAAATAAAATACAATAAATATTTTCAGTTGAAAATTATTTATTTATAAAATAAATTAAGAAGCATACAATTTTATATTATCATTATCAAAAATATTATACATAATTGTAACAGTTATGTACTGCGCCCCGCGGTTCACCCCGCGTGGTGATGGATGATGATGAAAAGTATCCTATGTGTTAATCCAGTGCTTCATCTACCTCCATACCAAATTATATCAAAGTTGGTCCTACCATTTGAGCGTGAAGAAGTAATAAACATACAAACACACTTACAAACTTTCACCTTTATCTACCACCAAATAATATGATTTTTTTCTCATTATAATCAGCACCACATTCTATGTTACGTTATAATATAAAGTATGGTTGAACACTTTGCTTGTTGAGTCGAGCCTTTTCTTCACCTCCTCCAGTTCAGTTTGGATATCTCCAGGATCCTAAAAAAAAAGAGCTACAGTGAAAATATTGCACAATCCATAAACTTTTTATAGATGATAGGCATATTTTGACCACAATTACATATTGTTGAGTAAGTGGTAAAATATAGCAAACAGGTTAAACCTAAATAAAATTAAAACTGTCTTTCAAAGTCAGCATCCAGAAGGCCCCGTTAGATGATTATCACACATAAATCATCTAAACTGCAAGTTAGCGGTTAAACAGCGGTTAATCATTATTATAATCTATACAGAATCATGAAAAATGATTAGGACACTTTTAAAAGTTCTGTATACTAACTACTATATTACTATAAAATACTGACTGTGTATATACATATATGTTATATTATAGTATGTAATAGATAATTTGACGAGATATCCTAACATCATAAGAAAAATATATAATATAATATTTTTAAATTTGTTTAAATATGTATTTTATACTTGATGAAATTACCTGATAAACTATAACAAAGTTCACAATCTGCTCCAACGTGGAAAAAAAACGACTCTTGTTTAGTCTTCCTCTTGGGGGTATTGAGTAGCGTAACACTTGTGTTTCATTGGTTAATTTTTGATCTGGAATGGAAAAAAAACACATGTATATTCTTGAATATAGGTTTATCTAACAAAAAAATCTATGTGTATATAGTGTAGAGAGGATAGGTATATATATATATACATCGAAATTCATTCTGAATAACTAACGAGGAACAGACACATAAACAAACACACACATACATTTGCATTTATAATAATTATAATATTTAAGGATTATTTACAAACATCAGCCTGCTGTTGATCTCTATCATAAAGAGTTATCTTTAATTCTTGATATGAGTAGGTATGTAATACAATAATAATTATGTATTACGAACCTACCGTTCGTTAACTTGGCTGTACCAACTTAGTGTAACCACACAGCACGTTCCAGGCAAAGAAAATGTAGCAGCCTCTATGATGGATATTTTTGACTATCTACAGTTATTTATATAGTAAGGAACAAACTTACCTAAATGAACACTAGTTGGTTGCTATCTCAAGCACAACTTGAACAAATATTCACTTTATAACACTATATTAAACAAAATTTACGAAAATGCCATTGGCCATTCCACGGCGCGTGTACCTTTCGCCCGCAACGGAAATTGTGTTGTGTGTAGCCAACATCGCCCTTATAAAGTCCCGAAACATATTCGTATCGTGATTATTACCAAATGAGCACGTTCGAATAACTTTTCATTTAGGTTGACGATTTGTGTTAAATACAGCCAGTATTTGTAAGAAATAGATGATTACCTATGGCTGTATTATTAGAGAGTCTGTACATATTTGAAATTATTATGAAAGGTCGTAAAAAAAAAAAACAGTGACAATCACGATTACAACACAAGAAGTAAAGATAAAATCGCGGTACCAGGTTTTAGTTAGCAAAGACAAAAGTAAAAAGGTTAATTGTGTGCGGTTTTATAATAACATTCCCTAACATATTACAACGCTCACAGAAGGAAAGTTCAAGTTGCACGTGGAAAATAATTTTGATTAAGAAATCCTATTCCAGTTTGTGATTACATAAACGACAAAAATGCTTGAACAATTCCTCTCCTCCACTCCTCTGCCAAGCTATCACCTGTCACCTACGTAATTAAAAGAAATATTGAAATTATTTTTTTATACAGTATGTAAAATATTGTTAAAAGAGATTTAAATTAATGGTCCCGAGTTTGTGGCCCGTTGTTCTTGCAGTGGCTCTGTAAATTTTTTTGCTGAACGTGGCAGTACGTTGTAGAATATTTCAATATTAAAATTTGTAAATGACCTTCATAAGAGCGTCGTAGATGCCTAAATTGAATCAATGATTTTGACTTTGACTTTGATTAATAATCATAACTTAACGAAATTTCTGATTTATCACAAGTTTAGTTTTTGAGATAGACCTCGTGAGTATTGTATAGGCACCCAAACTTAACAAATAGGTCCTCTAGTCCTTGGCCTTCGCCACTTATGGCGGTGAGTATGAACTGTCACGTGGGGGGTCCATGGGTTCCTGCAGCGGGTTTAAGATTCAGTGCATGGTGATTGGGCATTTTACTAATGTTCACCTGGCTAGCTTTCAAACCACTTTGAATTAGGAAATGAGAAACCGAGACCTAAATGTAATAATCGGACAGTATTAAAACATTTTTTACTTCAGATACGAATATATATATTAGGGCACTAGCGGGGTTCAAACCCTGCCGCTTTGCCGTTGTACTATGAGTATATTAGACTCCCAGCTATTATCTGACTATTAGCTGAGTAACCTTATATTTTTCAAATTATAATTTACTTATTTTATTCTTAATATGAATTGAAACAAGCTTATTCAGCATGCCATATTGCTTATAATGAATAGTATTCTTAGGTTCAGTAGTTTCCCCACATCAAGGGAGAACTAGACAAAACTAAAATATTGCAACACTAAATAAAATCGGGAACAGTGAAAACCATCTCAAACTAAAAACTGAGTACTTGGTCTGAAAATACACATTTTTAATGGAGAAATAGTTATTCTTGACTGGAAATTTGTCTTTTTACTTTAAAATTCATGGTTTTGATCGAAGAGCCAGTAAAGAAAACTGTTTTTTTTTTAAATTATGTTTGTTTTTTTTATTCCTCATATTGTATGGTGGGGTGCCGGGCTGAAATGTCACCCCCCATCTCTACCCGTGGATGTCGTAAAAGGCGACAAAGGGTAACACACCAGAAGGTGGGCAGCAGCGCCTTCTGAGGAATATATACCTTAAACTGCAATCCCCAAGCCGCCTGCCCAGCGTGGGGATTATGGCAAACCCTCTTAATGGGGAAGCTCTGTTCAGTGGACAATCCGGCTGATACAGTATGATGTGTTTCATTTACTAGTATGTAGATATATATTTGTTTGACTTCTACATTTAATGGTTTAAAACTCTATTCAAAAGGTGGGGAAAAAACAAAAGAAAAAATACATTTCGAAATGTTTGTTAGGACTAGCAAAAGTCAACCCTAAGAGGTTGTTAGCATTTTACCAATAATCCTGTATATTTGTGACCAAAAAAAAACATGTTAAGCCAAGATTGCTTTTCTTTATTGAAGATGAGTAACTAATGTTACAATCTATCACTTTGCATTAAAAACTTTAATATTCTTCATGTAAGAAGATACCTAAGTCACTCTCTACAGGAGAGATATATTTTCTTGGTTCAACGTGGGATATAGTTTGAGCTCTTAACCTAAGAATGTCGTATCTAATATCAATCAAGAACATGGTACACTTAAGTTCAGTATTCGTTTTCTGAAGTGAGTTTCTGAATGAATAACTTCAACAATTAACAATATATCATTATTGACTCAAAAACTTAAAATTCTTCATGTAATATGAGTCATTCTCTGCAATTGAAATTTATTTTCTTGGTTAAATAAAGAGTACAGTTTTGCTGTGATGCTAATGCCTAATGGCAAACCCTCTTAATGGGGAAGCTCTGTTCAGTGGACAATCCGGCTGATACAGTATGATGTGTTTCATTTACTAGTATGTAGATATATATTTGTTTGACTTCTACATTTAATGGTTTAAAACTCTATTCAAAAGGTGGGGAAAAAACAAAAGAAAAAATACATTTCGAAATGTTTGTTAGGACTAGCAAAAGTCAACCCTAAGAGGTTGTTAGCATTTTACCAATAATCCTGTATATTTGTGACCAAAAAAAAACATGTTAAGCCAAGATTGCTTTTCTTTATTGAAGATGAGTAACTAATGTTACAATCTATCACTTTGCATTAAAAACTTTAATATTCTTCATGTAAGAAGATACCTAAGTCACTCTCTACAGGAGAGATATATTTTCTTGGTTCAACGTGGGATATAGTTTGAGCTCTTAACCTAAGAATGTCGTATCTAATATCAATCAAGAACATGGTACACTTAAGTTCAGTATTCGTTTTCTGAAGTGAGTTTCTGAATGAATAACTTCAACAATTAACAATATATCATTATTGACTCAAAAACTTAAAATTCTTCATGTAATATGAGTCATTCTCTGCAATTGAAATTTATTTTCTTGGTTAAATAAAGAGTACAGTTTTGCTGTGATGCTAATGCCTCTTAACCTAAGAACAACGTATCAGTAATCAATCAAGGATGATTTTTCTTTACTGAAAATGATTTACGTTAGCAATTGAGAATTATTCATTATTGACTTGAAAACTTTGAAATTCTTCATTTAATATAAATAACCCTTTGCAATCGAGATTTAGTTTTTTAGTTTTAAAATAAAATTGTTTTGCTTTAACAATAATGTCTCTTTACCTAATAATACCGTAACAAATATTAATCAAGAATAAAGGTTTAAGATCAAGATTTGTTTTCTTTACTGAAGATAAATTACTATAACAATTAAGAATATATGATTATTGGCTTGAAAACTTTAAAATTCTTTTAGTTACATAAGTTTCTGTCTATAATGGACATGTATTTTCTTGGTTCAATAAAAGATATTGTTTTCCTGTTAATCGAAGATTCTTAACTAAAGAATACAATATCAAATAAATATTAAGAATAATCAAACACAGATCAAGATTTGATTTCTTCACTAAAGATGAATAAATACAGCAACTAACAATCAATTACTTTTGCTTTGACAACTTTAAAATTCTCTATCTAATATAACTCACTTCTGCAGTTGAGATATTTGTCTTGGTTATATAAAGTATATAGTTTTGTTGTAAATCCAATGTATCTTAGCATGACAATACAAATTCATAGATTAATTAAACAATATATGTCTCAGATTTAGAAAACTGAAATTTTTAAGAGTAGAATAATTTTCTTGCTCGGACATATGTATATCCTTGTCATTTACTTCTCTCAATTATTTTAAATGAACAAAAGAAATATCTTGTATTAAGCCCATTGTTGTTGAAAGAATGGAAATATTTTCTTAATCCAATAAAACGTTTATTATTCTTGTATAAAATTTCAGATTTCTTACGCTAACTCCGTACGTAATTAGAATGAGAATTCATAAAATATTTCATTCAAAAAGATACTATTTTCTATAGTTAAGACCAATAATATCTCTGACCAATAGTTATACTCTTGATGTAAAAATATATGGTGAGAATAATATTATTTATCTTAGAGAACATGACCTTACTTCACTCAAGAAAATATTTTTATTTTAAGTAAATATATACTTGAGATTAAACAACACTCCCGAGAATAATATTATTCTTGGATTGACACTTTGTCAGGACCCATTTTTTTCCGTGTTGTCGTCTAGAAAATACATTTTTCAAGGCACCAACTGCTCTGAACACGGCACTTGCGTCTCGTACGAAAGACGCTTAACCTACAATTTATGAGGCAATTCATCAGACTGTAAGAGCTTCTGAAGCCATATTCTGTACCTGCTGAAAAGGGGCTTGACATATTATTATGGAATGTATCGACGAACCGCTGACCTCAACGGTAAACACCTCGGGTGCTACCCACGCCCACTTTGTAGGTTTACATGTAAACAAGACCGATTTTTTATCTTTTAATGTACTCGTACCTTATCGTTTTACAGAAAGATAAAATATTGTAAACATTATCAATTGAATATATATTAATAGTTAGAGGAGTATTCGTTGCTAAAGTTTGTGGGACAAGTTAATAGTTAAGAAGGCTTACAATGTGCGCCACACCACCATTTACTCCCACATCAGCCAGTGCCCATACCGACTAAAAACCACACGGTGTCACAACCTCGTCCGCATTTTGCGAGAACGCTTACGCTTTTACAGACGACCGCAAACCCGCCACAGCTATGTCCATCTCCAGCCTCATCACCAGGGGAGGCAGCCCATTGCGACACAGAAGGATACATGGCGTACCACAACCACCTCGGGGACCAAACCTGCAAAGGGGCGACCCCCTGCTTAAGCGCACTATATAGGCCCCCTGCGGTGCATCCGATGAGTAGCCCCGTTATCCGATACTTTAGCCACAGAGGACAGAGAGAGCGGTCAACCGTAATACCCGAACTCTTGTTCCGACGCGGACGCCGTTCCTGAGTCGCGATGCCACCTATACGATACCGCTGCTCGACTCGGTTTCGGTGACATCATTGCATGCTGTTCAATCATGGGCTGGAGGAAAAAGCCAAGAGATGCGGCAACGCTTTCTCGTACAATTCTGGGATAAAAGTGGCGTTCAGTAGAAAGTATCTTAAAACCATGTACTTCGATCGATAGATTATGGTGGTTAGGGCCAGAGTACAACTTATCTATCGCAGAGCATTGACCTATATATATACTAGACACGACATCTCAAACGAAGATAGGCCAGACCAGTGCAGGTATGCTGGCCGGCATACTCCAGCGCAGCGTAGAGATTACACGCGCTTTACGTTCGAAAATTGTGTAGGTATTATCAATTGTGTATTTTGAATACACAATTTCCGAACGTAAAGCGCGGGTAATCTCTACGAGTGCCCAGCTGCGTGTGGGGGAGAGTATGCCGGCCGGCATACCTGCACTGGTCGACTGTTTTCGTTTGAGATATCGCGACTAGTATATTATATAGGTCGATGTCGCAGAGTTATTTACTTAGCAGTTTTGTGACAGCTGCGATATGTTCTTTGAATCTTTGCATATCGTACACCCTTTATTATGCAAACGAAGCTCGGACTGCAATCGATCCTGTATACACCGGGTACGGAAAGAGAATAATGGTATTCTAATATGCCTCGAGACTTTGGATAAAAGGGTGTATACAGATTTTATATAATAATTGCTTAATATTTTTCGCACTTTATGTGTACTTTACATGAGACTTAACAACTATGTCTCAAGGTGACGGGCGCAGTGCAATTCGTGGCTTGTGACGAAATGTATCTGTTATAGGCAGAGGTTAGTCCGCTTAACATCAGGTGGGCCTCGAGCTTGTTCCGTCACAATATCATAATTTATAATTTATTTTTCGCTCTTTTTACATAAGGCTATAGCTACCGGGAACGTCAGGTTGCCAACACTAGCGCTCGTAGCGAAGTTTACTTAGCTGTTCTCAACCGATCAGCAAAGTTAAGCAACGTCGCGCGCGGTCATGAGTTGGATGGTGACCGCTAGTGACATTACTACTGAGCGTTTCCGTGCTTCGGAGGGCACGTTATGCCGTCGGTCCCGGTTGTTGTCTTAGGATGGCAGTCGTTATAGCATGGTGGTAGGGCATTTTACGAATGCCCGCCTGGCTAGCTACCACCCTCAAGTAGAAAATCTGTCGCCAAGCACCTAACGGTGTGTTCCGGCAGCTGTCCTTGAGAGCCAGTACTTCTAGGTTAGCCTGAACAACATCTTCGACCACATCATCACTTACCATCAGGTGAGATAGTGGTCAAAGGCTAACCTATCAGGCATAAAAAAAAAAAAAAAAAAAAACTACGTATGTCAGTTTAAAAAATTGGAGTACCAACATTATGGTATCGTTTTCTTAATTAATGGTTTTTATTTGTAATAGCACTTCTCCATCTATTTGATATTTTATGTTGTATTTTCGCATCTCTGGGTTCCAAGACACAGGCTTTTGCCTAGTTTGGAACTCGTTGTTACTCTACTTATGTTTAATAGATTTGTTAACTGTGTTCTAAATAGAAGTGTACTTATTGTGCAACTCTAAAATAAATATTATTATTATAATTCGTCGATTATGAAAATTTACTTTAAAACTTGTGCAGATGTAAATAATTCTTTTTTTTTTAGTTAAAATCAAAACTAATCAAAGCCATTGTAATTTATATGCAATTAGCATTGCAATGATATGCAAGACCACAGAACAATATGGCATCACCATATTTTTTCGACCTCTTGGAAAAATTTCATGGGGAATCACCTGCTGGAAAAAGGGAAAACCTGCTATCTCTAAATAAACTTTGTGTGCAAAAGGCCAGTTAATATAACCTTTTCATTGCTATTTTACCTTAACACAGCTGAACAGATCTTGATGAAATGACAAGGAATGAATAGTGTAGAATGATGAATCTAAATAATGACGAAAAATACTTCATGATAAATTATTGGTACAATCGCATAACAACTTATGGTTCAGTCACATTTTATGCGTAGAAAATAATGTTTTATTGTTATGCTCGGTCTTGATATTTTCTTTTTGTTTACGCATTAATTTTTGTAACCGTCGTGCTACATACATAATGACATTTCCATATTTTTTCCATCGCTTGGAAAAATGTCAAAAGGAACCATCTGCTATCTATCACGAAATATTGATAACGTCAAAATGAATCTGGTTTTTTTTTAAATCATGACGACTCATCATTTATTGTAAGTTGTTAAGTGTATATTTGCAAACTTGCATTGTTATGTGTCTTCATAGTTATGCTAACAGCAATTTTATTCGATATAAAAAGTAACCGTAGTTACTCTCCAGCCTACTACATATGTGCCAAAAATCACGTTGATCTGTTGCTCTGTCTTAGTATGAAAGAAGAACAAACCAACAAGACGACAAACTAACTCTCGCATTTATAATAGGTGTCGCTAGAGAGGCTAGGTTTCGACCCCAATCTCACCTGCAGCCTTATTGTCCAAAATGTCCAACTAGAACGTAATGGAAAAGAATTTTATTTTGAAATTTTCACTTACTCAATGCCATCTTTTGAAACCATGCATAGAGTACCTAAGTAAAATGTCAAAATCAAGTTCACTTCCTTCGTTATCTTCCTAGTTAGAAAATAATGCTGCTTGCTGCATAATGGCTCAAGTTATTAGGAACGACAATAAAGGAGATTTACAGAGAAGAGATTACTAAGAAGAGAACTATTTCGTGTGTAATTTGGTAATACTCTTATGTATCTCTGTTCTTCCTTGGGAACATAGGGTTACCTAAATCGGAATAAGAGTATCTTATAATGTCCTTCTTTGAGTAGTAGACTGCCGCAAATTTACTTTGCTGCGTAAGTCGTCGATCGCGAGAGATTTCGCTCTCAGTAAACTATGCAAGGTCTTTATTATCAAGAGTGTCATTTATCTACCTACCTGGCTATCTATGTAAATTGCTTTTTACTTTAAGGGCCAAAATATGTGAAAGACAGAGAGCCAAAACTTTGTAGTATCTCTTTTCTGACACATGCCAATTCAGAGTAATTCTTGCCAATTAAATACGAAAAACGTTTGACCGACCCAGAAATCGAACCTGAGACCTCGCGAGCTTTAATATATGTAAATAAAACTTTAATAGAAAGCGTTTGTTGTTACTCTACATTGAATACATGATTAAATAAGTAACATATCTACCTTAATAAGATACGACGGTAATCGTATAATCATAATTTAATGAGTTTTTTTATTATTAAAGAGTATTCATTGAATCCCTAAAAACAAATAAGACTTTTAAAAGACTTTTCTCTGAAATAAAAAATACTAATGTTTGTTGCGTTTATAAACAGCATAAAAATAATTTTATCAACATCGGTTATATGTATTTTTATTTAATTTTAGTGTAACTTTCTGTAAGGCTGTATCATAGGGTGCGTACCATTTAAGTGAGATTCGCTAAAAACGATCACACTCCCAAAAAGTTGTTCCACATGGGTCTTGGCGTTATTTTCGCCAACGCTACATCTAATGTCAAAAGTGACAGAAGTGGCAAATTTTAGTGGCATTCTTAGCGTTATTATCCAAAAATGGAACGGGGATGACAGTTACAAACGATCACGTGATCCCAACCATAGACGCAGAATATGATCAAAATTATCGAAAATAACGTTCTTAGCGACTAATGGAACATACCCTTAGTTTAGTTTCGCTGTTAGTAGTACACTGAATATTTTGTATACTCGTACTAGAGTTGATCTCGTTATAATGGCTCTTCTGAATATATCAAATCTTTTTGTCGTTTGTGGGCTTGTCTTCCTTTATGGCTTGGCAGCTTCTCGGTAAAACAAAAAGTTCCTATATTTACTCTTACAAAAATACAGAAAATGGAAGATAAAATAAAGAGGTGTGTAGTCACAGGAAATTCTATTGATTTTCGTAAATGACAAAAAGCTAAAAATACAAATAAGATACATATTAATTTAGTAGTTTAAGTTTTATTTTTATTTAAGAGTAGAGTGCACGTAGCGCTTTCCATAACATAGGTAGTTTCGTCAGATTTAAATATCAAGTGTTCGAACTCGGGGAAATATTACTGATCTATCCGTCTGGTTTGCCAGTTTTTCGATTTATCATCTATTATATCCCTAAATGTCAAAATAACCATTCCCGTACAAAACGATTTATTTAATTATTTTTGAAAGTTCTTAATAATACCCGAAATCTGGCAAACCAGAAGCATAGATTACAAAATCATAAATCAGAAGCATAGATATTAGGTTCAAACTTGGTAATTAAAATATTACTAAACTACATTTCTATGGAAAGCGCTCCCTGAACTCTCTACTCTTAAGTATCTGTAGTATTGTTTAAAGTTCGTAAACTTTTGTTAGTTAAAGCACACCACCGCGCTGGACAAAAATAAAAAATCTACAGCCCTCAGTATGCGAGTCTGACTCGCACTTGACAGGTTTTAATTATATTTTTTTCTATATAAGGTTCATCTGCTATGGTCACTTATTTTTATATTATTATTTTTTTATAATATTTTTTAATAAAAATAATGATATATCTAAAAGATGTCTTAAGTGATGTCCAAAATGCTTTAGAAGTAATCGTAGGGTTCAGTATAGGTATTATGTAAATGTGCCGAACCATCGTGTTCTTTAATAGCAACTAAAATCTCCTAAACATTGCGTAGAGCAAACTGCGATGATTTTACTGTTGGAGCCGTAGGCGCTCCAGTAGAAATAACTGTATGAGTTTATATTAATGAACATTTCTAGAAATGGTCTTAAATAACGTTAAAAAAATGTTTCTTTACACGTAATCGTAGGGTTCGGTATCGGTATTATGTAAATGTGCAGAACAATCGAGTACTTAAAACTCCTAAAAAATCCGTAGAGCAAATTGCGATGATTTTATTGTTAGAGCGCGCCTACGGCACTGTAGCAGCAGAAATAGCTGTTTGATTTCTACTCGCATTATAAGTTGCAAATATTGCAGCAATAATTTAAAGTGAAGCTATTCTATTACCTGGTACATTTTCTCGTCCTAAAAAGTGTTTACTGAGTATGTAGTTACTTATACACGTTATTGCATTAAAATTTCTACACACCTCCAATTAAGCTACAAGTATCTTACATTAATATGTTCAAGTTTTTTTTAATTGCAGTAATACAAATTTAAGTGGCATAGCAAGTATATGAGCCATAGTATGTGTAATTCAGTTCAGTACGCGGTCTCAATTCACGTTGAACTAATATTCATGTATTCCGGATTGGTGGATCGGGTTCTAGCCATTTAGGTACAGATATAAGAGGGCCAGCGGACAATAGCGGATAATACGGACTACTGCACAGGGGATCTATTGTCCATATTCCACCAATGCTCGTCTGGCTTGCTACAACTCTTATGAAGAAAATTTTTCGGCAAGTACATAGGGCGTTGTTGCGACTTCCGCAATACTGCTGTGCATCAAATAATTTCACACAAGCACGCACTGACACGTTTGATGTCATTTGGCGCAAAAAGTCAGGTGCAATGCTAAACAGTCTTAGCTCAAGAAGCCACAACCTTGATATGGTAAATCAATTAGAAAATCTGTCGCCAAGCACCTAACGGTGTGTTCTGGCAGCAGTCCTTAGGAGCCAGTGAAATTACAGGCACATGAGACTTTAACAACTATGTCTCAGTGTGATGGGCGCAGTGCAATTCGTGTGATGAAATGCATCTGTTATAGGCAGAGATTAGTCCGCTGGGCCTCGAGCTTGTTCCATCACAGTAACATTAAAAATTGTGAAAATTTGATTGACCATCGGTGTGGGAGCTAATTCAGAGGACTAAATCACTTTTAGTAATAAAGTACCTACTAACAAAAATTGGATCAAGTGGTCTGAATAAAGAAATTTAATTATTATTAGCGTTATTCTGGCAGCTGCCCTTGAGAGCCAGTAATGCTTGTGTAGCGCCACTTGCAACTTACCACCATCGACCACATCATCACTTTCTAACAGATGACATAGTAGTCAACTTATCAGGTGCAAAAAACTGGCCTATTGTGAGTCGGGCCTCGCTCTTTTATGGTACGGAATGGCAACAGCTCGAAAATGAAAAGTAATGTTAGTTCATTTGTTTTAGGACTTCATTCTTAATCCACATTTTTTTTCTTAGCCGCAAACTATTGGCAGAGTGGTCGTGGCTGGCGATGGACAGGGCCGCATCTCGTCGTAGTAGCCGCACGTCTAACGATGGTCCTCCAGTGGAGGTTTGTGACTGTTTGCATTGCGAGCACATATTTTTTTAAGGAAGTCTTAGATGCTGACTACCGCTGTCGGTCGTTCAGCTCCACCGAATTTTGAGCGAGGGAAGGCCCTCTTATAGCCCGCGCGGGATACTTGCGAGCACATTGTACTACGGTAGCTTTAGTAGTACTGGTGATGGGGCAATACAGCGCGTGGGGGATCGACCTCGAGGTCTTCTGCCTTCCAACCGGCTTTGTACGACAAGTTTCTCTATGTAATCTTCCTTTCTTTTGTTGGCGTTTCCAGTATGTGTTAATGAAATGAAGAAATTATATACTAACAGAATTTCAAATTCCTAAGAAATTTAGTTTTGATACAGTCCCGCAACAAAATTGCTATAAAAATAACAATTACTGTGGTGGCTCGACATTTGTTAAATTTCTGGTTTATATTCCCTCATTCTCATATTTACACATGTCCATATGTAAATATGAGGTCATACGTACCGACTTACGGACAGACAGATAGTGGAGTCTTAATAGTGGGGTGCCTTTGGATAAGTAATCCTAAAACACCTCTCCTGGGGTTTACGATGCTTAAAATGGGCCTTGAAGCCATTAGAAGTATGAAGATATTTCAATACCCGGATGAATGAGACTTTCATCTCAGTAGTTCGGTGATGAAAACCTAGCACAACTGAACTATTGAGTCTCTTAGTTCACTGCTTCTGTATTATATCGAAGTAAAATTATACATAGTAAGTGTTTCATAGACATCTCTCCTCGCTTTTAGTTGGCCGCAACTTTGTCGGGCTACCCTTTAAGCATTGTGCGCAATATTGATTATCACTTCCGGTAAGGCATCAATGTACTGCGAACCTTTGGACCCGAGGACTGGCCTTTATAGATTTAGGTGTCCAACACCCACAATGTATTTAGGGCTCTATTATAGAAAAGGGTCTATTTTCAAAGAGAACGCCTCAAATATTTGTCGTTTCATGAATATTTCACGAACTTTCATTTAATAAGTTCCTTCGTAATATGTTTTATCTTTAAAGTAGAGCAACATGTTTTTATTGCTGGTATGTGCTAATTTTTGACCGTTGGTAAGTGATGATGTGGTCGAATATGTGGCCTAAAATGGGATCAATTATTATTATTTATTAACGGAACAGAAATTACAGTACTACATATATAAGTATATGAAAACTTTTAAGGATTGTGTACTTACTGATAATCAAAACACTAACTACAGCTCGATTCATTTCTAACCGACACAAAAAAGTAGGAGGTTCTCAATTTCTGTTTGTATTTTTTTATGTTTGTACCTCAGAACTATTAACTGGGTACGCCGATTTTAAAATATCTTCTTTTATTTAAAAGCTGATGCTTGTCGTGTGGTCCCATTTAAATGTCATCATAATCTGTCAAGCCGTTTTTGAGTTACACTTCAATAACTGAAAAATGTCGAAAATGTTGACAGGGAATGATAATTGATCCCGTAAGTAGCAAGGGTCACTAAAAAGAGTGTTTTTTTTACCTAATTATGGAACAGACTTCAACACTCAAAAGTGTGATATAACTTTTCGAAGTTGGTACCACGCGCACAATATCGTGATAATAGGTACGTACTTTTGAACTTTTATGGTACCGACTACAACAAGTTATTTCACACTCTTGAGTGTTAAGGTCGGTTCCATTTCTAGGTATTACAATTTTTAGCACTATGCTACCTTTATATCTTCTATATATCTAATCCTTATCACTATGTGGATCGGTGATAAATTAGAGAGCACATACTATTTTATTTAAGAGTGCTCGGAGCGTATTCCATACAAACGTATTTTCGTCATATTTTTGATACCAAGTGTTCAAACTCGGTGAAATTCAGTATGCATAATACTGAGCCTAATATCTGTGCTCCTGGTTTGCCAGTTTTTCGATTTAATATTTATATTATCCCTAAATGTCAAAATAACAACCCATACAAAACGATTTTTCGTTTTATTTTTGAAAATACTGGATTTTACGGACATCTGGCAAACCAGAAGCATAAACATAGTAGAAAGAGTGGGGAAGTAAGTTATCTTCATACAAACGCACCGAGCGCGACTTGTTTGTGTGCACCTATCTATGCGTCCCGCACGCACACTCAAAAACAATCGCGACCCGTTTCTCAATGCGCCAGCAGCTTTCTTAAGTGCCGAAATCGCTAGGAACTGCAGCTGCGTATATTCCTTTGTTTGTTGATTTATTGCCTAGCACGCACTAATCTTGACTGCCGGAAAAACAAAAGAACACATTTCATGAATCTTTAGTAAGTCTATTGACCATTACGCTAATTGGCAGTGCGTATCTGATGCCAGTTGTGGCGATGATTAAAATAGCTGTCTATAATATTTTCTTACTTATTTCAATGTTGGTAGTAGGTGACGGTATCGAGGTAAATACAGTTCGTGCAACAGTATGTGACAAAATACTGTCGAAATAAGTCTAAAACCAATAGCAAATTTTGAACTGGAGAGACAAGATAGTAAGTACATGGTAAAGATAAAATGTAAGCTTTATATGGTACTTACTTTTGTGAACACTCCAGGAAAATCACAATTACACGAAAACTCAGTCCTTGAAAAGTAGCAGAAAGTCGTCAGTCCAGATAATAACACCGTCCAATTCACAAAGCACACACAAGTCCACAAGATAGCCAGATCGTCAGTGAATAATCCGGTAAAACTCAATCACACGATTAAATCAGAATCCTTGAAGAGTGGCAGCTAGTCGTCGGTCCAGATAATAACAGGGTCCAATCACAAAGCACACACAACTCCACAAGAAAGCCAGGTCGTCGAGAATCAAAGTTAGGAGAGCACCCGAAACGTACAACATCAAGCGAAGCAACGGAACGAATGTCGTATCTTGACGTTAAGTCATTCAGTGTTGCCAGCTGTATAATAAACAAAATCATCCCACTCAATTTAAAAAATAAAAATTAGCAAAAAGCATCCCTTGGTTTTTGCCTTATTCCATTCCGCCAAAATTGAATCAGACTTAAATGGATTATACAAATTAAATTATCTATTAAAAAATATATGTCATTATATTATAAATATTTTTTGTGGTCAAAGGCAATCAGCAATAAAAAAAAAGTCGTGTGTTTTGAGATTATGTGGAACAGTATCCGTATTATGAGTTCCGTATCAACACAGAATTTACCATAAAATCGTTATGTTTTTCATACAGTGCGAGAGCCTTACCCGCACTTGGCAAGTTTTTATTATTGGTAGATATTGGACTAAAATCAAATCAAGTTTGACGCTTGTACGTATTAACGTTTTTACTATAGAGCAAATATAAAAATCGGTAAATAAAGCAGGTTTCTTGTATGAATATCCCCTTTATTTTAAACATATTGTTATTATGTATTATTATTTGTTAGGCAATATACTATTTTAACCCATATTCCGTGAACATTTAAACGGGCTACCTATTACCGTTCCAAAGATACAGTCCTTTAAAGGTGTCGCGAAACGCGATTCCTAATCTATGCACAGGTAAGAAAATGAGTAAATAAATATTTGTGTACTGGCAACATCATAAATTTAAAACCAGATAGAGAATGTGGCGGTAGGGGAAAGAGGTTATGTAGTAGGTCTCAAGAGGAGGGAGAAATTGTGTGGTTTGAAAAAGGTAACGAAGGCTCCCAAGATGGGGTAAGTCTCTTGATGTAATTACTATCGTTGTGTGAGAGTTATTGAAAGGAAAATAAAGAGGATAAGAGAAAAGTTTCGCTTGGTGGAAAGGGAGGGTCGTATGAGAAAGGCTGGTGGACCCACCTTCGGGACCTTCGGGTCCTGAAGTGTAATGAGAGGAGTAATTTCGCATTCAGTAATGATTTCATCCGTTGCGGGAGGATCCTACCTCTAGAAGTGGCTCCCGGGTGACTTCATGGTACTGTGGCGGCTCTCATTTGTACAGAATGAAAGTTAATAGATAAATGGTGACCTCTATTCCTATCAGTAATTCTCAATTATTATATTTGTGGCGTGTCATATGATTTTAAATGTGAACCTAGGATAATATACTAAAATAAGATATTCTAAAATCGTAACTTCGCCACAAAAGGTCAGACGAACTGAAGGACATTCGCGGCTATATAATAGGGTCCACTTTCTATAACTGAACCCTAAAAATTAAGCTAAATTATACTTATCTACTTGTTTTAACTATACAACCAGTTAGTATAATGAGATGAACGAAATATGTTCAGATGTTCACTTCAATTATTCATTATTTTGATACCCATGTTCCCATCACTAAAATTCATAGATAAGATAGATTACTTAATGTCAAAACACTGTCATTACTGTCAACAGTTTATGTGATCATTACGTTAATTGATTTATATTTTGTAAATATCTATAAATTTCAATGATATTTGTATGTTTTTCGAAGCGTGATGTTTCTTTTATTAGGTCTACTCAGTTGTGAATGGCCAAATATAAGTGATTATGACGGCAACTTGTGATTTTGTAGCAGAGGTATGTTTGTTTACATTTTAAGACAAGTAAGAAAAAACAGACTGTACATTCCGGATTTCAAGTAATTTTAATGAATGATTTCGGTATATAAAATATACGATGTCCTACCTCGTATTATGAATTGAAATCATGCTAAGTTTCATTGGCATTCATTCGGTAGTTCTGGCGTGATGTGCGGCCAAGATACAGACAGACAGACTGACATTCAGACAGACAGAAAGCAGGACAGAAAGATAAAAATATAAAATTATTTGCAATGTACAGAATTGGACCTATTACAGTTTTATTATAAGTATAGATTACCTAACCGCACGTAGGTAACTGTTGCATATTGCCGTGAGTGCCGTCCGCACTATTCGCGCGCCGTGCACCGACTGAGTTGAGTTTCCTAAATACGTTTTAATTTTCTCCTATCTCCCCTCTTAATTCAGTAAACTGAATTTAGGAAAATGTAATAGCCCTTTTACACTTTCCTTAATTCAGAATTTAAGGGAGAAGGCCATTAGGTGTTTCTGATTATACTACTTTGAATCAACTTCCTTACACAGTTCGAATGCAAACGTCAGTTGACACGGATACAAAACCACATAAATTTGAGCCCGCTGAAATAAAGAAGGTACTGGATAAAGGAATATTTATTATATTGAGCCCAATTATCAACTGTTGACATTTTACTTGAAATGGAGCCATCTGTTTTAAAAAATATTTTTAATTACCCTAAGCTCATTATAGTCGCATTCTCTAGTTGTTTACGTTCGAGCCAAGTTAGAAAGTTGATTCGTAGTGTAAACAGAAGTGCCTAAATACCTTCCTCCCTAATTCTGAATTAATGTGCCCAAATTTAGGGTAGTGTAATAACTAATTAAGTATTGGTCTCAATTTGGAAGCGAGTCGAATCGGCGACGGCTGCGGCGCGCGGCGGCGACTGTGGTGTGGTGGCTGTCACCATAACTGAAAGCTGCATTAACCGCCTCTCCGAGAGTAATTGCACTGAACTTCATTTAACTTCCTCAGCTCAGTCCAAATACCAGTACCACTAAGCACTGTACTTACTTTACTTAGCCCGTAACAAAACGATGCAATTTTAAGTAACGGTCCGGCGCGGGGTACCTAAGTCGAAAGCTTGTATAGCTTTAATGTACTTACAGAAATAAACTTTCCCGCCAAACTGGCGTGGAACTGCTCAGCCACAGCTTAGACAATAGTTGGGAACAGAGCTGATTGTTAGCGTTCTGTTATTTTACGCTAGCTATTGTTCCGAGCAGCATAAAGCTAACACTTTGAAGCTATACACTTAGTTTCAACTGAGTACGTCTCGCCAAATCTCACGAAACACGTATGTAATCACTCTCAAACTCAATTTTTTTTAATTGAAATTATGGTCATACGAGTACATGTACAAATATAAGAAATTTATTACCACGTTATATCAGGTTTAACTTCATTGATCTACCTATCTGCCTGATGCACCTGCCCGTAGAAAGTATGAGACCCTATGGCTTCACTGCCTTATCTTGCTCTTCAATACGCAACAGCAATGCAGACATAGCTGATTTGTGGTTGATATAAAGAACACGGCGAAGAAGAAGACTGTATGTGAGATATGGTTCTGCCACAAAAAGAAACAGAATATTTCAAAATTTAATAACTGATATTCGCACCCATGTATTTAAATTATAAATTTAATATAATTGAATATTTTATTTTACAATTTCTGTGTGCCAGTGTCGTGTGTAGATCCCTACTGGTCAGTATATATACAAAGCTCCTGTATGGCTACAAGATTAATAGATTTAAATTCAAATAACTCCAAAGAGGTCTATATTATCTTTTTACTTTCACAATTCAGTGCAGCCAGTCCACATATTAGTTATTGTGAGCATTTCCGGCTTCAAGGTATTTATAAAAGCTAGTTAATAAAATCACTTTACCATAAAATACCGGTTTAATAATTTATGGCTTTAAAGCATTAGTCAGGCCTAATTAGTTTTAGATGCTGGTCTAAATTTAATTTAATACGTCGGAGTAATCGGAATCAGTTAGGACTAAGCCTCCTCTGCTTAAAATCTTCCAAATATAAACAATCCCTCTCGAGTAAAGAATAAACTATAACTTTCTGCAAAAGTTCGTGAAGATTCTACACCTGGGTAGTCTCATTAAACAAATTTTATACAGAATATTTTTAAACGATACTCTAATTTATAATTTTTGTGTTAATATACTGAATAATTATCGATTTTCCTGCCACTAGATATTTAAGTTTTATTCTTAAGAAGTTTTGTTCTTTGATTTTTTATTTAGTGAACATAAACAATTCCTTTTGAAAAAAATATTATAACAATTTTTTACCTACTTCGGTTATCTACGCCCTAAAAAAAATATAGTAAAGACGTATGAGATAAAGTGACCACTGGCGCTAAAACGTCTTCAGCTAAATTTCACTTACCAATAACGAGTACGGTATTCAAGGACTACCATTTTTTTCAATTTATTATTTATTCGTAAGTCGAGTAGAGTAATTTAACCGAGGCGAATTCGAGAAAAATATCTTTTAGTTTCATATGAAATACTTAGTACCTACTTAGTAATCTGTTGTGTCCAGAGACCTTATTGTGTAATTCGATGGGTAATGAAAATGATCTTTATTTTGAAATTCGAACTCCAGAATGGGCATCGTTTTCAAAGGGAGCTGTTAGAATTATGTTAAAATGAAATTCATCTCCATTGCCATTTTGTTAGACAATGTTTTATTGACGAAAACTTCGATATTTTAGCCCTAAAACGACCAAAGCTTCGGGTTCAAATAAATCTTCGAAAGGTACAAAGATACTATCTCACTAAGGGCCATAAACTGGAAATAATAGAAATCTACAGGCCAATTATGTAATATGTTACTAACTAAATCTGTTTGAAATCATAGAAATATAGCGATTTCGCGTTACGTATGCACATATTTTGTTGCTAACTAAAGCTACTGATGGACTTCAATAAATAATAGCTTCAGTGAGTAACAAAAATGAACAATTAATTGCGAATCTACCATTTTTCTATGACTTCAATCAGATTTCGTTAGTAAAAAAATACGTAATCGGGCCCCTGTAGGTATACGTTTGAGGGTTCTACGTGAACGTAGGGAATACAGTTACACACTTAACCAGTCAAAGTCAAAATCATTTCAAGTAAGGCGTCTACGACGCTCTTATGGAGGTCAATTACAAATTTTAATATTGAAATATTCTACATTGTAAAGCCGCGTACAGCAAAAAAAAATCTAGACCCACTGCGAGAAGAACGGGCAGGAAACTCGGGGCCATTCTTTTAACAATGTGTTACTTACTATATAATAAAATTATTACAATATTTGTTAAAATTACGTAGGTGACACTGACATGCGATAGCTTGGCCAGTAATTGTATGCGTTGTGGAACGTAGCGAATGTGCGTTGTTTTCGGTCTCGGCAGGGACAGCGGCACACCGCGTAGCACGCGATTCCGTAAGTAGTAGGTATATTTGATACAGATGTAAAGCCTTGAAGTTTCCCAAGTTGATCGGCCTGAAATGAATGACGTTGATCTACAACATATTTTCTATACATAATCCTGTCATGATAATAACCAGCTTATGATTAAACACTCCTGTTGAATAGCCATTATAGCCATAGAATACAACAATAGCTTACGTGAATAATCACGCATGCACGAACGACCCAAGGTATTGTGAGGCACTTAACTATATGTGCTTAGCCATACGTACAGTGTCCAACAATTACATATGGTAACGAAACATCACAGCAATTTAACTGGATGATCAATATTAGGATTGATTGTGGAACACATCTGAATAGTAGCCACCCCGTCTTGAAATCAATTATGTTTACTGAATGCTGTGTTTCTAATTGAAAGGAAAGCAAATCTAAGACCATTCATTTACACCTGAAATCTCGGCTACCTACTAGCAATACAGAAGTGTCATGATCCAATTCCAATTCTATAAACAAAGCCGACACAAAAAGTTAAAAAAAAATATCAACGGGTTAAAAATGAGCTGCGACAGCTTTATCGGCCAATAGAGTACTTGAATGTACAAGATCCCCATGGGACGAAATCAACCGAGCATAGTGAACCTAGTCCATGAAAAAAAAACAATGAATATACTTGTGTGAAAATGAATTACATATATTAGGGGTATGGGATTATAAGGGGTTAGGCTTATATCAGTCATTAGGGGCTATCAGCTATATATGTTGAGCTGGTAGGGGTGACGATAACCTGAAAGACAATAATATTTTTATTTTTTTCAATAACGCATGCTCTGCTGTTTACTAATAATATACCCATATAACTGTTCTGCGTTGACAAATAAAATCTTAACATATAAACTGTACTGCCTCTTTTTGGTATACCACACCGCCCCTGCCCTGAGGCATAATGGGGTTTTCTCGAGACTGTAGTACCTAATATACTCATTTTCGAGTTTCATTTTGCTTTATTACGAAGAAAAATATGTCAAAATGGAGATTGATGATTAAGAAAAAAATTGTGTTAAATAATAATATAATAATATAATAATTCTCCCTTAACTCCCTCTTTATGTCTTACTATTGTAGCCCTGAGTTATATTTTTGTGGATAAGTTTTCTAGTAGTTTCATGCGTTCGCGTTCTTAGTATGGAACCTTAAGATATAGGTTTATTGTATGGGGATCATTTTGATTTCAAAAATCCTAATATTATTATTTGTTAGGCAGTACATCATGCCAACACCTTTTATTGACAAAATTTCAAAGTATTTGTTTCGCGTCGAAGCTTGCTAAGCGAAATTACGTTTACAAATGATTAGAGTGTACAATTTTTGTCCGGGCGGGAATCGAACCCGCATCCCCCAATAATATAGCTAAATATGATTTATCTATATTTATAAACATGACTAAAAGGTTATAAACGTGTTTATAACGTGCGAAGTGGTAGTCACATTTACAAATTATTACCGCATAATTTTGTTTGGTGCCGGGCGGGAATCGAACCCTCCTCGAACCGATTTCGGCTCAGGTGGTCAAATTTTATGCTCTAATAATTTGTATAAAATACACATCTTGTTTAGAAGGCTAATATATTTACACTAGTTTATTTATATAACTACTCATATCATAATTGACTGCCATTTATGATGATTAATATAATATGTGTATCAAATAGGATTTCTACTAGTTAAGTATAAATGTGTAATATGTAATCATAAGTAGTCTTATCTTTCCTATCCTTTGACCATTTGGAATAATTACGAATATTTGACTTATATTTCATAATTAATATCGGCAATATAATTAATATAATCAGCCAGGTTTGATTTGTTAGTTAAAATAATATTAATAATTGTATAGTTAAATATGTCATTATTTCATGTTAGAGATGATACGGACGCGCGGACGGCATCTCCAAAACTGACAAGCCGGATGCTGGATACTCAGTCTAGAATTAAAAAAAACGCGTCGTTACTTGCAAATTTGAAGCCGATTTCCGCGGCTGAAATGCGCGGAAAATCGAGTGGGCTCGTGAGCGTTTGTTCGAAATGACGAAGAACTTACATATTTCTAGTGGCATAATTTTTAAAAACACTAAGAAATTATGCCAGTTGGTAATTTGAGTTCATATAAAACAAAACATATTAAAAATGCCAGGAGTGTAGAAAAAAATCAAAAACTTTGGAGCATATTGATATGAGCAGTGAGATCACTAACTTTACTGTATGGTTGGTGAGGCCAGCTCCAATATCTCTGAGTAAAGAACACAAAATCCTGTGTGTATGAACATAGCCGGATAGGCCGATACCACAGAATAAAAAGGACCTGATACTGCATGCATAGTAGCCGGATATATCTTTCATATTTACTTAATATGTTAAACTTAGAACTCTGAAATGTATAACACATTTTAAAGTTCTAAGTTAAACATATTATAAATTAAGATACGGTAACAAGCCCGAAAACGCAAGTGTATCTATGTACTTATAATGTGTTGCTTGACTTTGTCTGTCAATGGCTTGCGGCATTTTTTGCTGCTAACTCTATGTACCGCAAGTAATTGAAATAAATAAATGAATTGATACTAAGCCCGAATTAAAGAGATTCAGTATAGTCCCAAATCAATTTAAATGGCTAGTAATAAAATATTCAATAATAACTATTCTAACGCCGTAAAAAACATCACAAAAATAACAGCTGAACATAATCAGATTATCTTATAGAAATAGATTTCGTTTTAAGGCTTTTGCCATTCACGTGCATAGCCATCATCACATCATTATCACATTATCAGCCGGAAGCCGTTCTTCACCGTTGAACAAAAGCCTCCGTCCCGCATTAGGAGGGATTGCCATAAACTCCACACTTGGCAGGCATTGTGAGGACCGCAGTTCTTCAGCAGGTACTCCTTTCAACCTTCTAGTATTTTCCCCTCCGTCGTTGCCTCTTACGACTCTTATAGGAGGACAGGTCAGTAATCAATCACATTTCACAGTTTTCACACTAATCTATGTATCAAAAATTCGAAAGTGTGGGTACTAGCTGCCACTGACCTCCAAACTTTAACTTGGTTCTTTCATATTTCTTGGTTCCAGGATAAGAGGATACTTTCTATCCCAATTTCACTGTTCACTTTCCGAATGAGCACGATATAACAGATTTCAACGAGAGCGAAGGCGCATTACAGGAGACAGCTAGTTTAAAATATGCGCTATGAACGTGTAAGTACTTCCTTACCTCTCATTTGTAGAAATACTACTAATCCCCTTTACTATCGATTTTAAATGACTAAAGTTTCCGTTATTTATTACCGACTTAAACAAAGGGGGGCGGTAGGTACTCAATTTGTCTGTATTTTTTTATGTTTGTTACCTCAGTACTTTTTGCTGGGTGAACCGATTTTGATGATTCTTTTTTATTTAAAAGCAGATGCTTGCCGTGTGGTCCAATTTAAATTTCATGTAAATCGGTTTGACCGTTTTTGAGTGACACTACAAAATAGCAAGGGTCACTAAAAGGGAGCAATTTTTTATTTTATCATAATTCTACAATGCATAGAATTAAAGTGCAATTGTTGAAAAATACAAAATTCTTGCATAACACAGGCCACTTGGCCTATATGGCATTAGCTTGTAACAATCTCACTGTTCAAGTGTTCAGCATAATGCAATCTATTTAAATGCAGAGAACCTAGCGCAACTTGGGAATAAAAGGATATCGTTGAGCCACTTATTATTGCTAAATTAATTCTGGGCACATTGGCGCTTAGAACAAGTAGGAAATTAAAAATACATATTAGATATTACGTAGAGAATGGAAAAAGTATAGAAAAAGAGATAAGCCGTGAGCAACGGGTACAAACTTATAAAAATATAGCCTTTCGCACCTCTATCTTTGTTAGCTGACTGCGTTGCATTTTACAAACAGTTCGTGAAAATCACCTTTCCTCTTTATGAAATTGAAAAAAGGAATGTATTGAACAAGTTTATGGTTTCAAATAAAGAACATCATATTTATGTTGGTACCTATTAGGATTACTTTTTAATAATCATTTTTAATATCAATTTTGATACTGCGTGGCGTAACGGTAACTACATACTTATAAACCTAATTTTAAGCTAGACCTTCTGTCTTAAAACAAGTTTAAAGTGAGTATGGTTGCCTTAGAAGGGACTTTATCTATAAAAATCTTATGAATTAGACATTTTTCAAAAAGACACCATGTTTCAATTTATCTAGTAGAAATTCGAAGCTCTCGTAGCGAAGTTTGCTTAACCGTTCTGAATCGATAAGTTAAGTTAAGCAACGTCCGCCGTAGTCAGGAGTTGGATGGGTGGCCGCTAGTGACATTACTACTGAGCGATTCCGTGCTACGGAGGGCACGTTAAGCCGTCGGTCTCGGTTGTTGTTTTACGATGGCAGTCGTTACAGCACGGTGGTACGGGGATTTTGCGTATGCCTGCCTGGCTAGCTACCACCCTCAAGTAGAAAATCTGTTGCCAAGCTCCTAAGGGTGTGTTCCGGCAGCTGTCCTTGAGATACAGTAATTCTAGGCTAGCCTGAACAACATCTTCGACCTAATTATCACTTACCATCAGGTGAGATAGTGGTCAAAGGCTAGCTTATCAACTATAAAAAATATATGGCCTGGCTTTAAATAGATATAAATGTCTTTTTGCAAAAAAGTTTTCTTTGTGGCCTATTACAAGCACGGGCAATGCTAAAAAACTGACGCTTTTGACATGAACATATAAGAGTAATTAAATAACATATGAATTCAACTTTTGCTCGTATATATGACTGGATAATTAAGATTATTTTTTGGCGCCGTCACATCGTTCTAAAATAAACGTGAGGGCTGGCGCTGCGGCTGCTTCAGTGGAGCAACTCAAGCGGTGCGATTATGCTAATCTCGATAGTGATTTAATATTTAAGCCATTTTATGTGGATACATTGGGTCCATAGGAGCCTGGATCTCATCTTATTTTCCAAAACTCATTAGAGTGCTTGATCAATGATCAATATGCTGTCACTTATTTGGCTCAACGATAATCATGGTATTCCAGCGCGGCAATGCTGTCCGAATTATAGGCACGCTGCCAACTAGAAGTGGGCTGAAGCATTTGGACTGCCTGTGGGCCTGCACTGGCATATAGGTTGCCTAAATACTTTCGTTGTAATTGTATGTAGTTTGTATCTGGTTTTGTTCATAAAGGTATGTCGCCAGTAAAAAAGTTATTTATTTTTATAGCCTTTTGTATTTTTATAACCAATTTATAATAATTTATATCAAGACTGAATTCAGTTTGATATAATACATCATTATCTAAAATAATTGAATGAATAGTATTTATTTTTTCTTACAATGAGTGTAAGACTCATATGGTATATATATTATTAATCAGAAATAATGCATTATTTCTACTTTAAACTGTGATGAGCATTAAATCTAGCATTAATTACTTATGATTAGTATCGATTTACATTTTATTTTATTATTACGTTAATCTCGTCCCTTGTATTTTAATATGGTATTTTAATTTTTTATTTATTACATATTCTGTGAACATGTTAACTTGCTATTTTAATGTATGGTTCAAAAGAGCGTTTTAATGTAACCCGTTAAAAATGTCACCAAATACAACTTTTTACCTTACAGATCCCAAAATTATTAATGCCTCTAGCAGTGTATTTGAACGCTAATAAATTATTACGGTAGGTAATGACATGAATTTTCTGTCTTTTCTACGATATAGCCGACCCAGTATTTTTTTAAATAACTTTGTATGTACTTTTAAAGCAAGATCCTACTACTCAGAATGTACAGAAAAATAAAACGAAACAGATTTAAAAACATAAGGTAGGTAGGTCATACAATTTATTCATGGTACAGGACCCTACTCCAACTCCAACTTCCACATTCATTTTTGGTGACAAGAACGAGCGCTCTACACATACTAGCGATTATAAAGAAAGCCTTTGGCTTGGAACTGTCATGTAGGCGAAGTGCGCAGCTGTGAAGACTTAAAATACTTCTTGCGGTTATTGGCAGCTATTGTTGGTTGTTATTCCAATGGCATAGGGCGCAGCGGGGTGGTGCGACGAGGACCCGAGCCACGGACGCGCGTCGTGTTTGGCCACCGAGTGTGCAAACTCTGCTCAGCCGCATTTGCAATTCGTTTGCGGACTACGAAATACTCTGCGCCCAACCAAGTCTTTTGTGTAACCGGATTTCTCGGCTAACGACCTAGATTCTGAATATTTATGTAGTTTGGTCACACACTTTTTCGTGTCTCTAAATATCTGCTGCTGAATTTTTGATGTTCCAGAAAAAGCGAGTATTCTCAGTCTCATTTATAATATTGCTAAAAGATTGTGGATTGTAACTTTCTCATCGGTTCTTTCGTAAATTGTCGTTTATTGATTAATGTTTTAAAATGATGACTAAGACTATTAATACGCACATATGTGTGTAATGATTAAACCTATATTAGTTATGTATGTACCAACAGAATATTTTTTTATTTATTTGTAGAAGAGACACTAGCCATTGCCCACGTCACATTTCGAAGATGTTGTTCAGGCTAACCTAGAATTACTTGCTCTCAAGGATAGCTGCCAGAACACACTCTTAGGTGCTCGGCGACAGATTTTCCACTTGTGAGTGGTAGCTATCCCAGGCAGGCCCTACCCCTATGCTATAACGATTGCCATCCTAAGACAATAACTGGGACCGAAACCATAACGTGCCCTCTGAAGCACGGAAGCGCTCAGTAGTAATACCACTAGCGGTCACCCATTCAAGTCACACCACAGCGGACGTAGCTTAACTTCAAGAACAACTAAGTGAGCTACGCTACAAGCGCTATATAAATTCATAATAGAAAAAATATATTTTACGGTCTTTATCGGTCATAGCTTTTTAAGGATTAGGTCATAATAAGGTGCCAATAGAACCCTTTCAGTATCGCTAAATCGTTATCACCAAATAAACGTCCTCTACAGAACGATTTCATAATGGTGTATTTATCCATAATCTTCACGCTAGGATATCAGAGCTAGCTTCTTGATGCAAGAGGGATGAAGATTTAAATAAAAGAAAAGCGCTCAATCTATTATTCGTTGTTCTACGAATGTCGGAGAATTGTTTGAAGTCATGAAATCGTGTTGCATTAATTAAATTATTTGTATTAATCTCGTCAATTAAGAACATTAAGTTAAGCCGACCCATGCACTTTATGAGAAAACTGACGGGAAATATACCCAAATAGATAAACATACCGACCGCCGGACGTGGGGTAGCATAACAATTTGCAGCCGAGTTGGTGCTATGTGTGTGTGACGTAACGTATACTAAGCGCGCGGAGTAAGCAAGCCAAACCAACTAAGAATAATGTTCATAATTTTTATAGCAAGGCCAACACGAGAGAATCCAAGATTAACAATTGCCCTAAGCCGGGGAACGAGAAAATTAACTTTTAAATGTAAATTTTACGAGGAAGTCATAACGTGAAAGCTGCCGCGGTTAGCTCTGATTTATTGCACTTAGAATTGAAAGTGTTAAAGGAGTTGCAATCTGAAAAAAAGTTTTAATAGGTAACCTCTTTAAAGAAATATAAATCATGATTATAGAGCGAATTTAACTTTCGCAAAGTTGTACAACATTTAGGCTCATCTTCTTGAGAGCCTATTTAATGATGACTATTACCGTTAATCGCAAAAGTATTAATGCGCTGCAAAGTGCTTAAACATCACATAATTACGTCTATTTGTTATGCCTGACTACCACAGCCCAAATGATATTTCTTACAGCGTTTTTTGGAACGTTTCTATCACACAAAATAGCTATTACATAATATATTAGTAGGTATACCTAACTTATAATCATCTAATAGCTTTGCGTTATTAGTAAGTACTACTTCATATAATTATAAGTAACCTAACCTTTTTTTCTCATATTTTGTGGCTATTTACAAAACAAGTTCATAAGCACAAAAATGAAAACAGGTACTAAATTTCAATGAATAATGAGGAATAAATAAATGATACGTTATCTTCAAATTGTGAGAAGAAATAACTCAAAGCCCATAAATGACACTTGGAAAATATCGGAAGAAGGTAATCGATAGCTTAACTCTTTATAAAACAAAGTTAGATGGAATATAACTCTTAAGCGGTGACGAATGGCGCAAAGTAACGAATGTGTACAATCAAAACTTGGGTGAGATTCATTGCCACAAATTTAGCAAAAATATGATACGACGCGAGTCAAAGAATTTGAGAACGGATAATATGGCTCCGAGCGGGCGCTGTAACTTTATAAACTTTTTCATTTCCTCTTTTAAATATAAAATGGAGAAAAGTTTTTCGCATAAACTATCCGCTTAAAATGATATTTTTGTTAAAATCTAGCTGAATTTAAATCTTTTGACAGGACCGTGGCGTTTCATACTTTATTTAATATACTCGTAGTATATAATACGTTTGCATTCAAACAGCTAAATTAAATAGTAAGTAACAACTCAATCGGTTACAGCTATACCTACTGACCAACACAAATAAGTAAATTAGATATGTAATACGTAATCAGATATGCGAAGAAATTCGGCACAGAGAGTTTATATCCTGGAGATGGGAATAATATTTTGTATTTTAATATACGTTATCCTCGAGGGAGCTTTTCTCTGCTTTTCAGATGGATCAGCAAATTTTCAAATATTGATTTCATATAATAATAGATAACTGATTGCTTAAGAATATAACACGATGACATTGATGTAACAAAACATAAATAGTAAGTATAGGTAATAAAAAATATTTATATTTCACGATTGTAACTTCTCGTTCGTGCGCTCGAAGAGTCATGGCCTGATGTTACTTCGTGTAGAAGAGATAGGCGTTAAAACTCCTTATCTACTACCGCTTACGTCAGTTTCGAGGAAAAATAGGCGTTGTAACTATATAAGCATATTTTTGAAGTGTTTGTCTGAAATATTAATTTAATATTTATTAAATATTTGTAATTCAGCGCGTCTTGTCAGTGACTTAATACGGACGCATAGCTGGGCTTGTATCACTGAGCAAGTAATCACCCCGTTTGCTTGTATTGTAGTGATACTTTCATTCTGTACAGTTCTTTATTCATGGGATTCTTTATGGTTGTTAAATACTTATTTCAATCGAGTTATAAAACTGGAATTGGAATGATGAATTAAATAAGACGTTTTACTTTTAAATAATTATAGCGCTTTTTAATAATGTGATGTTTGCAATAACGCCTGCTGTGCGGATTACATTACAAAATTACATGGTGGATGGACGCGGGTTCGAATCCCGCACATGACTTAAATTTTTCCCTCGTACATTTGTAATTGTGTAACTATAGCGCGCTCAGGATTCATAAAAAAGTAAGAATGCTCCATAAAACCAAATTTAAGAACATTATTACATATATCATCGGAAATAAACTCCTTGGTATCCTTATACAAGGATAATTTATGAAACAAACCATAATCATCTGTGCAAAGACCCCATTTTCTATTTTGAAGAACCCCAATGTAATATAGCTTTTACGAGCATGAGTTCTGAAGAATCATATATACGAGCCGAAGAGAACAATTTTAGCTAGCAAAAAACTGAGCTTTTATTTAGAACCTGGTTTTAGGGTGTCTTCTAATATTAAGTAGATTAACTACGCTATATTTGAGTATTGAGTTTAGTTCTGTGCCAGCGATGATTAACTCTTTGGTTTTCTTTGCGTTAACATCTAGATATGAATTTAAATAACTAGGTATGTTAAAGCACAAATCTATAGGCGTGATATTTTTTCAGTAAATAATGCTAAAAAATGTTCATGTTATGGGATAGTGACAATAATAATCTTATGATTCAACTCATTTATTTATATAAAATTGACTAATATCCTATTTGCGCTGCGACTATACAACGCCACTGGGCTTTTGGCAAGGCCCTACCGTTAATAACCCTGGGAGTGATTCAACAAAATAAAACTGCATTTATTAATTTTACGTAACTTTTAGTAAAATGAAATGTATTCATGATATTGACTTAACACAACTGTAAAAGCACTTTGTTTTTGTTCAGTCTGAGTATACGAAGGTTGATTATTCGTAGCATTCGGTAGATGTTTTCTATTTAATGAGGTACATCACTGGTTGAAAAATCCAGAGAATGCTTCAATGAAATTACAAAACCCCCGCGTTTGGGGTCATATATGAGCTCTTCTTACAATCTGAGTTTACGTTTACTTTTAACTAAATACAAAATCATTTCATTTATTCAGTTTTGTCCTCTACCATAGAACATATAATAATATTACGCCGTCTACAACACTCGTATGAAGGTCAATTATCAAATTCTACTGCCGCGTTCTGTGAATAAGGAAAAAGCAAACGCAACGGTCCATCCACAATGTGTAAGTTATTGTGTGTGAATTAATGTTCTTGATATTTTTATTATTACAATATTTTTATTAAGTGGCTTGGCGGAAATAGAATGTACCACTAAAATGTTTTTCATCTCACAAGCTCAAAAAGTTGTTGTTTATCATTCGAAATCGCGGAAAAGTGGTTCTTGTCCATTAGCGTGGAAAAGGTTTTTGAAATTCAAACTTCTAGGAAATGTCCAGAAAAATTAATATTCTTTACATAATATTACCATTTAGTGGTGTTACTTTAAATTTTTATTACTTTACGCAAGTTTACGACAATATTCTAACTGTTTTTCTTACACCTAACATTTTCCTCGCTGGAGTGAGGTGAAAAATTACGTGTTGCGCTCGGTAGCAAAGTTATTTTGCGTCTCGTTCCTTTGAAACCTTCAGTACCTACGCTCAGGATTATATATTTTGAACGTGGTCCTAGAGAATCCTAGAGTCGTCAGCTCCTCAGATTTCAATGAAAGTACTCGCTCCAAATAACAACTTTTTGGCCTTGCATAAAAAATTACTATTTACATCATACTTGAATTTTCCCTAGCACTGTTCTATTTTATTTTTAATCACAACCTTGACCGCAAACTTACCTGATGGTAAGTAATGATTGGTATTCTACGGAGCAGTGGTTTACAAACACCGTTAAGGGCTTGGCAACAGATTTTTGTTTGAAGGAGGCGTGGTTGCTTCCAGTCGGGTATTTGCAAAATGCCCTACCACCATACAAAGTGTCAAAGTTTTCAACCCTAAGTCCTCGACATAGCTTAACGACTACCCTCCTAAAACAACTACCGTGACAAACGGCTAAACGTCCCAAATACGGATGATATTAGTAAATGCCATTAGCGGTCACCCATCCATGTAAAATCCTCAGTGTTATATTAACCTAGTTGAAATGCGCTTCGAATCTTTATGAACTATAAAATGAGATACCGCCAAGTGGCAGCGCGTGCTGAATACAGGGTTATTGGCAAAATGTTAACAACCTCTCAGGGTTGACTTCTGCTAGTCCTAAGAAACATTTCGAGTTTTTTTTTTTTTTGTATTTTTTTTTTTTTTAATATTCTTTTGTATTATTTTATATGTTTTGGACTGAATAAGCACGAGGACCACCTGATGTCAAAAGTCTCTTGTGCCTGTTATGTATTATTTCATATGTTTTATTACTTTGCTCGATGTAAATATTCAAAACTCTATTTAAAGGGACCACGGTGCGGTCCAGTGTTGCCGCGGCGCTCTTAGCTTAGCGAAGTAGGCATTAAAACACAGAAAGAATATTAAAATGAACAAAAAAAAAATTTTCTAAGCAAAAAAAGAATCATATCATAATGTTTGTTAGGACTAGCAGAAGTCAACCCTGAGAGGTTGTTAGCATTTTACCAATAACCCTGTATACCATAAAATAAATAACTAATATTGACAGTAGTTTATTTGATTTTCATAGCGACTGGCAGCAAATCTAGGCCCAGCTGTAATTCTAGATCAGAGAAGTATTTTAATAATGTTAACTGTTTTCTTATAAGTTGCTTGTCCATTCTGATTCGGTTGGTATATAATTTACTCCTTCGTAATCTTAGTATGTGACTTTACGAACACTTTAGCGAGTTCAATCATAATAATTATAAAATTTAACCAGGATTTCCCCTAAAATTGGTAAACATTTTTTTTTTATTCCTGATAGGTTAGCCTTTGACCTCTATCTCACCTGATGGTACGTGATGATGTGGTCGAAGATGTTGTTCAGCCTAACCTATTAGAAGTACTGGCTCTCAAGGACAGCTGCCGGAACACACCGTTAAGTGCTTGGTGACATATTTTCTACTTGAGGGTGGTAGCATTCGCAAAATGCCCTTCCACCATGCGGTGATGCTCAAACCGGCGGTGGGGATAGAACCAGGGACCTACGACACGGCAGTCAATAGCTATTACCGCTCGGCCATCATTGCTTAAACTTGACCATCTGACTTTAGAAGATTATCCAACAGGAGTTAATACAATTATGTGAAAACAACTACAAGGTGTCTTAACTTTAATTAACCTCTCAATGACTGCTGCCGAAACACACCGTTAGGTGCTTGGCGACAGATTTTCTACTTGAGGGTGATAGCTAGCCAGACTGGCAATCGCAAAATGCCCTTCCACCATGCGGTGAAGCTCAAACCGGCGGTGGGGATAGAACCAGGGACCTACGATACGGCAGTCAATAACTATTACCGCACGGCCATCATTGCTTAAACTTGACCATCGAAGATTATCCAACAGGAGTTAATACAATTATGTAAAAACAACTACAAGGTGTCTTAACTTTAATTAACCCATGTTTTGCCAGACATGTTTTGTTGCCATATTATGTGATCCCAAATTATGTTTCGGTCCAAGGTGGTAGAGGCGAGTCTCATCTCATGACACCAGGGTATCACTGGACTTTTATTGACAGCAAAAATCAGGCCTGGGAATAGAACTAAGCATCTCGAAATTTCTGATACAATTCCACTATTGATACAATTACTTAAAATATACAGAGTTTGAATATATTTTCGGAAGTCACGTACATTATCAAAGTATAAACAGCGTTTTAAATAACTTAGCATAATTTATTCTGTTTACTTAATAAAGAAGAAAATTCTGTAAGAGAGTACATAAAACATCACCATCGCCTTTATTTAATGGAGGCTCCTTACATAACCGGAAGCACTTAATTACGGTATAATCAAGGCGTCCGGCAGGCAGGAGACCGATGGGCGACTCCGCGGGCGCCCCGGGGCGGCGGCGGCCACTCGCTCGCCTAAATGTCACGGTTTTAATGCAGGCCCATTAATTATTAAAGTACGAATCTCTGTTCCCCCCTCCCTCTTGAACAATTTCCTCTGCACAAAAGTTTCGAGTGAAAAATAAAGAGAGAACACACAATAAGCTTATAGAACCCAACTTCATCCGATAAAATGGAAAGTATACCCAGGGTTTCAAAAATTAATTTGTTTTCCCTTATAAACACAGTCCAGCGATTATTATTTTATATTCAGCTTTTCTCTCAGTGCGAAAGGCTGTGTACACTTAGCAAAGGAGCGAGAGCTCGTCTGCCAGCGATTGTTTATATCGTGAAGATAAAAGAAAATAAATGAGATGATCTACTTAAGTCACGCTATTTATAACATTGCTAATATTTTCCAAAAAAGAAAGCTCTATTTTTGTGTTACTAACTGTCAATAGTATGTTATTTATATATGTGAAAATCGGTAAAATACACGATAAATTTAGACAAGGTATTGACTAAGTAAAGACACGAAATGATATAAAAATACGAGAGTTTCAATTAATTAAAGACGTTAGAAAAACAATTCGACGCAGGGTTGGCTTTTCTGTTCTTTTTGTCCCCACCACCCGCAACTATAAGGGTGCATACCATTTGAAGTTAGATTCGCTAAAAACGCTAAAAACGATCACACTCCCAAAAAGTTGTTCCACATGGGTCTTGGCGTTATTTTCGCCATAAACGCTATGAGGCTACTGGAACAGTTTGAATTCCCTACATCTAATGTCAAAAGTGACAGATGTGGCAAATTTTAGTGGCATTCTTAGCGTTCTTATCCTAAATGGAACAGGGGATGACAGTTACAAACGATCACAGTGATCACAACCACAGACGCAGAATGTGATCAAAATTATCGAAATTAACGTTCTTAGCTACTAATGGAACACGCCCTAAATCTAATAATCAATACATTCACTGCCCTACTTCGTAGGCCCTACTCAACAAATTCGTTAGTAATATTTGCGTCATCGGCTCTGTGGTCCATTCCGTATTGTTTTAAACGAGATTAATGACATTACTTTTTAATTTTATGGTATTATGACGGAACCAGCACGAGACCCACCTAATGTTAAGCGGACTAACCTGTGCCTATAACAGATGCATTTAGTTACAAGTGACAAGTTGCACTGCGCCCGTTACCCTGAGACATACAGTTGTTGAGTCTCGTACGCTGTAATTTTTCTACACACACTATTAGGTGCTAGCGACTGATGTTCTACTAGCCAGACGAGCATTCGCCAAATGCGCTCCCACCACGGTAAAACTCAAGCCAGCGGTGGCGGGATCGAACCATGGACTTGCGACACGGCAGTCCATAGCTATTACCGCTCGGACCATCATCACTTCAAGTTTGGTATAATAATAATAATCAAAGAATAAGCATTGCAATTCAACGGGGCAATGCTGCCAGCATGCTGGGCACGCTGCCAACTGGTAGTGGGCTAGAGCATTTGGACTGCCTATGAGTCTGCAATGACCTATAGGGATCTAAATGCTCTTATTGTATGGTTTAAGACTTTTATTTCTCTTAAGAATGTAGGTACATTCACTTAGCAGAGAAATTACAAGTTTCCTTAATTTATACATTTGTGTTGCAAACATGTATTGAAACGGACTTAATAATTAATATTATTCATATATTATACAGTATTAACATACGTAAAATATTAAACTGTAGAAAAATAATAATAATAAAAAAAAACGTTAAAAAGTTGCTAGTTATTAAATTACTACGTTTGGTCGATTTACGAAGTTTTGTCTAAATATCATAGGTACATCTATGGCATAAAACATTGTGTAAATATAATTCATTTCTAAGTAGGTAAAAAGCTATTGTAGTAGCTGTAGTGTTGTATATAGTTCGTAGTATTTTGTTAATAAAAAAAAGTTTGTTATATACAGCTTCTATATTACTCCAAGCTAAAGCCCGCTCGAGTTCGTCACTTGCGCTGTTATTACTTTATCCGTAATCAAACAGTCGCGAGGGTGGCCCTCGATTGAAGGACGTTAACCGTAGCTATTTGTTACATATTGTGTTGGTATTTCATTTATCACGGCGATTCAATTTTCGCATCGATTAATCATTTAACAATGCGGACGGTAGACGGATTGCTGCCCAGTGCCCGGCATGACGAGATTGAGTAATAGAATGGGTTCGTACCGAGCAGAAGTAAATTCTGAGCCATATTTGACTGTCTTTATCAATACATTTTCACCTGTATCGTCAGCGTTGTACACAGATTCCAAAAGCTAACCTAATTATGTGCTCTCGTTATTATGCTACATAAATTAATGTTTCAATTATATCAATTAGGAATGTGAATATTAAATTTACGCACGATAATATAATAACAGAACGAAATGTAAGCGTGTAAATTCAAATTAAAAGTTCAATAGGGACGTAATTATTACTTTAATTTACTTTTCGGCAATTCTGGTGGCATTATTGAAATTCACAAAATAAAATATAAATGGTAATAGTACCTAGTATAGCAAGGAAAATAAATTTTGATAATAGCAATATGTATTTTTCAAATTGCACGAAGAGAATAAAGCAGTGTATTCTGTCATGGGCGTTATTTCACATTCTGAGCGTAAGGAGCTTCTAGTAAGTTTAGAGCTAAATCCGAATAATTTTCGAATATAATACTGAATAAATTGTGATAATCTTGGATTCTGAGCCTAAATTCGTTGTAATAAGAAGCACTTTACATGTGTGATGAAAAAATATTGACGTCTGAGGAAACTTATTAAATTATCAAATTTTAGCGTCTACGATACACATTAAAAATCATGAATAATGTCTGATTCAAGATATGGAGGCAACGAGTCTATATCATTTAATTTTGGAGATTTATTTAAACTCTAACTAAATTATTTAATAGTCCAACCGTTATAACTATAACGATAGTTATATAAGGCGTTATAACTGTAACGATAGTTATAATTATAACGCCTCAGCCACATGGAACTTAGTATTGAACCAAATAGTTTTGATGTTAATGCTACAGAGCGCGACCTCGAGTCCGTGAACGACTCGTAGCCCTCGTGGGTAAATATAAAATCAAACGTGGGCTTCGCTGGATTTCCTTGTCAATAAAGACTATAGGTAGTAACTTGTTTTCAAGACAAAACTATCGCGAGATTAAACTTCAGAGATAAATAATGTAAAGCGCGTGTATTGAAATTTCAATAAATACATTTAGTTACAAAGTTTTTGTCGTAGGTTACTTAGTAAATAACTTAAATTAACCAACCTTAATTATAAGTACCAGAAACCATATAGGCCGTTAATTTTTTTTTTACTCGCGGTATGCCTTTATTAACAAAATACTACGAACTATATACAACACTACAGCTACTACTCGTACAATAAAAGCATTTAGATCCCTATAAGTCATTGCAGACTCATAGGCAGTCCAAATGCTCTAGCCCACTACAAATTGTTTATATTTTTGATTATCCTGTATTAATTTAAAGAAAATAATGCCTGCAGACCATAAGATCCTAGATTTGTAGCCTAGCCGAAGTAAGCATATATAGATATATATGTTTATACATATTTTAAGTAGTGCGAGTAACGGCTTAGTAATCAAGATATCATATAATTTTTTTAACAATTTGATGAAATAGAGTCAGCTCAAAAGAAACTAATTCGCTAAATTAACATTAAAAGATAAATAAAAGATAATGCTTATTGTTTTACATACCTATAAAATTTCCGTATTCTTTTCTGTTCTTCTCAGAGCAAATAAGTAAGAACGATGGAGTCTAATGAAAAAAAAACAAAAGTAAAGCATAACATTCTGCCAATTTTGTCCTCATTCACGATAGACCGTCGTACATTACGCACATCACACATAGCGGAATAAATAAATTGAAAATGCCGACTTGCCTATTAAAGCATTGAATTTAATGTACCATCTTTAATATTATACAACATAATTTAGGTTATAATTTCGAATAAAGAAACAAACAGTACAATCATAAAGTGTTGCCAGACCTACATTTTAGGTTGTTTCTATAAAAGTGTACAGTTTTTAAAGTCGGTATGCGTAGAACTAACGTTACATACTTCAACTAAACTAGCTTATGTTTATTAGGGAAATTTAAGAGGATATTGTATCTTTTAGCGGAAATAACTGTAAATAATATTGTACTTATAAGAAAAAAACTGGGCCTCTACATAAGTAGGTACGTAAACCGACAATTTGTTGAGGTCGGTGTCAGGCCCTAAACTATCATCAATAAGTCCCATACAGACACCGACCTCATAATTTGTTGGTTAACCTTTTTACACGACTGCCCAAAAAAAAGGAGAGTTATTTTTCAGGGTACATGTATGTATGTATGTATGTTTGTGAGTTTCTTTATTCTACCATAACTTCTGAAAGGCTTAAACGATTTAGAAATATCGTTACTTTCATCTTAATAGTGCGAGTAATACTAGGTGCATAAAAAAAGCAAACTGTCGGATAGTAGACGCTATTTTGTGAAATAAAAAAAAACTTCTAAACTCATCGAGTAGGATATCAAAATGCAGGGATTTAAAAAGGATTCCATATATATATATAACTTGCATTTTTATTTGCAGTGGAAGATACAACGTTAAAAATTATTTTTTTTTACTTTGATGATATTTTTTATAGTACCATACTATGTGAAAAAAGTTTCACTCAAAAATCTCAAACCATGAATGTTCGATGTCAATTCAAAGTACCTATTACAATAAAACGGCAATTTCATACGTTAACCCCTATTATGACAGATTCTTTTAGTGCATAATATGAGTTAAAGCGTACTTTATTCAATAAATAAAGAATTTATGCAATAATATTTCAAGTTTCTGCGTAATTCGTGGACAAACAAACATTTATACTAACACGCAAAAATAAATACGCTAGGGAAATTTGGCACATATGTTTAAAAGCTAATATAGACTAACATATCCAAAAACTGTACAGTCCTGATAATATTAGATACATACATGACAAATTGATTACCTCCATTTTTGAAGTCCGTTAAAAAATACTCGCAAAGTAGTTTTCTGTCCAACTACGGCACCTGCGACGAAACCCTACCAAATACGTGACCCGACACGCCCTTGGTCAATTATTTATTGTCCTAGAGAACTTTCTTTTTTATTCAAAATTTTTATACATGTTTTTTTTAAAGGATATGCCACCCTTCTTGATAAACAGGAAACTTATATCTATTATTAATTTAAACCTGAACTTAAAACTCCAGAATATCGTAAAAGAATTGTAAAACATTAAATAAAATCGTAATCGTGAGGATTGTGCAATATTATTATAAAGTTTTCTATGAAAAGATTTTGCTGTAAGCATATCTTGTATATATCATCGAAATATGTAAAAATTATTTTAAAAATTTGCGAAATATTATTCGATACTAATCGTGATGATTATGCAGTATTATTGTGAAGTTTAAGATTTATATCTAAAAAATGTGAAATAAAGACTGTCTCAGTAGCACTTTCATTGTAAAATAAAAACGCATATTTTTGAGTGAGTTGTGATTTTTTTATTGGATTGTAAACAAAATATGTTCCGTTTAAGTATCGAATAAAATATCCGTCAAATGGCCCACGCGGCTCTGATGACAGGCCATTACTCTTTTCATGAAATTTTCCATGACTTTTTCTCTATGCCTCGTTTTTAATTTAATTGCTTAATATGGTTGAAAATAATAATAAAAAACAGGAAATATTCTTAGATACACGTTTTAATGTCATATTTCTTCAATTTAGATCACATAGGTAGTTGGGTTGTAAATATTCGAAATAATACCAAGAAATATGTATTAGGTACATGTGTCAGATATGAATGTGACAATTAATGTCATATTTTTCCATTTCGATTCGAAATTTGGATTGCATTGGTTTAAAGCCGGTGTGTTATTACTTGGCTTTTAATTATGTGCTGGTATATTATAATATGTACTTAGCTGCTAGTTCAACGTCCGTTGAATAATACTCCAGGTATATAAGGCACAAATGTAATTAATCAATCCACAACACATATACTTCAGAAGGTCAGTAAAACACGTAAAAATGCACGGAGATTACAATCACTACTATAACAGTCAATAGGTATATAGGCGGCTTAGACACTGAGCGCGAGCGTGTACGAATAGCGGGGAGCGATCGAGCGTGCGATCCGCGTCAGCTTGTAAATCGGACTGGACGACATTCATTTGCCCGCTGTGCGCAAGCGACGCGCCGCAGCGTATATAAGCTGTTATTTACTCCGGCGCGTTAGGGATGGGGTAGTGTCGATGAAATTAACATATCGAATAATATTATCGACAAGCTGATCGACATGTGCTATTGTATAGTTAATAAATGTGTAGCTGTAAATAAATAAGTAATATGTTATGAAATAAATATATATTATGGAATAAATATTTTATATAATACAATTACAATATATAATACAGTATGTATGAGTAGGGAAAGGAGCCTACAGGTTCTAAAAAAATACTTTAAATTAACTCATTAATCTGACAGATGTCAAAGTCACACGGGATGTCAAATAATTCAGTTTGTATTTCAACTTATTTCCTGGTAATTTTTAGAATATTTACAACCCAATTATAAACTCACATTCGAGATATAACACAATAAGTGTCAATTTGATATCTGTCACATCTAAGACCCATTTCCTAGTAAGTTTTAGAATATTTGGTAAGTTTGGGACAAATATGAAACTAAAATCGAGGAACATGTCATCATTTGTCACGTGTGTGCATTAGTCCGTTCGCCCGTTTGCTCGTCTGCGCTCATTGCCAAATCCTTACTCGCAGTTGCCCGGCTTTTCATTTTCAATAACTGAGTGACAGCCCTATGAAAAAACGTAAGAATTTTAGACTTTGGAAGCCTTTTATACGGTTATTTATTCATTTGGTGTAGGTCAACCACTTATTCACAGTCACAGTGTGTCAAAACTTTGCATAAAATCTCATTCGTTCAAATTCCTAAGGTTTTTGCAAAATCAATCCCCCTTAAACTCAAGAAGTTGAAAAGCATGAAGCTAAGAATAATCCAACTTTAGTGTCCGGTATCAATAAGCTAAGGGCCACTAAAGTCGGACAATAAACTAGGATAATATTAAGCACTGGATACGATAAAACGGCGCTTACTTTCACACAACTCGATGACATCAATAAAACTGCTGCATCACCCATTCGAGATTTTATGTGACACTCACAATTTATATACGTAAGAAGTGTATTTTATTTTATTGCTTGCCAAATATTTGTATTCAAATATTGTACAGATCGAATTGCCTTTTAATACTGCCGAATTTAAATGGAATTTTAGCACAGAAAAGAGTTTAGAATATGTGTTGGAGGTATATCTGATGAATGTATAAAACACTCATACAGTACAGGTTTTTAAGACTATATTAAACACAACATAATGAAAGCAACATAATAAGCCTTTGCAAGCTTTCAGGCAGTTAGCAACGTGTCCAGCACTCTGGCAACATTGCCCCGTTCAACTGCTATGCTTAGCCAAATAAGTGGCAGCATATGGCCAGCATTTTGGTCATACACTGCATCGACCTGGCGCTTTGTCAGGTTTTGGAAAATGTTAGCCTTTAAACACAAACTCACCTGATGGTAAGTGATGATGTGGTCGAAGGTGTTAGCAGGCTTAGCCTATAATTAGTGGCTCTCAATTACAGCTCCCGGAAAACACACCACAGGTGCTTGGCGACAGATTTTCTGCTTGAGGGTGGTCACTATAGCCATGCGGGTATTCGCAAAATGCTCTTCCACCACGCAAAAATATATATATATCGTATTATTAAGTACTAATTTATGTCACAATAATCCTACCTACCTTCTTCAAATTGTTAGTGTCTATTTGTCTAGACGCTATACGGGTTTAACTACGCCTTTTTACATCGTCGCCATATTGAAATGTATTATCAATAAGCTAATATATAGGTCAATGTTTATTATATCCTATTCTTGACAGCGATAGTAATAGATTCTATCTGGTAATAGAAACGTGTAAAACTACATTCCAAAAGTTATTAACTAACATTCCTTGATACAGCTGCATCAAAAACTTAATTTAGGTAAACAGGGTAGTAATTTATTCTGTTATTTGCCTAGAAGCTGTGTAGTCGTAACTTTTTCTTGCTCAAGTGCTTTCAATTTTATAACACGACATACGTGTATATATGAATAGAGAAAGAGGGTGAGTTGTTATAAGTTGTGTTGATTATAAGATTCTATGGATAAAATTCAACATCTAGGTATAAACAGCAAACCGAGTCATTAATAATTTTATTGTTGTATCAATAATAATTATGTCAGTAGATGATTTAGTTCGAAGTTCAACTGGGAATAGATTTAATTAGTAAATCTCGATTCATAAATCAAAGTAACGACATTTATTTGTAAAGTTCATTTACAGCTTACCTATACAGTTACAGAACCGAACTCGAGGCAACTATCCAAATTGCCGGGCAGTCCTAATGGCAGTTTCCTATAACACTTTTGAACACAAATTACATTATCGATGTTACAATTAATATGCATCGTTACTTTGAACTTTAGTTAGTGGGAGTGAGGTGAAGCAAGTTTTAATAAGGGTCTCTCTGGGTCATTACAGCTCCTAGCGGTAATTGTGAGAGGCGGCGCGGCGGGCTAGCACTTAACGTAGGGCTGCCTTGACTCTTGTCCTCTGTTCCATAACAAGGAGTTTGCATTTATAATTCGAACCTCTTGTTCCTTAGCGATCTGATGATTTATTCCATTCAAAATCACCGAGAATTGTATAAGCAGTATCGGAATATGGATGAATTGTTTTGCCCCAAGAATGGATGGTCCCGGGTTCGAATCCTTCCCACGAGTAGGTTTATTGTTTTCCTTATTAAAGATTATGCAAATCTACCTAGCTTCATAAGTTTGTTTTATTTTATGGATAAAGGTAGTTTATGCAATTTTAATTTTGTTATGTTTGCAATAACGACTGCTATTAAAATTATAAGGTTGCGTGATCATTTACAGGTATAAAACCAATTGGAAAAATGGTCTTGTTTGTAGTAAAACGTAAGTTGAACTATAGATGCGTCATCCCAATACGATGGTTAAAAAACGATAGGAAAAAATGTAGTTATGACGTCATTGTCATGTTAGCTCAATTGGTTATAGCATGCCCCGGGTAAAAGGGTGGATGGACGCGCGCGCGGTGTCCCGCACATGACTTAAAGTTTTCCTATCGTATATTTGTAATTTATGCAACTTTACACCAACAATATTCAGAAGACAAAGTATATTACAAACATTTTTCTTATTTCCAGCTTTGGTCTTGAACGGTAAAGCAGTACCTAGAATACAGTAATATACCTAACAATATGTTAGTTAGCTGCTTTCATATGTTATGTCCATCCGTTTGTTCAATATGCAGGTCTGTTTGAATCTTCAATAATTAGTATATCGATATTTATCAGCTGAAAACAAAAAGTTTACTGCACCAGTGAGTTTTGTGATTTTTAATTTACATTATATCCGTAAAATACAAAAACAGCAACCGCAGCAATTGGCGAATTTAAAGCCGTGTCCAGTCAATTTATTCCCAATGCTTCCATGTTTTGGCACTACGCTTTTTTACCCGCACCAGATTTATTTGCATTGTGTGCACCTCCTCTGCGTCATCGAGTTAATCGTCAACTATAAATACCTTTTGAAATTAGATGAGACGATCATTAGTACGAGTATTTTTTTTAGTAATGTACAAAAATCGCTTGTTTTTCTCGTAGTTTATATGAAATGAACTAGGTGTTCACAAATCACATCCTAACAAGACAGCTCCTTAATATACATGTCTTCTAAGTTACTTCATTGTAATTTTTATAAACAACTAAAACTTAAAATAAATTACAAATGGTCCTTTTGTCTTTCCAAATTTGGTGACCCTAAACACGAATAGTCTCAGAGGACTTTACAGCAGTTATAGCAACCCTAACTTAACGACACTTCTGCTTGACGCGGCCACTCCTTACTGCTCTCCTTTGTATTTCGATGGCTTTGTCAAATAAAATAAATGTGCCCCAGTGACTGATAATAAAAACGACCAACGCTTTTTAATAACATTCATAATTTGCAATTTAATTTAAGATAGCTCTCTGAGTACACCTAAATAAAGTAATGAACCATTGTAAGAGCTGATATCTTATTATTTTTTTATGCCTGATACTTTAGCCTTTGACCACGATCTCACCTGATGGTAATTGATGATGTTGTTCAGGCTAACCTATAGAATTACTGGCTCTCTAGGATAGCTGCCGAAACTCATCATTAGGTGCTTGGCGACAGATTTTCTAATTGAGGGTGGTAGCAAGCCAGGCGGGCATACGCAACATGCCCTACCACCATCCTTTAACGACTGCCATCCTAAGACGACAACCAGGACCGACGGCTTAACCTGCCCTCCGAAGCACGGAAGCGCTCAGTAGTAGTGTCACTAGCGGTCACCCATAGAACTCATGACCGCGGCAGACGTTGCTTAACTTTGCTGATCGGTTAAGAACAGCTTAACAATTAGCAAACTTCGCTACGAGCGCTTCAATAATCGCGCTTATTCGATGAAGTTAGTAAATATATGTTTATAATACAATTTTAATTATAGTAAATATATACTTACACATTTTCCATATTTGTTTTATTGCAACGAGTGAAGATAAAATAGTGTATGCAAATAATGCATTCATGGCACTCGGCAATATATGCCTATAATGTTTTTTTTATTGCATCCTGCCTCCAATATTTCAATACTTTTACTTAATAAACGCTAGGTGCTATTTCACTTTAAAGGATTCGAACGTTTTATACAAAAAAGTAAAATGGATGGATTTTTATTACAAAATATCCTCAGCTGTTTGAAGTTATATTTTTATTGTTTCAAGACCCGAAAATAAAATCTATTGTTTTGTAAAAACAATGCGTAAAATTTCGTAAACCAACTTTAAAATATATTTTATTAATATAAGCAAAGAAAAATTATTTTGGTATACCAGCGTCTTTCTTATGTTTATATTCAATGCATTACGTAATAGACAAACATATTGCTTACTATGACTGATTTGTTGTCCTCTTATCACCACGTTGACTAGTAACTGAATTGTATATTATAAAATAATACTTAAGTTGCTGTATATATGACAATAAATTGCACATAACCAATTATTATAACTTTGAAGCAATGATGGCTGAGCGGTTATAGCTATGGACTGCCGTTTTTATAATATATGCATATTAATTAAACAAGTAAATCTAGATGGGACAAGCCACTGGCACTCGAAACACTTTTCTTATTAACTACTAGTTTGGAAGCCAATGGATTCAACATGTGATACCTGTAACATTTTTATTTCAAATAAATTATTATTATTATTCTTAGAATACCTACAGAACTTTACAACGAGTTAGTTATGGTACACGCAAGTTAGAGTTTTTTTTAATGTTATTGTGACAAAACAAGATCGAGGCCCACCTGATGCTAAGCTGACTAACCTCTGCCCTTAACGAATTGCACTGCGCCCGTCACCTTGAGATATAGTTGTTAAGTCTCATGTGCCAGTACTTTCATTGGCTCTCAAGGACTGCTGCCGGAACACACCGTTAGGTGCTTGGTGACAGATTTTCTACTTGAGGGTGGTCGCTAACCAGCCGGGCATTTGCAAAATGCCCTTCCACCATGCGGTGAAGCTCAAGCCCGCGGCGGGATTTGAACCATGGACATGCTGCGCGGCAGTCCATAGCCAATGCCACTGAGCCATCACTGCTTAAGTAATAGAATTTAATAATAATAATTATAGATAGATACATAATTTATTTATTAGTTTACAGTCAGCGGTGCTTCAAACTAATTCCTAATAATTAAAATAATCGTTTTTATACGCACAAAATGCTTTCCTTTTTAAAACAAGATAATTGCACTAAATATTTTAGGTACTACTAAAAATATAGTACATCATTCTTTTTTAAACCGGCGGTGTGCCTTTATTAACAATATACTACGAACTATATACAACACTACAGTAAAAACATTTAGATACCCATAAGTCACTGCAGACTCAAAAATAAATAATTTAGCTCAAAAAGCAAATACTGATTTTTAGCTATTACCCTCGAGATGACGAGGCGAAGCGAGCACCGTAATACAATCATTGAACCTACGGTATAAATATATTTTTGTAGCTGAGTACGTTAGCTCGGACGCATAATGCAAGTGCTATCCAAAAACTTCGTGTAATGAAAATTAATTACAATCCTTTTAGGCGGTGGCAGCAACCTTTATTTGAAACCGTTACTGCACAATATTTCAAAAATGGAAAACAAAATTCAGTGTCAGCCACCAACGATAGAACTTTTTACTAAAAGTTGTTCGTGGTTTTCACAATATACACAAACCTGACAGGTTCTAAAACTGCTATTCATAGCAAAACCAGCCTTCCGTCCGTGGTGTTTATGCATATTTTCAAATATATTTAAGCTGAACTTTCAGTAAAACTGACAAACAGTTCACGTGTTACTTCATTAACAGAAACTATACGCCTCAAAAACTGCATATATGAGGCAAAAAAAATTATGAGATATATATGGCACGTTTTTAATTACTTACTTATTTTTATACAAACAGCTGAATGAATAGCTGTTGAAATGAACTTAATCAAGCCATTTTACAAAGTCACCGCTAAATTCTAAAGTAATTTAACACGTTAGGAAATATAAATTTTAATACGAGCCATTATCACCGTAATTAAGTTATTAACTTTGATTTGGCTTCACAGTATGCTTATTACTAGCTCATGCACAGAGAAAAAAGACTTCTTTAGCCAAGAATATATATATTGTCTTAATAAATTCAAGACAATGCTGTATTACAACAAGAATATATTCTGAACTGAAAAATAATCGAGTCTTGATATTACACTCGAATATTCTTAGGAATATTGTTTTGACCCAAAAAATATTTCTTCACATAAAGTATGCAAATTATTATTTCAAGATAACGAAAATATTCTTTTAAAAATAATATAGGAATTCTTCTGTTAACATTTTATTCTCTAAATAAAATTTCTATATTCTTTCTTGAAATATTTTTAAATATTCTTGTTCGAATGTAATTAAAGTGCTTCACTTACGAATATTTATGGTAAGATTCTTGGATTCAAAACTAACCATATTCCTATTTAAACACTTTAACGATTTCTCCAAAGAAGAATGCAATATATACTTTGATTCAAGAATATATTCCTGAGAATATTGTGTTCTGTTTTCAAGAATATATTGTTTTCAATATATATGAATCACAAATATTCTTGAATAAAAACACACTGCGTTGGCTCAAGTATTCCTTTTTTTCTGTGTGCTCACGGCTTCGTCCTAGTTGTAAAGCTATTAAAGACATAATTAGCATCCCTTCGGGTACTACTTAGAAATCCATACAAAGAAGTATTATTTTAGGACTTTTTATGTTTTTTGGTCAAAATCAATTGATTGAGGTAATAATATACTAATTGAACATTTTTGAGCCCTGTCTGCCGGCGGAAGATCGAAGATAAACTAAAACTTGAACAGCAGTGACTACATACTTTTAACATATTTTATAACTTGACTAATATGGAATGCATTTACAATTTAGGCACATGGTTTTATTGATTACTCCAATAAAATCTTAAAACGTCGTACACAAAGTCTGGTGTCTCGCGCTGATTAAAAAATGGTGGCCGATAAAAACTGACCATTTAGAAGACGCGGCAGAGAGGATGGCCCAAGACCTGTCCTGTCATAGCAATATAACTTCTGAAAAGAAATGTATATATATTACATCGGTGACTGATCTAAACTTTATGTATGGACTTAAATACCAACGTAGATAAATTTATGCTAGATAGGGTAATTTAATAAAAAAAACGATTTGGTGCTTAATGACGATGATGATGATTGACGGGTTTTTTTTTCGCATATTAAGGTTACAGCACATTTCAGAAACTTTTACTTACAAACTTTATATTTCCTACTTTTATCCGCCTGATTTTGGAAATATTTTTATTCTATATAATATAATATGATCAAAAGTTTTTGAAAACAGTTATTTTCGCTTATTTGAATCTCCAATGTACTCGTATACCTACTTAGGTTCGTCATTCAATCTAGAGTTAAGATAAGATAGAACCATATTGTTAGATGATAATTAATTGCGTTATTGAGAGCAACTCATAAAAATAAAAACTAATCTGTTATGTTACAAAATCACGAGAGGGGGTGGGATTCGAACCCACGCCAACCACCCCTATAGCCGGCGTATGCTCTAACCGCTAAGCCGAAACATGACTATAATTTGTCCTCTAGTTCTTAATTATCGTATGGAGGTGGAGCGACATCTATATTTCAACTTACGTTGTACTACAAACAAGACAATTTTTTGCAATGAGCTTTAAGCTTGTTAACGGCGTCTTAACCCTATAATTTTAATTGTTTTATTTTTGCAATGACGCATGCTCCGTAGAGTCCACTATAAAATTACGAGAGGAAAAATTATCATCATGATCGGGATTCATACCCGCGCTATCCACCCCTACACCTGTTTATGTATTGATAGTGCCAGATTCCATCGAACTGTTGGATTCTTAACCACTAACGAACCAAAACAAGTACATACCAATGGCGAAACGTATGAACAAGCCGATTTCCATTAGCTGCCCTAAAGGCATGCTAAGCAATATCGCCTTTCAAATAAAATAGAAAACGCCTACATTTATTGCAATAGCAAAGCAAGTTTACGTTATTGATGTGTATTATGTAGTATAGCGAGCGAGTAACTACTATGGAGTCAAATATGCAGCAACATGTAAGTACTATGTAGTTTTCTTCTGACGGATCTTAAAAATTATAATATAATAGCGACGTGATGTATAAATTTCTTGTCTCCTTCACTCATAGGGCGAAATATTCCGCTATTTTCCTTGTTGTGCCATTATAGATCGCTTTTAGACCGTCATATGAATGAACAGATGTATGAACGAAGATCGTTCGAGCTCCGGGCGCGACTTCATGTAGGTATTTGAAGTTTATTTTCACCGTTCGAAAGTCCTATACAAATTCTAAATGTGATTTCAAGCACTATCGCATGCTAAGTGAACATACTTTGTTCAAGTCCATTCACAATTTTTTCAGCACAGATTTTTCTTCGCTACCAGGAACTGAACTGGCTGGATAGATGCGAATTTAGTGCTGCATTTTTTATTATTTTTATCCGTGGGGGGACCATACTACCGACACATGAATAACTTTATTCATACGCTACTAGGCTTCGTTTGACCTAAAGGAGTGCTTTCAATTCAAACACATAACTCTCGTAACGATGTTAAAATCACGAGGCTCAACAAATGGGAATTTTGTGCTTTCAATTTTTTACATATTTAAGTAACTGTCATAGGGAGCAGAGAAAAATAATTAAAACATATGAGGTATTGTTTAGATAAAGGTTTATTATTATTATTTGGATTAACTTGTCAACAGAAGTGTTCGTATTTATTCGTGATCGAGTGTGGTAAGTTAAAAATGGCTTTAGTAGAACATATCTAATAAACGCGAGTGCTTCAGACCTTCATTGCATACATTATTCAGTTCTTTTTGCTGAGATTTTTAGGCGGCACTTTTTATAATATATCCACGTTTTGCTAGTGGTTTAATATAACCAACGGAACAAAAATGAATTACTACAATCACAGAGAATCGTGACGTCACTCTGCGTGCCTAATGCCCCGTCCAACGTAAACGTAGAGTAGTGGAGACGCCTAATTCAATTCCTAGCGGCCGTATGGAATACTAACTAGGTAGTGCCTAAGTAGACACGGAAATGTTACACGTGAACACGTCCACTCCATTTTCTATTAATATACCCAAACGAACCGGAAGATTCTGTCACAAGAGCACCCCGTTATATATTTTATTTATTTATATTTGATAGGATTGCCTATGCCAACTGTCTTATCTAATGAAAAGTGATGCTGTGATCGACTATATTGTTCAGGCTAATCTAGAATTAATGCCTCTCAAGGACAGCTGCTGGAACACACCGTTAGTTGGCGACAGATTTGTCTACTTGAGGGTGGTAGCTAGCCAGGCAGGCATTCGTAAATTCTCTACGACTCTCTCTCATAGTATTCCATTCAAGTGATGACCGCAACCGACGTTGCTGAAGAGTAGAGTGCACGGAGCGCTCTTCAAACAAATGTAGTTTCGTCATATTTTAAATACCAAGTGTTCAAACTCTGTGAAATTTTGTATGTATATTGCTGAGCCTAATATATATGCTTGTGGTTTGCCAGTTTTTCGATTTATTTTATCCCTAAATCTCAAAATAATCTTTCACCTACAAAACGGTTTGTGGAATTATTTTTGAAAATACTAAATTTTACGGATATCTTGCAAACCAGAAGCATAGATATTAGATTCAAGGACCTACATGCAAAGTTAAACCGAGTTTGAACACTTAGCATTTATGACGAAACTACGTTTGTATAGAAAGCGCTACGAGCACTCTACGCTTAACTTAGTTGAAAGCAATTTCAATTCAATAAAAAATCGATATGTAAGTTAGCTTCAATCGTAATTTGGAGAAACAATGTTAAATACTTCCTTCCGGTGTAAATAATTGAGGTCTCAAAACTAGATCAAGAGTCGAGTACGAACACGAGATTAGTAAGTCCATACTAGGAGCATCTTATAAGTACTTTATCTCTTTGGTGACGATAATATTACTGGGTAAAGTTAAACCCCAACTAACCCAATTCTCTCCTTTCTATTGATTCAGCTGTGTACAGGTGATTATTCAGGTTGCAGTGACCAAAAATAAATACCTGTTTCATCACGATTGTGAAGTTTTTTTTTTAATTTATTATTTAGAGCATAGTCTTGTTGGTCCCTCTAACTTAATCCTTAGAATTCGATGTTACACTCGGTGTGAAGACGCAATAGTAGCATAGAATGTTTATGTCATCACCCACCTATGAATTTTTTTATAGTCTCTGTAATTTTACATATGCATGGTTATATATTATATGTAACATCCATTGTGCATATAGATACAAAAGACAGACGCGCAAAGATAATACTCGTAATGTAGCTTCGAAGGTTCAAAATATTTGCACGGGTACAAACAGATGTTTTCAAACGTTAAGGAGTTACATCAAAACCTTTTACTTTATCGTGAATGTTTTAAATTCAGATCACCTTGCTAGAACTTGAAATTAAATATATACTGGTTTGAAGATTTTGATGTTACTGCGAAAATAACCTATATTTTAGCGATTAATATGACCAATTCCCGGTAAAATATAGCAAAAAAAATGTTTTTACCATTCCCCAGCGGCGCGTCTACAGTGGCCGACAACCAGTCCGCTGTCGGCAAGTAAGTATTGTGGAATGATTAATTGTTCTGTAAATTGAATTCACCGTGATAAATGAAATATCCGCACAATAGGTAATAAATTACGCTGACCCGCCTGGGCGTAAGATGAAACGGTCTAAAAGTAGGTAGATACGGACGGATGTTTCAGGATAAAAGGTATAAAACACAACACACGTTTAACACCCGCCCAGAGCTTTGTAGGCATATTTTAATACTCGCGGGGCGCGAAACGGTTTTGTAAAGCACATGTGACGTCCGCATCGGGTCCCGTTGCGTCGCTACCCAAGCTTCTCACTCGGCCGTGCCATTAGGGTACCACATCCCGTCGATACAATACAATAATATGTAAAGCATGAGGATCGGAAAAACAAATCTGTGTATATGTTTTTGTTTTCGTTGAATTTTATTGAATTCAATAAACAAACAACAGAACGAGTAGCATTTATATAGTTTAATTATCGTTGCAAGAGGACACCGTGTGGCAACTAAAGAGGGGTTAAGCCTGTATGAACGTAAGTGTTTTAGGGCTCTCTTCGGCTTTATGTATATCTGCACTAAGCCGAAGATAAATAAGATTATTTGAAGTGGCTGCGTCTTGTGGTATTTCAGGTGTGAAACTTTAAGAGATTTCATGCAAACTTATGAATAATTTATAGTTGTACATGAGCAGCTACAAAGTTAGTTTGGCTGGGTTGGTGTTGTGGGAATTATAGAGAGGTATTTATTATGCACTAGCATTGACGGAGTGCTCAGGGAGCGGCCATCAATTTAATTAGTGTCTCCACTGCATGACATGCGTCTACGAGCTGAGATAAAGACACAGTACTGGGTCATGTGACTAAGCTGCGATAAAGATCAGAATCTCCCGGTGAGTAAGTAGGTGCTGCAGCCGCTTTATTGCCGCCACACTCCTCGCGTCGAGCTACTATTATTCAACTTTATAGTCAAGTTGTACCAGAACAAACTACAAAACGTTCTTAATATGCAATCATGATTGTGTAATATGGGCCTAACATTGTGAGAAGGCACTCGAGGCGCACATTTATTGAACAAAGCGGCAAGAAAAACGACGGCAACAAGCGGCACCGGCTGTTCTAAATTGCCAACACTTGTGAGCTGCGAGCGTTTACTGGAGTTCACTCTACTTCATTATTTGTTACATTACATCGATCCGGGATGGAGGAAAGGTGCCACCTATAAAAAGTGCCAATAAACTCTCTTGGATAGAAATGTCATATCGTTATTATGACGGCCGAGAAGTTAGAACGTATTGAACCTACGTAAACTTAGGTACTTTCATGCTTTTTATTTATATTATATTTTGAATTGTCAATACGATGTTACTTTACAAGGGTTTTTATAATCTCCAGCATAGATATGTTATACAAAACCATAGAACATATAATAATATTACACCAAACATCAATCTTAATAGTTTCGTAAGCTTTGATATTATCTACGATTCCTCTTTATTTGGCGTTCTTGAAATATTATTATGCCTGAGCTAATAAAAACTCGTTTGTGTATCAAGACTGCGCGCCGCACAGCGAGCGCAACTTTTTTAAATTCCAAACCAACTCACTAAAGTAATTAGAATTTTTCCAACGGCCCCATTGTGCTACGAACTCTGCTCACGCAAACTTTTAATGCGACTTAAATTCAAATGCTATTTTACGGTTTCTCTTTGAAAAGTTGATTTTAATGAAATATCGAGTAAAAGAACATTGATTTTTATTTATTTGCCCACTTATGAAAAATAAAGGTATGGCTGTATTAATTAAACATGTTGCCAAAAATGTTTTTCTAGCTAGAATGAGGTTACCCATATACATATCACAAAAGATAATTGATTTCAAATAATCCCTTCGGTGGCCACGTATTTTCAAATCTCTGAAGGCTTTCAAAAATTCTATAACACGATCGTATATTTGCGCGAATACGAGCCATCAATTGAAGAGGTTTTCGAAGAAAGACAAGAGACAAAGGACGTCTCTGACCGAAATCTTAGCAAGTACATCGATATACGAGTACATACTATGATGATGTCAAGAAAAAAGATGATTTGGGAGTATAAAACAATACGTAAATTACTGCTAAAGAGACAAGAAGCCGTGCTTTCTGAGGAAGTACCAATTCACAGTGGGATCCCCCATACGCATATTAAGTGTCGAGATACTAGCAACTCATTAAGGCAAGTTGTTGTGAAGAGGTAAATACAATGCATAGTGACCTCAGTAAAGTCTACTAACAAGTGGGCATTAAACTGAAAACAGACAAGATAAAAAATACATTTTCAACAAACTTGCTCGGGCTTTTAATTGCACCGATTTTAGTGTCATAATGATATAATATTTTTTATTTTTCATATAAATCGCAAGTGCGGAAAAGTAGTAAAAAAAAGTGTTTTTTAATAGAAAAACTAGCTTTTTCGGCCGTGGCTCCGTCCGCACGTATTTTGGTTATCGCGCAAAACCATAACCTCTTTTAGCGCACTGGGATAAAACAATCATATGTACTTCCCCGGGTCTCAAACTATTTCCATACCAAATTTCATCCAAATCAGTCCAGTAATTTTTAAGTTTATTCGTTGCATACAAAAATACAAGTATTTTTTTTATAATATTAGTTTAAAGATAATATATATAAACTAATTTACCTTCCTAGTCACCAGAGGAGATTGTTGTTTTTTTTATTCTTGTTCCTTATAAAAACAAACCAAAGAGATGCTTATCTACTGAGGTTAAACTTTAGATGAATGGAATATTAACTCCTTATTTCAGCGATTATTATTGCTATCAAAAACTATTTGAACGCACGAAGTGCGAGCGAAGAGTTTCTGCTTCAGCTTACACAAAAATGCTTTCGTATGTCCGGTTGTTCTCCTTTACAGTTCGCATTTCTCAACAGATTCTTGTAAAGTTTTGTGAGCAGATAAAATAAGTACATAGATTAATGAAGCGCTCGTAGCGAAGTTTACTTAGCTGTTCTCAACCGATCAGTAAAGTTAAGCAACGTCGCGCGCGGTCAGGAGTTGGATGGGTGACCGCTAGTGACATTACTAGTGAGCGTTTCCGTGCTTCGGAGGGCACGTTAAGCCGTCGGTCCCGGTTGTCGTCTTATAGGATGGCAGTCGTTACAGCATGGTGGTAGTGCATTTTGCGAATGCCCGCCTGGCTAGCTACCACCCTCAAGTAGAAAATCTATCACCAAGCACCTAACGGTGTGTTCCGGCAGCTGTCCTTGAGAGCCAGTACTTCTAGGTTAGCCTGAACAACATCTTCGACCACATCATCACTTACCATCAGGAGATAGTGGTCAAAGGCTAAAATATCAGGCATAAAAAAATAAAAATTATGTCAATTCAGTTTTTGGAAATTTTTCAAAATGACAGATTATGGCGTGTAAAAACTTAAAAAAAATCGCCATATCTACAACTTTTCACAAATGTTACATAACAATTTGTTGCCCTTATCAAGAAGCAACTTTTTTGTCAGAACAACTAATTTTATTAATCCGATAAAAATAATGAAAAAAAAAACGCTGATTTGCTGTGTTGTCTCAAATTGCAAGGGAATTTCATTAGCTTTTGGCATAGGTATACCAAATGGTTTTTGTTGACCCATACTATACCAGACGTAAACCAAGAACCATTACTATTGGCTACACCTACTATGCCCAGTACATACCCATATCTCATATAGCTTTTGTACGCTACTTTTTTTCTTTTTAAAGCGTTGTGTACTTAATGTAGTGATCAATAATCTAATTAATCCGAATAAATAAAAATAGTTAAACAAATAATATCATACGCTCCTTGGCCATTGATCGTAATAAATGCGATCGGAGCGGGAAGGGGTGCGACGAAGTTGCACGGCGCGCATTAAAACATATTTAAGGAATAAAGCTTTTCTCTGACACGCAAATTACCTATGTAACGTCTAATTAATTTCATCAGTTTTCGGAATATGACTATAATTTTTAGATTATGTGACCCATTCTTCTATCAGCGTGCGCAGTGAGCCTTTAGTCAATTGTTAGCTATGCAAGGGCAGACTCGTGTGGTTTATAACTCCGAAAGCAACAAGTAAAGGATATTACGATTCGTTGAGTAGGTGTAGTACCTAGTACTATTTAACAACAAAGTGTATAAGGACATCTCCAAGGCGAACTCAATGGCAGAATGCCATCACATATTAAATAACAGGACGCCGTGCTTTTACGGTGCGGCCGTGGAAATGTTTTCGAACCCTAAGGCTGTTCGGTGCTTTAGTCAGTGCCATCTGTGATGCTCACTAACTCAACCACAGAGGATAACAAAAATAAACGCACCATTTTGAAATAAATATATTGTTTAATGATGCTTGCGTTGCTTGATCTACTTGTGTATTGCGATAATTATCATATATGTCGTCTTCAAGTAACGAAGAAGAGTTCGAATGTAAATTTGACGCCGCCAGAAATACTTACTGAGGCGCAAAATGCAACTGATAGTTTGTTGCTCTCAAAAACAAAGGACAGGTCGAAAATTTCATGCAGTGGAAAAACAGTAAAATGTACGGTTTTTTGCTGAAAACGTGTTTTATGGTTACTTTAGTGACCTAGCAAGTAAATATAAGGCTAGCTCATTATGGTGTTTATCCATGTTATGGAGCACTATAAAGACCAAAAATGGTATAGACATCGAAACAAATTAGCCGAACTGCATTTTAATGAGACGCACCGACGGTTATATTAGTCGGAAGTCTAAGTTACTGGCACCAAACGGCGTTGAAAATGTTTTGAAAGAAGCTGTGGATAGCCAGTATACCTACCTGGCAATGAAGATAAGTTTAACTACTTACATATCTATGCCTTAGTGCAGCCTACATCCACACACATACTCCTGAATAATGTAATGATACATATGTTATGTCTTTTTAAGTCGCATTAATATTTGGCATTAGGTATTTGTGTCTCATCAGGATTTAAATATTATTACAAAAGACATAAAAAATCGTGCCAACATTTAATTAGAATCACTAACACTAAAAATAAGATTCCACTATCATTTTTATGCACGGTCCGCTTTATGAAATAATAAAGAAATACGAAGCACAACGTTTCCAAAAATGCAAAATAGGAAATGTACGTGTCAACCTATTGAAGTGAACAAATTTGGTGCCATGCCAAAAGAAATCGCAAAGTTTTAAGGATTACTAGATGCTGACTGTTAAACTGGGCAGCTAATTCTCATTGCAACGATTCTCATCGTCACTTTCGTAGCAAATTTTATTATTTGAACTATTTATGTAAAAAAAAATATAGTTTTAATATTGTTAGGTTTGTAATAACGCCTGCTATGCGGATTACATTACAAAATCACAAATATACGATAGGAAAAATGTAAGTCATGTGCGGGATTCGAACCCGCGTCCATCCACCCCTTAAGCCGTATGGGTACGTAAGGGTATGCTCTAACCAATTGAGCTAACATGACGTGACGTCATAAATCAAATCTTTCCTATCCTTATTTAACCATCGTATTGGGATGGAGCGACATCTGCAGTACCACTTGCGTTGTACTACAAACAAGACCAATTTCGCAATTGGTTTTGTACTTGTAAATGATGACGCAACCTTATAATTTTAATATTGTTAGGTTTGCAATAACGACTGCTATGCGGATTACATTACAAAATCACAAATATACATAGTTTATTGTTATGTAGTATATTAAGTTAAGCCCTAATTCCAAAAAATACAAAGTGAATCGTCGCATCGAGATAAGTTGTAAGAGTATTTTATTTATCTGCCTCAACGAAAAGGTTAGACTTCTAGTTCCAACGCCTTCAAAAGCTTCATCATTAAATGCTTACAGCGTTTGCTTCTCACGGTTAATGTTGCTACAATATTCCCAGAAAACATTTCAAAGAGAAGTTAAGAAAATAAACAAGCTGAAGACATTTTGCCACAAAAAGCGGTTATATTTTAATATAATATAACGGGTTTAGCATGAGCTCACATTTCCTGAACTGGTTCTTATTCATTCTAGGTAGAATTTGAACCTGGTTGCCGTTTACACCTACCGGTTCGGCCAAATCATAATTTTCATTCTAGTCGTGTGTAAGCCAGAAGCCGCCGTGAACGGTTATGCAATATATGAGAGGATTAATTAGTAAAGCACCGTTTCTTTGGTTTAAAGGAAAAAGCATTAATTAACACTATACTACAAATATTTCGAAGCTCTCGTAGCGAAGTTTACTTAGCTGTTCTCAACCGATCAGCAAAGTTAAGCAACGTCGCGCGCGTTCATGAGTTGGATGGGTGACCGCTAGTGACATTACTACTGAGCGTTTCCGTGCTTCGGAGGGCACGTTAAGCTGTCGGTCCCGGTTGTTGTCTTAGGATGGCAGTCGTTATAGCATGGTGGTAGGGCATTTTGCGCCGCCTGGCTAGCTACCACCCTCAAGTAGAAAATCTGTCGCCAAGCACCTAACGGTGTGTTCCGGTAGCTATCCTTGAGAGCCAGTACTTCTAGGTTAACCTGAACAACATCTTCGACCACATCATCACTTACCATCAGGTGAGATAGTGGTCAAAGGCTAAACTATCAGGCATATTAAATATATATATATATATATATAATGCACACTTATATACTCACATTTACTATTTAAAATTTCCGTGTCGTAACGTTTAATATGAATCAAGGCACAAATAATCAAAAAATGATCGCTAGTTATAAAGAAATAGAGATGAGAATAGGAGCAACCGGACTGGGTTGCGACCAGACTGTGTGCGATGATGGACAGCGTAGTACGTAGTAGCGGGCACCTCTTTCTTATCGACCTTGGCCAATGCCCCCGCCGGCCGGTAGCTTGCTTACCGGTTTTACTTACCAGGCTGAATCGGACGTGTATGAAACGAGCAGTACCTACATTTTATATTGAATTCTAGTCTTCAGGTAGCCTGATTGGTAACTAAGAATCGGTCCGGACTGAAACGTATGAGTTTGTTAAGGTTCGTATCACGTGATCAGATCATACATCACGTAGCAGCTATTGTTCACAATTATTATCTGTTCAAGATCATCATTGGGCGCCCAAGATACAGGCCTGCCTAGTTAAGGACCTACAGTTAAATTATCATTATCCGCACAGCTACTATAATCTACGAGATGGCAATATATACTGAGTCACATACTTACGTACGTAACACGACAATAATTTTGAAGCGCTCGTAGCGAAGTTTGCTTAGCCTTTCTGAACTGATCAGCAAAGTTAAGCAACGTCCGCCGCGGTCATGAGTTGGATGGGTGACCGCTGGTGACAATACTACTGAGCGTTTCCGTTCTCGGTCCTTGGTTGTTTTCTTAGGACCGCAGTCGCATGGTGATAGGGCATTTTGAAAATGCCCGCCTGGCTAACTACCACCCTCGAGTGGAAAATCTGTCGCCAAGCACCTAACGGTGTGTTCCAGCAGCTGTCTTTGAGAGCCAGTAATTCTAGGATAGCCTGAACAACAATTTCGACCGCATCATCAAAGATGTTAGATCTCTAAATGTTAAAATAAGAATTCCCATTAAAAATAAGTTTTCCGAAAACTTATGAACATACATAATTTTATGGATAACTTGCAAACCAAGATTTCACTGAACTTAAACCTTTTCATTTATTTACAGATTATTTGGACCCAAAATTCTTGTCCTGAGCGCTAATCGAACCCGCGCCCGCTGGATTCACATCAGCCATAGAAAAAAGTCTGGAACTTTGCCCTGGCTGTCTATATACTTCCCCCTAGGACATGGGATCAAAGCTTTCACACATTATATATACACCCCTTTGGGAATACAGACGGGATGACATATTTTGTTAGTGTTCTTTGTTATAATAATCGCGAAAATGAAATTATAATAATTTCATAAACTGTTAAGACCAAAATGTATGTATCATGTGTTTTCAAAATATAACAAATATTAATGAACCACGTAGGGGCATAGGTCGAGATTGAACGAGATTGCGGCTGCAGTCGTCTGGATAATACTTAAGGGATTTATCCAAAATAACGTTTCGGCATCGCAAAGTTCCCTAATGAAATAAGTTGGTAATCCTCGGGTAATTCGTTAAGTGTTTGTGCGATAGATGCCTGCTCCGACCTTCCGACTAGTTCTCGAGGGTAGGTTTCGATAACAATGAATCGTAACATTTAATTACTAGACAACTGCTACGATATCAGTTACGGACTGTTGCTTCCACTTTTTTATGTGATTATGACGGAACAAGCTCGAGGCCCACCTGACTTTAAGCTGACTAGCCTCTGCCTACAACAGATGCATTTCGTCACAACGAATTGCACTGCACCTGTCATCCTGAGACATACAGTTGTTAAGTCTCATGTGTCTGTAATGTTACTTTCTCTCAAGGACTGCTGCCGGAACATACTGTAAAGTGCTTAATGACAGAGATTTTCTACTTGAAGGTGGTAGCTAGGTAGGCGAGCATTCGCAAAATACCCTTCTAGCATACGGTGAAGCTCAGGCTGGCGGTAGTGATCGAAACATAGGCCTGCAGCACGGCAGTTCATAGCTATTACCGTTCGGCATCATTGCTTCTACTGCTTAGTTCCATTAGTGGGTTAAATTAAATTTTCAAGTAGTCGTGTATTCACACATAATAATGCTGAGATAGAGACAATCTTTATCCTCCCTTTATCGTCCATACTCTGTAAGACGATGGAACGTGTACTGAACCACAGACTCCTGGTATACCTAGAAGTCAATGATCTCCTCAGTGACCGACAATATGGGTTTCGCCGAAGCCGGTCTACTGGGGATCTTCTAGTGGATGCCACTCACATCTGGAGCGAGGCCATCGAGAACTACGGAGAGGCGCTTGCTGTCTCTCTCGACATCTCGAAGGCTTTCGACAGAGTTTGGCACGATAGCCTTATTAGCAAGCTTCCTTCATACGGCCTTCCCACTGGTTTGTGTGTTTGGATTTCAGATTTCTTGAGGGATCGGTCGATTCGAGTGGTCATCGATGGCTGTTCTTCCAACCAATTTGCCATAAACGCCGGAGTCCCTCAAGGATCAGTACTCTCTGCAACGCTTTTTCTGCTGCATATTAATGATCTGCTTAAACCCGGTATTTTTGGGTACGCAGACGACAGCACCGTTGTGGAGAGTTATACATCTAACGCACGAACCAGTGCATTACAAATCCAGTCACATAGAGTAGCTATGGTTGAGCGCTTGAACTTTTCTTTTAAGGCAGTCTCCGATTGGGGCGATGCCAATCTGGTCAAGTTCAATGCTGCTAAAACCCAGGCATGTCTTTTCTCCGCCAAACGGAGCCCTTTTCACCTGGCTCCTATTTTCAGGGATGTATCCGTGCCGATAAGTAACCGCCTTGAGCTTCTTGGCATCTCATTAACACCGACTCTCAATTTCGGCTCCTATATTGAGTCTAAAGCCCAGCTAGCCTCAAAAAAGCTTGGTGTTTGGGCCAAGGTGAGACATTACTTCACACCGGGACAGATGCTTAATCATTATCAAGCTCAAGTCCGGACGTGTGTGGAGTACTGTTCTCACCTTTGGGATGGTTCTGCCAAATACCAGCTAGAGACACTGGAAGCTATTGAGAGGAGAGCCAAGAGGCTCATTAACGACGACCAACTTGTAAGCACGAGACTCCAAAGTCTCGAGCATCGCCGCAAAGTCGCCTGTTTATCGGTTTTCTATCGGATGCATTTCGGGCAGTGTGGCACGGAACTGCATGACTTGATTCCGCCATCCCCATTCTATAACCGGACATCCAGGGACACTCAGAAGCGCCACCGCTATATGGTTGATGTTCCGTTTACCCGAACGAAACGATTTGCGTCCTCGTTCATCATACGAACCGCCAGGGAATGGAACACACTGCCGGAGTCTGTTTTTTTTTTTTTTTTTTTTTTTATGCCTGATAGGTTAGCCTTTGACCACCATCTCACCTGATGGTAAGTGATGATGTGGTCGAAGATGTTGTTCAGGCTAACCAAGAAGTTCTGGCTCTCAAGGACAGCTGCCGGAACACACCGTTAGGTGCTTGGCGACAGATTTTCTGCTTGAGGGTGGTAGCTAGCCAGGCGGGCATTCGCAAAATGCCCTACCACCATGCAAAATAATGATAATGAGTTTCCGGTTAAGTACAATATGGGGGTCTTCAAGCAGCGAGTGAATAGATACCTTCTGGGTAAGCGTGCTCCATCATCGATCGCATCATCACTTACCATCAGGTGACATAGTGGTCAAGAGCTCTGTATAAAAAAAAACCTACAAAAGTGTGCTATTCGTGCCATATATAAAATGGGTCCTAGGGAATCTGTGAGGGATCTTTTTAAAGAAATTGATATTTTAACTTTACCAAGTCTGTATATATTTGAAAATATTATGTATGTTCGTAAAAATTTGAGTAAATTTAAATTAAACAGCGACAATCACGATTACAATACTAGGAATAAAGATAAAATAGCGGTGCCAGGTTTTAGATTAGCTTATTATTAGGACAATTCCGCCTCTGCCAAGCTATTTATTGCCTGTTACCTACATAATCTAAAAAAATATTGTAATAACTCTATTATATAGTAAGTATGTAACACATTGTTAAAAGATGTTTAAAAGAATGGACCCGAGTTTCTTGCCCGTTCTTCTCGCAGTGGCTCTATACAATTTATTTGCTGAACGTGGCAGTACAATGTAGAATATTTCAATACGAAAATTTGTAATTGACCTTCATAAGAGCGTCGTAGACGCCTAAATTGAATTAATGATTTTGACTTTGACATGCAAGCTTCATGAATAACATGTTGTTAATAGGATTTGTAAATACTTAAGTGTCTATTTATGCTAAAGTCTTCTGAACTCCATCCGTTACCAAAATACCATCCAAAATTACTTTGTTGGAGGGTCAGAATTACACACCCACAAAGGTTCGAGGGAGTCTTAAAGGGTAACGAAGGGAAAAAATCTACCAGGAGATAAGCAGCGTCTACTGAAGAACTGCCATCTTACAGTGCGATCTCTAAGACACCTACAAGCTTGGAGATTATGGGAACCTCTCCCACCCATAATAGGGCAGTACAATGGACGTTATGGCTTGTGATGTGATGTGAAGACGTTTAAAAGATACCCTCTTCATGAATTCAGCCTGCCGAACAGCATCCTCATAGAACAAAGAACGTTAATCTTAATGCTTACGTTGTCTTCGATTGAAAGACTTTGTGTTTGTGAGTGTTATGTAGTTAAAGGCACTTTATAAATTGTCTTACGCGCCTGTGAAGAATATTCACGTTTTCTAAACGTTAAATATACATCCGTCGAGTTACAATTCAAGTTAACTTGGTACCTGGGGCTGACCAAAATATGAACAAATGTATGCAAGTAAAAAAGCACTTTTTTATGTTAATGTGACTGTGATGTGAGCCCGAGGCCCACCTGATGTTAAGTGGACTAACAACTGCCTATAACAGATGTAATTCGTTAACGATTAATTGCACTGTGCCCATCACACTGAGACGTACAGTTGTAAGGTATCATGTGTCTGTAATTTTACTGGCTTTCAAAGACTGCTGCCGCAACACACTGTTAGGTGCTTGGCGACAGATTTCCTACTTGAGGTTGGTCACTAGCCACGCGGGCATTAGCAAAATGCCCTTCCACCATGCAGTAAAGCTCAAGCCCGCAGTGGGATTCGAACCACGGGCATGCTCTGCACGGCAGTCCATAACCAATGCCACTGAGCCATCACTGCTTCTTACTTAGAAATAAAGATGCTACTGGTGTACCGAGCTAGCAAGTCTAGCTGCGGGGTGCAGTGTGAAAGTGGGACGAAGGATCGTAATCTAACGTGCGGTACAAAGGAAAGCTTAAGTCATCTTATCGTGTTATCAGCCAATTACAATAAAAATAATTTCATAGAGACCAGAAAGTTATCTATTAAGACAAATTGGAGGTTCATCGGTCTTTTACATTCAATACCCGAATTCAAAATAGGCACTTACAAAAGTCTTAGTGTCTTACTAGAATTTTATTATAATAAAAACAAAAATTGCTTTCTGATGATCACAAACGTAATCGAATCACAATCATGTCAGTCGTTCGCAAAAACTTTTGAAACATTCCTAAATTATACCAAAGAAAGAGTTCGAAAAAATTAAAGTAGAAACTAACCGTTGCTCGTCGGTCGGTCGGCGGCCGGCGCAGGTTATTTATATAAGTCATGTCAGACACCGCCTCGGAACCAAAAGTTCACTCATATTTTTTGTTTGACAAATTGCCGCGGTAACGGGACTTGGCTAAAGTTTCACCTCCATTTAAGCCACCATTAATACCTACCGGTGCGCGTGACTCTTTTTACATTTTATGGACCCCCGCATATACCTACTTCTTTCTTACCTTTTACGTCTCCATCCGATCTCTTTATATCCTTTGACATATTTGAGCTATTTTCGAATAACCGTACAATTATTCTTGGCTTAAAAATATAAAGACTTTGTTTTTTTATTTGATGTTAGGTTTTGTTTTTATGGTAAGAATTGATGACGCGGCCAAGTCACCCGCCTGATGGCTACACATGTTAGAGTAATAATAGTAATAAAATCATTTATTTGGCAAAATAAGGCATATATAACATATAAAGGTGCCTAAGCTAGGCTCCAGACCAGTGGCATAGGGTCCAGGTCTCTTTCATCGAACTAATAGAGAAATTATACCTTAATTTATACAAAATAACACTTAGTACTTATGTAATTTGTATTTTAAGTGTATCAAGTTTAGTAGCAATGTCACCGTTCTTGTTCTATTAGACACTACACTGAGGTCGGCACTCAGACACGTTAGGTGCTTGGTGATAGAGTTTTAACTGGATAGTGGTAATTAATTTCAAATTCCCTACGACCTTGGTAACTGTTCCGTATCGTCATGTAGGATATAGAAAAGGCGACTACGAGTATGAGAAATAAACTTGCCTATTGATCAGCGTGCCCGAATCATTCAGCGGATCAGACAGAACGCGCTGATTAACCAATTGGTACAATGTTCTACCAATGATAGCATTCTCCAAGAGGTCTGACATCAGGCAGGCGGTCGGTCATAAAACTGACGCTAAAAACTATTCTCGTGCCTTCCTTTGTGTTCATAGCGAAGAAATATTATACCGACTCCACTTTAGTGGAATAAGGATAGGAAGATGATAAGTGGTTTATTTTGTAAGTTGCAATCTACCGGTCTAAAATTAGAAATTGGTGTTATATTCAGTTTTTCAGGTTGTAATAATATAGTTTCATACAACAAGGCACTTCATCATTTGAAAGATATACGTTCAGATTCGTGAACAACAAAGTTCATTTATCTACGTGAACAACATGGGATACGTTACGGTCTCAATTTTCTTGATCGCATTTTGAGAACAAAGGTTGGCCCATGACAGAGACGTTATCTAGACGAATCTATTTGATTGAGGGCTGCCTAATTTATTACAATCGATGCAGCCTCAGGGCGGGAACAAAAGGACGTGCTCAACGAGGCTGCGAGGGGACCCCAGAACAAATCAAATTCTGGCTGTGCTACGACATGACTAGCGTTTGAAAAAATCTGACGGGAGTACCTCTCGCTACAGCGCTCTACGTCTCTCGTAGACTACGAATGCTACGATAAACGTAGCAAATCTCTGGGATTTTTGTTGGATTTATTCTGTTACTTCTTTGCATAACCGAGCCCTGTTCGTTTAGACTTATCATACGAAAATATATTTGTCTGCCTCCGCTGGATCATAAATATCAAAGAAGAGTGATACATCATTTCATCATGTGTACTTTGTATGTATAGTAAGTATTTGTTACATATAATCCCGAACTCAGTAAGGATCGAATCGTGAGATGTTTATATGTAAAATAAATATAAGGAATATTATTGCAAAACTTGGTAAAAAGTAGAGTGAATAATCTGAGGGTTCCGTATTATATAAGCAGCAAATAAACAAAAACAAACACTATTTTGTCACAAATTAATGTACACTCTAAATACAAGGAAGATTTTTTTTTGTTTTGACATGTAACTAATGTTTTTCTCTTTGTTAAAATAATGCCATTCTTATTTGAATATTTTTCTTTCTTTATGTACTTACGTATCCTAACAACTATTATTATTTACTGTTAATAGTTCTACGTTTGGCCACCAACTCGCCTGATGGTAAGCGACGGTGTGGCTGAGGTTGGAGCACGTAGACCTAGAAGATATCTATTTACTCTTTGATGACACCCAGATTTATTGTATCTCAGGAAAAGCAGAAGTCGGCGGGGAGTTCCATAAGAAGTTACATTATGTTTATAGTTAGAGTAAAATATTTTGTTTTTGTGATAGCTGAGAACCTCATTTTAAAGCAAATCTTTAATCAACGACATCATCATACCTCCAAGCTAGAATATATATAAAAATATTGTACTTCCGAATCTAAACGGCTATAATTTCTTTAAGTTCGTGTCATACTCTTTTACTCATGCAAACCCTGTAAGCTCAATTTTATAATAATGCTTAAATTAATTCCCCGCCTTTAACATTTAACGTTCTTTAGAGCAAGTTTTTTTATGATATTTATATTATTTTTTTGTCATTTGCCTAGGCTAGCATTTATCGACTATCGAACGTAATTATAAGTGATGCTGCAGTTGACGATGTTATTTAGACTTACCTCGAATCACTGAATTCCAAGGGCATCTTCCAGAATATACCATTAGGTACTAGGCGCCATTCTTTCAACTTAATAGTGGTAGCTAGCCAGGGGGACATTCGCAAAATGCGCCCCTGGCCCCCCATACAGCGAGTTTAACACAACCTTGACCGCTGTGCATATTAGATTTTGTACTTTTATATATTGATCTAGATAGATCTCTATATATCACTTGTTACCGAATAGAATATACATAATATATTAAATATGAGTATCTAAAACTGCGGTGTCTATTAGTATATTCGGCCTCAAAATAGTGTGCTAACACCACAGTGTTTAGGCTTGATGGGTACTATAGCAAGTGAAATTAATGGGCAAACGACACATAAGTAACGTTTCGGAGTGACGACCACAGTGCAGTGACATGCAGATACTGCAACTAGACAGTCATGATGCTTACCACCTGGCATGCGATTTATTCAGGTCCTCACTTCTATCGAGCAAATATTATATTATTATAGTTTTTATTATGAAATACATTATAATTATACATATTTTATGAAAATTACAGCCGACCTTCTGTATAAGGTTTAAAAGATACAGTCCTGCAAAGGTAAAACGGATAGACGGGCGGATAGTAGGCCATCGGATAGTGGGATTGGTGGTAGAATGAAATTCTAGGTTAGCCTGAACAACATCTTCGACCACATCATCACTTACCATCAGGTGAGATAGAGGTCAAAAGCTAACCTATCAAGGATAAAAAAATCTGTCACAATAGAGTCTCAATTATATTAGATATCACAGTTATTTACATTACATCATGACCAAAGCATCCACTAAGAGATATTTTTAAAGTAATTTTCTAAAATATCTCTTTAGTAATGTATCTTCCGTTCATCTATTCTAGTTGAGAGATCAAACAATTCATTAAAATCCAGTTTCGTTAGTGTGCCAGCAGCAATACCGAAATCAATTAAATATACAATCCGGGTCAGCGAACTGAGAAATGCATGGGTGGCGTCCGGATCGCCGCGCGTGCTAGCGGCCGCCGCTGCCCGAACGCTTATGCATGTTTCTACAGAGATACTTAGACGCTACTATATACATAACAGTTGTGTTTGTGCAAGTACAACTGTACAGGTTACCATAAACACTCAATATTGGGGTGGATGGACGCGGGTTCATACCCCGCAAATGACTATATTTTTTTCTTACAAAATCACAAATATACGATAGGAAAAATTTAATTCATGTGCGGGATAAATTTTTCCTATCGTATATTGGTGATTTTGTAATGAAATCCGCATAGCAGGCGTTATTGCAAACCTAACAATATTAAAAATATATTTTTTTCCTCGTAAATTTTTAATTTTGTAATGTTATCCGCCGAGCAGGCGTTATTGCAAACATAACAATATTAAAATTATAAGGTTGCTTCATCATTTACAAGTTTAAAACCAATTGCAAAATTGGTCTTGTTTGTAGTGCAACGTATGTTGAACTATAGGTGTCGCTCCATCCCAATACGATGGTTAAATAAAGAACGAGAAGAAAAATTGGAGTCAGAGCCATTGTCACGTTAGCTCAAGCGGTCAGAGCATACCCCGGCTATAGGAGTGTGGGCCATGACTATAATTTATTGTCTCGTAATTTTGTAATTTTTGTAATTTCTAATTATGTAATAAACACTCGAGTTACAATTTGTGGATCTAGTAAGATAATACGTTTTCAATCACTAACTAGGGTGGTTGAGCAGCTCTACATTTCTGTAATCTTAGTTTCTCCCTTAATAGGGCATGGCTAAACTTCCCTTAGTAGGGCATGGCTAAACTGTGGATGTTTGCAAAAGTTTCAAAGCTAGTATGTTATTAGTGAAGCATACAGATTTAGGATTTCATATCAGTATTTTTTTACGTGTGTTCAGTTTTTCAGGAAACGATGTGGGAAAATAATTCCTGTTGAGCGATTACAAATGTAAAATGTGTACCATTGACCGTTTACACTGTGAAATTCATTGTGGGAATAATGTTCATGTTGCCTTATTAAGGGTTAACTACAAGATTACACGTCAAACATCACTCGCTTCTCGTCTTCTCTAGATTTTTTTAGTTACAATCCTTTAAATCGTAGAGCACGGACATTGCAACCAATGATCGTGGCAACTTGGTCAACTGAAATAGAACTCTGACAGAACTTGCGCTCTCTTTTGATCGCCGCATTGTACGTGCATTCAACCAAGCGCTCGTATACTTCACTGTGAACGCAAACCACAGAACGCCGGAATTCAGAACTACAGACCACTAGCTGTAGACCCGGCACCTACGCAAACGACGACATTTTATTACGATTAAGTTTGGGTTTGTCAAACGGTATAAAAAACTGTACATGCTTATAACATTAAAACGAAATTAATAATTTTAACTACGAACGGGATTCAACCCGCGACCATCCGTGTCTATAGCCGGGAAATGCTCTGCCAACTCAGTTATCGTAGCGAGTGAGTCATAGCTGAAATTTATCCTTTCGTGACTATCGTTAACGAACTTCATATTTTTCTTTTCGTTGTAATTTGGCAAGCTTATTCCCTTAGAAGGCATAATTATAATGATAGAAAACTATGCATATGATTTTAATTTTTAACTGCACAGTTCAACACGCTCCAGTTTGCACAAGTAGACTTGTCAGGTTGACGTCAACGTGTGTGGCCTCCATAAGCCGCATTCATGACATTCCAATTACGTCGTGTCTTCATACAAAACATTTCTGGACGTCTTTCATGATGTCATATGAGAAGGCACATGGACATCTGGCTGCTCTGGAAGATTCCCTTAAATTCTTCGCCACGTTACGAGTAAAACCCGCATTGGAGTGCTCTACTACCCGCAACATCAGTTTTTGAACATCAGTTATTGATGTCGCCAAAAGTGCATACTATGGAAACATCTACCCTTTGTTAACTTATGGAATTATATTATGGGGAAACTCGGTCGATGCTCAGAAAACGTTTGTTGTACAAAAAAGGAGCTTACGAGTTATACATAGTAGAAAAGCGATGAAACGTTACGAGATTTATTTCAGGAATGGACCTATGACGGGAATTTATATATTAGAGATGGCTGTTTTTGTAAGAAATAATATGCACTTATAGTATATATTAGATTTTTTTAACTTATGAAGTAACGGTAAACAAAACTCACGAAAGCCGTATTTTATATACGAGTAGAACCTTTTTTTTTTTATGTTACTGTGACGGAACAAGCACGAGGCCCACCTGATGTTAAGCGGTAACCACTGCCTATAACACATTTCGTCACAAGTGACGAACTCCTGCGCCCGTCACCCCGAGACATACAGTTATTGAGTCTCATTTGCCTGTAATTTCTTTCAAATTGCTTCACCGCATAGAAGGGCTTCTACCATGCGGTGAAGCTCAAGGCCGCGGCAGGATTCGAACCATGGACCTGGTGGTATTGGCTATGGACTGCGTGGCAGTCCATAGCCAATACCACTGAGCCATCACTGCTTCAGAATCAGAATATATTTATTGTCAACTGATAAAATTATATAAGTCTGCCAGATCTTACGGCAATAGAGTAATAATCAGTTTGCCCACATCGAGCATTCAATATTAATCATAGTTATATGAATACGTCAATAATCTGATTGTTAAATAACTATTAATATTGTTAATATGTATATCAAAGAACATTCTAATTTTACATAATATGTTATCAATCATGCGGTGAAGCAATTTGAAAGAAATTACAGGCAAATGAGACTCAACAACTGTATGTCTCGGGGTGACGGGCGCAGGAGTTCGTCACTTGTGACGAAATGTGTTATAGGCAGTGGTTACCGCTTAACATCAGGTGGGCCTCGTGCTTGTTCCGTCACAGTAACATAAAAAAATAAGTTTCTACCCGTATATAAAATACGGCTTTCGTGAGTTTTGTTTACCATTACTTCATAAGTTAAAAAAATCTAATAAAACTCATATTTTGACAGAGACTGATTGGATTGAACATAGTCTACAACCGAAATACGTTTTGTTTTATCTTAAGAGTTCATTCTACGTCTTACCTACAAAATAATATTTGTAATGTGCAAATAATATCAGTAGGTACTGGAATAGCTTTCGGAAAACTGTGGGTGGTGGGTGGAATGTTAGGTTGAAATAAATCAATTTTGTTCTATTTATCTAATGGACTTTATTTATATCATATACTAGTACCTATATTTTATATCAAATAAAGATAGATACGCATTCCGTAAAATAAAAGCTCAAGTCCCCGAGGACAACGATGTAAATTAAATTTGTAAAATAAAAGTTCAAAAGAATATCAACAGGAGATAAGGGGGAGATATTTTAACTTTCGTTGGCACATAGAATGAGATGATAACAAGGCGTTTAGTATTCCAGTCACGAAAGCCCGATCCACCTGCTTTTCATATCACGACAATTGCCGACCCCCAAGGAGTCGGCTCTCTGGCGGAATGACAATTCTTGTCTATGAAAATCAATTGGAGGGAACGATGAGTACCGGGGCAGGCGACAATTCCAATTTCATTAATGGCTTCCGTCGCCTCCACTCCTAGGGACCGCCGGGAGACTTCGCCTCCTCGCATTCCAAATGCCTCAATCCCCCATTTGTTTGTGGATAACCATTTATCTAGATATGATAGAGGGTGACCGCGATAAGGACAGATTTTACTGTTCTCCGAAGAAATAGAGGAACAATGTGCGAGATACACATCGTTGTAACTTAAAAGCATTTAACGGAAGTAAAGTTCGCTTGTGAAACTTCAGCTACATGCGAGTAGATTCTGTATATAAGTGTTCTCATGTAAATCCGAGGTTAATACGTAACAAACTCTGCATATTACCGCGTGCGAAACTAAAACAAACTTTGGATTGACTTCGGATTCAGACAAAGTACAAATCGGTTTGAAATTATGTTATTGGCCGGAGTTTGTTGGGACTTTATTGTTGCCGATATTATAATAGCATATGGTTGAATACCGCGCAAGACATACAGTTTGATTTGAATATCCTATCACGTATTCTCACGCCCCATGGCTCAGGGAATAATTTGTGTGGCGTCTGCTCGCTCGAATCCATGTAATGGAGCTATCGCTGAGAATAAATAAAATGTGGATAACTAGACTATGGGACACGTACAATTTTGTTTACTTCTCATAATGATGCTTATGTCAGTCAAATCAGTACTAAATAGTAATGTATTTAAAGGTTCCTTGATGGCATAGGTAAATAATTAATAATAAAATATTGTCATATTACTATTTTCATCGATTACATGCTGGTGTTAATTATGATAACATAGTGACCGTTAGGCCTCTTTGCAAAACAGTTTTGATTTTAAAGTAAGTATATGCATAAGATTATACTGCAATAATCGCAAAATCAAAGTAAGAAATTATGATTTTGTGTTGAAACTATAGCTAATACTAATTATTGGAATCAGGCTTTCTTTTATGCAGTCCCTTATTTAAATATAACTAATTTGTATAAAATATATATAATTTAGGCTAAATTTTAAAACGCGCGTCCTGAATGTTTTGAAAACCATACCTGTAGAATGTAATAAAATATATTCCTCTTACTACTTCTATATTATGACTAAATTAATACAATTATAAAATACATATTTAGACTAAATTTGGAATATGATAATCATGTAAATCTCCAAAATGTATTGTTAGTGATATTACAGTACTATACATTTCATACTATATATTACATTTATGAAGCAGTGGTAGCTCAGCAGCATTGGCTATGGAGTGCCGCGCAGCAGGTCCATGGTTCGAATCCTGCCGCGGGCTTGAGCTTCACCGCATGGTTGAAGGGCATTTTGCGAATGCCCGCCTGTCTAGTGACCACCTTCAAGTAGAAAATCTGCCGCCAAACACTTAACGGTGTGTTCCGGCAGCTGTCCTTGAGAGCCAGTAAAATTACAGGCAAATGAGACTCAACAACTGTATGTCTCGGGGTGACGGGCGCAGTGCAGTTCGTCACTTGTGACGAAATGCATCTGTTATAGGCAGTGGTTACCGCTTAACATCAAGTGGGCCTCGTGCTTGTTCCGTCACAGGAACATAAAAATTTCTACCCGTATATAAAATTCGGCTTTCGTGAGTTTTGTTTTGCATTATGTTGTACTGAGGTGACTGTTTAGTGAGGCAGTGACCTCACTGTATCACTCCGTTACTACATAAGTTATTATTTTAAGATTTTGTTAATTGTGAGTTTGTTTAAACTATATTAATAATTATGAGTTTGTTTAAACTATAGCTAATACTATTTAGTGGATTCAGGCTTTGCTTTATGCAGTCCCTTATTTAAATATAACAAATTTGTATAATATATATATAATATAGGCTAAATTTTTTTTTGTCCTGAATGTTTTGAAAACCATACCTGTAGTATGTAATAAAATATATTCCTCTTACTACTTCTATATTATGACTAAATTAATACAATTACAAAATATTTAGACTAAAATTTGGAATATGATAATCATGTAAATCTCAAAATGTATTGTTAGTGATATTACAGTACTATACATTTCATACTATATATATATTACTATACATTTATGAAGCAGTGATAGCTCAGCAGCATTGGATATGGACTGCCGCGCAGCAGGTCCATGGTTCGAATCCTGCCGCGGGCTTGAGCTTCACCGCATGGTTGAAGGGCATTTTGCGAATGCCCGCCTGTCTAGTGACCACCCTGAAGTAGAAAATCTATCGCCAAGCACCTAACGGTGTGTTCCGGCAGATGTACCTTGAGAGCCGACAGAATCAACAACTGTTTGTCTCAGGGTGACGGGCTCAGTGCAGTTCGTCACTTGTGATGAAATGTATCTGTTATAGGCAGTGGTTACCACTTAACATCAGGTGTTGTTGGTAGACACATAAAAACAATGTAATTACAACCTTTTGATCAAAGCATGGCACTAATCGATCAGGGTTCACGGGACGTAAAATTAGGCCATTGTGTCAATTCACATTCCAGTCACATGAGGATAAAAATTCACTGCGGCCGTATTATTTACTTTTTCTAATAGTACAGTGCAATAATTAATAAATTAACCGTAGTTAAAAAACTCACTATATAACCAAATTAATACTACTTACTAATTAAATTAAACGAACCCGAGAAGGTCTCAAAGTCTCCTGCCGAAGAGTCCTTTGCGACTAATGATATCATCAACTTAATAAAATTGTTTCAAAAATATTAGTATCACAAACTATTACGTAAATTTTGAAAATTTCAGAACGAAGATGGTGAAAATGTCTATGTAAAAGAGAATTGTTAGATTACTTTTTCAGAGACATGAAAGTTGGACGCGAAGCTAATTAATTCATATCAGATAAAAAAAAAACAGAACTCAAAACACACAAACACTGTAGTAAGCAAGAGATGATTTCTAAACTTAAGGGTGAACTGGCCGGCCCGTTCTCCATACAAACGCCGTTGGGTGATCACTCCCTTATTTGAGGATTTAGGTCGAAAATAAAGCATAATACCGATTGATCTCGTCATTATCTAGGCTTGTAATTTGCCAAAATTTTAAAAAAATAATTAAATTGTAAGTTATGAGCCTCGAAAACTTTATATGAAAATGTTTCGAGGCTCATAATTCTCAGGTTAATTATTTTATTAAAATTTCGGCATCATACAAGCCTAGATAATGACGAGATTAATCGGTATTATGCTTTATTCTGGACCTAAATTCTCAAATAAGGGAGTGATCACCCAACGGCGTTTGTATGGAGAACGGGCCGGCCAGTTCACCCTTAATGTTTAAATAGAACAAGCATAAAGTTTTGTTAAACTATCTGGGAGTGTATTTGTAATCAAATATTCCTATCCGTTCAAAGACAATATTAAACTTTTCCCTATAAAAAAAACTTCATCGTAGTTAAAAAACTTCATTATGTTCTTGTTAGTAAAAAGAACTAAAAATATTTAAAAAATGAGCCCAAACTCGATGGAGTTGTGTCGTTTCATTGCGAAGTTCTTTTGGCCACCTTCCAGCTCCATCATCAGAGCAGCATCATGTCATCATAATATTGCATTGTCACGCGATTTACACATGTGTGCAAAATTTCGGCTCAATCGGTAACCGGGAAGTGGAACACATTGAATTTGCATGATTTGATGACATACATCGGGACAGGTAAAACTAAATAAAAGCTTGTAAAAATAACTAAGTAAGAGTAGATATCCTTGGGTACGTATTAACTCAACCACTTAGGCTTACCAAGCAAAATGTTAATTGTTTGGTACATATTTATGAGTAGTTGTATGACAATACGAGTGTACAATAGAGTACAATACAAAATCAGAGGCTTTCTAAATTGGGTTGAAGTCAGGTCGGTGTTCTTTTTGAGGATTTTAGCACATTGTAGTGGTTATTTTTAAGGTAATGCGATATCGATGTAGAAGTTAGGTGTTTTAATGTATTTAAAAAAAGTAGTTCAAACATTCATAGAAAAATATACATTTGTTTGTAGTATTGTAGTATTATTATAATATGTTCTATGGTATTGTGTTAAGTATTTTGGTTTTAAATTACAATAACAAAAATTATGCACGCCATTGAGGTAGTTTTGATAGACTTTATTTTTTGATTAACTTTGCAACTTCTGCTTCGATATACATCTTTAACAAATTTAAATGTTCATTCATATCAGCTTTCAAAACAAATCCCTGTATTACATTGGTCACAAGTTAAATTAATAAACTTTTTTGTATATCTATAAAGAGTTTTTTTTAACATACGTAGATTAATATTATTATAGCTAGTTAATAATTTACGTATGAAATGAAAGTAAGTGGTACAGTGAATATGAAAAACTGAAAATTATATATATTTAATTTAAAGATTGCAAGAGATTGAATTACAAGCCATGTTACTTTTTTTTACTACTGATAATCTCGATTTTTGAGCACAATCTCACCTCACAGTAAGTGATGATGCGGTGGAAGGTGATAAACAGTCATGACCAAGTATGGGTACTGACTCTCAAGGACAGCTGCCGGAACACACCGCTAGATGCTTGGTAACAGATTTTCTAGTTGAGGGAGGTAACTAGCCAGGAATTTGCAAAATGCTCTACACCCGTGCTTTAACGATTGCCATGCTAAGACAACATCTGAACCACAGAAGCGTTCAGTAGTAAAATACCACTAGCGGTTACCCATCCAAGTCATGACCGCAGAGGACATACCAGTTAAGTTCCGCTACGATAGCTTCATTATTCTAAACGTATTTATCTCTTAGATAGTTGTAAACCATATAATAACACTTCGCTACAAGCATTTTTAAGGTCCCGTATGATAAAATGGGATCTATAAAATCCAATGACTACCTCACTGTCCGTCCGTCCATCTTATATACTTTCAACAGACCATTTATTTTGAACCATAATAGGCAGCCAAATGAAACTAATAAGATATTTAAGTTATTTATACTAATATTCTTAAATATAATAATGAAAACCTAAAAGTTATGCCCTATACAAAAAATGAATACTTTGAATGTGAAGTTACATGTTCGAAGCAGTGACAACTCAAGTAGAAAATCTGTCGCCAAGCACCTAACGGTGTGTTCCGGCAGCTGTCCTTGAGAGCCAGTACTTCTAGGTCAGCCTGAACAACATCTTCGACCACATCATCACTTACCATCAGGTGAGACAGTGGTCAAAGGCTAACCTAAAAGGCATAAAAAAAATCATAGGTATATATCCTTTTTAGGGTCCCACACTAGAAAAAGGGACCCTATTGCCGGATTGGTAATCCAATCCATCCGTCTGTTCGTTGGAACTATAAAAACAGTAATACATACAAGCGTCAAACTTAGCATAATTATAGTTCAATATTTACCGTATAACAACAAACAATATAAACCAGTAAAGTGCAACTTCAGTCTGAACTGTCTGAAAAAGGTATAAATTAATTAAAAATTTGAAAATCCCGCCTGCTAATTATTTATTTTCGCTAAGCGTTTATTGAAATTGAAATTTGAAATCAAAACTGCAAGTTATATATGTTTATGAAATCGTTACTTAAAGCCCTTCATTTTGATAAAACACTCAGGGGTACGGAAGAATAAAAAATTGTTTACTCACAATATGGCGTCTAAAGTCTGCCAGATTGTGTTTTTTCTCTTTTTATGTACCTAGTGCTACCTGCGCTATCAAGACAAATCTAATGATATATCATACATTAAAATTGTTTAGAAGTGATAAGTTAAAAAAAACTCACAACACACATACATACATGAACCCTGAAAACATAATACGCATTTTTGGGCAGAACTCGTGTTAAAACAACGATATTTTAGTACATACTGTGTTGAGGCGGAACAAACGTCAAATAAAAAAAAAACGAAGAAATTTCCGGATAGTTAAATCCCGGACTGCTCTAATTTCGTGAAATGTTGAGTTCTTGCATGAAGCGACGCATTGCATGTGGAGAGGTCAAGGCTCAAGCGCATCGTCTGAGTTGGCGAGCGCCCCTTAGGGGCACAGATTGATAAGATCGCTTGCTTGGTCGACAGGGGCGGATATAGGTGAAGAATAGAAGAAAAAAGTTAGTTATATACTTGACCTATACCTGCCCCTACCGGCAAGTATGTCGGAAAGGGCAGATATAGGTAGAGCAATTTTTATTGTTTTTGGAGCAGTTAATACAATACAAATTACGCAAATATAAAAATGCCAGTAGCATAATGGCGTCACAGAATGAAGAGCGACAGGTAACTTTTATTGAGGTGATGAAAACTAAAAATGCCGTAATTAAAGACGAGAATGAGGCACACTCAAGCCTATTATCCATAAAGTGTCAGATATTGAGAAGCATATAAAACGGTAAGAAGCATGAAGTCTAAAGTGAAGATGGGATAATAAATAAAGACCACTGAGATTTTTAAACATCGTCGTAATTAAACAAAAAATAATCTTGCGCTAAAATAGAAGCGATTGTCAATGATGTGATAAGTAAGAATTGGTTAAAACTCACGTTGATTTCCTTAAACTAATAATTTGATCACCATAATTCACCAAATCACAATTGTGCGGTTTTTTAATCAACAAATACTGAAAGCGTTAATTTATAATGTAGCTTTAAAGTTGTGATCAAAACAACAAACATTTTTTTGTCTTTTACGGGCTGTTGCTATTCGGAACTCTAAATAGCGATACCCGACTCGCAATTGGCCACTTTTTTAACCCTAAGTGTTTTAATTGGATAGTGCGCAGCCGCGTCTTCGAGAACCCTTTGGGCACCCACCCGACCCGATTGAGCACCTGATATGCTCGAACCATCCCTGGGTCGACCATATTCGATCTCTAACATGAGTGTTTTGCCGGTTAACTTTTCATAACATTTCAATATGTGAAACTAACGATAACTTTGAATGGTTTCTAGTAAGAGTGAAGTGATGAGTTTATGTCCTGATGTGAGAGGATATGTATTGTGATAGATCGACGTGTTTAATTAGCGGCGGTATGCCTGTTGCGTATTGCGCGTATCTATCCCGACACTGCGGATTAATACTTTGGTTTGGTTTAGCGAAGCGAGGCTTACAGGGCCTACGGTGTAATTAGTTTTGGTGTTACGAGTTGCTACACAAACAATCCCCTGTGCGATTTATACACAACTACCTATCCGTTGTGCTCGTGTCCGTAGGCATTGACTAAATCAATATCAGCCCGGTTTCATTGGCTCAACCGGATTTAATGAAACGGTAATACCGCTTAACACCATAGAGTTAGAGCGCTTTAGAAGCTAAAGCGCATTATTGAAGGCAAAATGTTGATGGTGTTGGAAATACAAAACTAATATTTTACAAAACATATTGCTTATTTTATTTGGATGTTTTCCAGAGATAACACTGCGTGCATGCTCCGTTACACTGCTGCGTGTGGCTGGTATTAAAACAATTGACAACTCGTTCATCAAATTCGTGTGACACTTTAAATTTCCTGGAAAAATAATATCATTTATACAACACTAGCTTTCCGGCCGCGGCTCCGCCCGCGCGTATGTCAGTTAGTGCGCAAAACCATTAACCTCTATTTGCGCAGTTGGATAAAAACGGTCCTATGTCCTTTCCCGGGTCTCAAACTATTTCCATACCGAATTTCATCCAAATCGGTTTTTAAGGTGTGTACAAAAAACTTTCCTCTTTATAATATTAGAGAAGATTTTATTATACATTTCTATTCTATTCAGAGAAGATTGAACATATAAAGCGAATGCATAAACTCATTAAAAATAATGATGAATTAAATAAAAATACACATCTGTGAGGTGTTGGACTAGACTTGCACCCCCTATATTTTTCTGGGGGAGGCGTAAGAGGTGACGAAAATTACCAGAAAGTGGGCAGCAGCCCCTTCTGTAGAACTAAATACCTAAGATACAATAAAATAAAGATATGCATTAATTAATATGCAAGAATTGCACGATTTACAGTGAGTATATTATTATTTATGTCACACAGTCACAGTCAGTCCTGCGTATCTTAAAGTTCATGTGTCGTTTAATTCACAACATCTATAATCTATACTCATATTATACACAGGAAACATTTGTATTTCTGTATGTAGCGAATAAACATAAAAAACTACTGGACGATTGGAAAAATTCTTTCACCATTAGAATCCTACATAATCATATATATGTCACAGCCAAAGTAATAAATCTGGATATTATATATACTGTCTAGCCATTATATATTATGTTTACTCAATTTAGATAAAGTGATAATTGACACAAAATTGTTTTGGTAAATGTGAATAAACGATCGAAATGTATTACTTTTAATAGTAATTATTAATAATTCACGACACATATTGGTAAAAGTTATAAAAAGGGGTTAAATATCATTTAGTCTAGGGCAAAGTCATATTTAGGTGCGACGACGAGCGAAGCGAGGAGGAGCGTTCGGTTACTTGTGACTACAACAACGCGCGAGGCGAGCGAGCGAAGCGAGCGTGCCGCGGTAGCGGCCGGCGATGCGCCACATAAATTACTACTATTCTTATATTTATTTTTAAGCTCTTTAACCATTCTGGTGCGTCCTCCGTGACCAATAGAAATTTGAGTCTCATGAATAATATCAAAATTTTGTGTCAATTATCACTTTATCTAAATTAAGTAGACATTATATATAATGGCTAGACAGTATATATAATATCCAGATTTGTTACTTTGGCTGTAACATATATATTATTTTTTTGTTAAATATACCCGTGTGAAGCCGCTATTGCAATATAAAATAACAAGTATTTTATAATAACGACCAGAGTTTCATTCTTAATATGTATTATTTTTTTGCACTAGCTTAATTGAAATAAGATATTTAATTATAATTATCAGTAGTGTTGTTGGGTCGAGCGTGTCGCTGCGATTGTTCGCCAGTGCAAAGCGCGCGTCCACTCGACCGGAAACCGTGACGAAATAAACCGATCAGAATAAAATTATTTTTTAGATAGACAAGCGATATTGAAAAAATGGGAGCGACAGCTTCGCAACTTCACCTTGACACCAGTCGCCCTTGACTCCGGTGAAAACGGTCGTGGGCATGCCTCATCCGTCAGGTAATCTTTGTTATCCTTATAATATGACAGAACAGCCTGCCTTCCTCAAATGTATCTACGTAAATACTGTAATACTATATGTATATATTATTTTTTATACCGGCGGTATGCCTTTATTAACAAAATACTACGAACTATATACAACACTACAGCTACTACAATAAAAGCATTTAGATCCCTATAAGCCATTGCAGATATATAACTTATATTTGGACTTTGCCTACAAATGGCCCCTGCCATACTGACAAAATCCATCATGCTTTTCTAAAAGATTTTAGGAATAATCAATTCATGAATTTTAAAAGCATTCATATGTCCTGAATCTGAAATGAGTTACCAAAAAGATATCGTGATTCGCGTAATTTTCACCTGGAAATGACTCCACAGTACTTTGATTCTAACTCGGGTCAGAACTTTAGAATGAGCTTATACTTCAATGTAGCATTCCTGATATCGTTTTGTATGTACATACACATTAAATACAAAGTTTGTGTACAAAGGATCCTTTCGCTGCCAAAAATTCATATCAAAAATGTATAAGGTTCACTCATGCCGTTATTTTACATTGCCGACGGTATTGTGTTAATATTTTAACAGCAAACTATGAGGTCATACTGATAACAAAAGCAAAAAATTAAACGCTAGAGGTAATGTCAAATTCAGGTCAGTCTCGTACCTATGACCGCCACTCTTCACCCTGACATCAAAAAACTAGAACAAACAGTATTATTGGCAATAGTATATAAGCAAAGAGAAAACAGTAACAAGCATCATTAAGCAATCATTGCCTAACAGAACCAGGAGAGCAGAACAAGATGGGAAAAATTGTGTTGGTTTGCTTGACTGTGGTTATAGCCGCAGCTTACGCAAGAGATGTGCGACAGCGGAGAGATCTAGAGGGTGCAGCATCACACTGGGAAAAGGGTGGCGGTGGTGAACACCACGGCGACCACCACCACGAAGATGGCGGATACGGCGAAAAGGGATACAAGGGATACCATGAACACGATCACGGTAAAAAAGGACACTCTAATCATGAAGGGCACAAGGGACACTACGACGAACACGGTGGACATAAAAAGGGCCACCACCACGACGAGGGGTATTTTGACGAACACCACCACGGGGAAAAGGGTGAGAAAGGACATGGATTCGAAGAAAAGGGACACTTCCATAAGGGCCATTCTACGAAGGGCCATCACGGTATCCACAAAATAGATGAATTCAAGAAGGACAAGCATTTCCATGACAAGCACGGTGAATCTGGATTCGAAGAGGGTTATGGTGGTCATCATCACGAGGGTGGATATGAGAAGGGTGGACATTTCGACAAGGGTCACAAGGAGGGAGGATTCCATGAGCAGGAGCACGGCAAGAAAGGTGAGCACGAGGAGGGTGGGCACCACCACGATAACAAGGGCTTCCACGATGAGGGCGGACACGACGAACACTTCGACCACCACTCCAGTCACGGCGCCAAGGGCGGCCACGAGGAGCACAAAGGATGGGGCTGGAAAGGACACAAATAACACGATGGATTTATAATATAACCTTTTGTTATTGTTGAATATTTTGTGATACGATACTTACTAATAAAACGATATTTATATTTTGATATTTTGTTTCAAAATACCACAATAAAACATACCTATTAAAATGCCCGTAACTAATAGATAGAGATAACTATTAGTAGTAATTAATTTTGATGCCTTTACTCACAATGTTTGGCATAGCACCTACAAATTAAAGAAGAATTAATATAAAGCCAAAAAAATTAAACTGACTCCCAATACTGCTAAATGTTAAGTAACTCATTGAAGTGATACCATGCTAATAAAAATAATATAAGATCAACATCGTGTTCACAGTCCGAACTCAGCCTGTGTGTTGGATACTTTTTATTTATATTTTTTACTGTTTGATACTACTCGTATACTGCTTATAAGAATCAACTGTGTCATTCTCCAAAAATACCCATATAAAATAGTTAATGTCAAGTAAACAGTGCAATGCTGCCAGCATGCTGGGCACGCTGCCAACTGATAGTGGGCTAGAGCATTTGGACTGCCTATGAGTCCAAATGCTTTTGTTGTAGTAGCTGTAGTGTAATATATAGAGTAGTTTTGGTTAATAAAGGCAGACAGCCGCGCAGGTTAATAAAAAAAAAAAGTAAACAGTTAACAGAATGTAAACTGAAACCCCGTTCCAAAATAAACAATCCTTAACATCCATCATTTCGTCCTTTTGAAGGTAAACTATTCTTGACAAGCTAAAATTTTGAAAACCATATAAAAACTTATACTTAATTCTCCTATCTCAAGATACGTAATGTTAGACGCTGAAGCGGCATAACTGCGAGTAAATTACAAATTTTAAAAAACCAGCTAGAACCTGCTCGTAAGTTGTGATAAGTTTTGTTTTTGTTCAAAATCAAAATCGTGCGCCACATAATAGATTCTACTGTCATATTCAACAAAAGTGTAGTCAATATTAATAATAACAAAAACTTTTAAATATTTTAAGAAAACATCAAATTAATATTTTAATAAACCACTTAAAAAATATAAAATATATCTAGTGACAATTCCGCTTAATTTTCCTGCTAAGCCGACGTGACGTCACAAACGCCACGTCGGCTCTTCGAGCGCACGAAGAGTCAGGACCTCCTGAGGATGCTTCGTGTAGAAGCGAAACGCGTCGAAAATTCTTCCGGTTTGGCTGCGTGGCGTTTGTGACGTCACGTCGGCTTAGCAGGAAAATTAAGCTGAATTGTCACTAGATATATTTTATATTTTTTAAGTGTTATATTAAAATATTAATTTGATGTTTTCTTAAAATATTTAAAAGTATTTGTTATTATTAAAAATGGATTTCCGCAAAGTAACGCCTGAATCTATTCATTATCTTGTAGTCAATATTTACGTATTTACGGCTATCTTGGTAGTGTAAGTAACTGTCCCAGGAAAAACTAAGAAAACCTTATAACTTGTTCATGTAATCTACAAATACACGCTTTCAAACAAAAACATGGCCTCGTTCCGGAAACAAAATGCCACAGGCATACAGATACCGGCTTGAAACTTACACTACTCCAGTTATTTTATTGGGAGTTAAAAATACAGCGCTGAATAACGGAGATAACAGGAAAGATTAGGCACTATTCACTACTACACGATACTAAAATTTCGATGATTGTAATTGCACTCATATTATTTATACATTTGTGAAGTTTTATTTATATTCCGAGATTTTATAACACCTAAGATCAGTGAAACAATTACGTTAGATCATTGCGTAACTTTGCATAATACAATATTATGTCTTGTACCTAATGACTGTTAATGCCTTCAAATCAATCATTTAAAAAAAAAAAACTGGAATTTATTTATTTTCGTAAAACGTTTTATCATTCCATTACAATTAAAAGTGCAAGTTTTGTATATATATACACATATATATATATTTATGGAATCGTTTTTAAGGCCCTTCATTTTAATAGCCTACGATGGATTTGGAAGAAAAAAATGTTTTATCTCTCATTATGGCGTCTAACATCCGCCAGTGTGTTGTTTTCTAATGTTTTTAATATACCTAGTTGTCACTTGCGTTATAAAGAGGAATCTTATGCGAATCGGTTAAGCCGTTTAGAAGTTATGATCGAATAAAGAAATTCACAAACATACAGATCCATATGTACATACTGAAAACACAACACTCCTTTTTTTGGGCAGTCATGTATAACAATTCTTACTACACATAAATGTAAGCTGATTCATGAGTACCTAAAGCAAGAGAAGTAATTTTAATAACCTGATTTACTGATTACTGTTTTTTGCCACTCATTTTGTGAGTGCGAAGGCGAAAATAGTCGATACTCATTGTCTATTAACAAACATAAATAAATAATATAAATGTTCATTCCACTCTTAACGTCTCACCGACGCTTGCTTTTGGCCTTGCTTCGTATACTTGTGAAGGCAAAGTTTGTCGCAAACTATACTAATAATAAATGCAAGCAGATGCGCAGATACCCAAGCTTGCCAGCTTGGCACCAGCTTAAAAATTCTAATTGGTTTTAGATAAGGAAAATAGCGCAACCAAGTCTATTTACAAGTTCCGTTTTCAACTTGATAAAAAGCTTAGAGTGATATTTTTTGTATGAAATAGAGTCGTGAAATTATCAGATAACAGCTTGGATTTAAGCTGCCTGCCTGATGTAAATAATTATACGGACTGCACAGATACTGTACATTTTCTGTTTGTATTTTTTTTATGGAATTGTATGGAACTTGCACGGGGCCACCTGATGTTAAGCGGTAACCTCTGATTTCGCCACAAGTGACGAATTACACTGTTGAAATTTTGCCAATTTTACTGGCTCTCAAGGACTGCTGCCGGAAAACACAATTAGGTATTTCTTACCACCTAAAATGATGTACTAAAATCATACATGTTCATTTCATGTACTTTAGGCACTGTTTGAGCTGGATTATCCTGAGCTTAGTACTTTAAGGGGGGGGGGGATTTGCCATAATCCACACGCTTGGCAGGCGTCTTGGAGATCGCAGTCCGAGATTGCAGTTCCTCAAAAGGTGCTGCTGCCTGCCTTTTGGTATTTTACCCCTAGTTGCCTCTTACAACACCCACGGGAATTGGGTTGGATGGGGCATTAGAATGCCCCATCTTGCTGGGATAGTGCCCAGCACTCAACGGGCCGTGTTTTACGGTACTCTTCCTGTTCTTACTACTCGTTGGTTTGGCACAAACGCTCTGTTTTATTACTTGTCTATGTTGTAAACACTTTTGATACATATCATTCGTCACGTAGTCTACCCATATATATACACATATATACTATACTTTCTTTAGGCTTCTTCTACCACTTTGTTCGTCTAAATCCATATTTTACACTCATATAGTTTTTTTTAAAGCTAGCCTTAGCCGTATATTGGGAATTTCGTTCTAAATATCGCCTATGGAGATCAATGATCTTTATATTTAAATTTTGATATAATTCCATTACTCTTTAGTTAATGTTTGTAATCTGTATGTTCACTTCTTATTTGTTTTATATTATAATATTTTTTTTTATAATTATTTTTATAGTATATAATATACGCATTTTTTTTTACTATTAGGCTTTAGATACTAGCTTCTAAGGCCAGCTGCTGGAACACACCGTTAGATGTTGGGGGAAAAGCGTGGCCTTCCTATCAATTTAGGTGAAACGTGGATCATCCAAAAAATAGAGCAATATCAGATTTGGACAATAGTAAAGGATTGAACTCTTGTCGCTTGGAATTAACTCCTGCATGCCGCTTTCAGTCCAGCAAACCACAAGAAATTGAAACAAAAACAACATCAAATTCAAAACAATCGAAAATATTGACAAAATCATTTTCATAGCCACGTGAACGACACGCCAAAATATAAATTATATTTTAGAGGTAATTAAAAAGGGATTATGACAGTCATATCCCTTAAAAATCATAATTAATGATTTCAAATCGAACTCATTGGAAAAGCTGACAAAACTCTAGGCGTATGGAACTTGCTTCACTCATAGTAAAAAGAAAGCGACATAAAATTAAAGGTGAGACAAAAAATCCTTTTAGTTACTTGACTCTAACTTTTACGGGCCGGACAACACTAATGGGTAATAAAATCTCGAATAAAAATGACATCAAATTAAAGGCAATGGAAAAAGTTATCAAAAGTCGTGTTGCTCGGAACTCATTGTTACGGGCCGCACTCTTCAACTTTCCCTTTTATTTTGTTAGCACAATATTGAAGAAAATAATTAAGTAAATATCTGTTTATTGATAGACAGACACACAACATGTCATATATTCGATTGGACTTGAAACAGACATTATACAGAAATTACTTACCTACCAATGTTTCGTTACATGTTTCGCTAGATTGCTCTCATGAACTTATTGCCATGTACCATAGTTTCAGACCTGGACCCAGAATCTTGGACCTCAAGATATCAAAGTGACTCTTTACGTCACTGGACTAACGATGCAGGCCTAATCAGCAGTGATAGGAATAGGTAGTGCTTATTTGCCTAAACTTCGAAGAACAGAGACAAGAAACGGAGACTTCCTTAGCGCTACATTTTTTTACGGGACATCTGTCCCGAAATTCGGGACAACATTTCAAAACATTAAAAAATATGTTATTTGGAATAAGTAATTCGTCTTTATTCACCTAAAGTTTGCGACTAGATATAACATAATTTTCTAAAAAAATTTTTGGATAACATTTTGTAAATGCCTTGTCTGATCTTAATACTGTGAATCACAATGTTTGTATAAGGAGCCGTACACGTTTCGAAGTAAATATCTTCTTTCTAGCTCACTCTCGGCTACCTTTAGTGAGATTTATAAAGTTCAAGTGTATAATTTTATTGAAAAAAAAAAAAAACATTTTGTCTTTAAAATAATAAAACGGTAATTTTTATCATTTTAGCATCCTCTATAGTAGGACGAATTTATCATTTCAAAAACAAAAGGTATTTGTATTTTATCTTAATGAAATATATTTCTAAAGTATATTTAAAAATGTGCATGATATTAAAATAATGACCGTATCCATTATTTAGTAACACACTTAAACTTAAAAAATATTTAAAAACATCATTTAATTTTATTGCACCTAAAGTACAATACGACTTTTGCGGCAACGCATTTCCTTATCTATTTTAGAAATTACAAAAAGGAACCGCCATTGTAGCATACGCATACCTGTGCAGTGCGGGGAGGGTCATCACTATTTGCGCTGTAGCTTGGTGCGGGTGACAGATAGAGGGAGAGGGACAGATAGATTAATCATCTGCTAAGTGCGAAAGGGACTCTGCTTTTGTCTCTTTTGTACTTAGTAGATAATTCATCTATCTATCCTGCTGTCACCCGCACCAAGCTACAGCGCAAATAGTGTACATACCTTCCCCTGCCGCCCCGCGTGCCAGCGCGCCCAGGTTACCCTCACTTCACTCCTGTACTTCGGTCTGTTAAGTGCGCATCTACCTGTATTGTTTCTGTGAATATTGTTTTTGACCCTCGCACGTTTTTTGGTTTATTGGATCTTCCTAATACGACTACCTTGGCTTGAATTTATGGATTACGATTTGCTGCAATAACATTGTTCCTGTCTGTCTACATCAAATAATACGGTAAGTCAACATTTATTACTTTTTAATGTTTTGACTAAAGTTATTAATTTAATTTCTTGTAGGGAAACAAACAGTAAGTTAGATATAAAGTAGAACATAAATGTATATATTATTTTATCTTAAACTAGCAATTTGACAGTCTAGCTTAATCTGCAGTTGTATGAATTTGACATTTTTGAATTTCAATAACAATGACGCTACGCGTGTTCATATTTTCTAACCGTATTTCTTTATTAGAGCGTAAAATGAAGTAATGAAATCTTCAAATCGATACAATCGATGCGCCTAGCTGGAATGCGCGCGCCTCTCCCGCTTTCCCTTCCACCTCCCCGTGTCTATAAGGGTTAGTTTTTCCTTTTGAGGTATGGAAAGCTTTAAAATATTATTTTATTTTAGGTACATGCTACCGTACCGCTTTTTGGAGACCAGTAAGATTGGCGATGGCGAACAAGCCTAAGGAAGCAACAGTACAAAGTTGGATTAGACTTCATCCTGAATTATATTACGACCCGGCCAGTAATTTTATTTACTGTTCTAAGTGCGAGAGCAGTATAACAGCTAAACTTAGTAGTGTCCAGAGGCACGTTAAAGGCCCGAAACACAAAGGGACAAGTAAAAAACCAAATGAAGAATTTTATTTGGACCTAGTACAATTTCTCATATTATGTAATATACCTTGGATTCAAGTAAACAATCCCGCTTTTAAAAAATTCTTCCATAAATATATTTGCTGTAATTGTACAAATCGACAAAAGATTCCTGAGCAATCATTGCTGAGAAAAGTTTATTTAGATAAGATTTTTAAAACAAATATTGACTCGATTTATGAAAAAACTGCAAATCAAAAGCTGTGGGGATCTTTAGACGAAACAACTGATTTTTTAGGCAGATACATGGTACATTTTCTTGTAAAACCTTTAAATGCGATCACACAAAAACCATTTTTAGTTGCTTGCAAAGTACTAGAAATTGTTAATGGGAACACAATTGCTCAATTTGTAACAGACTGCCTTGAAAATATGTGGCGCGATTCGTATGAATCCAAAGTAGGAGACGTTGCTGTATTATGCACTGATAGTGTAGCATATATGCTAAAAGCGGGACGTGTTCTGAAAAATTATTTGCCCAACATGATACACGTCACTTGCTTAGCACATGCACTGAATCTCGTGGCAGAAAAAATACGATACGAATACTCAGATGTAGATGAATTAATTTCAAACGTAAAAAAAATATTTTTAAAGACACCTAATAGAGTGCGCTTGTTAAAAAACACCTTTCCCGACATGCCGCTTCCTCCAGAACCCGTTATTACAAGATGGGGTACTTGGTTGGAGGCAGTGTCATACTATGCAAAATATTACGATCAAATTAAAACAATGGTAAATCTTTTAAGAAGTTCCGACGCGCTATCTATTAGGTATGCCAAAAATGTTCTTCAAAAGGAAAACTTGAAATCGGATTTGGACTACATTGAGGAATATTTTAAAGTTATACAAATTGGGTTAAAGAAACTACAAAAATCGAATTTAACTCTAACGGAATCATTTGAAATATTTGATCACGTGAGAACTGTGCTTAGCTGGTGTTCGTCTGAGCCTATAAAAAATAAACTAGATCATGTCATGGACAGAAATCCCGATCTAGATAAAATTAGAGACATATGTGACGCGATAAAAGCAGAAGGGGTTGAGCGATCATACTATATGTACGCGCCTTTAACCTCAGTCGATGTTGAAAGGTCGTTTTCAACTTATAAATGGATTCTAAACATAAAACGAAATCGCCTGACAGTTGAAAATATAGAAAAAATTTTGATTGTGTATTTTAACTTGGATGACTCATCTGACAAAGAAAATTTCGGTTCTGATACTGAACTTGACGAATCGAATCAAGATCATTAAATTAAAATGGTTCTTTATTTTTTATGGTAGGTAAACACACATAAAGATTTTCAAATTCTTAGCAATTTTTAATGCGTCAAGATCTGTATCAAAACCGAACAGTTAGTAAGTTCACTATTAAAACTGATTGTCCTCAATGTTACACTTCCTAAATGTTATACTTCATACGTCCTAAATGCCTCAAAGGTTAATTTGTACTTTGATTTGAGTTAAAATTGCATCCCTCAACGTCAGTGAAATAAATATGACAAAGATAGGTAAACATATAATTGTAACCGACTGTACATTTTGTTTCATGCTTTCCAATTACGTCATATTTCAAAAATAATATAAATATACATATATTTGTTACAATAAAATTCTGTGTTTTATTTTTCCTTTAGAGCCCATTAACATAAAGCGATATCGACCGGCGATTTATGAGCATTTTTGTTTGTTTTTTTTAAGGAATTATAAATTATAAATGTTATGACTAGTCGCAAACTTTAGGTAAATAAAGACGAATTACTTATTCCAAATAAAATATTTTTTAATGTTTTTAAATGTTGTCCCGAAATTCGGGACAGATGTCCCGTAAAAAAATTTTGTGCTAAGGAAGTCTCCGTTTCTTGTCTCTGTTCTTCGAAGTTTAGGCAAATAAGCACTACCTATTCATATCACTGCTAATCAGGCCGCATTTCAGTGTATTTAAAAAACTGCACACTATATAGACACTATATCAGGTTACTGCATGAAGCAAAAATATTTTATAATATTACTAAGTAATAATTTTAACCGCTAACATATCTCTATCTATATTTAAATAATCGTTTTTCACGACGTATGTCAACTTATATTACTCTTTCACTGGAAGAAATGCTATAAAGTATTTTTAACCTTCTCTGTTAACAAGATTCGGACTATTCTTTAGTCTTCTCTGAAAAATATAAGAGATATATAACAATAACATACGGGCGTTTGAGAAATATAAGTATAAAATAAAAGCGTCCTTTTATTTTACCTCAAAGAACACGGCGCTCAAAGCTTGCAGGTAGTAAGAAAGGACATGAACATATTGTCGGCGTTAGGGAGTAATCGAGATAATAATGAGCTTCATTTTTCTCTCGTATTTTCTCCTTCCGTAGAAACAGCTAGGAAGGGCTTAAAAGAATAAAATAAGAACAAAATATAGCGATCGCAATACCTAAGAGACTACCCCGAAAAATGTTGATACTTACATTAATTAAATACGTGTATTGTTATAACCTATTTATAAAGCATATTGTGTGGGAGGCATTCCACAAAATCAGCGATTAGTATACGATGAAATACGTGGTGACGGCAACCCACACTTGTTTTCTCTGTTTAGCCATATATTAGGTCCTTACATATGAAATTGGCGTTTTGTATGGGAGGAACAAAAAGTCGAATATTTTTTAATATAATATATTTAATTAATCAAAGTATGAACCATTATTTTCTATGCACTTTTGCCATCTCATAGGTAGTTCATTGATCCCTTTACTAAAAAAACCAGTCGGACGGGAATCAATAAAATCTTTGAAGGCGATTTGGACTGCCCCATCGGAGTTGAATTTTTTCCCTTGAAAGAAGTTATCCAAATTTCGAAAAAAATGGTAATCTGTTGGAGCAAGGTCCGGGGAGTACGGAGGATGTCTTAGACTTTCCAATTGAAGCTCTTCTAATTTAGTAGCCGTCTGTAGCGCAGTGTGTGGTCTAGCGTTGTCGTGAAGCAGCAGTGGCGTGGAGCGATTGACCAGCCTAGGTTGTTTAGCCGCTAGCTTTTCCATCATGGTTTGCAATTCCTGACAATAGACATCAGCCGTAATAGTCTGGCCAGATTTGAAAAAACTGTAATGAACAATACCGGCACTAGTCCACCAAACGCTTACAAGTAACTTTTTTGGGGTTAATTTTCGCTTGGGGCAGGATTTGGCTGGCTGGCCAGGATCTAACCATTGCGCTGAGCGCTTCCGATTATCGTAAAGAACCCATTTTTCATCACAGGTAATGATTCGGTTTAAAATACCTTCATTATTGTGCCGGTTTAGTAATGTAACGCAGCAGTCGACGCGCGTTTGCGTTTTAATATATACCGTGGATAATAATTTAAAATACTATTGGGGGTGGTGTGGAGTCGATAACTGAATGTGTTCAACTCATGTTTAATTTTCACATACGCAAAATAAATACTGTATCAGCCGGATCGTTCACTGCTGAACACAGCCTCCCCTATTAAGGGAGTATTTGCCATAGTCCCCAAGATTGGCAGGCGTCTTGGGGATCGTACTATAAGATGGCAGTTCTTTAGAAGGCACTTCTGCCCACTTTCCAGTATTTTCCCTTAGTCGCCTCTTACGATACACACGGGATGATATGGGGAGGTGCAATTCTCAACCGGCACCCTTCGGGGGATAATCCACAAAATAAGTACTAACTATTTTCTAAGCGGTGGCGCGGTTTACTCCATTCACACACGTACGAACGCTAGGCGAAGGCAATGACCGGCTATACTTGGCACAACAGAACAGCTGTTTCATGTACTTATTCTGCTTCGGTCTGTCTTTGGCGGCTTGCGACAATAACGGCCTCTTTTTTTTCCGCAGGGAAATCGCCTTTCGCGTACCACGCGGCTTCCCGAGGGGGGAGGGGCCGCGAGGTTATGTGGGACTCACTGGGTATATTGCCCGGTATATACCCACTAAAAACCCAGCGAAGAGCCCTCGGCGTCTGTGTGGGGCGGCGCGGGTTCGCTGTAGCATTCTACCGCAGCCGCATCGACGCTATTCATCTTAGCCTACGAGGCATTCTGTATTGGATTAGGGACCCACCACAACTTGTGATCCCCAAACTCACATACAATTCGTCTAGGGTGACGAAAGAAGGCACGCATAGCGGCGCCTTCTCAGCCCTAGTCTCTTTTTTCGGATCGGGTCAGCGAGTACATTCTCCTCCCTGACCCGCTCCGCAGCCTCCTTTTGTCATATGATGTCTTCACAAAAGGAGGCCGCTCGCTACCGAGCATGGCATTTACCAGGCTCGGCAGCGAAAGGTCATTACCGACCTCCACTGTCAGAGTGCGCCTTTGGGATTCCCATGCGGCACACTCCTCCACGGTGACGCGGTAGCGGCCTAACACAATACGTCATAACTATCACAGAAAAAAAAGACTTCTTTAGCCAAGAATATACATTGTCTTAATAAATTCAAGACAATGCTGTATTACAACAAGAATATATTCTGAAGTGAAAAATAATCGAGTCTTGATATTACACTCGAATATTCTTAGGAATATTGTTTTGACCCAAAAATTATTTCAAGATAACGAAAATATTCTTCTAACAATAAAATAGGATTCTTCTGTTAACATTTTATTCTCTAAATAAAATTTCTATATTCCTTCTTGAAATATTTTTAAATATTATTGTTCGAATGTAATTAAGGTGCTTCACTTACCAATATATATGGTAAGATTCTTAGATTCAAAACTAACCATATTCGTATTTAAACACTTTAACGATTTCTCCAAAGAAGAATGCAATATATACTTTGATTCAAGAATATATTCCTGAGAATATTGTGTTCTGTTTTCAAGAATATATTGTTTTCAATATATATGAATCACAAATATTCTTGAATAAAAACACACTGCGTTGGCTCAAGTATTCCTTTTTTTCTGTGTAGGTACCTGCAATTCAATACAGTAGGTGCCTACGTAAATTATTGTAGGTAGGTAAAATTTGTGAATTGTGAATGGAGTAAATACACCACGTTCCTAAATGTGGCACAGCTTGGGCAACAGTTAATAATCATTTTATGTGTGTGAAAATTAAACATAAGTGGAACACAGGTCCATGGTTCGAATCCCGCCGCGGGCTTGAGCTCCACCGCATGGTGGAAAAGCATTTTGCGTCTGCGCTGTCGCCAAGCACCTAACGGTGTGTTCCGGCAGCTGTCCTTAACAGCCAGTAATTCTAGGGTAACCTGAACAACATCTTCGACGACATCATACTATACCATACACATATACTATTACCACAGACCTAGGAATTTTTCGCTACGCTCAACAGACCTACGAAGTGTGGGAGTGAAAGGTCCTAAGCTGCTACAAACCGTCGCGAGAGAAAAAGAGATAGTGAAACAAGAAGACAGTATGTCATTTTTTCCGCGAGTAAGAGGCCATAGCGTCCCGGCCGCTTCCAAATCGGCGCGAATTTTGTGTATTTGCTCAAATATCTTACGATTATAATATAAAATATGTATTCTGCCAGCATGGTGTCTTGTTCAGTGAGTGATTGTGAGGTTACAAGACGCAGTAACCCGAATATATACACGTTTCACAGGTAATTTATGTTTATTTGTACTGCTTTTTTGATAATCATTATTTCGTCAATTTGTTTTAAAATGAGTTATAAGAACTATAGTAATATTAGATAATAGGTTTCTCTTCATACTTATCATCAAATTACATTGCTAAATAAAGAATTGGTTGGTATTTTACGAGAAACTATAAAAGCATCTGTTTACGATAGGGCTTGACAAAGTCATGACGTCACAAGTATCGATAAAGTCGATAGTTTGTGTCTGACCTGTAGGTTTGACGTGACTGCTCGGGTACATATTCGTACCTCAAAAATAACCGGTAGTTTGTTAAATAATAAATTAGTTTAAAAAATAATATAATTACATAATAATTAGCGAGAAGTTGACAGATCAGTTTATAGCTTATTGAGTATTTACGAATAAGGGAGTAAAGATATATTATTTAAAATTTATGATGTTTTCTGTGCAAAGTTCCCCTAACACTCAATAAATAATTGGAAACATCTCTTACTTCTGTCATAAAATATTAGTACCTTTATACAAATGGCTATTTAACAGAATTTGAAATGCACGCGTATAATAATGTTTGTGTTCTTACAGATTTCCAACAAATTTTGAGTATGAGATAAAAGGGTTCGGATTATTGATGGAATCTAAGTATAAACTCTACAGTTTGTAGTAAACTTTGAATCAAAATGCTTCATACAAAGAAAACATCGATGTATACTAATGAAATACTCAATACCAACTTTTAATGTCCCTGAATGCATGAAGCGGTGGAAATGGTAGTCAATAGCTTTAGGAAATGATGACACAAGTAACAGTTTCATTTGTAGTAAAATACATGGACAAAGAAATTTTTTTTAATGTAAAGACTGTATGATATTTAGATTTAATCTAATAACCCTTCCCTTAGCGTCCCTGTTGCAATAAAATCTACAATACTCGCTTCATTGCAGCGCTGGATAGCTATGGCTATCCTGACACAAAAAAAAAATATTTTTCCTTTCAGATCAAATTGAAAATAGGCTGCCCTGTCCTTACTTAAATAGAGATATATCACCATCGTTAGCCATTACTTGGTCCTTCAAATCAAGTACTGTCTCCAAGGAAAAAAACTTATTAACTAATGTTTATTAATTAAGTTGTGACAAAAAAGACAGAAAAAAATTAGCTCTTAAGAAGTTTAAAAGCTGAAACAAAAATAATGACAAAACGGCTTTTAGTCTTAAAAGCAGACTTTAAAGAATTATATGTTTAGTAGGCCAGTTAGTAAATATCATCGAAATTATGTACACATCGTCATTTCTACAGCCCAAGGAGCTATGTTTACACAAGGGACAAATTCGATCCTTGCCTACCACATGTGAATGCTTTACGCAAATGGTATTCAGATAAATGTAATATAATAATTTACAGTATCTGTATATTTGCAGCTTAATGATTTTGTTAATGGTAATCATAATACTTAGTAATGGTAAGTTTTATTTCATCTTGTTACGATGAAATTATAGTAGTTTGATTTTTAAAAGTGCTGTACCATTTTAGACCTACAATAAATGCATTTGACTTCAACTTTGAAAGAGTTTTATTTTTAACAGATCAAAAAAGGGAGCATGTTCTCAATTAGGTTGTATTCATGTTATGATATTTGGTTTGATATTCATTTGAAAACATGAAATTTCACCATAATCAGTTAAGTAGTTTGGTTTTTAAATCATAATAACTTGAAAAATAAGTTGTTCAAGTTAATTAAATTGCATAATTTGCATTTCTGTGATTTCAAGTTGTTTACGATCATTATAATAGTATCAATGAACTATAAAGGGCATAATTTCAAACGAATGTGTCCTAAGATTCAACCAGTAAAACTGTCGATAGTATTACGCTCGCGTCATGACAACACTATGTCACTCACACATTTACATTTCATTTTTTGTTACACCATTCATCCGTCACTGTTTGTCTTGTACATCCTAAGCCTATGACTATTACAATCACGTGAAATAATTGTCTAAGGATAATCTATCAGTCATAAAAAAAAACAATATCCAGTGAGGTATTAAGAAACGGACTGAAAACAATTGTATTCTTGCAAAACCCGCACCTGGCTAGGTTTTAGTATTTCTTGCTTTACGGTAGATATTGGGCATAAGATTTAAGACTAGGACTCTAATCATTACCAAGTTTGACGCTTGTATATATACAGGTTTTTAAACGACTGCCAAAGCAAGGAGAGTTATGTTTATGTATGTTAATGAGTTTCTTAACTCCACCATAAATTCTAAGCCGCTTATCCGATTTGAGATATCATTAGATTTGTCTTAATAGCCCAAGTGACACTAGGTACATAAAAACATTAAAAACAAACTAGCGGTTTTTAAAGGCCGTATTGTGAGAATTTTTTTTTTCCCCATTATGACTCATCGAGTGAAAATGAGCGAAAATGAAGGGCTTTAAAAACGATTCCATAAATATATATAACTTGCAATTTTAATTTAAATGTATACCGTTTAACAAAAATAAATAATCATAGCAGTCGTATTTTTTCTTTTCTATTTAATTTATACTTGTGTTACGATCGAGATCAAACAAAAAAAGTTGAAACAAAAACACGTTTCTTGTTAAAAGACTTCTTTTATTTTATACATTTTGATATTATTATTATTATATGTTAAGAAATCTGCCATACCAATACACATAATGTGAAAATTTCAATAACTATAATGTTTTCAAAGAAACAGTCCTTTAAAGGTCGGACGGTCCCGTTTTCTAGTACGGAACCCTAAAGGCCTATTCACAAGAAACATAGTTATTACGTTTTGGCTTTTACTCTATCCTAGAAACATTTTATACGGCATCCAAATATTAAAAATATATGGTTAAACCACAAACATGTATTAAAAACTGACCATAAATGCCGGCCTGACTTCACGAATTTCATACAGTTCGAAGTGCCCACTAGCAGTTTGTAGCTTGTTTAGTACTAAATTAAGCAACGTCCGCTGCGCTCATGACTTCGATGGATATCCGCTAGTGATATTACTACTGAACGCTTCCGTGCTTCGGAGGGCATGGTAAGCCGTTAGTCCAGATTGTTGTTTTAGGATGGCATTCGTTATAGCATGGTGGTATTTTATGAATGCCCACCTGCCTCATCGAGTAGAAAATCTGTCGCCAAACACCTAACGATGTGTTCCGACTGCAGTCCTTCACAATCAGTAATTCTAGGTTAGCCTGAACCACATCTTGGACTTCATAATCTCTTACTGTCAGATGAGATAGTGACCACAGAGAAAGAAGCCAACAGCTATAAAAAAATAAAATAAAAATAACTCACGCTAACGATCGCAAACTTATTGAAAAACGTAACGATTTTTAAGTGAACCACTGTATGCGATGTCCTGATTTCCAACTTGACCGATTAATTCCTTTATTATTTTGTTGGGTCATTTAAAAAGTAATAACAGAGAACAACAAACAAAAAAGTAATAGCGAACATATTCAAACCCCAAAAAGTCTTTGTAAATCACATGACCATGATTTACAAAGGGTTTCCATTACACAGCAGAACTCAGAAAGGGTCAAACCGCGAGAGTGTGCCCAACGCCAACAACCAACATGTTGAAAAGTACCTACTGTATACCTCAAACAAGACTACATGCATGCAATTTGCCCTAAAAATAATGTGATGGGCACTTAGCAATAACAATTGTAGACATATTACATCTACGAGTACATCTACACTAATATTATTAAGAGGAACATTTGTAGTTTTATATGTAACGAATAAACTTAAACACTACTGGACCGATATGAAATATTATTTCACCATTACAATCTTACGGTATTTTTGATGAACCTAGGCTATGGGATAATTTTAATTTTTATTATTTTTGTAAAATACCCTTGCGAAGTCGGCGCGGCCTGTTAGTTTCTTACAAGTTGAAAGCCCTATTATTCTTTTTTACTAACATTATTTAAAACAACAAAAGGTTACATAAGTTGAAAAATAATAGTTACGTATGCAACGACTTTTATTTATTTGTCATTTATATATTTTTTATAAATGTATGGATGAAGTCTTTTCATTTCTTTTTATGGGAAAATAGTTGTTCACACAAGCCCTAGAAGCATAAAAAAAAAAGATTAAAGCGTGGCGGAGGCGCACTTTACTCTTCCTCCCCCGCGCACCCAGGACAAACTTGACTTCCCTCAACATATAATAAAAAAAAACTGGCCAAGTGCGAGTGGGACTCGCGCACGAAGGGTTCCGTACCATTATCTGTAACCTAATCTTGCAAGTTACAGACACTTTTTCCAGTGTCCAATTGAGCTGGGTAGGTAAGGTAAAACCTCTTTTATTGTATGGGACCCCCTTGATTATATATTTTATTTTAATTGATTATGTTTATAGACAACATAAAACTCAATATTCTGTAAATAGTTAAAGCGTCCACCTGTAACCGTTATTAGTATCGAGCAAGAAACGGTTAAGAAATCAAGTTTGTTGTATGAGACCCCTTAAATATTTATTTTATTTTATTTTTAGTATATTATGTTGTTATAGCGGCAAAAGAAATACATCATCTGTGAAAATTTCAACTGTCTAGCTATCACCGGTCTTGAGATACAGGCTGGTGACAGATGGACGGACGGACGGACGGACAACAAAGTCTCCGTAATAGGGTCCCGTTTTTACCCTTTGGTACGGAACCCTAAAAATGATGTAGTAGAACGACCCATACATGGTAGAAATTGCATACTTTTATCCAAAAGTTAACTATTATGAACAAATGCATAAGCGAAGTGCTTCCCCACATGCACATGTCCGCTTCTGACAGAATATTCATTCATAAGATTATCTAGAACGTTGTCTTTTCTGTCATATAACACATATTATGCCCATCCTTTCGGGGATACATCGTCTGTATATCCCCGAATGGATAAGCAAATGTGTCAAACCAGTTGCTTGTGTTTTTCTAATATGTTTGGTTACACGTAATGGGGGCCAGTCTATTGCCATCACATCTCTAAATATTTTGGGACAAAAATCCCTGATATCTGACTTGGCGATCAAATCTGCCTTTTTTAGGTATTCCTACTTTTTTCTTTTCACTGTATATAATATTGAATATCAATGACACCTTCAATAACCTATAAAATTTCAATAATTATTGAGATTCTCATGTGTGTTTCAGTAACGTGCTCGTATAACAAATGTATTTTCTCGTAATTGTTATATAACAGGAAGTAAGTCCACCATGGGCTTTGCTACCATGGATAAGACAGCGGATTCAAATCCAGTATACATTTTGAATTGTCTTAATGTTTCATCACTCTGACTTCTTGACATTGAAATCCAAACACTATCTGAGAAACTGGAAGGAAGTAGAAATCTATCGTTATCTTGTTGATGCAACCTTGACACCATCGGACGTTGTGTAGCTTACCTAACCGTTTCTGTAGTTGGTATATAAATTCATTGTCACCGATGCATTTATCATTCACAACTGCAACAAGCACAATCAACCATGAGAAGGAGTTTGCTGGTAGCAGCCGGCCTGTTGGCCCTTGCGGCCCTCGTTTCAGCACGGGATATCAGAGAGAAGCGCTCGACGGATCTCGAAGCCGCTGCCTCTGGGCACCACTGGGACAAGGGTGGTGGACACGAACACCATGGGCATCATCATCATGAACACGGTGATAAAGGCCACAAGGGACACAAGGGCCATCACGAACACCATCACGGTAAGCACGGCCACGCCCACCATGAAGGACACAAAGGCCATTATGGCGAACATGGTGGACACAAAAAACATCACCACCACGATGATGGCTACCATCACCATCACCATCACGGAGAAAAGGGAGAGCACGGGCACGGGCATGATGAGCATGGCCATTGGCACAAGGGTCACGATACAAAGGGGCACCATGGCGTCGAAAAACATGACGAATTTAAAAAAGACAAGCACTTCCACGACCATCACGGTGAGAAGGGCTTCAAAGAACATCATGGTGGTCATCACCACGAAGGCGGTTACAAGAAGGGTGGACACTTCCATAAGGGACACAAGCATGGTGGACACCACGAGCACCACCATGGCAAGAAAGGACACCACGAGAAGGGAGGACACCATCACCACCACAAGGGACACCATGGAGATGGCGGCCACCATGAACACTGGCATCATCATGATGATCATGGCAAGAAGGGCGGTCACGAAGACCACAAATCTTGGGGTCACAAGAAAGGCCACTAATTTGCGAACATGTTCCACTGTTATTGTTGAATTGTTAGAAATGACTGTTTTTGTTATATTTTTTACGACGAAGAAATATATTTTATAAAAAAAAATATTATCTTTCGATTCTACTTAGTACTATTACTGCACAGTTACCTAAATTTAATTCCGAAATTACACAATCAGAAACCAACTAATTATCGTGCCTACTGATAGCTTGTATTGTTTATTGCTCAGAAACCAATCTTTTTTCCTGTGTTAATTACATGTTGAAGTAAACTTCCAAGGCACAGGTCAGAACTTTAATAATCATCCCATAATTTGGACGAATAACATGTAAAACTTATCTAACATTGAATATATCCAAACACTGTATTGAATAGTTATGCAACACAGAAGCAAAACAGTTCTCACACGGCACAATAAAACATAACCAAACACGTTATAAAGAGTAGTCTTCTAGTAGAGCTGATCACCGTAAACATCATAGTTAACCTGTAGTTCCAACTACTTTAACATCATCAGCGGTATGCGGTTGCACCTTGCGAGCCCTCGTTCAAATACTGGGGTTAGTGTCTGACTATTAATTCAGTTTGTAATTGAAATTATTGGAGTCAATCGGAGAGGTACCGATGTAATTTTGAAATTCAAAATACAGGAAAGAGGGTTCAGAGAACTTATTCAATTGTTATCATTATCTACGAAGCGCTTTCAATTGTTACTGCATTGTTACAACGAACTATTTATAGCTCAAAGCGTCTCCATCTTCCAGACAAGGAAGTAGGGAGCTCAATATCATATTATGGGTATAATATTAATTACAGTTTTATATTTTTTATACTATTGTGACGGAACCAGACCGAGGCCCACCTAAAGTTAAGTGGAGTAACCTCTGCCTATAACAGATGCATTTCCTCAACGACGAATTACACCCGTCACAATGAGACGTACAATTGTAAAGTGTCATGTGGTTGAAATTTAACTGGTTCTCAAGGACTGCTGTCGGAACACACTGTTAGGTGCTTGGCGAGAGATTTTCTACTCGAGGGTGGTATCTAGCCAGGCGAGCATTCGCAAAATGCCCTTCCACCATGCGGTGAAGCTCAAGCCGGTAGTGGGGATCGAACCATGGACCTGCGGCACGGCATAGCTTGTTACCACTCGGCTATCATTGCTTGTAGCTATGATTACATATCATAAAAGCATTTCAAAACTTTTGTTGTTAATCTATTCACATTTAGACTAGAGCGTTTATGGTAGTGGAAGGTAGATGTGAATTATTGGATGCTTGTGTTTTTTTTGTTGGATTGTGACGTAATTAGCACCAGGCTCACCTGATGTTAAGCAGTGACCTCTTCCTATTATTACAAGTGACGAATTGCATTGCGCCCATCACCATGAGACATACAGTTAGTCCCATGTCTATTTAATTTTACTGGCTCAGAAGGACTGCAGAAGGCTCGCTTATCAGCTATAAAGAGTCATAGTTAGTACATTTTTTTGTGATAGATCCCGTAACAAAAATGGTCTAAAGTTCATAACTTAGTCGGCCTCTTCATTTCTTTATTACTGTACTTATTGAGCTCTAGACGATGAGATATGATGTTTTTCGGCTTCCTTCTCATATCTTCGAATAGTATACCTATTTCAATAGAATCCTATAAAAATAATTTCATTGAATTTCTTATTTCTTATCTTCTTTGTTGTCGTGTTAATATTCTAGAAAATATATGTTAAGTTTAGATATGTGACTCGTTCCGTTTACGAGCCAGAGAGTCGTGACATATTGAGACGGAAATCTAAAAACAATTAAAATTTTCGATTTGAGTGTTAGACCAAGATCCAATAGAGTTTTCGTTTTCAAAATATGCAGAACGCAAAATGATTTGTGATACCTGAGATGACGTAGACTGTATAAACAGCCATGTTCTCCAGGCCAGTGCTCTGAGCGTAAAAATATGAAATTATAGGTTATGATACATTTTGCTCCGGGTTTGAAAATCACCAAAGTCAAAGTCAAAATCATTTATTTAATTTAAGCGTCTACGACGCTCTTATAAAGGTCAATTACAAATTTTGTATTGAAATATTCTACATTGTACTGCCACGTTCAGCAAATAAATTGTATAGAGCCACTGCGAGAAGAACGGGCAAGAAACTAAGGCCATTCTTTTAAATCTTTTAATCTAACAATATGTTACATACTTACTATATAATGAAGTTCTTACAATATTTGTTTAAATTATGTCGGTGGCAATATCTTGGCAGAGGCGGAATTGTCCAGGCATTTTTGTCGTTTAAGTAATCAGAAACTGTGTACCTATCTGTTTTTAAACTGCAACTTGAATTTCCCTTCTGTGAGTGTCGTAATATGTTTGGGAACTTTATTATAAAACCGTACACAATTACTTAAGAAGGACCTTTTATTTGTCTCTGCTAATCTAAAACCTGGCACCGCTAGTTTATCTTTATTCCTAGTATTGTAATCGTGATTGTCACTGTTTAATTTAAATTTACTAAATTTTTTACAAACATATATTCTCAAATATATACAGAATTGGTAAAGTTAAAATATCAATTTCTTTGAAAAGAACCCTCAGAGATTCCCTAGGACCTATTTTATATATGGCTCGAATTGCACGCTTTTGTTGGATAAAGATTGTCTCTATCTCAGCAGCAGTTCCCCACAGTAATACACCATACGACATAATACTGTGGAAGTACGCGAAATAAAATAGGCGAGCTGTAGCTACATCTGTTAACTGTCTTATCCTAAGAAATGCATATGCAGCAGAACTAAGTCTTCCGGAGAGATCATGTATATGATGTGGATCCCACTGTAAAGTGGAATCCATTTTGATTCCCAGGAAGACTGTCGCATTGTCAATAGGGAGTTTATCTAGGCCAAGCTTTATGTTTGGTTCAACATAAGGAATATTTGGTAAAGAAAACTTTAAACATTTCGTCGTTTTTTTATTTAAGAGAAGATTATTAACGGCGAACCATTTACAGATGTTAGATAATACATTATTTACATGAGTCAGGTCACTGTCTTTCCTATCTACTTTAAAAATCAGAGAGATCATCCCCATTGCTACCTGTGGGTGTCATAAGAGGCGACTGAAGGTAAAGTAGAAGTTGGGTAGCAGCGCCATCTGAGGAGCTGATATGTTATACTGCGATCCTAAGATTATGGTTGAAACGTGAGGATTATGGTTGGTTAGATCAGTGTGTAAATCAAGTGCAATTAAATAAAACGACGAATTTCAATATAATTTGTATGAGTTTAGTGTGTTTTAGTGGCCATTCAAGGTTTACTGGATTTTTGGTAACTTTGAATTGGATTATTTTTGGCAATAAAAATCCTTATTATTTCGCAATTTAGTTGACATGGACAAAATTTAACTTTATATAGATATCAAACAAAATGAACTTTTCGTATTGCACAACTTACATATAGGATACATTATATTTACACTGTTTAAGAGCTTCAGCATAAGTTTATCAAATGTGTTTCTTTTTAATTAATCTTAAATAATATATATATTTTATGTTATTAATACACATTATATTGATTTGAAAACTTTGCCACACTCCAAAGACACAACAAATCTAAGTGGTTCATTATAGCACTGTATTTTAAACGTATTCATTTGTGTTTTTATTATGTAAAGCATGACAGATAATGAATACTGCTACGTGTACAACCATTACAAAAGTCAGTAAGAGTCGGAAAGAAAATTGTAAGTAAACATTCCGTTACCGCTTCAGTTACCGAAGCAAAACTACGTAGCTTGCTTGACCTTGACAGTAGCCAGTGCCAGCACGTTATGTACCGGAGTAGAAATGCAATTGTTGCCCAATACAGCAGCCGAGAAAATCAGAGCCAGTGTCTATAAAACCTTGCGGTCGGTATCATTATCTATCATAACAAAATACGCGTTCAAAACCAGCAGTTGTGGGCCAGTAACAATGAAGGTAGCTCTAATTCTGAGCGTAGTCGCCCTCGTGGCGTTGGTGCAAGCCAGGAACTTGCGGGAGAAACGTGATGCAGATCAGGATACTGCAGCCAGTGGTCACGGTGGCAAATGGGACAAAGGAGGCGGTCATGAACACCACGCTGATCATCATCATGAACATGGCGGTAAAGGACACAAGGGATACAAGGGCCATCACCACCACGAACACGGCAAAAAGGGACACCACCACCATGAGGGCCACAAAGGACACCACGACGAACACGGTGGACACAAAAAAGGACACCACCACGAAGATGGACACCACCACGAGCATCATCACGGAGAAAAGGGAGAGAAAGGACACGGCTTCGAAGAAAAGGGACACTACCACAAAGGTCATTCCACCAAAGGACACCATGGAGTGCACAAAGTAGACGAATTTAAGAAAGATAAACACTTCCACGATAAGCACGGAGAGTCTGGTTACGAAGAGGGCCATGGTGGACATCACCACGAGCATGGACATAAGAAGGGTGGACACTTCCACAAGGGCCACAAGCACGGTGGACACCACGAACACCACCACGGCAAGAAAGGACACCACGAGAAGGGAGGACACCACCATGACCACAAGGGACACCACGACGAAGGTGGCCACCATGAACACCACCACCACCACAGCGGCCATGGCAAGAAAGGCGGACATGAAGACCACAAGCACTGGGGCTTCAAGAAAGGACACTAATCCTCAGTATTAATTTATTGTTGATATTACTCTAGGCGTATTTTGTTACTGTTATGAACGACACGTGTAAATAAACATTGTTATGTAAATTATTGATCGCATATCCTTTTATAACTCTTTTTACCTTACTTAGTTGAAGATGAGACGATCAAGTCACCCACCTGATGATAAGGATCACGACTGTCTATTACAGTAGCAGTATCACCGTCCTCGTTTTGCTTGCTACTAAACTGCGCTCATCACTCCGAGATGCTAGTCTCGTTGGCCTAGCAATTTTACTTGCCTTGTTGCCTTTTACGCTTATACACAACCCACAGTCATTTTGAGACAGAATATTTAGCACTATAGTTATACCCACCAAGACGAACTATTTATGAAGAGACCTAACCACAACTTCGTAAAACAACTTCGTAACTTATCCATATGTTTTCAGTAATGAAAGTTCTGTTACCATAGAGTGGTTATTTAGTCCTTTAACGTAACTTAAAAGAACATTACAAAATTGAAAACTTATTCATTTGTATAGTATTATTAATAGAATATTATAGCAAACAATGCTTTTCCATTATTCCTATCAAGCTATTGGAGTATGTAATCTTTTAACTTAAGAAAAAACATACAATCACGGCTGTGCAACTAATTAAAGTTATTTTTTTTGTATGTGATTGAACAAGCTTGAGGCCCACCGGATGCCAAGCGGACTAACCATAGAGAAAAGTAATATACTGGGACTAACCCCTGCCTATAACAGATGCATTTCATCACAATTCACGAATTGCACTGCGCCCGTCACCCTGAGACACAGCTGTAAGCCTCATGTGCCTGTAATTTCACTGGCTCTCAAAGACTGCTGCAGGAACACATCTTGAACATGGGATGCTTATAAAAAATTAATAAATTGCGGTGTGTTGCTACTTTAGCGACCTAAGGTTAATAATTATGCATGCATCCGCGTTAATGTAATTTGTACGAAAGTGAGGAAGGTTTGAATGAATATAAGAAAAACATAAATGTTATTCAATACGTATAAGTACTTATATGGATAGCTATGGTTCTTTTTAATAATCTGCCAAGGTGTATTAGTTGTTAATAAAAAACTACGTTTTTCATAAAGACACAAAAAATGTCATGGTAGCATATTTGGAGACCCTTGATTGAAAAATATATGTTGAATATTCTTATTTTAGGGTACTTTTTCGCTTTGTTGTAACCTAATCAGTAAAAAAGATTGATTGTACTATGTATTTATTATTCTTCTACGATGTATTTATAATTCCAATTAATAAACCATCAACAAAAAATAAAAAACATAGCTACAAAATGGTGTATATACAATACCATAGGTACAAGATTTGCAAAGGAAGTTTTAGGTCAATTTGTTTGCATAAGACCCCTAATGACGGCAATTAGTTGAATATGCAATAACACTGTACACATTCATATATGTCCGGTCACGATCTATGCAAATTTGTGCAAGCCTTTCAGCCTTGAGCAGAGCGAAGACAACAGCTGATGGAAAATTCTTATATACGCCAAGCGCCAACACAATACTGTAATCGATTATACATTTGTAATGTTGCCACTTTCGATCCCCGCCTGGCTATTATAAACATCGGTTCGTTAGGATGGTGTAACATATTTATATTACATCGAATATTGCATTGATAATAATACTGGTACTTATTTTGAACACTCGTACTAGAAAACTGTAGTATTAATGTAAGTTTTTATTTTGTTATTTCCACTGAACCTGTCGCCCGTGACCCATTCATTGGGGACAATGGTAATAGAATGAAAATGTTAATAATAATTTCCGATGTTCCCATTAGCCGTGTCCCCCAATGGGAACAGCGGGAAAGAATAACGATATAAAAATAATACCCCGCTGTCTTCATCGCCCGTGGTCGGCCCGTGTACCCATAGCTAACTAATATAATCAAACAATGCACGTGGTTCTTGGTCGATCTCTTTGGTGATTGGAACATTTACTAGGTTTATCCATTCCAAATTGAAGTCACTTAGGGATTAAAGAGGTTTTTATGACGAACCAAACAGCACATTTTACATAGATCTTTGAACATAAAATAAAATTATACGCATAATACCTTAGATTAACGAAATGTAAACTACTTGATCCAATTCAGAGGGTGCTACATTCGACGTCCATTGACACGTCTACGAAACACGTAGCTGTGCTACGAATTGCTAACATACATCTTACAACCCACACATGATATTGGCGTTTATGTTATATGTATTTTAATCTTTCAGGTTATTTGGTATTTTAATATATCTATTTTTTTATATAAAAGAATCATCAATTGAGTAACTAATATATTTACTTAAAATGTCACTATTTTAAGTTAATCCTTCCGGATTAAGTGATACAAAACGTAATTATATTATATTATATAAAACTTTATCTAAAATATAATCGTATTTTCGACAAAAAACAATAAACTGATTTCATGCAATCTTATACTAGAATCTTGTTTGAAACTATCTCATAATGCTGAGAGCATTGTAGTTCCGAAGAGCACACAACCTTAAACTTAATTTAAACTTTTTCCAAGGCTCCTCCGCTTCGGTGAACTTGGGTAAATAAACAGTGATTAAATATTAAAGGAACTAAAACGGACTCTTTTGCTTGGGATAGTTTTTTGTGAATTGATTATTCAACGTATTGAAATTATTAAAAGTTTTATATTAGTGCGTAAATCATTGTATTTGACTAGCTAGAGCATCGCGCGTTTTTTTTACAATCTTACTAAAATTAGCAGGGTACTAAATGATTCTGATGAAAGATCCCATTAATATAGTATGTAGACGTAGATTGCTTGGTTGCTATTTATATATACAAAATAAAATCAGATATAAATTTACACGTAACTAAATTTACATTTGAGAGATGATTGATGATTATGGCATAGGTTGCGACAGTTTCAATCAAATCTTTGAATTAACATTCAAGTTAAATGGTATGTTTGTACGATGTTGGGAATAATTCGATACTTAATCATTATTGTTTTAGTTTAAATAATATACGACACACACCGCATGGCATGTATGATTTTAGAATTTTCAAAAGCCTAAAAGTGATTGTTTTAAAAGCTTTATAGTTCATCGTTGTCTTACTCTTAGCCCACTCCTATAGAGTCGGTAATGTTTACTCTAACACAAAAGTCAGCACGCGTACACACAGACTGTAAAATATATATACTCTAACAACACAAAGGGCAGCCCAAAAACATTGTAATATTGTCAAAAGTCTTGGCTTTTGTGGCGGGTCGCCTGATTGTCGTTAAAACGCCTTGGCTATGATTGTTACCATACGGTAAATAAGGTAGTAAAGATGGTACAGAACATTATTGTGTGCCTAATGCGCAGTAGCTTTCTCACGTTGTCGTGAGTTGTGGCATGATGATAATTCAGCCATTTTCATCCTTAGTCCCTTTAAAATCACCGGATGGGAGAAGATTCCTTAGATTACGAAATTTTTTCCAGGCCTGCATTAAACATGTAGATATAGAAAAACCTTTATCATATTACATCTACGAATATACTTATAACTTCTTCGTAGTATTACATTATTCTTGTTAAATTACATATTAAGAAATAGAAGACGAGAAATGTTTGATTACAAAAATAGCAGTTTCAAGCCAGATAGGAAAATGAACGAAATAGTCTGCGTCAAAAATAATAAATCCAAATATTCAGAAAATATTGACAGCCCGATTGACTTCAGCCGTCGTTGTTAAGTTTAAAATTCAATACAATATTTCTGTCTTATAGTTACTGAAAATAATTTCGAGATTGTGCTTATTTATGTGTTTAGGCCTCATTACGGAATAGTTTGTATCTTTGGGTTTCCTTACCAAAGTTGTTTATTCGCTAAGCAGGCGTTTATCTCCCATGGGAGCTCCAAACGGAGATCCTTGCCAAAATGTCACGGTGGCGATGAAATCCCGAACAGAGCCCTCAGCATGGAAGGAGCTCACACGCATGTGGTGGCAGGCGAGGGCTGCCCTGTTGCAACGGTGAACGGATTATCCTACCCCACCAGTCCCTTGCCAGTGTATGGTGAAGGTCATCCGCCCGGCCCTCCAGGGGTGGGTGAAGCAGCCGTTCGGGTCAATGACTTTCGCATTGGTGCAGGCGCTTTCCAGAAACGGATGTTTCAGAAAGGGTTTGGTAGAACTGTGAGGACATTTTGCGAATACCCTATATACCTACCCAATTGGGTAGGTATTTATGTCTAGCTACCATAAAGTAGAAAATTTGTCAACAAATACTTAACAATATCTTTCGGTAGCCCTCACTGGGAGCCAGTTCCCATTCTAGATTATAACTGCTTACCATCTTCCACCTCATCATAACTTTATTATCTAGTGAAACTATAGTGAAAAGCCTAAGGAAACAAAAAAATCATGTCGTTATCCAACGCGGCTCGCGCTTTTCTTTTTTTACTGATTATTTTCTTACAAGCCCGATTTCAGGACAAATAAGTTTGACCATGGCTGACGCAGTCGACGTTGAACCTGAACCGATCCAACTATTATTTGCAATTAAAATTTGAAGAATATTCTTATAACATACTTTTTGAAAACTTTTCAAGGTCCTCTGATCATGGTGGAAAAATCGGGGCATTTTCGTGATATCAGGATCAGAATATCTTTAGCAATAAAAAAAATAGTGGCTTGAAAAAGAAATAACGGATCGTTTCAAGAGTCACGTCGAGAAAGGGCCGTAGCCTTAATTTAAAAAAAAAACTAATAGTAAAATTGTAAACTATTAAAAGTTTTCGAGAATTTTCTTATTATATTCCTTACAGGCATCATTCCTTCTCAAGAGTTTATTTTTTAAATGACTGCCCCAAAAAAGAAGTATTATGTTTTCAGGGTTCATGTAGGTTAGGTATGTTTATGAGTTTCTTTATCCCACCATAACTTATAAACGGCTTAACCGATTTTAATGTATGAGATATCATTAAATTTGTCTTAATAGCGCAAGTGACACTATAGGTACATAAAAATAATAATATAAAGAAACTGGTGGGTGTTAGCCGACACATTGGAAGAAAAAAAATATGTTGTTGCAAACCCATTTTGTGTCATATCAAAATAAAAGGCTCTAAAAACTCTATATTTTCTTTTTTTTTAATAAATTCTATAAGTAAGTATAATATAACTTGTAGTCTTAATTTCAATGGAACTATTAACGAAAATAAATAATTTGTAATCGAGTTTTTACCTTTTTTAATAATTTTATACTTGTTTCTGTTTAAGAATAAATCGAGTTGAATTTAGTTTTTAAGTTATTTATAAAAAAAATACGCAATGTTTTTAAGTGTATCCAAGAAAATGTTTTGTTTGGGTTATTACATGCCAATTAATTAAAATGGGAAGTTCCTGAAAGTATTTTTATATCAGACCAAAGTCAAAAAATATGTAGGTATTCCAAATAACCTAAACCCAAAAATACTATCAATTGTTATAACATTGAACTGTAGATTATGGACATAGATGATAAAGCAGTGTCTTACGTCATGGACGAAATTTTGAATTCTAAGTGTAGAAAGAGGATTCTGTAATAAATTTTTAGTACGAAATGTTTCTAATCCCTTTAACTAATCCCTCTTAAATCTGGGAATAGATTATAAGAACAACGTCTAAGGAATCGGCTAATTAATAAAATAAATTATGTAGCTGGAGGTTTTTAATAGAGTTTTTATTAAATAAGTCTATGTTATGACTGTATACAGGGTTGTTGGTAAAATGCTAAAAACCTCTTAGGGTTGACTTCTGCTAGACCTTTTTTTTTAATTATTCTATTTGTATTATATTGTGTTTGTTTGTGTATATGACGGAATAAGCACGAGGACTACCTGATGTTAAAAGTCTTTTGTGCCTGTTGTTTATTATTTCATATTTTGTATTACTTTGCTTAATGTAAACATTCAAAACTCTATTCAAAGGGAGCGCGGCACGGTCCAGTATTGCCACGGCGGGCGCTCTTAGCTCGGAGAGACTCAAAACTTACACACATCAGGTGGTCCTCGTGCTTATTCCGTCATATACACATAAACAAACACATATTTTTTTAATTACAAAGAAAAAAAATCTTCGAAAATTATATTTTTTCATCTCAAAATGTTTGTTCGGACTAGCAGAAGTCAACCTAAGAGGTTGTTAGCATTTTACCAATAACCCTGTATATCAGCACGTTTTCACTTTTCTTACCTTCTAGACATATAGGTGGTTTCCAGGTTCCATTACGCAGCTTTTTACGTTCTAATCTTGACATCTCTTTGTCAGGTATGTTAGGTTATGTTTCCAGATGTCTAAGGTGAAACCTTCTTGGTTTAGACAACCTAAAGTTTTTTCGTTACTACATTTGTTTTACAAATCGAAATTAAAAAACTTGTTTTTATTTTAAACCAAAAATGTTAGTATATGTATACATGTGCCTAATGTATAGTTATGGTTTAATGAAACCAAAATCTATTAGAGAAAAGTATTGGATGTGGAAGAATGTGCTAAACTGAGTATTGAATATTGGGAGCTGAGTATCGTACTGATAAATCTGCGTGGCAGTCCGCTATAGTCAATACCCTGGATTCAAAGAAGGTAAGTAAGGTTCAACAGTTGATTACCAAAATTTCAAAACAGCACATATTTTTTATATATAAGAAAAGGTAGGTTACATATATAGTTAACGTTTGATTTAATGGTACTTGAGAAAAATTACATATTCAATTCTAATTATAAAAAATATTGTTGTATTTTAATATTGTTATATTTGCAATAACGCCTGCTATGCAGATTACATTACAAAATTACAAATATACGATAGATTTTTTTTCCGCACATTACTTAAATTTTTGCTATCTTATATTTGTAATTTTGTAAAATATTTTTGTATGTCCACGCCGTAGTTAACTACTAACCAGCTTGTCGTGCTACAATTAACCAATTTAACCATTGTTAAATAGGTTTATTTAATAATTAATTAATTAGCCTTAGAACACAGTTAAACTTCGTCAAACATTGGACATCCCCCCGTGGGTGCGCAGTAGCTTTCTCACGTTGTCGTGAGTTGTGGCATGATGATAATTCAGCCATTTTCATCCTTAGTCCCTTTAAAATCACCGGATGGGAGAAGATTCCTTAGATTACGAAATTTTTTCCAGGCCTGCATTAAACATGTAGATATAGAAAAACCTTTATCATATTACATCTACGAATATACTTATAACTTCTTCGTAGTATTACATTATTCTTGTTAAATTACATATTAAGAAATAGAAGACGAGAAATGTTTGATTACAAAAATAGCAGTTTCAAGCCAGATAGGAAAATGAACGAAATAGTCTGCGTCAAAAATAATAAATCCAAATATTCAGAAAATATTGACAGCCCGATTGACTTCAGCCGTCGTTGTTAAGTTTAAAATTCAATACAATATTTCTGTCTTATAGTTACTGAAAATAATTTCGAGATTGTGCTTATTTATGTGTTTAGGCCTCATTACGGAATAGTTTGTATCTTTGGGTTTCCTTACCAAAGTTGTTTATTCGCTAAGCAGGCGTTTATCTCCCATGGGAGCTCCAAACGGAGATCCTTGCCAAAGTGTCACGGTGGCGATGAAATCCCGAACAGAGCCCTCAGCATGGAAGGAGCTCACACGCATGTGGTGGCAGGCGAGGGCTGCCCTGTTGCAACGGTGAACGGATTATCCTACCCCACCAGTCCCTTGCCAGTGTATGGTGAAGGTCATCCGCCCGGCCCTCCAGGGGTGGGTGAAGCAGCCGTTCGGGTCAATGACTTTCGCATTGGTGCAGGCGCTTTCCAGAAACGGATGTTTCAGAAAGGGTTTGGTAGAACTGTGAGGACATTTTGCGAATACCCTATATACCTACCCAATTGGGTAGGTATTTATGTCTAGCTACCATAAAGTAGAAAATTTGTCAACAAATACTTAACAATATCTTTCGGTAGCCCTCACTGGGAGCCAGTTCCCATTCTAGATTATAACTGCTTACCATCTTCCACCTCATCATAACTTTATTATCTAGTGAAACTATAGTGAAAAGCCTAAGGAAACAAAAAAATCATGTCGTTATCCAACGCGGCTCGCGCTTTTCTTTTTTTACTGATTATTTTCTTACAAGCCCGATTTCAGGACAAATAAGTTTGACCATGGCTGACGCAGTCGACGTTGAACCTGAACCGATCCAACTATTATTTGCAATTAAAATTTGAAGAATATTCTTATAACATACTTTTTGAAAACTTTTCAAGGTCCTCTGATCATGGTGGAAAAATCGGGGCATTTTCGTGATATCAGGATCAGAATATCTTTAGCAATAAAAAAAATAGTGGCTTGAAAAAGAAATAACGGATCGTTTCAAGAGTCACGTCGAGAAAGGGCCGTAGCCTTAATTTAAAAAAAAAACTAACAGTAAAATTGTAAACTATTAAAAGTTTTCGAGAATTTTCTTATTATATTCCTTACAGGCATCATTCCTTCTCAAGAGTTTATTTTTTAAATGACTGCCCCAAAAAAGAAGTATTATGTTTTCAGGGTTCATGTAGGTTAGGTATGTTTATGAGTTTCTTTATCCCACCATAACTTATAAACGGCTTAACCGATTTTAATGTATGAAATATCATTAAATTTGTCTTAATAGCGCAAGTGACACTATAGGTACATAAAAATAATAATATAAAGAAACTGGTGGGTGTTAGCCGACACATTGGAAGAAAAAAAATATGTTGTTGCAAACCCATTTTGTGTCATATCAAAATAAAAGGCTCTAAAAACTCTATATTTTCTTTTTTTTTAATAAATTCTATAAGTAAGTATAATATAACTTGTAGTCTTAATTTCAATGGAACTATTAACGAAAATAAATAATTGGTAATCGAGTTTTTACCTTTTTTAATAATTTTATACTTGTTTCTGTTTAAGAATAAATCGAGTTGAATTTAGTTTTTAAGTTATTTATAAAAAAAATACGCAATGTTTTTAAGTGTATCCAAGAAAATGTTTTGTTTGGGTTATTACATGCCAATTAATTAAAATGGGAAGTTCCTGAAAGTATTTTTATATCAGACCAAAGTCAAAAAATATGTAGGTATTCCAAATAACCTAAACCCAAAAATACTATCAATTGTTATAACATTGAACTGTAGATTATGGACATAGATGATAAAGTAGTGTCTTACGTCATGGACGAAATTTTAGAATTCTAAGTGTAGAAAGAGGATTCTGTAATAAATTTTTAGTACGAAATGTTTCTAATCCCTTTAACTAATCCCTCTTAAATCTGGGAATAGATTATAAGAACAACGTCTAAGGCGTCGGCTAATTAATAAAATAAATTATGTAGCTGGAGGTTTTTAATAGAGTTTTTATTAAATAAGTCTATGTTATGACTGTATACAGGGTTGTTGGTAAAATGCTAAAAACCTCTTAGGGTTGACTTCTGCTAGACCTTTTTTTTTAATTATTCTATTTGTATTATATTGTGTTTGTTTGTGTATATGACGGAATAAGCACGAGGACTACCTGATGTTAAAAGTCTTTTGTGCCTGTTGTTTATTATTTCATATTTTGTATTACTTTGCTTAATGTAAACATTCAAAACTCTATTCAAAGGGAGCGCGGCACGGTCCAGTATTGCCACGGCGGGCGCTCTTAGCTCGGAGAGACTCAAAACTTACACACATCAGGTGGTCCTCGTGCTTATTCCGTCATATACACATAAACAAACACATATTTTTTTAATTACAAAGAAAAAAAATCTTCGAAAATTATATTTTTTCATCTCAAAATGTTTGTTCGGACTAGCAGAAGTCAACCTAAGAGGTTGTTAGCATTTTACCAATAACCCTGTATATCAGCACGTTTTCACTTTTCTTACCTTCTAGACATATAGGTGGTTTCCAGGTTCCATTACGCAGCTTTTTACGTTCTAATCTTGACATCTCTTTGTCAGGTATGTTAGGTTATGTTTCCAGATGTCTAAGGTGAAACCTTCTTGGTTTAGACAACCTAAAGTTTTTTCGTTACTACATTTGTTTTACAAATCGAAATTAAAAAACTTGTTTTTATTTTAAACCAAAAATGTTAGTATATGTATACATGTGCCTAATGTATAGTTATGGTTTAATGAAACCAAAATCTATTAGAGAAAAGTATTGGATGTGGAAGAATGTGCTAAACTGAGTATTGAATATTGGGAGCTGAGTATATTTTTGTATGTAGCTGGAGGCTTTTAATAGAGTTTTTATTAAATAAGTCTATGTTATGACTGTATACAGGGTTGTTGGTAAAATGCTAAAAACCTCTTAGGGTTGACTTCTGCTAGACCTTTTTTTTTAATTATTCTATTTGTATTATATTGTGTTTGTTTGTGTATATGACGGAATAAGCACGAGGACTACCTGATGTTAAAAGTCTTTTGTGCCTGTTGTTTATTATTTCATATTTTGTATTACTTTGCTTAATGTAAACATTCAAAACTCTATTCAAAGGGAGCGCGGCACGGTCCAGTATTGCCACGGCGGGCGCTCTTAGCTCGGAGAGACTCAAAACTTACACACATCAGGTGGTCCTCGTGCTTATTCCGTCATATACACATAAACAAACACATATTTTTTTAATTACAAAGAAAAAAAATCTTCGAAAATTATATTTTTTCATCTCAAAATGTTTGTTCGGACTAGCAGAAGTCAACCTAAGAGGTTGTTAGCATTTTACCAATAACCCTGTATATCAGCACGTTTTCACTTTTCTTACCTTCTAGACATATAGGTGGTTTCCAGGTTCCATTACGCAGCTTTTTACGTTCTAATCTTGACATCTCTTTGTCAGGTATGTTAGGTTATGTTTCCAGATGTCTAAGGTGAAACCTTCTTGGTTTAGACAACCTAAAGTTTTTTCGTTACTACATTTGTTTTACAAATCGAAATTAAAAAACTTGTTTTTATTTTAAACCAAAAATGTTAGTATATGTATACATGTGCCTAATGTATAGTTATGGTTTAATGAAACCAAAATCTATTAGAGAAAAGTATTGGATGTGGAAGAATGTGCTAAACTGAGTATTGAATATTGGGAGCTGAGTATCGTACTGATAAATCTGCGTGGCAGTCCGCTATAGTCAATACCCTGGATTCAAAGAAGGTAAGTAAGGTTCAACAGTTGATTACCAAAATTTCAAAACAGCACATATTTTTTATATATAAGAAAAGGTAGGTTACATATATAGTTAACGTTTGATTTAATGGTACTTGAGAAAAATTACATATTCAATTCTAATTATAAAAAATATTGTTGTATTTTAATATTGTTATATTTGCAATAACGCCTGCTATGCAGATTACATTACAAAATTACAAATATACGATAGATTTTTTTTCCGCACATTACTTAAATTTTTGCTATCTTATATTTGTAATTTTGTAAAATATTTTTGTATGTCCACGCCGTAGTTAACTACTAACCAGGTTGTCGTGCTACAATTAACCAATTTAACCATTGTTAAATAGGTTTATTTAATAATTAATTAATTAGCCTTAGAACACAGTTAAACTTCGTCAAACATTGGACATCCCCCCGTGGGTTCCCGCCTTGCCGTGGTACGAGGGCTCTAGTAACCGTTGGACCTTGGGTGGGTCACCACGGTGAAGCGATAGGAACCCGAGCTGCAGCCGCTTCTTTGAGCTTTGGTCCTCAAGCCCATATTCAACCGGCCAACCAATGGTAAAAAGTAAGGTAAGGTGCACTGCGATACCGGTACTTCTCTCCACTATGGCCTCCGTCCCTCAGCAATGCTGGGGCTCATAAGATATCACTGCCCGCCTCACTTGCAGTGCCACCCATATAACACCGCAACTTACGGCGCTTCAACTTGTGCTTCAGGAGCAATTAAGTTGAATGAAATAAAAAGAGTTGCAGTTATTTGAAGCAGTGATGGCTCAGTGGCATTGCCTATGGATAACCATGCAGCAGGTTCATGGTTCGAATCCCGCCGCGGGCTTGAGCTTCATCGCATGGTGGAAGGGCATTTTGCAAATGCCCGCCGGGCTAGCGACCACCCTCAAGTAGAAAATCTGTCACCAAGCACCTAACGATGTGTTCCGGCAGCTGTCCTTGAGAGCCAGTAAAATTACAGGCACATGAGACTTAACAACTATGTCTCAAGGTGACGGGCGCAGTGCAATTCGTGACTTGTGACGAAATGCATCTGTTATAGGCAGACGTAAATCCACTTAACATCACGTGGGCTTCGTGCTTGATATGTCACAATAAAATTAAAAAAAAAGTTTCTTGATCTTTTGACAACTCGGCAGGGCTAAGCCCACTTCTATGATATAGACCAATAAGCATGATTAGAGGATCTAATTTAATGCTGATAAAATAATGCCGCTTTGGAGACGAGTTCTAAGATAGAAGTATATGGCAGTGAAAAAACAAACCTTACTTTACAGAAAATGATGGTTCTTCAGTGATGTCACATGAGATAACATATTGCTCCGACATGTTTTGAAAAATACTATGAGCTCATGACCCCTATGGACCCAATATCTCTACACTAAGTAGCTCAAATATGTGACCAATTCTGAGACTAGCATACTTTCGCTTGAGTTGAACCGCCGAAGTAACCGCGGCGTCAGTCCATCATATTTGTTTCAGAATAATGAAAAATTTTAAAAATAGTTTATATTATATGTTACATTTTCTATTATAAGACAATTATAATATTATGTAGAAAACAGAGCAAATGTCACTGTTCACGTAAAAGGATTCCGACATTGTCCCGATGAATAACAACGCTGATTAACAAATATACGATAGGAAAAATTAAAGTCATGTGCGGGATTCGAACCCGCGTCCATCCGCCCCTTTAGCCGGGGCATGCTCTAACCAATTGAGCTAACATGACATGACGTCATAACTCGAATATTTCCTATCGTTCATTAACCATCGTATTGGGAGGGTAATCCGCATAGCAGGCGTTATTGCAAACCTAACAATATTAAAACGCTGATTAACTCAACTATAAGTAAATTAATAATATCCGCAAATAAATTCAGCAGAAGTTAAAACAGTATCTTAATCAACTCTTCTTCTACAAGATATAATAATGGGTAGAAGGATGATATTAGAATTAGTTCTCATGATATTAGCTGCAAGGGTAACTCGACTCCAAGCGCAGTGCCAAGTTTTTGTAATCTAAGTAAGAGCTTGGAAATTGCAAATTGCGTTGCGCAAGCAGACACCTACCTAATGCAAGTACCCAACTAATTACACACCGAATCAACGGACAGAATAGATTCAAGTTATTTGTATTAAGTTTTATTTACGGTTAGGTGTCAAGGTTTTATAATATAAATAGGTATCGCGTACCCAGGCCTATAATTACCATTATGGTATGCTAGGAATAGGTTTGGACTTTGCTGTCTTTTTTGTATGTTGTCAATAATAGCCTTTCACTACATTCTCACCTGATGGAAAGTGATCATATGTGCGAAGTAAACAGGTTTGACCTAGAATTGAATGGCTCTCAAGACTGCTACCATAACACAACGTTACTAACAGGTGACAGTTTTCTAATTGGTGGCAGCTAGGAATTCGCAAAATACTTTGAAGCGCTCGTTGCGAAGTTTGCTTAGCCGTTCTTAACCGATCAGCTAAGTTGAGCAATATCTGCCGCGGTCATGACTTGGATGGGTGACCGCTAGTGACATTACTACTGAGCGCTTCTGTGCTTCGGAGGGCACGTTAAGCCGTCTGTCCCGGTTGTTGTCTTAGGATGGCAGTCGTTATAGCATGGTGGTATATTAGGGCATTTTGCGAATGCCCGCCTGGCTAGCTACCACCCTGAAGTAGAAAATCTGTCGCCAAGCACCTAACGGTATGTTCCGGCTGCTTTCCGTGAGCCAGTACTTCTAGGTTAGCCTGAACATCTTCGACCACATCATCACTTACCATCAGATGAGATAGTGCTCAAAGGCTAGCCTATCAAGTAAAAAAACATAATACCTTCGTGCAAAAACGGAGTTTTCAGGCCACCCGAAGCCATTTGACATCTATGTCAACATAGCCTACGACAACATGTGGACATGACTAAGGACGTACCTTACCAGAATCAACTGCTACTATCCGTCCCCCATCCATTTACAGACTTATATGCACTAAGGAAGGCTCGTGCCTCCATACTTTTTGAGTGTTTATACTTTATTCTTTTTTTTTGCCTTCGATAAAGGGTATATTTTATCGAAGGTAGTTGCAACTACTACAGCGTTCCCAAGCGATCATATATTACATTTTATTATTTACCTGTGTGTACCATTAGCATTTACACCCACACTAAGACGTATTGTAAATAGGCCTACCCGTGTACATCAGTATTGTACTGTAGAGTGAGGGGCGCGCCTTCGGGAAGGAATAGGTTTTTTTTATTGCTGATAGGTAAGTCTTTGACCACAATCTCACCTGATGGTAAGTGATGACGTGGTCGACGGTGTTAACAGGCTTAACCTAAAATTACTGGCTCTCAAGGACAGCTGTCGGAACACACCGTTAGGTGCTTGGCGACAGATTTTCTACTTGAGGGTCGGTAGGTCGCTAGCCAGGCGGGAATTCGCAAAATGCCATTCCACCATACGGTGAATCTCAAGCCCGCGGCGGGATTCGAACCATGGACCTGCTGCGTGGCAGTCACTGAGCCATCACTGCTTCAAGGTAGGTCTGTAGTGACTGCTGCATAACCTTGTTCATTAGTTTAGAATGAATAGGAAATACGAGCGCTACCGCTACGATCCATATTTTATTCCATTGAAGGATTTTCAATAACATTTTACTTGATCTGTTTAACGTGTTGAATTCATTTTAGTTTTACTATGACTATACTAGAATATATTCACAATATTGAAAAGAAGTTGTATAGGGTTGAAAATAGATGAATCAATCGAATTCCTAGAATCTAGTCACACATATATATATATATATATATATCTTTATATATATTTACGAATGTACGAGCAGGTATATATGAAGTCCTAATTCACAAAGAAAGTTCACGTATGTGAACCTTCTGTGAAAAAAAAGACGCGTATACTATTATATCATGGAGGAATGTAGGGGGACAGGAGTAGTAATAGTTGTCTTCATCAAGTCGGCCGTGACGTCAATGGTAAGGGTGTGGTTTAGCTTAGCGCTTGCATGTGAACCACGTTGGAAAATATCGTTACGTATAGTTCCATTTTCATTTTAATTTTCGTCAAACTCACGTCGCAAAGATGAAGTGTTGCATTTTAGCTTGCAAAAATAGTTCTGATAGAAACATTTCACATGTAAATGTTTTTAAAATATATTTTTGAATTATTTACATTACTAGGTATAGAACCAGCGTATTACTTTTCTCTATGGTATAGCGGCTCAAAAATTTCACTACTTACTACTAGATGTCGTCAGCTTTTGGAACTGATTATACCGTCGTATATGCAGAGTAAATAAGATATAACCACATATAACTACCAATTTTATGCATTGATTATTTTATTAGATTTTTTTTTTCTGACGACAAAAGCTTAGTTATTTTTACATTGTATCAATATTTTAAAAGTGCACCATCTCACGCCAAGTGACTATTCTATTTGCAGAAAAGCAGAACACGATGGAACTAGTGAGAATGATCCTAGTCCTATTCATCGCGTTCGAAGGCGGATTAACCATTATCGAACTTTTGCTGTTCACCGTATGGTTTTAGGAATAAGGTGGAGTCAGGCCAGCTTTTCACTCCGCCGCCCCCCCCCCCCCCCCCTCACGCCGCAAACTCTGGCGACACGTTTCGTCAAAGGATAATTTGTGATCGGCACCTCCTCTCCTCCTCCATCCTCCATGTATTATATTAATAGAATGTGTCCGTAACGCAGGGCCAAGAAGGGTATTGTTCGGTGACAGTTCCATTGAATTGTGTAATAGCTACCTATTCAACAAAGCCCAATGGTACTAGCGATGTAAGGCTTATCTTAGTGCCATATCTAGTGAAAACGAATTGTTTAGGGAACTATTATATTGTAAGTACATATTGTTGTCGTATGTGTTGTTGCCATAGGGAGTCATATTAGTTGAATAAAAAACATGCTTGTACGGGTGTATGTATAGGTAAAGGTGTGTAAACACCCCCATTTCGCCGATATGTTTTGCACCTAGGTATAAGGGTGAGCCCGAGCAATGAGGGCTGGCCCGGACTGCCACATTGTTAGAAAGAAAATCCCACCCAGGTCTCTTCAGTCCGTTCTTGGTAGTAAATATTCTTGCCTCGTAGCAGTATTGTGAACACTACTGTATGGGCTGAAGGGAACAGTAGCAAGTGAAATTACTGAGCAAACGAGATATAAGAACTAACGTCTCACAGTTACTTGTGCAGTGCAGTGTCATGCACAACGAGAATTGTGACACTGCAACTGTTAAAGATATAAAGAAGTTTTATTAGCCCTTCAGTAATTTTTTTTACAGGCAAGTCCAAATTACGTTTAACACATATAACTACTTAAATAATTCTAATTAGGTCTATGTAAATAATTGATAAAAGTTATAAACAGGCTCGCTAAAGGCTTGACGCTTACCATCGGCGGGCGACTTGTTCATCTCCTCACTTCATAACGGAAGCAAAAACAAGACTTGGGATTATTAAGAAACGCTTTTCGCCAATAAACGCGGCAATCTTCTACTTAAAATATAAGGTAAGAACTAAATAATATTTCACATAATGTAGTGAATTTCAAGACTTTTATATAACACTAGCTTTCCGGTCGCGATTCCGCACGCGCGTTTTTCGGTACATCCTTCCCCGGGTCTCAAACTATTTCCATACTAAAATCGTTTCAGTAGTTTTTAAGTTTCGTTGCATACAAAAATACAAATATTTCCTCTTTATAATATTAGTGTACAAGTTTATATTAAGAAAGTAAAATACCGCCTGCAAATAATTTCTTTTCGTTAAACGTTTTATCGTTCCAATGAAATTAAAACTGTAAGTTATACATATTAATAGCTCTTCATTTTGGGCCCACACGATGGGTTTGGAAGAAAAAAAAATATCTCACAATACGGCGTCTCGAATCTTACTTGCGCTCTCAACGATTATAACAATATCTGAATGAATGAATGACTTTATTTGCGACAAACACTATACATAATGGTAAAATATATAATTATTGACACATTGAAAAATAAACGAAGTGTTTGTCACAACCCTATACTAACTCAGCAAAAAGCTGGTTGGTTGCAACCAGCGCTGATCTTCCGTTAGTATAGGGAGGTGACCTCACGCACATGTAAGTCAACAGTGCGCGCTTATATAATATATATTTGCAAACAAAACCCATTTGTCCATTGAACAGACTTAAAAAAAACTATGTATATACCTACTAATTAAATTAAAAAATCTAAAATTGTCTTTCACTTATTTATTAAACCAAACATAATTTGAAAACAAAAAAAAAATAAGATAACATAAACGAACTAAATTGTAGTGGTGTCATGAAGAAGAAGTTCCTCGCTTTTTGGTTGATTAACATAAACAAATTTTTTGAGATTTCTCCTAGAAATTGAAATCGAAATGTTGGAACAACATCCCGCCACCGATAAGAAATCTTTTTTATCGGTGGCGGGATGTTGTTCCAACATTTCGATGCAGCGTAACGGAAACTTCCTCTAAAGGCGGCTGAGCAATGCCATTCAGTCGCCAACTGCCTCGAAGCTTGTCGGGAGCCTTGGGGCCCACGTCCTACCAACCACTTCAACTTGTTGCTCAGATAAGACGGCATTTTATCTCATGCATAAACATCGGTTAAGCCATTTAGAAGTTATGTTGGAATAAAGAAACTCACAAACATACATACCTACGTACACACATGAACCCTGAAGACATAACATTCCTTTTTTTGTGCAGTCGTCTTAGCGAGCGCAAAGCAACCCCGTTTCAGCTTGGGCAAAAATGCTTTCGTATGTCTATCCGGTGGATGTACGCCGGTTGTCCTCTACAGGTCAATTCCACTTTTCATAGATCCATTATAAAGAGTACATTGTGTCTAAAATAAGTGCAATAGTACATTATGGTACAAGTATGTAATGTTGGTGATTACCGCTGAGGCGCCATCGAGTCTTTAGAGAGCCGAGGACGGCTTTAAAGTTTTCTTTATTACGGAAAAAATAAAAGTTATCTTTGAAAAAAAAAATTACACACGTACAAATTGAAATTATGTATTTAAATACGAAGTTGTATGAAATGAGCAAACAATAGGAACATAAATTTATTTGTACTATCGAACACGATCTTTTTTGTATCGAGACTTTTTTTAAGAACTTCTTTTTATATCGACATAGGTTAGCGTTTGACCACACCCTGCCTGATGTTAAGCATTAATGTGGTCTAAGATAGAGCACGCTTACCTAGAAGAAACCTATTTACTCTCGATTTGAAGACACCCATATTGGACCCATCGGGAAAGACCGACAACGGTAAGGAGTTCCATTTCCTCGCAGTACGCACGAGAAAAGTGGTAGCGAAGCGTTTTGTATGAGTCCTGGGAATATCAACCATGTACGGATGGCGCCTCTCCGTATGTCTGGACGTCCGATGGAAAAAGGGGGAAGACGGAACCATGTCGTGCAGTTCTTGTGCATATTCACCGAAATGTATCCGGTAAACGACCGATAGACAAGCGACTTTACGGCGGTGCTCGAGGCTTTGCAGCCTAGACAACTCCAGAAAGTCGCTGCCTATTAACCTCTTGGCGCGTCTCTCAATCGACTCAATTTGGTATTTGGCTGAGCCATCCCAGAGGTGCTAGCAGTACTCGACACAGGACCTTACTTGCGCTTTGTACAAAGTTAGCATCTGTTCCAGTGTGAAGTTCCGTCTCACATTTGAGAGGATGCCAAGTTTCTTTGCGGCTAACTGAGCCTTTGACTCGATATGCGAGCCAAAATTTAGAGTCGACGATAGAGTGACACCAAGGAGGTGTAGGTGGTCTGTGACCGGCACGAATACATTTCGGAAAGTTGGAGACAGTTGAAATGGTCTCCTTTTAGCGGAGAACAAACACGCCTGGGGCGTGTTTGTTCTCCGCTAAAAGGAGACCATTTCAACTGTCTCCAACTTTCCGTTTAGTTTAGTTAGCGTTTGACCACACCCTGCCTGATGTTAAGCATTAATGTGGTCTAAGATAGAGCACGCTTACCTAGAAGAAACCTATTTACTCTCGATTTGAAGACACCCATATTGTACCCATCGGGAAAGACCGACAACGGTAAGGAGTTCCACTTCCTCGCAGTACGCACGAGAAAAGTGGTAGCGAAGCGTTTTGTATGAGTCCTGGGAATATCAACCATGTACGGATGGCGCCTCTCCGTTTGTCTGGACGTCCGATGGAAAAAGGGGGAAGACGGAACCATGTCGTGCAGTTCTTGTGCATATTCACCGAAATGTATCCGGTAAACGACCGATAGACAAGCGACTTTACGGCGGTGCTCGAGGCTTTGCAGCCTAGACAACTCCAGAAAGTCGCTGCCTATTAACCTCTTGGCGCGTCTCTCAATCGACTCAATTTGGTATTTGGCTGAGCCATCCCAGAGGTGCTAGCAGTACTCGACACAGGACCTTACTTGCGCTTTGTACAAAGTTAGCATCTGTTCCAGTGTGAAGTTCCGTCTCACTTTTGAGAGGATGCCAAGTTTCTTTGCGGCTAACTGAGCCTTTGACTCGATATGCGAGCCAAAATTTAGAGTCGACGATAGAGTGACACCAAGGAGGTGTAGGTGGTCTGTGACCGGCACGAATACATTTCGGAAAGTTGGAGACAGTTGAAATGGTCTCCTTTTAGCGGAGAACAAACACGCCTGGGTCTTATTGGCATTGAACTTGACCAGGTTGGCATCACCCTAGTCGAAGACTGCCTGGGATAAGTTCAAGCGTTCTTCCATAGCTTCTCTGAGTCTCTGGATTTCTGGCTCACTGGTTCGTTCGGTAGATGTATAGCTCTCTACAACCGTGCTGTCATCTGCATACCAAAAGGCACCGGGCTTTAGCAGATCGTTGATATGCAGCAGGAAGAGCGTTGCAGAAAGCACCCCTGGGGAACACTGGCATTGATACCCATTTGATCACAGACGAGCAGCCGTTAACGACTACTCGTAATGATCCCTCAGGAAGTCCGATATCCACACACAAAACCAGTAGGCAGGCCGTATGCGGGAAGCTTGCTAATAAGGGCGCCATGCCAGACCCTGTCAAAGGCCTTAGGTAGTCCAGGGAGACGGCAAGCGCTTCCCCTTGTTTCTCAATGGCTTCACTCCAGATATACATGACATACGTTAGTAGATCCCCAGTGGACCGACTTCGGCGGAACCCGTACTGATGTTCACTGAGGAGATCATTCGCTTCTAGGTATGCCAGGAGCCAGCAGTTGAGAACACGCACCATACTCTTACAGAGTATAGACGTGATAGAGATTGGTCTATAGTTAGCAGGGTCGAAACGGCTACCTTTTTTAGGCACGGGTTACACGTTAGCAAGCTTCCATGATTTGGGCACTTAACCCGTCTCAAGAAACAGCCGTAAAAGGAGTGTTAGTACAGGAGACAACTCAGGCGCACAAGTTTTAACACTATTGCAGATATACCATCAGGACCACTGGCTTTATTCACGTCCAGATTGCATAGTGTCTTACGAACATCCTTTTGGCGAATGTGTATGTAATTCATGACAATTTCGCTTCATATAGGTAGAATTGGAGGAGTCGCAGTACCAGCATCAAGACGTGAAGACTCCGCAAACAGAGAAGCAAACAGGTTTGCTTTCTCTTCAGCGGTGTGAGCCAGCGTTCAATTAGGTTTCTGCAATGGAGGCAGTGAGGGGCGGTAGAAGTTCGATTCAACCGATTTAGGGACCAAAACGCTTTACTACCCGTAGGGTATTAAGGAAGCTTGTTACCTATTCGGCCAATGTGGTCAAAACTTTACTACCTTCTGTAAGACCTTTTTGCTGGATTTGGCAGCGTTGTTAAAAGCTCTCTTCTTTACGTGAATATCCTTTGCCTTGTGAGCATCAACAAAGGCTAAGTATGCTTGATGTTTTAACACCTCAGCGCGTCTACATTCAAGACTGAACTATGGCCTAGCTTTGTCGGACAGTGGTACGTCAGAGAATGGAATTAAGTATTCCATTGCTAAACGCAACACGGGTCTGTATCTGTTACGGCATTTGCACAGGCGTTAAGATCACCAGAAGAGAAGCATACAGGCTGCCACGGATAAGACGCGAAGAAATACCGCATCCAAGAACAATGGAACTGAATCAATAATATAGAAAAAATATCTATAACTCCCTTGTGAATAATAGCAATGAAACAGTCACAGTTTGTTGTCATTACGTGCCTAATTGCGGTGAAAATAGAACCACTTTATGAGCAAGTGTGTTGAAAAACTTTTTATCGCACATCAAATATACATTAAAATAATCTAATAGTCTAATGGTACCTACTAAGAATATTTGTAATTTTGTAATACATTAAAATATTCTTAGTAGGTGCTATTAGACAATGGTAGTACAATGGCGGGTTTTATTATATTAGCTATTTATTCTGTTCGACTCTTCTGTTCAGACAACCTGTGCCTGGACAGTATCAACATTTCAAGATACACGATACAAACAAGGAATAAAAATATCAGACATGAACTTACTGAATAAATACTTAAGAAACTTATTTTTATTTTGATTTCCAATTAGCTGGTGAACCGGGTCACTGTGTACTGTAACGGTAACCCTTTAACCCTACAGATGTTTTGCAGTGTCAGCTCCGTGCCGACAGCGCCGTGGCCGTGCCGTTGCATTCTGTCAGGCGTTTACTGAAATTGTTTTCATGAAATTAAAAAGTCAGCGCTAACAAACTTGATTCTATGAATAAATTAAGCCCGCTAACAGCTGTATGCACTTGTTATTTACCTACCCGTTTTACATTGACGTGACTAGTAACATCAAAGGAGCTCGGAGTTCGGACTAAATAAAGGATCAAGTCTATTAACAATAACGTTCAAAAGTGAAGCTTGAATTTGTCTCCCCAAATTTGTTTATTACATTGTGACCATAAATAAACTCATATAATTAACAGTTGTTATATTTTAATGCTTTTGTACTTTAATATTTAACAACAATTTATTTTACTATACATTTACGATTCCTCTGCACATTATTACATTTGAAAACACTAAATTGTCATGATTTTTCTGACAATAAAATTACATACAGATTGCAGACTACCCACACTAAGAAAAAGATAAATAAGAATTAGATCGCATGCTTAGCGAGATATAACAATAATATACTGAACTACCCTTACGGCCGTGGCTCCGCCCGCGCGTACTTCGGTTATCGCGCAAAACCATTAACCTCTTTTTGCGCAGTTGAATAATAACTATCCTTCCCCGGGTCTCAAACTATTTCCATACCAAATTTCATCAAAGCCGGGTTTTCATCAGTAGTTTTTAAGTTTATTCGTTGCATACAAATATAAAAATACAAATATTTCCTCTTTTTCAAATGAGTGAAGATGTATGAAATATATCACAGGCATATTATGTTACAATAAACTCTTAAAGGCAACCAGTCTTTCTGATGCTAACTATTTAATCACTCTCAATCCCGGAAAAGAACATTATGGAAACTACTGTCACGAATAATCACTGTTAAAAAATGTGAAGGATAGTGTAATAGTCTAATCTATTGAGAGCCCTTTTATTTTACACAAATTAGCGAGTGAGTAGGGAGATTAGTAATGTCACGCGTTGGTAGATTTATGGGCCCGGGTGGTGGCGGGCCGTAATCCTGACCGAGTGAGCGTCTGAAGCCCGTTGTATGCCATAAGCTGCCATGGTTCCCTTCCTCTGCTACTTTTGTCTGGTGTCTATATCTTAAAATTAAGTAAGGTACCTCTTAATAATTAAAATATGATGAAATCATATTTTAATTAGCCACCTATAACTAAATGTTTCTCATAAATTTTCTCAATAATTCTCAGCGCGCTATTTCATAATATCGTCATACGATTTCGGTATTTTTGTTTTGATTTAGGCGATAAAAGGTGTTCCAGTACTTATTTAGCCTCTTCTCTAATGAAATCAGGCGTAAAATCCATATCTGAATCAGATGAACTCATTGTGTTAATCATACAAATCTCTGATTTACGGAAGTAATAAACAAGACTCTACAACTCGAAAAAACCAATGAAGATCGGATTGCTGTTATCCCGCCATTTATTTTTCACTGACTATTTTTCTAGAGATTTATTTAGCCATTAATTCTTATTATCATGATTGAAAAAATGTTAAATATTTTGCCAACACTATGTTATTTAAAAGAATACATAAAAGTCAATTTTATTTAAGTCAAATAAAAAATATATTTATTATTAGATACTTACTTAACTTTATGTTATTTCAATTTTACATCGATCTTTAATTTTTATCATAAAATAGATAATTCTTTTATGATAAGTGGATTAGCTGTAATGTCACGACAGGTATTTTTTTTTGCAGTTCTACGTGTAATCATATTTTCGGAAGGTGTTTCAGGTGTTCGTTGCATATAGGTTCTACAAGATTCTGCTCGAGAATCCCTCTCTTCCGCTCGCCTCACCTGCATACGTTTCTCGCGTGGAATTATATTTTATTTAGGCCTCTTACATTGGTAACAACTAACAACATTATAAAAAGTAATAATGTTCTATCGTGCACCACCCGTATGGTGTCAGGCAGTAAGTAATTCTGACTGAATAAGCGTCTGGCGCCTGGTACCCTAAACAACCGTAGTAATTATGTATGGCTAGGTACCCCCTAGTATACTACATGTTTGATAATAGTTTGAATTGTACCTATTAACATCGATAAAATTGGTCATTTTTCTATGCTATTGAGAATATTATGTCGAGTACCTGTACTTATACTAGCAATAGGTATCCGTTTTATCATTTACTCATTTAGAGCTTTATATCAAGATGGATAATGAAAATGGATGTTGTGACGTAGATTCCGGATAGGTCCTTTAACAGTGTCTGTTAACACCGTTTGTATTTTTTGTAACAAAATTGGCACACGTGCGTTACTATAACTGGAGAGTATATAAGTAGTTAATATTAGTAAATAAAAAAATATCCAATATATTCCTATCAATATGATTATCCAATACGTACAAAGCGAAGCGAGGTCTTATGATTGTACCTATTATTACGTATGTCTGTTGGATGAATACTTTCAAATGCATGATCTGATGTTCTTGTACCTACTAGTTTATTTTCTATTCATTTCAATGCTTTAAATTAATAGTACATTGCTAGCCTAGGGGAGAAAGCGTACTTATTTAGTCCCTCCTTGTGCTTTTCATTACGAATAAAAGGAAAGTAAAAATACAAATATGAATTAGCTATAGAAATGATGAGTGAATTTTATATTACATAAATCAACAAAACTTGATGTGATATTTATTTAAAGTGTATGGTAAAATTAGAGCAATTAGTTATTGTTAGTGAAAGGTTTTTTCCGGGTATGTTTATATTTGATATTTTCTGGGAAACTTGAGTTTTTACAGTATCCAGGGATTAATGTTGTGTTGCTAGCCTAGGAGTGAATGTTGGGACATTGATATTTGTCTATTTTCTTCAGTAACATTTTTAGATGGCACTGGATATTCTTTTAAAGTGCTTGGTTATATAGAGTTCAGATTTATCATTTCTGTTATTTCGTGTGATATCTTAGTTTAATTTTCCACTGACTCTTCTATGTAGCCTTCAGCTACTTTACTCGACTTCCAACCTCCATGCTTTTTAATGTCAGTTAAATCGGCACCAGATCAGCTAGCAAAGTTGCCAATGTTCTGCGCAAACCATAACTCGAATATAGTTTTGAGTTTGGCAAATTAAGATAGGCTAGCTATGTTTATGAATTCTACAAATCTTTTTAGTCAATTACTTGCCGCAGACACTTCCCTCTATGATATTAATTAGTGTATAAAATATACTTAGAAAGTTACAATTTCATACAAATTTCATCAGGCGCTTGGTTTAAGAAATTTTCTACCTCTCGAGAAGAGAAAATTGTGTTTTTTTAAATTAAATCCATCAGATTGCCTTTTAAGAAACGATATTAGTCTCTTGGAATCATTAACATGTATATTGTGTTTAGTATTTAATGTTGTATTTAACATAGAATACACGATCCATAATGTTGAAGATTTGTAAGTCTGATAATTCGTTGAAATATATAAACTAAATGTTTTTGATAACGATTTCACTTTTTTCTCAGCGCGCCATTTCATAACTTTTGACAACTTTTTTTTTTTTATTATGTCGTATAATCTTTGTTTTGATTTAGACGATAATAGGTTTCCACTACTGATTTTAGCGAGGTTTTCTAAAGTAAAATCTTAAACGTAGCGAGAAATTTATTGTACACTGCTGCATACTACTCGTAGCTGCGTTCGAGTCTTATTTAAGTCAAAGTCAAAATCGTTTATCCAATTTAGGCGTCTACGACGCTCTTATGAAGGTCAATTACAAATTTTAGTATTGAACTATTGTACATTGTACTGCCACGTTCAGCAAATAAATTGTATAGAGCCACTGCGAGAAGAACGGGCAAGAAACTCGGGGCCATTCTTTTAAACATCTTTTAACAATGTGTTACATACCTACTATATAATAGAGTTATTACAATATTTGTTTAAATTATGTAGGTGACAGGCAATAGCTTGGCAGAGGCAGAATTGTCCAGGCATTTTTGTCGTTTAAGTAATCAGAAACTGTGTATTAGGATTATTTAATCTATATGTTTTTCACGTGCAACTTGAATTTCCCTTCTGTGACCGTTGTAATATAACTGGGAACTTTATTATTAAACCGTACACAATTACCTAAGGAGGACCTCTTATTTGTCTTTGCTAATCTAAAACCTGGCACCGCTATTTTATCTTTATTCCTAGTATTGTAATCGTGATTGTCACTGTTTAATTTAAATTTATTCAATTTTTACGAACATACATAATATTTTCAAATATATACAGACTTGGTAAAGTTAAAATATCAATTTCATTAAAAAGATCCTTCAGAGATTAAAAATAAAATAAATGTTATGTATTCTCTCAATCACTAATGTATGAAATATAAACTTTTTATGAACCTATACTTACCACATCTAAATTTGTACTCAACAATTTAGTTTGTTCTGAATTCAAAATATATGGAGTCTGTAGACTAATTATTATAGAGGATCCCAAGCCACAAGATAGTTCTTTACTATTGTCCTTAGTGTAATATTGTTTTTTTTTTTATTGGAACCTTCGTGATTTGTTGGACCACAATCGACCCATGTGAGTAAATTCCAAGCCTGTGGTTTATTCCTCATTGCCTTCTTATTCATTTATTCAATTACTTAGTTTTGTTTTTTTTTCAAAGAAAGCGGTTAAAAAGGCCGCAAGCGGTTAGCGTATGCGGGTCAAGCAACATGATTTTAAGTTCACGTATAATTGGCATAAACAATGTCCTTTTTAAATTTTTTTACGTGCTGTTTACGCGGGTGACTTCACGGGCTGAAGCTTGTTTTGATATATATGTAATAAAATGCTATAGTAATAATTACTCACTTATTTGAAAGAATATATCGAGAAAAACCTATATAGCTATTACTTATTCATGTCCGAACATACTATATTGATAAGGTAAAATTACTAGGTAAAAGAGTTCGTCGTGGCGTAGGTATACCTAGTATAGAATAAATCACTTTTGTACCTTTCTACACACTTAGTATCTATTTGTGACTAATCTGCCTTCCTCCACACCTTGAACATCCAAGAAAAAATCAAAAACATAATTTTTCCCTAAGAATTCCAGCTAACATAAGCCCGCATTCTCAGAAAATGTTCCGAAAGAAAGAGCGTTTGATTGAGCGTTTACAAAGCCGAGCTAAGAACAAAGCCATCACATATCCGAGAGAAATAAAATATCTAGTCGGTTACCTGATAGCCTAGATTATAGAGATTTTCGTGCCATTCTCAATACAGGAAACTGGAGACGAAGAGTTTAACAATTCGAATCTGTGGCCATAGATTTTCATTGAACTAGTTTAAGGAACAGTTCGGTGCGCATTGTGGGCGAAGCTATCACAGAGCTATTGTCGTGTACATACACTGATGTATATAGAACACCAATATGGAGTGGTTAGATTTATGAGTAGATACATCGAGCCGCACGGCCGTGGCTCTTACAACATCGTGTTCGATACACAGAAACACAATGGTGCCACGTGGAAGGATCCAATAACCTGTGCGCTACCGAGAACTACCAAATCATATTTTACAAGAGCTTCGCAATAAAACTTTATCACCACGCCGTATTGGAATAGAGATACTTCTCTTTTGTGAACGGTCCCTATTCTATTCTGTAATGAAAATACTGCCCTGCTCGTATATTTCAATGTTATATTTAGGTTGTTGGTAATGTGTTTTTGGTTGGAAGTAAGCAATACCAGCCCTATACATCGCAAGCCGATAATCTAAACTCAGGAAGCATCTGCGTTTTATAACAATCGTTTATGGATAAATTGCCTCGTTTAAGCAAAACATCGAGGTAGTTGCCGAAACTCGACTTCTAAATCCGAGCAGGCTTTGTACAGTTTATTTTCTATAGGTACTCGTATCCTAACTTCTTATGTTTATGCATACCTATTTATTTGGAGCTCAATCCTTTAGACCGTTCAAAGTTCCGTTTTTCGCAAACAAGAAAAATTTTATTCTCAAGGAGGTTTGGCATCAGGACGCTAAATCTTTAAAATATGTGAATATTATTACAAAATTACAAATATACGATAGGATTTTTTCTTTTTTTTTTTAAGTCGTGTGCGCGATTTATGTGAATATTAATTGTGAAGACAATTACACAGTATTCTGTCGTTTCTGGTACCGATCTAATCTCAGAGAGAGATAAGTGTAGTGGAGTACGCATGAATGGTTTAGGTCGTACTTAGAAAATCGTAAGCAATACGTAGAGATTGAAAATTATGACTGGCACACCGGATTTATTAACGTAGCGAGATCAACCCCCACCCTAATAAATCATTCCATCCCCCAAGGTAGCGTCCTTGGATGTATCCTATTTTTAATTTACATAAATGACCTCCCAAAATCAATAAATGAAACATGTGTACTCTTTGCCGACGACATTTCTATCTTGACATCCTGTATAGACACTCATAATTTGAATAATTTGAATAATAATCTAACTGACATACTTAATAATATAATTAATTGGATGACTGACCATAACCTTGACCTTAATTTTCCAAAAACTAAAATTATGCAATTTAGACCCTACCAAAAAGACCCCCTTGACATTAACTTTGTATATAATAATAATCGATTGGAATCCATTGACGCGGCAACACTATTAGGCCTAGAACTAGATTCGTATTTAAATTGGAAATCGCATATTCAAAAAATTAAAACAAAATTATCAAGTTTTGTATATGCACTAAGAGAGCTACGACGAGCTACAGACGCTAACACAGCCTTAACAGCGTACTTCGCGTATGCATACTCCTGGTTCAGATATGGGATTATACTGTGGGGAAATAGTTCAATGATAGAAGATCTTTTTATACTACAAAAAAAATGCATCCGTATCCTTGCCAACATCAAAACCCCCAATATTAGTAAACCATACTTTCATAAACCATTTTTTATAAAATATAAAATTTTAACCATCTCGTCCATATACATATTAGAGACTTGTAAATTCGTCAAAAAATACCCCTTCTTTTTTAAAAAGGAAACTGATATGCCACGTAGGTCCCCAACAAGATATCAACACAATTTAGTGATGACGAAATCTAGAATAAAAATGCATAGCTCCAGCCCAAATTCAATGGCCATTAAAATATTTAACAAATTACCAGTTGGATTAAAAGAAGAAGAAAATGAACATACATTTGAAATAAGTCTAAAAAACCTATTAATTAAAAAATCATATTATTCTCTTGACGAATTCCTTAAAGAATAATGTAGTATATTAATGATTGGAAATAGACCGGCCCACTCCTTACCAACATTGCTACACCCAAATAGGGTAATTATGTGATACCTATAACCTTGTGTTTATTTAAGATCTGCATGTACAACCACATAATTCTGCAATAAAATATTTGATTTGATTTGATTTGAGTGATTATTTATATAGTTTGCCTATGTTGTATACGTTGAAGAAAATTTTAGGAAATACTAAATTTATTTCGTTTGGGTGATAGATGGACGTGTAATGGAATATAAGTATCACATAATCTTTAATGAAATGAAATGAAATGAAATTGTTTTTATTCCAGATTTGCATCCATAAAATTATATAAATTAATACAAATTATTAACACTAAAACTATTAAAACCATTTAATTCATTAATAAATTAAGATACCTTTGTGGAGAGAACAATAAAGAATATTGTAGGTATTGTATCCTTTTGGTATCTTTGTTTCAGAAATGTGACATTCTGATGATTTGCTTAAAACGCAGTAAAAATATTAACTTCTTACTAATTATATGTTTATTATTTATATATAGAGTGCTACACCTAATACACCTAATAACTAAAGTCACCTAATGATGTAATGTGTCTATTAGGTTAAACTAAATAAGTAAAATAATATACTGAGTTCCATTGAAGTTGAATAGTTACGGAGTAGGGTATTCAAAACAACACAAGCCGACACCAACCCGTGCGGTGATTGTGTAACAGTAAATATTGTTAGAATATTTAGAGACGGGTGGTGCCAGACAAGACCAAACTAAATGTATACACGTACTAACTCCTTTTTTAGGGTTTCTAAGCAAAACGGAGACCTATTATTGTCAATCACCTGTATGTCTTCCGTCTGTATGTCAAGTTATTCATTTACAAATCTGCGATATGCTGTGTAGAACGCTGATCTGAAATTATTTTCCAGAGAAGTTTGCATACAAGAAAGGGAGGCTGAAATTAATATACTTTTGTCAGTTGTAGGCCTTTATTATCAAAATACTACGAACAATGTACAGTACAGCTACAGTACAAGTACAGTTACTACAGCTACTACAATAAAAGCACTTAGACAACCTATAAGTCATTGCAGACTGACAGGCAGTCCTAAAATGACATACTGTCGGTAAAATAAAAGTCAGTAGTTATGTAGATACCAAGACGTATTTCTTATATTTTTTTTCCATAAAATTAAATAAATTTTTGGTCCAATGAAAAGTTGCCAGTTTTAGACCCGGTATGTATAATATTATGTCTTATTTATGTGCACAATTTACACCAATTTTTAAATATATTTCAAGCTGTGATAAATCATGCATTGCGAAACGGAGCGCTACAGAGATTGACCCAAATCGCACTTTTTTATGTTATAGTGATGAAACCACCTGATGTTAAGCGGACTAACCTCTGCCTAGAACCGATGCATTTCATCACAAGTGACGAATTCCACTCCGCCCGTCACCTTGAGACATAGTTGTTAAGTCTCATGTGCCTGTGATTTCACTGGCTCTCAAGGACTGCTGCCGGAACACACCGTTAGGTGCTTGGTGACAGATTTTATACTTTAGGATGGTAGCTTGTCAGGCGGGCAGTCCCAAAAAGCCCTTCCACTATGCGGTGCAGCTCAAGCCAGCGGTGGAGATCGAACCAGGGACCTGCGGCACGGCAGTCCATAGCTATTACCGTTCGGCCGTCATTGCTTCGTGCGCTTGGCCAGTTATTACAACAAAGATTGCAATTTATGTTAAATACGTAAGTTATCTTATGATTGAACATTTTCTATGAATAGTTAAAAAAATACTAAATACTTTTACCAGATGTTAATAATATGACCCTTGATGAAGACATGGAAGACGTCTACATGGCCATCACCTATCTGGTCGCAGATATGGTATTATGAATTATAGTTAGGTACGTGTACGAGCAGTGACTTAATCAAACAGGTTGCCTACTCGTTACAGTAGATTCATATAACTAGTAACTATATTATATAAACAGCAAACAAACACAAACACACTCACAAACATTTTCTCAAACAAACGAAGCAAAATAAAAAGAAACAAATGTAAAACTATAAATATATTTAACAAAAATAATTTAATTATTTTAAGCTAGGTACATTCAATGTCTCCACAATTTGATTGTAGATGTAATTTGCAATAAGCAAGTCAATAGCCGCGACCGCTTGAGTTTTAAGAAATAAATAATTGCTATGAAATAAAGGGATGACTCAATCGATGACGTATTTGGTGACGTAGTACAAAAAAATAAGGCAAAGCCGCTCGGAACACCTTTAATGTCCTTTTTTATATCCGTATTTTTTGTGATGTTCATGCTCGCCTTTCTTGCCATGATCGTGGTGATGTTTGTGATGAGAGTCGTGACCGCCAGACGATTTATGCCCCTTGTGGTCATGATGGTGACCTCCCTTTTCGTGATGACCTTTCTCTCCATGTTCATGGTGGTGATGGCCACCGTGATGATGACCCTTGTGGTAGCTCCCACCTTTCTTATGGCCGTGTTCCTCGTGGAACCCACCGTGTTTCTCTTCGTGGCCGGAGTCACCTTCTTCGTCAAAGAACTTTTTGTCTTTCTTGAACTCATCGAGCTTGTGAATTTCATGGTGTCCTTTCGTGGAATGGCCTTTATTGTAGTGTCCTTTTTCAGCGTATTTGTGACCTTTCTCTCCCTTTTCTCCCTTATGGTGTTCGTCGTAATGGCCATCTTCGTGGTGGTGATCTTTTTTATGCCCACCGTGGTCGTCGTATTCTCCTTTATGATGTTCTTCATCATGGTGGCCCTTTTTTCCTTTTTCATGATGATGATGTCCTTTGTAACCTTTGTGCCCGTCTTCTTTATGATCGTGATGATGTTCTGCATGGTGTTCTTTGCCTCCTCCCTTTTTGTGTTCATGGTTGTGATGTTCCGCCTTCTTATGTCCAGTAGCCGCGAGTTCCTGGTCATTTAGTTTAGGATTATCTTCCTCATGACGAACGGAAGGAAGACGGCGCGTTTCAACTAGTACGAGGAATGTCAAAATTCCTAAAATAAGAACTGGTCTCATGTTACGTGAAAGTGGTTGTAACAGTGTAGCGTTGCAGTGTACTATCGTCCTAAAATTGGCAACATCATTGATGGTGCAGCAGCTTTATATAAAGAGTTGAGTAAGGTGTGGTAATTGTCACGTCTTGCTGTCAAACTCAGCGTCGCGGTGCGGCGGCGGCGGCGCGTTGCGACAAGCCCTCACTCGAACATTCTATATAACTTCTCAATAATGAAACCTGGAAAATAATATTTTATATAGTCTAAAAATGAAAGAAGTAGACGTAAATCTGAAACGATCCTTTTCAAATTGATGAAGAAAACTTCCTACAACACTTAAGGCGAATAAAATAAATAGTTTCCATCGCCGCTTTTAAAATACGTACATAGACACACGTGCGTGACGAGACGTGACACACCTAGACGTGTTTGTCGTTTAATTGGCGTGTTCTATTAATAACACCCCCACAAAAGCTTGCACGTGTAATAACCGGGCTTCTAGTAGTATGTGGCTGCCCATATCATTGGATTCTGTGGTTCACCGCGCCGCCTCAAGACTCACCCACTTGTTGCTCGGGAATGCGTCCGAACCACATTTGGGTCACTTGGTACTAACAACTCATAAATTAAAATGATAAATCCCAAGTGTCAATTAGACACTCGCTGTATAGCTCGGTGAAAACTGGCCAGCTGAATTTAAACTAAACCCTATCATTAGGGTCATGTCCATATGGCAGCCGGCCAAGAGCACGCTGCAATTTCTTGTCACTTACGGTCGACGACGTTCGTATCTGATCCGTGAAATTTGTATTACTTCATTACGCAGCGGACAAGTATTTACATAACAATAAAAGTGCAAAGCTTGCATTACATTACTTACTGACTCGTAACCATTATTCATATCAAAAATATAAGAACCTATAGATAGTAGATATATCGTATAGTTTTTAGTTCTTTTGGATTTTTTTTTATTCCTGTTTCAACTAACAAGTAAAATATATATGTTCAGATCATTTTAAGGAAGTTAAAGTCTCGGTAACTAATATAAAAAAATACTATTAGCGATAAGAAAAGTTAATTGTTTATCAGTCTCGTTCGTTTTGTCTGTTGATTAAAAAATCTATGTCTAATTCAGAAAAATATATATATCAGTATGAGTGAGTCGAAGGTATCTTAATTTATTGAGGTACAGTTTTTCAATTGTTGCTATGCATCATAAATGTATACATAACCAATTTAAAAATCACGGAAGATGATTTTTGAAGAGAAAAGTTAATTTGTTTTAAATTTATATGGTAAACATTTTAACAGCTATGACCATAATGAACTGGGAAGTAAAAAATAATAGTAGGTAATTTATGTTCTTATGTGCTGGATGATTTCACATACACAAAAAAAAATTCTAAAAGTTTTTTTTTACCTGTAATTTTACCGGCTAACCTCATCGGACAATCACGAACACAGCATAACATAGCATACCTGGAGGTATAATTAACGGACAAGGCGTTAGAACTATATGAAGCAGTGATGGATCAGTGGCATTAGCAATGGACTGCCGCGCAGCAGGTCCATGGCTCGAATCCCACTGGAGCTTGAGCGTCACCGCACGGTGGAAGAGCATTTTGCGAATGTCCGCCTGGCTCGCGAACACCCTCAACTAGAAAATCTGTCGCCAAGCATCTAACGTTGTGTTCCGGCAGCTGTCTTTGAGAGCCAGTAAGTAATTCTAGGTTAAGCCTATTAACACCTTCGACCACATCATCACATACCACCAGGTGAGATTGTGGTCAAAGGCTTACATAATATTAAGCATTAAAAAATACCGTAACTATGAAACATGCCACCAATAAATAGGATTTGCCAAAATCGCTTGGCAGGCTTCTTTAAAGTCTCAGTATTAGTTATCTGAAAATTCTGCTGAAGGCAATGCTGCCCACGGTCGTGTATTTTCCCTAAGTTGCCTTCAACGACTCCCATGAAAGAAGAAAACGAATTCCAGCTCAACTATGTATAAATATGGGTAAAATCTATATGGGCAATATACACGAGCACTTATCAGTTCAGTGATTAAAATCACTGAACTCACATTATCATGTCCGACTTCCACAAGTTACTTCATACTTTCACAGCATTGGAAGTCAGTTCCGTTTTTAAAACAGTTTTTTTTTATTCTTGTTATTGATTCATATTGTTTACATATACTCGCCTAAAATACTCATCGAAAGGAGTTCCGATTACCATTCAATCAACCAGGTCTGCAAATATATTACAGTATTACTTTAGAACTTAAAATCTACGCTACCGAATTTAATAAAACTTAAATAAGAACACATTACCCAAAAAAAAGTATCAAAATCAGTTTATAGCCGACTAATCACGTAACAAAAATACAGTCGAAAACCTACTCGATTTTTGGAAGTCGGTTAAAAATCCGTTCTTTTCGAAGTGGCTCTATACTATTTTTGCTGAACGCAGCAGTAGAATATTTTAATTGTAATTTTTTTGTATATTACTTTCATAAGAGCGTCGTTTACGCTTAAATTTAATAAAGGATTTCGACTTTGACTTTGATCATTTATTTACAGATAATGAGCGATATTGATAGTATTACTATAATGCGTAGCAGCACCCTTCCAAACAGTTTTTTTTTATGCCTGGTAGGTTAGCCTTTGACCACTATCTCACCTGCTGGTAAGTGATGATGTGGTCGAATATGTTGTTCAGGCTAACCTAGAATTACTGGCTCTTAAGGACAGCTGCCGGAATACACCGTTAGGTGCTTGGCGACAGATTTTCTGCTTGAGGGTGGTAGCTAGCCAGGCGGGCATTCGCAAAATGCCCTACCACCATGCTATAACGACTGCCATTCTAAGACAACAACCGGGACCGACGCGACGGCTTAACGTGCCCTACGAAGCATGGTAGTCGACGAAGTTTTAAGGTTTTAACCCATAATATAAGCTATAAATATAGGTAGGTACATATTATCACGCTAGGTTTTCAAAGGGGTAGGCAGAGGCTTCTAATCTAGCGGTTGGCCACGTGAGAAGTATATAATGTTGTTCTAAAATATGTACCTGGAATATTGTAAGTCTATGCCTAAACGCGCTGCGATGTTCCAGTAACCAACAGGGTTTTATGAATGCTATGCTTAAGACCCTAATCTAATTGTAAGTAGTATTCTGCAACAATGTAATGTACCATTAAAAGGAAAAAAAGCCGTAAACAAAAAATAAACAGTTTTAAATTGTATCAGTAGGTAAGAACATAATGCATACCAAACGGTAAAATTAGTCTAAGGGTAATTATCGGCTTGAATTAGTTATAGGGCAATTAACTACAATCGATATCTAAGAGCAAATACCTAAAGGAAAATATATGAAAACGACGATAATCGTTCAACACATCAACAGCCATAATTATCCACTGTTGAATAAAGCCTCAACAAAAAAAAAGCCTAAGTACAAATCTGCTATGCTACGTGCTCCCGCATTCAGAGACGTTTGTATTAATCCCTACACTTGGCAGGCGTCTTGGGGATTGCAGTTTAAGATAGCAGTTCGCCAGGAGGCGCTACTGTCCTACTTCTAGTATTTTTTCTTTCGTCGCCTCTTATGACTGCCACACATGGAATATATGTATGTGTATGTGTGTCAGCCTCAGATTAGAAAAACAATTATTTCCTATCTGAGGTGACGATCTAGCGTATTAATACTAGCTACGAGTGTCGTACTAAAGGGAAGAAACAAAAATATATTAGTAATTAAAAAATTCATAACTATTCCCGCTCGGCCATCATTGCTTTATTTAATTAACCAACATAGACAGTTATGGAATTCGCACCATGAATTATATTATGTTAACTCTTCAAGTTATGTTGGTAAATAATAATATGTTGTAGTATAAATACATAAATCAATAAAAATTTACTCATATGTTATAATTTTGAGTTAATTTCTTTTTGAAGTAATTTTTTTATTCGTTTTAATTTCTTAATCTTTTGTTTTAAGTGAAAACTAGAGTATTTTTTAAGTGAAAACTGGAGTATTTGTTTGTAATAATTAAGTTGTTTTCTCTTTAACACCATACCCGTGGCTCATAAAGTATCAATAAGACAGGCCTAACTCATTTTTTTTTTTTTTTATTTCAGCAAACTGGACTGTACACTTACTTAACAAACTAGGAAGAAAATAACAATATGAACATGCTGTTAAATGCACGTCCTTCTCGAGATGAACACTACATGCTTTATACACTTAATATTATGTCATTGCATTACTCCATAAGATTTTTTTAATTTTATTTGGGCGTACAGCTTTCATTACAAACAGGTTTGATAACTTAATTAATAAAAGCCATTAACAAGCCTCCACCGATATAAAAAGTAATTTACACAAGTTTAAGTTAATGTAAGCTTATAAAAAAATTACAATCCGATTAATAATTTTGGAGAATCGGGAGGAGAAGCATACATACAAACGTATGTAGAGAAGCATACATACAAACATAGACACCAACAAACACACATACACCTATAAAAATTGTAAATTTGTTTGGAACCTCCAGTAGAGTACCATATTTTATGTGAATATATTATTGTAGTTACCTACCTCTATATTACCTCATACATGCGTGTCAAATTGATAACTTTTTTTTTTAAGTCGGTTAAAAAGTATGTAGACTAAAAGTTAACATTAATATATTTTTTCTAACAACACTAAATACAACATAATGCCAATTCTAAGCAAACGAAAAGAATAATTTGCAGCAACATCTCACTTTTGAGATGTCAATGGGCCACCCATGGAATATGGAATATATATTTATTTGCTGAACGTGGCAGTACAATGTAGAATATTTCAATACTAAAATTTGTAATTGACTTTCATAAGAGCGTTGTAATCGCCTAAATTGAATAAATGATTGACTTTGACTCTGATAGTCATGATTCTTAATTCGGCAGATGTGACAAAAATATTGAACTAATATTATAAATGCGAAAGTTTGTGAGTGAGGATGTGGGGACGTATGTATGTATGTTTGTTACTCCTTCTGCTGAGACGGCTGACCTGATTTGGATGAAACTAGCATATATATAGTTTAGGCCCTGGATTAACGACATTGGTTACTTTTTGCCATTATCGTCTACACTATTCAACATTGTTTACGTTGGTAAAACCACGAGAAAGTGAACCGAAGCTAGTGAATAGCATATTGAAGTTTTCTGTAGCTCATAACTTCCGGCAACACCGGCAAAAATCAATACGAGTAGCTTAGACTTCTCTTTTATTTTAGCTCTGTATAAAAAATCTAGTAAAAATATCCAGTGATAAAGGTGAAGACGACAGAAATGTTTAATGATCCAGTCTCTATCTCTCCCAGACTGTTACCGTAAACGAACTTTCCATTATGGAAAAGTACAAAAACTGTCAAGTCTATGACTAAATTAGTGCTTCTACCTAGTTTCCAGCATTTATAATCAATAAAATGCAATGCAGCCTTTAGGTGCAACAGTAATTTCTGCATACTAATTGTATTGTGGGTGCATCTATTCAATGTTAAGATCTACACTTTATAAATATATACCATATTAGTATAGAAATGATTAAAAATGAAAGGACGTAAACGGTCGAATAAAATGGCGCCATTTCAAAACCTCTGATGTCTCAAATATCAACATTTAAATAATATAGTGACTTTTTATTATGTATTTTGTTATTGCAATAACGCTTGCTCTACGAATTACATTATAATCTGTAGAGCAAGCATTATTACATTACAGTCATGTGCGGGAATGTAATTTTTCCTCTCGTAAATTTGTAATTTTGTAAAAAAAGTTGGAAACAGAATCAGTATTGAAATTAAACAGTTACAGTCACGATTACGACACGAGGAATAAATATAACATAACGGTGCTAGGTTTTAGATTAGCAAAGACAAATAGAAGGTTCTTCATAGGTAATTCTGTACAGGCGAAGTTTTGAACCTTTTGTAAAAAAAATATATATAATGTGATATATGTAATGTAATATGATATCTATAATACAAGGTACTATACTCAATAGCTATCTTTTATTTTCTCATACAAGGTGTGAAAGGTATTCACCTGGGGAATAAAGCTGTCTTCGTCTTCGTCGAGCTCGTAACCCTCACTACACTCAAGATTTTGTACGGAAGGATTTGGCAAAACTATAAATATTATATGAAAAGGGACTATTAAATGGCCAGGAAGAAGAATTAACAATACTGACACTGCAATTAGAAACAAATTTATATATGTCAATAATGATGTCTATAAGTAATCAGACTAAACGGGCTTATTTAGACACTTTTTAAAACAGATACTTTTCGCCTGTGTTTTGGTGTCATGTGATCAAAAGCAAGCCTTTTACCATATATCAGGTATAGATTCATACTCCAGATTGCTACTTAAATGTGCATATGTCTGATAAACCCAATATATATATATATATATAAAGTCTAATAGTGGGGGATCTGTCGCGAGCACTTTTTCACACCTCAATATATGTATTGGTTAAGGATAATTATATCTCGGAATCATTCCTATGCCTAAGAATGCCGGAATCTCGTGGTAGAAAACATGATTGTCTGTTTCGGTACAATTCTTATTCGATTCAAACAACAAAAATATCAATGCTGTGCACCGTGCACAGCATTGATATTTTTGTTGTTCACTAGCGGTGCACGGGCGAACGTCACGAAATTGACACGACCGCGCTTGCATTCTCAAAACCAGCTATAAATTCTCGTCTTGCATGTTGCTTCATCACCAAAAGTAGTTTGAAGCCGGATAAGCATCGGCTAAGCTGTAAAATTACAATTAATTTTGAATCGTATCACTGATTTAATCCGTAGTAATGGAGAAGCAATTTTTAAAATAATGGCACAATTTCTAAAACAATTGACAGAAATAATCCGTTTTCTGCAGGCAAAGAGTTATATTTTCAATTATAGTAAATACTTTTATAATATTATCTATATACGTGGCCAGTACCGGATACATAGCGAGCCCCATCCAGATCAGAAGTAGAAGTATGTATACCTACATATTATATATACTTCTTCTCCTAATCTAATATGAACTTCGCTCCTAATCTCTGGGAGCTCTGTAATCATATTTATTTTCGGAAGAAGTTGCCGGCTATTATATAGCTAATATATATTAGGTCCTTACATATGAAATTGGCGTTTTGTATGGGAGGAACAAAAAGTCGAATATTTTTTAATATAATATATTTAATTAATCAAAGTATGAACCATTATTTTCTATGCACTTTTGCCATCTCATAGGTAGTTCATTGATCCCTTTACTAAAAAAACCAGTCGGACGGGAATCAATAAAATCTTTGAAGGCGATTTGGACTGCCCCATCGGAGTTGAATTTTTTCCCTTGCAAGAAGTTATCCAAATTTCGAAAAAAATGGTAATCTGTTGGAGCAAGGTCCGGGGAGTACGGAGGATGTCTTAGACTTTCCAATTGAAGCTCTTCTAATTTAGTAGCCGTCTGTAGCGCAGTGTGTGGTCTAGCGTTGTCGTGAAGCAGCAGTGGCGTGGAGCGATTGACCAGCCTAGGTTGTTTAGCCGCTAGCTTTTCCATCATGGTTTGCAATTCCTGACAATAGACATCAGCCGTTATAGTCTGGCCAGATTTGAAAAAACTGTAATGAACAATACCGGCACTAGTCCACCAAACGCTTACAAGTAACTTTTTTGGGGTTAATTTTCGCTTGGGGCAGGATTTGGCTGGCTGGCCAGGATCTAACCATTGCGCTGAGCGCTTCCGATTATCGTAAAGAACCCATTTTTCATCACAGGTAATGATTCGGTTTAAAATACCTTCATTATTGTGCCGGTTTAGTAATGTAACGCAGCAGTCGACGCGCGTTTGCCGGTTTGTTTCAGTCAATTCGTGAGGTACCCACCTTTCAAGCTTTTTAATCTTCCCAATTTGCTTCAAGTGAATTAAAACAGTTTTATCACTAACATCGCAGCCTGCAGCTAACTCGGACGTGGTTTGCGATGGATCCGCTTCCACAATAGCCTTCAACTCTTCATTATCAACTTGAGTCTCAGGCCGTCCACGGGGCTTGTTCTGCAGGTCGAAATTTCCAGAACGAAAACGTTGGAACCAAAAACGAACTGTGTTTTCTTTTGCAACACGACCGCCATACACATCATTCACCCTTCGAGTTGTTTCCGCAGCACTAGTGCCACGGCGGAACTCGTACTCGTGAATAATGCGATATTTAAGGTTTTCCATTTTGTAAAATGAGTGACGCAAACAGAAAAAACAGAAGAAAAAAAACAAATGAATGACGATCATCGAAGCACAAATACATGAGTCTATAGCTGTACAAATTTGAATTTGGAATTCCTCACCAAAGAGGAGAAATTCGTGATTAAAGTGGCCAGTACGAAAAACGCCAATTTCATATGTAAGGACCTAATATAAGTACCCACTATGAAATAAGTTACCACTGTCTGAAGGCTGCATTGAGTCTGTTTATAACGTAAGTATTTGCATAGATAAACTGTTAAGAAATAAGAGCAAAACTTTGAATATGAAAACAAAGTTTGCACTTGACTGGTTTATTACAGCAAGCTAAGAAGCACCTTTCAAAGTTATATTACCTAGACCGTATAAGTAATTTAACGATCCACGTATTCACGTATCAAATATGTTCTGCGATGAACTGAACTGTGTCAATTGAAGCGCTCGTAGCGAAGTTTGCTTAGCTGTTATTAACCTATCAGCAAATCCGCCGCGGTCATGACTTGGATTGGCAGGTGACCGCTAGTGACATTACTACTGAGCGCCTCCGTGCTTCGGAGGGCACGGTAAGTCGTCGGTCCCGGTTGTAATCTCAGGAAGGCAGTCGTTATATCATGGTGGTAGGGCATTTTGCAAATGCCTGCCTGGCTAGCTACCACCCTCAAGTAGAAAACTGTCGCCAAGCACCTAACCTGAACATCTTCGACCACATCATCTCTTACTATCAGGTGATATAGTGGTCAAAGCTAAACTATCAAGCATAAAAAAAATAATGAGTTTCGTGGAAAATAATGAGTTTTTAAGTGGAACATTTAAAACTTTAGCTTTAAAACTGATTAATTACTTTTAGGTGGTTATCATTAGCAGGGCCGTGATGTCCAATGCCACCATAAATAACTTGATATTAATTATAAACTTACTCTGAAGGATGTTTTTGTATTTATAAAGTTGGAGTTAACATTTTTAAATTGTTGATTTGTACAGTTATTTCGGTTTGTACATAATAAAATGATCTGAATGAATAAAGACGTATTGAAATGTACATGAAATAGTTAGTAAATTTAGTTTAATCTAAAAAAATAGAAGCAATTTCATAGAAGTATCCTCTGGAGCATATTCATCGTGAGACAATTACCTATCCCACCCGTAGGGGCAACAATTTCTCGAGAGGTTTGTGAAAGATTTACCTAAAAACCGTAATTGTGTAAACATAAGATCCAATAAAAGATAACGACCAATGTTTTAATAGCACGGCTCACTCTCCGTAGATAAGTAAATATGATTAAAGCATTTTTTTTTAATTTACAACCGACGTATTACACCTCGTCTTTTACCCTTTGTCGAATGAACTTAGCAACTTATTTGAATAATTTGGAATTATCTACTGATAACCTTTCATACGGTTATCCAATTAAAGAAGCCACAACGAGTACAATAACATGAAAATCTGCCGTTCAGAGTTAGTAATTTTAGGTTTATCATATCATCACTTACTAAGTGAGATTGTGGTCAAAAGCTAACCTAGGAGTAATAAAAAGTTAGTAACTAAGTATTTAAGAATGCCTAGCTACCGACCTATATCATTCGGTATGAAACCTATTCATATATAGAACACAGGTAACAGTTGGGACAGAAAAGCTTGTGCACTTATACTTAAAACTTAAAGACTGCTTAGAAGAAGGTAAAACTATTTTACCCATATATCATCACAGTTCCACCTTACATACGTAGTTTAGAAAAATCTCTTACGCCTGATTAGCGAATAAGCTCTTAAAATCTCTTATGCCTGGTGATAACCAGTATAGGTATTTCTTGAGCTAAAATGCTCTTATTTGGGCTTAACTAAATTATCATATGCAAAATCTCCTCCATCTACGGTGTGCAAGATAATAATTCTGCGCGATTTTTAAAGAATGTCTTCTCGTACATTCTTCTAATCTTATCGTTTTTTCTGAATTTCTCTCTCATCTCATTCTCGACTACAAATATTTAGTGAGTATGCAGACATATTGTGGATCGCAGCAAAATATGAACGAATATAAGTGCTACGCCTTTTCAATAACCGCTGCAGCTCACATTGCTACGTAGACACATCTAAACTCACTCAGCATGGTATATATGCGTATGTATATATTATAACTTATGTTGGTCTTGTAACCGATCTGAAAATGTCGGTTAACTTAATAATTAAAAATTTCACTAAATATTAATTTGAATCGGCGCGCCATCTGTAGGCAAACGACCGAACGTCTATCTAAATTCCATATGAAGTTAGAAAAGACCTATAAAGCGATAAGCTTAAATACCTTTGCCGAGCGCTGAGGTAGTTCAACGACTCGCCAATAGGGGTCGCGTATACAATCAACAATGATACTCTCGTTCTTATAATACCGTCTTCTTCTTCCCGTATCTCCGGTCAATTCGACTTTTATATTGACAGTTAAAACAAATGTCAATCCAGTCTGTCAGAAAATACCATGATGGTGGTTTTTGAGTTCCGCTAGAGGAACGTTGCATTTTAAATATTTTCAAAATCAAGTGCAGTCATTGGCTTTGCGACGACAACGGTTTGAGGCCTTTTGCATTACCATATATGGTAGCGAAATGCGCCTCGAACATCCGCCCAATTTGATGTCTTTCCTTGAAGAGGAATCGGCATCACTTCGCCACCAGCCACCGACTGTTCAACTCGAATTAAATCTCTACGTTTGAAAGTTGTTACTAAGACTTAATTAAAATATAACATTAATCTTCAGAATCCCCAGACACTGGGGTTCAAGTACAAGGCTGAAGTTCAAGTACAAGGCAGAACTTCGAGTACGAGGCTGACCTATTAGCAGGACACAACCGCTGAACTCCGGCCGTCCTCTGACCTCCAGCACCGACCGCGGCCAAAACGTCTCTACAGCACCTAGCTGGGACAATTCTACCGGCGCGGCGGTGTGGAGCCGAGCCCTGCACGGCAGACCTGCTGCTGAGCATCAACTCGGATACTAGCGGACCGGAGCTAAGTCCTTAACAAGGAAGCTTGCCAAAAATTGCCATACCTGTCTGAGATCCACGACCCTTTCTCTTGATTATACTTTATACTGTACTCTCTCTTCTTTCTTTTATGCTCCCTTCTACCCTGAGTAGGTAGGTAGGTGACATTGGCGCCCATACAAATTAGGATCAGACAGGTTGGTTTGGCAAACTTTCTTGGGTGTGGCTCTGCCATACTTGCTTTGTAATTTTTATACTGTGTCTTATTGTGTTCCTTTTGTGTGTGTTATTTATAAGTTGTGACAAGCCCTGTGCTGGCCCGGGGCCTGCGAATAAGCCAGCTGTAGCACTGCATGTCGTAAGAGGCGACTAAAAGGCACGGGTTATACCCAAGTGGTAAGAAATCCACTCATTGCTTCTTCTAAGCACTATATATACCCTAATAATTCTAATTACTGCATAATATCTGACAAGCCCTGTGCTGGCCCGGGGCCTGAGAATAAGCCGGCTGCAGCTCTGCATGTCGTAAGAGGCGACTAAAAGGCACGGGTTATACCCAGGTGGTAGGAAATCCACCCATTATCGTCTTCAACGAACTTGTTTTTTTTTCTAAAATTAAATTTTAGTTTTTTTTTACAATCTTGCAATTTTAATTAATTTTTCTTAAATAATATCTAATATTCTGTTTCATAACCTCTCTTCAGCTTATAAATAGCACACACCTCAATTTTAATTCTACCCACGTGTTTTTTTCATCTGGAAAAAATTGTACCCTCTAAAATATTTTTTTATTTGACCTTGTATGACACTGTTGTCATTAGGTATATAGGTCAAGTATACTTTCACTACTTCAAACATGAGTCTACAACTTAACTTTTTATCTATGCAAATAGCTGGATTTGCATATGAAGTGGCACTACCTAATAACTTATTATTATTTTCTATAAACTTGCAACGGAGAATACCATTCTCCAAAGTTCAACTGAACTCTAAATTTTTCAAATGTCGTTTTAAATCTTATCTTTTACTGCTATTCTATGAACTTATTGATATGCATAGGCTACACTTATGACATATCAAAGTTCTTTTAGTTAATACTTATCTCAGTATTAACTTCTTTTATTTTTAACGACGGACTATATGAAAAATGTTCAACTGAATATCTAAAATTCAACTAAATTGAATTAAATATATTATAGAAATCTACATTAATACTATGACTTACTATCACAATAATATAAATAATAGGTTTTCTGAAAAACTTGTCACTAAAAACTTAAAATGTCACATTTATACTTAATTGACTTTTCTTGTATATGACTTAACTGAAAAATTTTTTTTTGATCCTTAGTTTTTGCCTGCATAATATACTGCTCTTGGCATATCTAAGATTTTAAATTAAGTAATTACATATACTAGTAATTATTTCACTTTCTTAACAATTGCAAATCTTTGTACTGAATAACTTGTTGTCGACTTAAAATATATAGAAATTCTCAAATAAAACCAAATTCATACTATGAATTAATTTATTAAAGCTTTAAATATGCAATCTTACAGCTGGAACGCATATTCTATGTATCTTGGATAACTGAAATATATTGGTGGATGAAGCCAAGCTCATAGAGTGCAACTTTTTAGTAATCTCTTAAAATATTCTTATCTATATAGGAAAAATAAATCCTTATATACAACTAATCTTATAGGTAACAGTATTTTATATACTTCTTGTATTCTAATAACTTGTGATCCTTGCTTATATTGATCATTGTTTGTATCTTATATACAGTGATGGCATGGGATGTATTATAACTTAACTGCAATGCATGCAATGTACTACAGACTATACATCTTAACTTATTTACTGAATTAATTTGGCTTCCTTAAATGCTCTTTGTCACTCTCCACTTTCAGGGGAATAGTGTTATAACATGCTAAAATCATTCTTTTACGTGCCGGATGGTGATTCTTCAAGTGGAGTGCGGTTGTGCAGACACTTTGAAAACGGGCCTATGTACTGAGCGGTGGATAGCTCACTAAACAGGCCATTGTCTGGAGCGGGTTACAGACTCTTAAAGGAAGCCTAATGTGGAGTTTCCTTTTGTTTGGCTTCTCTGTCTTAAAATTTAATTTGGCTTAGGCAATTATGGAACTTATATTTAAAAAAGTTATCCATGAATGTTTACTATAAGTGCTTAACTTGACTATGTTCTGGTGTGTTGTTCATGCCTGTAATGTGGCTGGCTGTTCATGGAGGTTGACTTCTGCAGCCTACAGGTTCCATTCCTCTCAATATATTGCTGTCAATAGTCGTTTCTTGGGATATCTGGTCCAAGCGATGGAGGGGAATTCTAGGAGGTACTTGGGTGTGTATCTGCACATAGACATGGTTAATAACTTAAGATCATATGCTGGAGTTTCTGTAGCTTATATAAGATGCTCAAGGTTGGGTCTTAAGTGAGGTATTTTTTTTTCTTAGAACTGCTCAAGGCTAGTGAATTTTTTTTTCTAGTAAAAAAATTCTTTCTTGGGTGGGGAGATATGTAACCGATCTGAAAATGTCGCTTAACTTAATAATTAAAAATTTCACTAAATATTAATTTGAATCGGCGCGCCATCTGTAGGCAAACGACCGAACGTCTATCTAAATTCCATATGAAGTTAGAAAAGACCTATAAAGCGATAAGCTTAAATACCTTTGCCGAGCGCTGAGGTAGTTCAACGACTCGCCAATAGGGGTCGCGTATACAATCAACAATGATACTCTCGTTCTTATAATACCGTCTTCTTCTTCCCGTATCTCCGGTCAATTCGACTTTTATATTGACAGTTAAAACAAATGTCAATCCAGTCTGTCAGAAAATACCATGATGGTGGTTTTTGAGTTCCGCTAGAGGAACGTTGCATTTTAAATATTTTCAAAATCAAGTGCAGTCATTGGCTTTGCGACGACAACGGTTTTGAGGCCTTTTGCATTACCATATATGGTAGCGAAATGCGCCTCGAACATCCGCCCAATTTGATGTCTTTCCTTGAAGAGGAATCGGCATCACTTCGCCACCAGCCACCGACTGTTCAACTCGAATTAAATCTCTACGTTTGAAAGTTGTTACTAAGACTTAATTAAAATATAACATTAATCTTCAGAATCCCCAGACACTGGGGTTCAAGTACAAGGCTGAAGTTCAAGTACAAGGCTGAAGTTCAAGTACAAGGCAGAACTTCGAGTACGAGGCTGACCTATTAGCAGGACACAACCGCTGAACTCCGGCCGTCCTCTGACCTCCAGCACCGACCGCGGCCAAAACGTCTCTACAGCACCTAGCTGGGACAATTCTACCGGCGCGGCGGTGTGGAGCCGAGCCCTGCACGGCAGACCTGCTGCTGAGCATCAACTCGGATACTAGCGGACCGGAGCTAAGTCCTTAACAAGGAAGCTTGCCAAAAATTGCCATACCTGTCTGAGATCCACGACCCTTTCTCTTGATTATACTTTATACTGTACTCTCTCTTCTTTCTTTTATGCTCCCTTCTACCCTGAGTAGGTAGGTAGGTGACAGTCTCTTAGTCGAAAATAGAAAAGTGCGACGCGACCTTGCCTCGTGCTCCCTAAACATTACCTTGAAATTATTAAATTATTTACAATGGCATGATAAATTAGTATTAATTTAATTATAGGTGCTTATAATCATATTAATTAAAAACTCTTTAATAAATATGCTAACTAATAACAAAATAATGAATAATTCGTTATTATTTATGGTTCATGCATCTTTCGGTGGATTCGTTTCTGATTTTCTGATTTCTTGCCCACATTTTCTATCAGTGTTCCGAGCAACCCATACTATTGAGAAACTTTATCAATTTCAGCGGCTACAAGTATTTTCTATAGGAAACGGTTGATTGCAGTCACGACTAATTCGCTGGCCACTATGTAGGCCAATCTCGGGCAGCGCTCTAGTTTCTCAACGCGAGTTACTTATCAAGCCGGGAGCCGTTGCCAACTGTCCACCGCCAACAATTTTATGTAACTTTGTTGTCGAAACGTGCTGTGAAATTGATAAGTTTGTTTGTACTTGAATTTAATTGTTATCGTAGGTCATATTTCGCCTGCAGCCGTCGTCGGCCCGTCCATGATAACGTCCGGTAGTGCCGCGTTATTGGAGCACTTTTAATTTTTGGCAAACCGTTATGTGACACTTTTTGCAGAGATTTTATACATCTGCAAACTTTATTTTGTAGTAAATTTGCATTGTTCCAAATCATTCTCTTTATATATATATATATTATGTTATTATGACGGAACAAGCACGAGGCCCACCTGATGTTAAGCGGTATCCTCTGCCTATAATAGATGCATTTCATCACAAGTGACGAACTGCACTGCGCCCATGACCTTGAGACATACTTGTTCAGTCTCATTTTGCCTGTAATTTCACTGGCTCTCAAGGACTGCTGCCGGAACACACCGTTAGATGCTTGGCGACAGATTCTACTTGAGGGTGGTCGCTAGCCAGGCGAGCATTCGCAAAATGCCCTTCCACCATGCGGTGAAGCTCAAGCCCGTAACGGGATTCGAACCATCGACCTGCTGCGCGGCAGTCCATAGGCAATGCTACTAAGCCATCACTTCTTCAAAAATATGATGCTTATATACATGATATGATTAATACATTTTGTAAAGAGAACATTTACAAAACAAGTATTCAACTAACTATAGGGTTCTTTGCAATGGAATAAAAAACAATAATATATATATAATTTTTTAATAACAAAAATCACAGTCAACAACTTAATACGAACCTTATTCTTAGCTTAATATGTTAAACCTAGGTAAAGGCTGCATTGGGGAAAAGGGTATTCTAGGTGGGAAGTTTTAGTGACCCTTCTTGTGTCCCCAGTGCTTGTGGTGTTCATGACCTCCCTTGTCTCCATGATCATGATGATGATGGTGATGTTCATGGTGGCCGCCATCTTCATGGTGTCCTTTGTGATCGTGATGGTGCCCGCCCTTCTCGTGGTGTCCCTTCTTGCCGTGCTCGTGTTCGTGGTGTCCACCGTGCTTGTGTCCCTTGTGGAACTCTCCGCCCTTCTTGTGTCCGTGCTCCTCGTGGTGGCCTCCGTGGTGCTCGTGATGACCGCCCTCGTGGTGTTTGTCATGGAAGTGTTTCTCTTTCTTGAACTCGTCATGCTTGTGAACGCCATGATGACCCTTGGTCGAGTGACCCTTATGGTAATGGCCCTCCTCGTGGTGACCGTGGCCCTTGTGTCCTTTTTCGCCGTGATGATGCTCATGGTGGTGGCCATCATCGTGGTGATGATGTTTCTTATGTCCGCCGTGTTCGTCATGGTGTCCTTTGTGGCCCTCATGATGGTGGTGTCCTTTCTTGCCATGTTCGTGGTGGTGGTGTCCCTTGTACCCTTTGTGTCCCTTGTCACCGTGGTCATGATGGTGATGCGCGTGGTGCTCGTGGCCACCGCCCTTGTCCCACTTGCCACCGTGGCCGGTTGCGGCTACCTCCAAGTCAGCGTCCCGTTTCTCCCGGGTGGTGCGGCAACTGACGGCTGCCAGCGCGGCGAGGCCCACGCAGCACAATAGTATCACCCTCATACTTCCAATGGATAGCTGATACTGGCGATCGAATATGACTGATAACATTACCGTTGCTCCTCAAGTTTTTATACTGATTGTCTGTTTAGTCTGCGTAGTACAAAAATTGTGTAAAGCCCCCAAGGTTGCTCTGTGTACCCGAGACGTGGCTGTTCGTTGCGGCACCCTGTCGGTGTCTCAATATGAAATCCAGCAAGTGATACTGCAATAGAAAAAGAAAAGTCGGATACATAGGTACCATAACTGCAAACAAATTATGTACTTACTTACCGTTTTTTTATGTAGCGTGCTATTTACTTTCACGTATAAGCTTGCGCCCGAGCTTTCAGCCCGCGCGTAGAATTTATTTAAATCGTGATTAATCGTGAGGTACAATTTAGTAAAATTAGGACCATTTTGTGTCAATCTAGAATAAGATATACCTACCTACATCAAAATCCGTTCATATGGTATGGAGATGAATATTGAGGATCACACACTTATGAATTTACTATAATATCAGTATGAAGTAAGATTAGCAGCACATAGTTGTTTCGACTGTTGTAGGCTGGCACGAGTGGGCATTATCTCAGATCATCCGGAGATAATCCAAAACCTGATTTCGGGCATATTGTAGACATATACTAAATGCCTAAGTATTCTACGAGTACCTGCAAACAAAAAACCATCAGGGTAGAAAGACTGCAAACTCATATCTATCTTTATGTTACCAGTATTCGGGACGACAGGGACGATAAGAGAAGATTCATCAACTTCGCTGTTTTTTATCTTAGCATTTTTGAAGCTTTTTTGTTTGTAGGAGTAAATATACAGGCTGACCCAGAGCTAGTATTGAGGTAACTACTTTAATTATTGTATACAGGAAATTTACCTAAATGAACTCTAGCATTAGAAATATCATGAAAAATAAAAATTATGAACTTTCGGAATACGGTCGAAAGAGTAAATTCCTTACAATAAACTTTATATGAACTTATCATAACAGCTTAAGTAAGAGGATAATTACACAAGAACAGCTCAAAATGCCAATCCCCAAACTAGAGCTGTTTAGGAATAGCTGCACCTACGAGTACATGATGCCGCTCATTTACAATGCGATCCCAAAAACTATAATAGAGTTACAAAATAATAAATTCTTCTCGTAATTCAAAAAGTGGTTGGTTAACCAAAGTTTCCATAGAGTTATGGATTTCCCGCAGAAAACTTCTATTCGTTACTACACACTTACTACGTTAAATAATTGAATTGTAATGAAGTATTAACTAGACCAGGGCTTCCTAAACTTTAAAAATATTACAGAACACCAGCCAAATACCTGTTATTTTATGGAACCCCATATAACATTATCAACACTAATATTTATATAAGATTAATTTATTTTAAGAAGTATGTAATATAACTGAACACATTAATCTTAACTTAAAGTTTTAATGTGAAGAATGGAACTGTTTCACTGCTAATTGTTTTAAAAATAAGAGCCTATTTGGCTATTTCAGGTTAATTATATAAAATAACTAAGTAATGAGTTCTTCTCATCACATATTTTTGGTTAGTTCAAAATAATGTTTGTAACCATAGTATTATGTCATAGCTAATAATTAATACTTTAGGCGGAACCCTGATTAGCATTCTACGGAAACCACTTTGGGAATCCCTTAACTGTAACAGCCGACTCGTCCACTGCTGAACACAGCCTCCGCTATAATAACTACCCCCTTAATAGCGGAGGCTGTGCCATAATCCCCACGTTTGGCAGGTGGCTTGGGGATCGCAGTGTAAGATGGCAGTTCTTTAGAAGGTGCTGCTGCCCACCTTCTAGTACTTATTTCAAGTTATCTAAAATTAATGATTAAAACCAGGAAGTACCCAAGACGTTACATTTTTTTAAGTAAGAATTATATATTAGGTTTTAATAAAAAAAAAATTAGAAATACGCATGCTCTGCGGATTACTTTACAAAATTACGAGAGGAATACGAATATATATTAGGTATTGAAATTGTGTCAATTGTTTACTATATGTATATTGTATAAAAGCATTGTTTAATCAAATATGTTTTCAGCAAGTAAATACGTAAAATGTACAGTTATAGCGCCTTTTCCTTATTCTGTGGTTGAAATAACGGTGTCATATATTATATTACCTTTAGCGACCTTTGATGGCTGCACCTTCAACAAATAATGTAGTCAGTTTGTATTTAATTAAATGTATCAGTTTGTATTTTCTATTTAATTAAGTATATAGATACTTAATCAAATAGTAACTCAACATAGATATATATATATATATATATATATGGACCTACTCTTTGATTAAGTATATCACTTTTGAATGATTTACACTGCACATTGATATGCATATATTCATGCCATAATTTCGTTACTATAATAGTAAGTTTATTGTCTTTATAATTGCTTTAACGCCAGTTACAATGTTACAATGAAAGGAAAATATAATTGAACCACGAGCGGTATTTGAACCGAAGTGGATTTGTTTCTCAGAACTGATTTGTCCTGAAATCGACTTCGCTACCAATTATTGAGTTAGTTTGAAGTCGTTTCAATTAGTCAGTACAATTAGAAGCTTGTAACGGAAAATAAAATAATATATGAATTAAACATAGTTTTAATGCTTAATGCGCGCAGATGCACGTGGTAGCTACGACCTTTTGTATTCAAAAAGTAGTAAAATTAGAGTAAATAACACTTTTCACACGATTGCGCTTGTTTGATTTTAAAATTTTCAACACGAATTTGTTGAGGAATGGGTCACATTTTAGCGTTTTAATTTTCTTATAATTTCTTATACTAGGTTTTACGACAAGGTTTGGGAATCGTACCGGCTCCCAACCTGCACCGGCTTATGTAGTAGCTACGGACCTCCCCATTTAAGCGTTAGTAGGTAAGACGAGAAAATCAATTTTGCATAGGAGGAGTTGCAAAATAATTTGAAAACAGCTGCATTTAATTTTATTTTGTTTATTAATTATTATAAGTAAGTAAGTTAATTTAGGCACGAATCTGTTGCCTAAACGTCAGTACATAGTATATATTTCACAGTACAGGCTGCACGACTATGGAATGCTTTACCACTAGAAATTAGACGTGCCAAATCTATTGGAATTTTTAAAATAATGGTAAAAAATCACTACTTATCCAGTATATAACATTGTAATTATTTGTTTATATTTTGGGTAATATATGTAGATGCATTTTCAAGTAATTTGTTATATATGTGTTATTTAAAGGTATGTTATTTATGTATGTATAACGTTAGTATACATATATATATATATATATATATATATATAATATATTTATTATGTATATATGAAGGTATTTATTTATTTATTTATCATCATTTATTACGTATTAGATTTATGTATCTGAATTTAATTATTTAATTTATTGTTCACCACCGTCTACCTTTTCCCTTATTTCTGTCCATCCAAAGGTTGTCTGGTAGAAATCGCTACATAGCGATAAGACCGCCCATTGTACTGCCATAGGATAATTAGTCTTAATCAGTGTAATTTACTTTTACTTGGTAAACAATAAAGAATTTTTGTATTTTGTATTGTATAATTTTCCAAATCCAAACAATGACCTACTGCAGAAGTGTTTACGTTTAAAATGATCAAAATCAGGGAATCGACCCCTGTACATATATGGGCGATGTGAATTGATCAATAAACAAACTTAGTTTTTACGGGCGCTGAGCCTTTATTGTCTAATAAAATAAACATACAATTTTTTCAGGCAGATCTAATTAAACTCGCTAAGATTAAACTCAACTCTCTACAGTACTGAACAACTCTGATCGTGGGTTCATATCCGTGTAATTAATTTTTAGGGTTCCGTACCCAAAGGGTAAAACGGACCCTATTAATGAGACTTCGCTGTCCGTCCGTCTATCACCAGGCAGTATATCAAGAACGGTGATAGCTAGACAGTTGAAATTTTCACAGACGATGTTTATCTATTGCCGCTATAACAACAAATACTAAAAATAAAATAACATAAATATTAAGGGGGCTCCCATACAACAAACTGGATTTTTTAATCGTTTCTTGCTCGATACTAATAACGGTGACAAGTAGACGCTTTCACTGTTCACAGATATTTAGTTTTATATTCTCTTTAAATATAATTAATTAAAATTTTGAAGCAGTGATGGCTTAGTGGCATTGGCTATGGACTGCCGCGCAGCAGGTCCATGGTTCGAATCCCGCCCAGAGCTTGAGTTTCACCGCATGGTGGAAGGGCATTTTGCGAATGCCCACCTGGCTAACGACCACCCTCAAGTAGAAAATCTGTCGCCAAGCACCTAAAAGTGTGTTCCGGCAGCAGTCCTTGAGAGCCAGTGAAATAACAGGCAAAAATGAGACTTAACAGGTATGTCTCAAGGTGATGGGCGCAGTGCAGTTCGTCACTTGTGATGACATGCATCTGTTATGGGCAGAGGATACCGCTTAACATCAGGTGGGCCTCAAGCTTGTTACTTAACAACAACAAAAAAAAAATATGGGGCTCCCATATAATAAAAGAGGTTTTCGCCGTACCTACCCCACACTGCAAAAAGCGTCTGTAACTTGTAAGATTATAGGTTACAGATAATGGTACGGAACCCTTCGTGCGAAAAGCGTCTGTAACTTGCAAGATTAGGTTACAGATAATGGTACGGAACCCTTCGTGTGCGAGTCCCACTCGCACTTGGCCAAGTTTTCCCCTATTGTTGTTATATTGAAAAAGACCTCCCGACAGTATGCCGGGCAGAATTCTACTTGAAGTTATTTTTAATGATAATAAGTGATAAGTCGGACATATCGATCGCCTGTTGGTAAGCGTCACGCCTGTCCATTACAGTTGCTGTGTCACTGTTCTCGTCTTGCTTGATATTGCACTGTGTGATACCTAACCAGGCGCGACCTAAAAAAATGTTTCTTGTATAACTAACAAGACTATGGTATGGTATTTGTTTAGAATGTTTGAGTTTTTGTTATGTTTATCTAGCCTCTACTTATATACAACCTTTTATAATTTTCATGAGGATTTTAGAATGGCAAAATATGGAACCACTATATTTTATAAAATCATTATGTCTACTCTATATTTATCGCATCTCATTTTATTTTATTTCGCCTGAAATTTAATTTAAGTAAGTAAATCTTTTTCAATATGATACGATATGTTATTTATTTTGAGTCGGTTTTAACCTAAACCAGTGCAACCGTTTTGGAGATAAATGAGAACTATGTTCTGAGGAGTTTAAGCGCCGATGATGGTCTAGGTACAGCCGGGAAACAGGTCTAAAATTACAGCTGTTCAATGGAAAAAAAACGCAATGATATAGGGCCAGTAGTCCGAGGAAACAGACAGGTAACAGACTGCCGTCGGTAAAAAAAAGTAAAATACTGATAAAAACAAGCTTTCCGTTCTTATTGATAACCTTGCATTTTTAACTCCTCTTCGGGCCAGCGATATTCTGTCATCGGGGATCGTAAAAACTATTGTTTAAAACCGAATCATACACGACATACACACAATATGCAGGTTGTAATAGAGACTGCTACCAGAAAACAAACATACCTCGCCCAGAGCAAAAAAGTTTTCAGTACGAGCAATCAATCACACAAATCGGTGTACAAAACCTGAGCGAAATAGGAGGGCATATAGTATTTTATGATAACATTTGAACCCCTTATACCACTAAATGAGTTCGTGGTTGTCTTTACGATTGGCTTTAGAAATGTTTACAACTGAGTAGGTACTAATAAACTTCCCTTTTATGTTATTTGTAACAATATGAACGCCCTCAATTTCGAGACGGAAGATAACAGCTCCTAAATTTACTAAACTAGGTACGGAAATAAGGAAAATCGTAGTTTTTTTTTGGATAGTACCTAATAGTATGTAGTACTTGTAGTAGTAGTACCCTTTGCCATCTTACTCTGTGTACCTACTTTCGAATAATTAATACCAGCAAGACTACTTTTTCTTTATCTCATATAGTTATTTCGCTAACTTGGGAATATTTTTTATTCTTCATATTATGTTAATGTTGCTCAAATAACCCCTGTAAAAGTACTGTTTTAAGACTATCGTACATTTTCAAAATACTATATACAACGCAATATTTCAAATATGAATTCAAAAAAGATTGTTATTTTTTTTCGAGTACCTAGAGGTAAAATTAAGAAAGGCCCATTACAGTGCAACATTTTCCAGGGATTTTCAAACAACTGCATCATAAAATAACATATTGTTTTTAGTTTACTTACTGGCGCTTATGGGCTCATTGACATAATGTAGAAAAATAGTGTCATTGTCTATGGATGCGTGCGCTGCGCAGTCATGCGCAACGCAATGAGAACCTAAATTTCCCGCCATACCACATATTTTTCCGTGGCTGTGTGTGTGTGGAATAAAATATTAGGTCCTTACATATGAAATTGGCGTTTTGTATGGGAGGAACAAAAAGTCGAATATTTTTTAATATAATATATTTAATTAATCAAAGTATGAACCATTATTTTCTATGCACTTTTGCCATCTCATAGGTAGTTCATTGATCCCTTTACTAAAAAAACCAGTCGGACGGGAATCAATAAAATCTTTGAAGGCGATTTGGACTGCCCCATCGGAGTTGAATTTTTTCCCTTGCAAGAAGTTATCCAAATTTCGAAAAAAATGGTAATCTGTTGGAGCAATGTCCGGGGAGTACGGAGGATGTCTTAGACTTTCCAATTGAAGCTCTTCTAATTTAGTAGCCGTCTGTAGCGCAGTGTGTGGTCTAGCGTTGTCGTGAAGCAGCAGTGGCGTGGAGCGATTGACCAGCCTAGGTTGTTTAGCCGCTAGCTTTTCCATCATGGTTTGCAATTCCTGACAATAGACATCAGCCGTAATAGTCTGGCCAGATTTGAAAAAACTGTAATGAACAATACCGGCACTAGTCCACCAAACGCTTACAAGTAACTTTTTTGGGGTTAATTTTCGCTTGGGGCAGGATTTGGCTGGCTGGCCAGGATCTAACCATTGCGCTGAGCGCTTCCGATTATCGTAAAGAACCCATTTTTCATCACAGGTAATGATTCGGTTTAAAATACCTTCATTATTGTGCCGGTTTAGTAATGTAACGCAGCAGTCGACGCGCGTTTGCCGGTTTGTTTCAGTCAATTCGTGAGGTACCCACCTTTCAAGCTTTTTAATCTTCCCAATTTGCTTCAAGTGAATTAAAACAGTTTTATCACTAACATTGCAGCCTGCAGCTAACTCGGACGTGTCAAAGTCAAAGTCAAAGTCAAAATCATTTATTCAATTTAGGCGTCTATGACGCTCTTATGAAGGTCAATTACAAATTTTAGTATTGAAATATTCTACATTGTACTGCCACGTTCAGCAAATAAAGTGTATAGAGCCACTGCGAGAAGAACGGGCCAGAAACTCGGGGCCATTCTTTTAAACATCTTTTAACAATGTGTTACATACATACTATATAATAGAGTTATTACAATATTTGTTTAAATTATGTAGGTGACAGGCAATAGCTTGGCGGAGGCGGAATTGTCCAGGCATTTTTGTCGTTTATGTAATCAGAAACTGTGTAGTAGGATTTTTTAATCAATATGTTTTTCACATGCAACTTGAATTTCCCTTCTGTGAGCGTTGTAATATGTTTAGGAACTTTATTATAAAACCGCACACAATTACCTAAGAAGGACCTTTTATTTGTCTTTGCTAATCTAAAACCTGGCACCGCTATTTTATCTTTATTCCTAGTATTGTAATCGTGATTGTCACTGTTTAATTTAAATTTACTCAAATTTTTACGAACATACATAATATTTTCAAATATATACAGACTTGGTAAAGTTAAAATATCAATTTCTTTAAAAAGATCCCTCACAGATTCCCTAGGACCCATTTTATATATGGCTCGAATTGCACGCTTTTGTATGATAAAGATTGTCTCTATCTCAGCAGCAGTTCCCCACAGCAATACGCCATACGACATAATACTGTGGAAGTACGCGAAATAAACTAGGCGAGCAGTAGCTACGTCTGTTAACTGTCTTATCCTAAGAACTGCATATGCAGCAGAACTAAGTCTTCCGGAGAGATCATGTATATGTGGATCCCATTGTAAAGTGGAATCCATTTTGATTCCCAGGAAGACTGTCGCTTTGTCAATAGGGAGTTTATCTGGGCCAAGCTTTATGTTTGGTTCAACATAAGGAACATTTGGTAAAGAAAACTTTAAACATTTCGTCTTTTTTGAATTTACGGGAAGATTATTAGCGGCGAACCATTTACAAATCTTAGATAATACATTATTTACATGCGTCAGTTCACTGTCTTTCCTATCTACTTTAAAAATCAGAGAGGTATCATCTGCGAATAAAACAATATCGCAGAAATCTTTGACCATGCAAGGCAGATCATTAATATATGTTAGAAACAGAAAAGGTCCCAAAATTGATCCCTGTGGTACTCCCATTTTTACCAATGACCCGGAAGAAGTATTGCACTTATTCCAACCCTCTGTAGCCTGTCTGTCAGATATGACTCTATAAGATTCAGAGCTTTTCCACGAATACCATAGTGGGCAAGTTTACGAATCAGAGTGCAGTGCTCTACACAGTCGAATGCCTTGGAAAGATCACAAAATACGCCAATAGCATCATGTGAACTCTCGCAGGCTTCCAGTATATGCGACATCAATTGAACATCTGCATCTGTTGTGGATTTGCTCTTGGTGAAACCAAACTGATTCTCATTTAATAAATTATGCTTGTTAAAATGGGATAGTAGTTGTTTGAGCATAATTTTTTCGAATACTTTACTCAGAACAGGTAAGATGGAAATAGGTCTATAATTGCAAGGGTCAGATGTAGACCCCGACTTTAAAATTGGAGTGATTTTACTTTGTTTCATTAAATCGGGGAAGTTTCCACTATCGACACACAGATTGAATATTGTTTCTAAATATGGTGCAATAATGTAAATTATAGACTCTACCACTTTTACTGACATACCCCACAAGTCTTCAGTACTCTTTATGTTTAAACTTTGAAATGTTTTTATTTCAAATCTTGTGGTGTGTCAATTTAGGCGTCTATGACGCTCTTATGAAGGTCAATTACAAATTTTAGTATTGAAATATTCTACATTGTACTGCCACGTTCAGCAAATAAAGTGTATAGAGCCACTGCGAGAAGAACGGGCCAGAAACTCGGGGCCATTCTTTTAAACATCTTTTAACAATGTGTTACATACATACTATATAATAGAGTTATTACAATATTTGTTTAAATTATGTAGGTGACAGGCAATAGCTTGGCGGAGGCGGAATTGTCCAGGCATTTTTGTCGTTTATGTAATCAGAAACTGTGTAGTAGGATTTTTTAATCAATATGTTTTTCACATGCAACTTGAATTTCCCTTCTGTGAGCGTTGTAATATGTTTAGGAACTTTATTATAAAACCGCACACAATTACCTAAGAAGGACCTTTTATTTGTCTTTGCTAATCTAAAACCTGGCACCGCTATTTTATCTTTATTCCTAGTATTGTAATAGTGATTGTCACTGTTTAATTTAAATTTACTCAAATTTTTACGAACATACATAATATTTTCAAATATATACAGACTTGGTAAAGTTAAAATATCAACTTCTTTAAAAAGATCCCTCACAGATTCCCTAGGACCCATTTTATATATGGCTCGAATTGCACGCTTTTGTATGATAAAGATTGTCTCTATCTCAGCAGCAGTTCCCCACAGCAATACGCCATACGACATAATACTGTGGAAGTACGCGAAATAAACTAGGCGAGCAGTAGCTACGTCTGTTAACTGTCTTATCCTAAGAACTGCATATGCTGCAGAACTAAGTCTTCCGGAGAGATCATGTATATGTGGATCCCATTGTAAAGTGGAATCCATTTTGATTCCCAGGAAGACTGTCGCTTTGTCAATAGGGAGTTTATCTGGGCCAAGCTTTATGTTTGGTTCAACATAAGGAACATTTGGTAAAGAAAACTTTAAACATTTCGTCTTTTTTGAATTTAGGAGAAGATTATTAGCGGCAAACCATTTACAAATCTTAGATAATACATTATTTACATGCGTCAGTTCACTGTCTTTCCTGTCTACTTTAAAAATCAGAGAGGTATCATCTGCGAATAAAACAATATCACAGAAATCTTTGACCATGTAAGGCAGATCATTAATATATGTTAGAAACAGAAAAGGTCCCAAAATTGATCCCTGTGGTACTCCCATTTTTACCAATGACCCGGAAGAAGTATTGCCACTTATTCCAACCCTCTGTAGCCTGTCTGACAGATATGACTCTATAAGATTCAGAGCTTTTCCACGAATACCATAGTGGCAAAGTTTACGAATCAGAGTGCAGTGCTCTACACAGTCGAATGCCTTGGAAAGATCACACAATACGCCAATTCATGTGAACTCTCCCAGGCTTCCAGTATATGCGACATCAATTGAACACCTGCATCTGTTGTGGATTTGCTCTTGGTGAAACCAAACTGATTCTCATTTAATAAATTATGCTTGTTAAAATGGGATAGTAGTTGTTTGAGCATAATTTTTTCGAATACTTTACTCAGAACAGGTAAGATGGAAATAGGTCTATAATTGCAAGGGTCAGATGTAGACCCCGACTTTAAAATTGGAGTGATTTTACTTTGTTTCATTAAATCGGGGAAGTTTCCACTATCGACACACAGATTGAATATTGTTTCTAAATATGGTGCAATAATGTAAATTATAGACTCTACCACTTTTACTGACATACCCCACAAGTCTTCAGTACTCTTTATGTTTAAACTTTGAAATGTTTTTATAATTTCAAATCTTGTGGTGTGTCTGAAAGAAAAGTCCGGTGATTTGCTTGGAAAATTATGTTTTAACAGAGTTTCTGCTACATTGGGACAAGAATCCAATGACTTAGTGGCTTCTAGGGGCAAGGTAGAGAAAAAAATTTCAAATATATTCGCCACCTGTATTGAATCAGAGATTTGATTATTATCAATAGTTAAGACATATGTTGAATCTCTAGGTTTATTTTTACCAGTTTCACTATTTATAGTCTTCCAAATGGTTTTTATTTTATTTTTAGACTTGCTAATTTTGTTTCTAATAAAAAGAGATTTAGCACACAAGCAAACAGACTTGAACATTTTTGAATACTTCCTAACATAATCATGAAACTGTATGCAAGATGTTAAATTTTTCCTGCGATAGAGATCAAACAAATAATCTCTACTTTTTCGAATACCTGTTGTGGCCCAATCACCGAACTTCAACTTTCCATCTATTTGTTTTTTTATTTTTGGACATACTTTTTGAAACTCAGTGTTTACTAAAGAAAATAAGCTATTATAAATGTCATTCGGGTCACTATGAGAAAAACTTGTAATGCCAAGCTTAGCTTCTATGTTGGTACTGAGTATTTCCAGCCTACTAGTTGTTAATGGTCTATGTTCAATTTCATACCTCTCTGTTTTTCTGATTCCATCAAATTTTATCGCTAGGCCCTCATGATCAGATCTAACACCCTTCATTATTGACTTTTCTTTAGTCTTACAGTTTGAGTATATATTGTCTATACAGGTAGCTGAAGTGTCTGATATCCTAGTGGGCTCACAGAATAGAAATTTCAAATTAAATGACTTAAACAATGAAATAAGATCAGTCTTATTTTTAGTATTCAATAAAATATCTATATTAAAATCACCACATACAAACGTGGTTTGCGATGGATCCGCTTCCACAATAGCCTTCAACTCTTCATTATCAACTTGAGTCTCAGGCCGTCCACGGGGCTTGTTCTGCAGGTCGAAATTTCCAGAACGAAAACGTTGGAACCAAAAACGAACTGTGTTTTCTTTTGCAACACGACCGCCATACACATCATTCACCCTTCGAGTTGTTTCCGCAGCACTAGTGCCACGGCGGAACTCGTACTCGTAAATAATGCGATATTTAAGGTTTTCCATTTTGTAAAATGAGTGACGCAAACAGAAAAAAACAGAAGAAAAAAAACAAATGAATGACGATCATCGAAGCACAAATACATGAGTCTATAGCTGTACAAATTTGAATTTGGAATTCCTTACCAAAGAGGAGAAATTCGTGATTAAAGTGGCCAGTACGAAAAACGCCAATTTCATATGTAAGGACCTAATATATTTACTTATCTTAAAAAACATGCATAATCTTGAAAATAGTAGCAATGATGATGAAAATTGTACACCGCCCGACATTCTTGATACGGCAACAGCATTAACTCACAACCCACTTCCAGAAAATCTAGAAAAGTATATGAAAAAACTTACCAAGAGTGGCATGGAAAACAGATAAGAAGGCAACGTAAAAACTTTTTCCTTGCATATTTCCAAAACTTAGGGGAAAAGTATAAAGTGTCTTCCTTGTGGTCGAAATACTAGATGATTAAGTCTACGTTAAGCATCTATCACAACGTTGATGTGACTAAGTATTCAAAACTCATTGCATTCTTGAAATGCAAATCTGATGGCAAGGCGACAAAATCTAAGACATTTTCACCAGCTCAGTTAAATATAAAGCACCTGATGAGCTATATTTTTTCACAAAGGTAAATACTGTGTGAAATGTGCGTAACTATTTAATCATACTAAAAAGTTTGTTAACTTTGCTATAGTATGTTTTATTTTGATTGTATGGTATAATGTAACAGTAGGTACTTAATAACTCATTAATTGTTGCAGGTTGCAGTAATTTTTGGCATAATGGGTGCAGGTAGACGACAAGAATTAAATAATTTACAATTCCATGACGTGACAGTTTTTGCGACAACTATTTTATCTATTTTAGTGAAAATTTACAACTTCAAAACCAAAGTCAATCGCTGTTTCACTATGACGGGCACATAATTTTGAAATATACGTGGAACTACGTCCGAATCCTTGTTTAACACCCAGTTTTTTCTTAATTTATTTACGAAGCTGCCAAAAGTAGTAAACAAAAATCGGCGTAACCGTAGTTTAGGAAAAATAGTGCCTATATACCTTCCGAGCCCGGATTCATACACTGGACACTGTTTCTGAAGAACATCGGCCACATTAGTAATGGATGATGGTGGAGATATTACAGCGCTCAAAAGACACGGTGGGTGGAAGTGTACGGCAGTAGCGGAATCATACATAAATGAGTCCGGAAATAGTAAGATTCAAGTCAAGTATCAAATACAATTATGAATACTAAAGAAAACAAGGCAAAAGAAGTAAACATAAATATTCCAGCCCCAACTCTCAGGACCAATAATGCCTTTGCCAGCTCCATAGCTAATATTCAGTTTTATAATTGCAACGTTCATAATTTTAACAATTATTGTAGTAGTAAATAAATACTCCGGAACCCGTGGGGTGCCGGGTTAGAATTGCATCTCCCCATATCATCCAGTGGGTGTCGTAAGAGGCGACTAAGGGAAAAATACTGGAAGGTGGGCAGTAGCGCCTTCTAAAGAACTGCCATCTTATACTGCGATCCCCAAGCCGCCTGCCAAGCGTGGGGATTATGGCAAATACCCTCTCAATAGGGAAGGCTGTGTTCAGCAGTGGACGATCCGGCTGATACAGTAAATAAATACTTAACTCATTTTCCACTTTTGTTTTATTTCTTTTATTTCAACTGTATGTATTATTGTGGACGGTAAAAATTATGTGATTATTGTGAACGGTTAAAATTATGCTTGATAAGTATGAATGGTGATGGATGATATTATAACTATTTAATAATAAGTGGGAGTAGCCCACAAGTGAAGATAAATCGGGTATTAAAACAGTCGTGTAATACTATTATCGCACTCGGCTTCGCCTCATGCGATACCTACACAGTTTTTTGTTTAAAAAACCCCTATTATATGACTGGCATAATAGTAGTTTATGCAACTGTCATATAATAGAGGGTATTAAAACATGAGTGTAGTAGTGAAACAGTAAAACATTTTTTTAAATACAATGTGTCCCAACCAAGGAGGTTTCAATTCAATTTAAGAACACATTATCTGTGGTGAGCGCTGGTTCTACCAATAACAGACTTTTTCCATTTTGGCGCTATTTCGTATATACGAATTTGAGTAATATTTTGTTAGATAAATTTTTTATTTAATGTAGCTACCTATAGCCATGAGGTAAATAAAGTAGTGTATGTAACTGCATATAATTATAGGTATTAAAACACTCGTGTAACCTTAATTTGAAACTCGCCTGCGGCTCGTTTCATAAAACTACACATGTTTTAATACCCTCTATTATATGAGAGTTGCATAAACTACTATTAGAGATCTGGTAAATTTTAAGAAGATCGGTCGTCAGGCTTCATCGCGTTTTGTCGTTATGGATTCTCCATCTACGTACTTTATTTATTCGTAGTTCTCCATACTGAAACCAGTCGTCGCGTTACCACAGCGATTACAGCGAGCCACATTTATTGCTGATTTTCTCAAGAGCCAGAGAGAAGGTCTCAGAGAAATGAATAAGAAAGAGGGAGTCTAATGAAAATCAAAAATGAAGCATCAAATTCGGCCAATTTAATGTAAGACTCAACTCACTCACACAAACGTATCCAAATTCGGCCAATTTTGTCCTCATTCACTATAGACCGTCGCATATTACACAGGTCACACCTAACGGAATTAATAAATTAAAACCCGACTTGAGTATTAAAACACACGTAAGTATTGAACATAATGTACTTTCATTAATATTATACAACGCAATTTAGGTTATAATTACGAATAAAAATGTAAGCAAGTGTTGCCAGACATACATTTTAGGTTGCTTCCAAAAGTGTGCAGTTTTTAAAAGTCGGTGTACGTAGCACTACCGTTATATACTTTAATTAAACAAGTTAATGTCTTAATGTTGTTATATTTGCCTGCTCGGCGGATTACATTACAAAATTAAAAATTTACGAAAGTAAAAATTATAGTCATGTGCGGGATTCGAACCCGCGTCCATTGTCATTTTAGCTCAAGCGATCAGAACATAGCTCGGCTATAGGAGTGGGTGGACGCGGGTTCAAATCCCGCACATGATTATAATTTTTTCTCGTTAATTTGTAATTTTGTAAAGCTAATGTTTATTAAGGAAATGTAAGAGGCTATTGTATCTTATAACGGCAATAAATACTTAGTAAAGAATTTTGTTATTAAAAAAAACTGGTCGTCTACCTAAGTAGGTACGTAAATCAACTATTTTTTAAGGTTGCCATCAGGCCCTAAACTACCATCAGTAAGTCCTTTACATACGTCAAAATTAATTGGTTTACTACTTATGTAGATGGCCACATGATGTTTTTCGTGTTATATATCACTTATAGGGTAATTTAATTATTTTGAAGTCGGTTCAATTTCTTTAAATTACTTGTATTTATGCATTTTAATAGTACTTACTCGTTATGCTTGAAACTAAAAAAAATTGTCACAAAACTTCACTGGGTATAAGATCGTTAAATTTTCAAACACATTTCAATACTGTTAGCGCGGCCACCAAGCTATATGGCAGAGCACGCCGAACTGCGGGCGCGGGTTGAAAGGACACTGGTAAATCGAAAGAATGCGGAACAAGGTGATGAAAAGTGGACTGTATAGGAAAAGGAGCGAGAAACGAGCGACTAACCTGGATATCCTCGGGCGGACGAGCACAGCTGCGACACTCCAAGGCGTCCTGCTGGTGTCCAGATGTAGTGGCTCTTCGAATTATTTCACGCTGTTGTAGACTCGCAGCGCGAGCGCGGGAAGCTGTTAGTACACAGCTCCAAAGAGACGATCGCGGATATCCCAGTGCGATGGGGCACACACGAAAGCAGCGCGAGCGCGGTTAGTAACAAAATGGCGGTTTCCTTGGCTTCGAGGGAGCTCACAGGAACAGACGCATCTGCCGTCAACAAGGGTCGACCGCAGACTACTCGCAATGACAAGTAGGTCACTCATCAGCCACGAAATGTCAACCGTAGATAGTCGTCGTTTTCGTGGGAAAATGAGGGTAGGAAAAGGTAAGAGGTAGAAAGAAAGAAAGTGCCAATAGATGGCGCGAACAATACTATTATTACACCTCATTTTTGCATTATAAACCATGTCATATCCTTTTATTACGTATTATGAGTGATATACCAGCCGAATTCTGTTCAAATCCGCCCAGTGGTTCATACAGCGTCGTTGAAACCCTCATATTTTTAAATTAAAAGTCCATATCTTGAAAACTACTGAACTGATTTTGATAAAAATTACAATAACTCCAAAGTTGAGAGGTACGTTATTCACAAGAACCAAAATTTATAGATTACAATTTCTAGTTTCTGTGTGCGTGGACAAACATACCAACATACTAAAACAAACAGACATACACTTATGGAATTGTCACAAATGCTTAGAAGCTGTATTGTTTGTGTATATGAATGTTTTGACTTGTAAATTGTTTTACAAATAAATTAACTATCTGGCTATCTGAAGCTAGTATAAGTCTATACTAGCTTTTAAACATTTGTGCCAATTTAATAAGTGTACATAACAAAAAACTGTGCAGTTCTGACAATATTACATACACATAGGCGGAATCGATTACCTCCATTTTTGAAATCGGTTAAAATAGACTCGCCAAGTACGGCTCAGTGGCATTGGCTATGGACTGCCGCGCAGCAGGTCCATGGTTCGAATCCTGCCACGGGCTTGAGCTTCACCGCATAGTGGAAGAGCATTTTGCGAATGCCCGCCTGACCAGCGACCACCCTGAAGTAGAAAATCTGTCGCCAAACACCTGACGGTGTGTTCCTGCAGCTGTCCTTCAGAGCCAGTACTTCTAGGTTAGCCTGAACAACATCTTCGACCACATCATCACTTACCATCAGGTGAGATAGTGGTTAAAGGCTAACATACAAAAAAAACTAATTTCACTTGCAGAAGCAGTGATGGTTTAGTGGCATTGGCTATGGACTAACGCACAGCAGGTCCATGGTTTGAATCCCGCCGCGGGCTTGAGCTTAACCGCATGGTGGAAGGGAATTTTGGGAATGCCCGCCTGGCTAGCGACCACCCTCACGTAGAAAATCTGTCGCTTAACACCTGACGGTGTTCCGGCAGCTGTCCTTGAGAGCCAGTGAAATTACAGGCACATGAGACTTAACAACTATGTCTCAAAGTGACGGGCGCAGTGCAATTCGTGACTTGTGATGAAATGCATCTGTTATAGGCAGAGGTAATCACCATGTTTTTCGATAACGTAATTTTTCAAGATGTCCACCATATAGATATTGGTGTCAAAAAATTGAACGACGCATCTCGAAAACAGTAAGAGTCAGTAAAAAACGGTAAGAGAATCAGTAAAAGGAAAACAATTGTCAATTTTCTCAAGAAAACAAGTTTATGGCGGCCATCTTGGAAAAGGAGGTTATTAAACAATATCATATGGAATCGGTAGAAGAGTCAAACAGTTAATGCTTTTAACAAAACTATGTGTTTGAATAGTAGATATAGTGTAAAAATAAAAAACTTTAATTCTTTTCTTATTTATTGATATTATTATAATCATCAACAAGAGAACTACGAGATATCATTATCATTTTAAATCTAAATGTCTAACGAATTTAAACTAATACAATCCGTAAATTAATTTTATAATAAATCACAATATACCAACTTTAAGTTGACTTTTTTGAAATAAAGGAACATAGCTAAAAAATTATAGACGCATAAATTAGTGTTTCACACCCCGAAGTTAATTTCTTTATCAACTAATATCAGTCCTAATTGCAGCAAACAGTGTAATAGCCAATAATAAAAAACCACCACACAATTATTTAAGAAAATATATTGGTCTACTTAACCGAAAACTTTTTGAAAGTAACGCCTCGACGACACCTGTCAATATAAAATATATCCAAACGTGACCATTTGGCACCGATTATCTTTTGATATACAACTTCTGAGCTCTTGTTTATTTGCTGTATTGGTGTCGCTTACTCCGCGTAAGTTACGCATCAAATGTTACTGATTTTATAAGAAATCGCACCTATTTAAAATAGCACTAACACACATTTTTTATAGAAATCAAATGACGATGATTTCAATATTATCTGTCAAGGTGTGAATACCTTTCCTCTATACTGGAGACGTTACAAAGTCCCAAGCAAAATTATAAACCTATGCCTAGAACACCAATCAAAAATACATTCAAATTTAAAAATACTTGCTTGATAAGTGCAAACAACTAATGTATCCCAGTATAATAATAAAGTAAAACACACACCTGTTAGAGACCTTCACTAGTCTAGCTTTTCATTTTATTTTCACTGACGACTGTAAAGATATCCCTCATACTCAAAGGCGACTTGCAATCGTCTTGATACAAAAGTTTTGCGTAAATAAAAGGGACAGATAATAATTAGAAAGAGTCTACAAACAATTGTTTACTATGACGAGGTATACTTATAAACCCTCATGTATGTGCTAACTATTATATAACATGATGATTATCACTTCGAATAGGATAAGACTATGGTCAGTAAGATACAAAATTGTTGTCTAAATAGAATAATTTTGAATGCATATATTAAAACGTCTTTATTCCTATATAAAAATACAGTGACCCCGTGACCACGGTAATACATCAGTTAATTTGATTTCTAAATTTAAAGCGATGAAACGGGCACTATACGAGATCACTTTCAAATATTTAATCGCGTTCGATCAGACTTACCCTGACATATACATACATACATAATTAAAAAAAACTATTATACATACTATACTATATTACTTCGTGTTGTTTTCATTGCGTCGTGCCTCGTGAACATGAACTACGCATCATGGAATAATAAGAATGAGATATTGCTGCGTGTTTACGAACGAAAGCGAGCGCAAATGCAACATACGGTGTTATCTTCGGTGTTTAAACCTTTTCGTTCTGGCTGCATTACACTTTGATACATTTACCTAAGCTGGTTATAGATACATTTGTTATGTGACTAATTGAGGTGGAAGCCCCTCTCATTGGTCGCGGCGAGTAGACGTTCTCGAAGGACCTCTTTGCAAGAATATTCGGGAAGTTTAAGATAGTGCACGCAAGTGTTCACTGAGGGATATGAGCCGTCGCCAGCGTCCACCTGAAAATAATTAAAAATATTAAAGTCCAGCTATTTACTTCTTTGATGGTTCATAAACATAGTATAGGTCCCCACCGATAGGTAGGACACGATTACCACACGTATAGGGCGTTCGGATAGGCTATCGGTGCCAAAAATAACACTCACAAACGCTAAAAACGATCACACGGGCCGTTCGTTTTGGGACTTCGTGAGCAAAAATATCGTTTTCGCTCACCGTTCGGATAGCTTTGAAAACGCTACAAATGACAGAGAAAAGTGATATTTTTGACCCATGTCTTGCCGTGGGATCGTTGTGATCGTTTTTTGACAACTGCTGTTTTGACAGTTGTATTTGGCGCAATTGAAGAGTTTCACAAGTTTTTTATTTATGTAACTATCAGAAGCCATTAACAAAGAAATAATAATAATATAGGTACCTACTTTTTGTTAATTTTAGAGATTGATTCCATGTTTCGTACTGTGCAAAATTGTTAAAATATTGGCGGTTGTCAAAGTATGTTTTAAGCCGTTCGGATAGCATGCAGTAATTGGTGGTCAAAAATAGCAAAAGCTTCTATCCGAACGCTAAAACACAAATGCCACTTTTGAAACTGCTACAAACGCAATCGAGCCAAAACGAACGCCCCTTTACAGGGATACAAATAAAAATAACAGCTATGGCGGCAACCACGTGTAATTAAAATAATTGATATCACATATTTTAAAAGTTTATTTAGAAATAAAAAAAAAAATTACCAAAAAAATAGAACCGACTTCAACACTCAAATGTGTGAAATAACTTGTTGAAGTCGGTACCATGACGGTTCAAAAGTACCTATCATCACAATATTTCGCGCATGGTACCGACTTCGACAAGTTATTTCACACATTTGAGTGTTGAAGTCGGTTCTATTTTTTTGGTAAATTTTTTTATTTCGCCCTTTTTAGTGACCCTTGCTACTTATGGGCTTATGTTTAACTTACCACCAGATATAGTACATATAACAGACTTAAATTATCAAAATAAGACTTGCTTGCAGCATAATACACGTTTTATCTTCCTATCCAAAATTTTATTTCTATCTTATACCGTTGAGGAAATATTACTGTGTTACCACCAAATTTGAGCTTCGATGAGAATTCATCATGATAGGAAAATACTTTTCAGTTATTGGGGTGTAACTCAAAAACGGCTTGTCCGATTTTGATGAAATTTAAATGGGAATACACGACAAGCATCAGCTTTTAAATAAAAACAAGGTTATCAAAATCGGTTCACCCAGTCAAAAGTTCTAAGGTAACAAACATTGATTATAATATCAGGACAGGAAAACACTTTTTCAGTTTTTGGAGTGTAACTCAAAAACGGCTAGATCGATTTTGATGAAATTTAAATGGGACCACACGGCAAGCATCAGCTATCAAATAAAAAAAGAATTATTAAAATCAGTTTACCCAGTCAGAAGATATGAGGTAACAAACATAAAAAAAAAAAAAAAAAAAAAAAAACAGACGAATTGAGTACCTCCTCCTTTTTTGAAGTCGGTAGAATATAAGGAAGAAAGTGATAATAGCTGCCTTATTTCATCAAAATTGATTCAAATACATTTGTCACGAAGAAGTAACAGATACAAAGTCACTTTCGCAATTGTAGTGGAAATTCAGGGCGCTAATCAAGAGTTAGATCAATTGGACTGTTACATACAGTTATAATCAAAGATGTTACAATAATCAATAAGACAAGACATTTTTTATTACCTCAAAATGGAACCGACTTCTACACTCAACAGTGTGAAATAACTTGTGAAAGTCGGTACCATGATAGTTCAAAAGTACATTATCACAATATTGTACGCATGGCACCGACTTCGACAAGTTATTTCACACTTTTGAGTGTTGAAATCGGTTCCATTTTGAGATAAAAAATAATTTCACCCTTTTAGTGACGCTTGCTACTTAGGGGATCAATTGTCATTCACAGTCCATGATATATACAAAGATAGGTTTTTTTTCAGTTATTGAAGTGTAACTCAAAATCAGCAAAACCGATTTTGATGAGATTTAATTAGGACCACAAGGGAAGAACCAGCTTTCAAATAATAATGAATCATCAATATTTCACCCAGTTAAAAGTTCTGAGGTTACATTAAAAAAAATATTCGAACAGCAGTCGAATTTAGTGCCTCCTCCTTTTTAAAGTTGGTTAACAATGAACTGATAATGGACAAAAAAATATCTGTAATAGCAATATAATATCAGAAGACAGTCAACCACTGAAAAACTACTAAAGCGACGACATATTGCCGCAGTCAGAGAGATCCAATTAACACCAATACTGTCAAAACAGTACAGAAATAATGATTAATGCAGGTTACGAATCCACAGCTCTGAGTCCGGCAAGAGATAGTTACCTTCCGTACGACAGTGAGGCGTGGATGCAGGTTGGCGAGCCCGCCTGGCGGCAGGCTGCTGCAGCCGGTCGCGAACTGCAGGAAAGCCTTGCGCTCGCGCACAGTCATCTCCACTAGCACGTCCACCAAACGTAGGAACCCGGGGCTGATACAAAAAATGTTATTACTTTTTATTCTCCATAAAATTAAAACGCGACATCCTTTGTGTTTCTAATCTAAGTGGTGTACAAACATGGTTTTCGTATAGTGACTTTCATTAATAACAATTTAACTATATATATTGGACCATAATGGTCCAAATATAATAATAGTGTTAATAATCCTCCTATCTCCTAATTGTGTGCCCCACAGGGTCTGTAATGAACTTATACTTATTTTGAACATCTGTTTCTACACTACAGATAACAATAAAGTATTGAGTATGATTGTTTTCAGATCTAGAAGGGCACTATAACTCGACCTAGAAGCAAATCCATCTAACCAAAATGTATGGTAAAGAATAAGCCTACCTTGTCATTTTACTTTACACGAATCGATTCTAAACTATTTCAACAATGAAATATAGTGGATGAATCAGATTCCGGCAATGTGAGTAAACGCGTGGAGTTATTATGGCGCTATAGTTAAGTATGGCGTTAAGGTATTTTGCGTATGCTCGTCTGTCTGGTTACCACCCCAAGTAGAAAATCTGTCTCCAAGCACCTAACAATGTGTTCCGGCAGAAATCCTTGAGAGCCCGTAATTCTAGGTCTAGTCCGTTTACCATTCTCGACATCATCATTTACCAATAGTTGAGATAATTGGTCAAGGGCCAGCTGATAGACTACAGCTGGAAAAGAAGAAAAATGTATTACGTGGTAGGTAGTATATTGTATATACCTGTCCCTTGTGTATCCAAGCTTGGGCTCGGTGTACTGTAGCAGGTGTTCCCTTGTCCAGACGGGTCCGCGCTCGCCGCACACCAGCAGCCGTAGCTCGGCGGCGGAGAAGGCACGCAGCCGGCGCGGCGGGAACACGCACGCGAACCCGCGCCGGAACGCCGCCGTCTGCCGCCGCACGCCCTCGCGCACCATCCATCGCGCGCTGCTCTCCGCGTACGCGCGCGCGTTGCACGCTCGCACCTGCAACACATAACGTACCAAACATTAGTGACAACACTTTGCTGCTGACAATATTAGCGGTCCGACTTTAGAAGTCTTTTTTTTTTTTTTTTTTATACAGAACTGGGTAGCTCTTGACCACTATCTCACCTGATTGTAAGTGGTGATGCGATCGATGATGGAGCGCGCTTACCCAGAAGGTATCTATTCACTCGCTTCTTGAAAACCCCCATATTGTACTTAACCGGAAACACAGACTCAGGCAGGGTGTTCCATTCCCTGGCGGTTCGTATGATGAACGTGGACGCAAGTCGTTTCGTTCGGGTAAATGGAACATCAACCATATAGCGGTGGCGCTTCTGAGTGTCCCTGGATGTCCGGTTATAGAATGGGGATGGCGGAATCAAGTCATGCAGTTCCGTGGCACACTCCCCGAAATGCATCTGATAGAAAACCGATAAACAGGCGACTTTGCGGCGATGCTCGAGACTTTGGAGTCTCGTGCTTACAAGTTGGTCGTCGTTAATGAGTCTCTTAGCTCTCCTCTCAATAGCTTCCAGTGTGTCCAGCTGGTATTTGGCAGAACCATCCCAAAGGTGAGAACAGTACTCCGCACACGTCCGGACTTAGCTTGATTAAGGTTAAGCATCTGTCCCGGTGTGAAGTAATGTCTCACCTTGGCCAAAACACCAAGCTTTTTTGAGGCTAGCTGGGCTTTAGACTCAATATAGGAGCCGAAATTGAGAGTCGGTGTTAATGAGATGCCAAGAAGCTCAAGGTGGTTACTTATCGGCACGGATACATCCCTGAAAGTAGGAGCCAGGTGAAAAGGGCTCCGTTTGGCGGAGAAAAGACAAGCCTGGGTTTTAGCAGCATTGAACTTGACCAGATTGGCATCGCCCCAATCGGAGAGTGCCTTCAAAGGAAAGTTCAAGCGCTCAACCATAGCTTCCCTATGTGACTGGATTTGTAATGCACTGGTTCGTGCGTTAGATGTATAACTCTCCACAACGGTGCTGTCGTCTGCGTACCCAAAAATACCGGGTTTAAGCAGATCATTAATATGCAGCAGAAAAAGCGTTGCAGAGAGTACTGATCCTTGAGGGACTCCGGCGTTTATGGCCAATTGGTCGGAAGAACAGCCATCGATGACCACTCGAATCGACCGATCCCTCAAGAAATCTGAAATCCAAACACACAAACCAGTGGGAAGGCCGTATGAAGGAAGCTTGCTAATAAGGCTATCGTGCCAAACCCTGTCGAAAGCCTTCGAGATGTCGAGAGAGACAGCAAGCGCCTCTCCGTAGTTCTCGATGGCCTCGCTCCAGATGTGAGTGGCATACACTAGAAGATCCCCAGTAGACCGGTTTCGGCGAAACCCATATTGTCGGTCACTGAGGAGATCATTGACTTCTAGGTATGCCAGGAGTCTGTGGTACAGTACACGTTCCATCGTCTTACAGAGTATGGACGTGACTGAAATAGGCCTGTAATTGGCAGGGTCTGCGCGACTACCCTTTTTGGGCCCGGGCTGCACGTTTGCAAGCTTCCAGGACTTAGGCACTTGACCAGTCGTCATAGACAAGCGAAAGAGGCGAGTCAATATTGGAGTCAACTCAGGCGCACACATCCTCAAGACTACAGCCGGTATACCGTCTGGACCACTAGCTTTGTTCACGTCCAGATTGCACAACGCATTGCGTACTTCAGACTGTCGAATACGGATTTCTGACATTAAAGTCCCGCAATTTGGCGGACTAGAAGGTACAGCATTGCCAGCATCTAAACGTGAGGACTCTGCAAACAGAGAGGCAAATAAGTTTGCTTTCTCTACAGCAGTGTGAGCTAGTGAACCGTCAGGTTTCAGCAGTGGAGGCAGTGAGGGACGGCAAAAGTTCTCTTCGATCGACTTTGCCAGGGACCAGAACGCTTTGCTACCTGAGTGGTAAGAAGCAAGTTTGTTCCCTGTTCAGCGTATGTGGTCGAAGCGAGCCTTCTTGAGAGCCTTTTTGCAGGACTTGGCGGCTAGGTTAAATGCTTTCTTCTTTTCACGTACATCTCTAGATTTGCGGGTTCGAGCATCAACCCAGGCTAAGTAGGCCTCATGCTTTGACGCTTCTGCATCTCCACAGGTGGCATTAAACCGTGGGCGAGCTTTGCTGGACAGTGGGACGTCAGAAAATCGTATGAAGTATTCCATACCCTGACGTAACACTTCTGTCACAGCATCCGCGCGGATGCTGAGGGATCGCTCGAAGAAAAACAAGCCTGCCTCCAAGGGTAAGACGCGAAAAAATAACACATCTCATCCCAATCTGCTGACCTGTATCGCCACACCCGCCGGGTGCCTTTTGGGCTGGGATCGGGCGGGGAGTAGACTGATACAGACTTCACCAGACAATGGTCGGAGCTACCCAAGGGTGATGAAACCGACACGGTCTGGATCTGTTGTCAGCAGAAGGTCCAAGCAATTGGCTGTGTGGCCATCAACATCCGGTATCCTTGTAGCTCCTTGGACCAGCTGAGTGAGGTTTAGCGTCAAAGCAAGCTTGCGGATCTCTCGACCAGTGTGGTCTGTGTTCTGGTATGGGTATAGCCAGTCTTGATGGTGGGCGTTGAAATCCCCCAGAAGCACTAATTGAGCAGAAGGATACCTCTGTTGGGCCACATCGGCCGCCTCACTAAGGTAGTTTGTGAGCCTGGTTGTCTCCTCATCTTCGCTGTGCGACCGGTAGACACTAATATAAAGAATTTTCTCCATGCCATTGTCCACCAGAACCCACATGATGGAAAATTTGGGGTCTTCAAGGTTGCGGAGACGCCGATAACAAATGTCATCGCGGGCATACATACAAACTCCCGCCTTGGCCTTGAAACTATGTTCTAGAACATAGCCAGGGTAGGCAAGGTATGTAGCGTCAGCTGGACATTTGATCTGCGTCTCCGTGAGGAACAGAATATGAGGTCATCATGTCTAAGATGCTTGAAGAGGCACGACGTGCACAAATAAATGAAATCGATATCTAGAATGATACATACGCTTCATTTCCCTAGCAACGCTGAGCGCAACGCTTCTATTGGTGGACATTTTTCTCTTACACCGCTCATGTAAACGCACTCTATTGGATACGCAACCTAAGGCTGGAGCACGCTGTTCTACCCGGCATCATATCGATATATCCTCAACGTCGAATCTATCATTTTGTATTAAACTATATACAACAACGGTTTAGGCTAATTTTGGTACAAGCTCGCGATTACTCGTGAAAATGAGGGTAGGCAACATTAACATATGCTGTACAATTCATTGGTTCACGTAATATTACTTGCTCAGTGATTGGTTTAAATGCCAGTGACCCGCTTACCTCTATCCATGCGGGGGTAAATGTTTAGATGCTTTACACAAGCCTCGGAAAGCATTAAAACAATTTGTTTCGACCATAGACAAAAGTTTCATGTTTCATGTTCAATGTTTCGAAAAACATTGACAGGAGATGCGCCTTTAGCCTTTGCCTCTATTTATCATCCAATCACGATCTAGTTTGGTCAATTTGAAGTGAAGCTATGATTTTGCCTATATCTAGCGGTTGTAGAATGTCCTCTCCGCCCAGTCTACTAGTGTATGTGTGTACGACGTACCTCGACGTTTTCTCCGCTGTCACAGAGTGGCTGCAGCGCGGCGGCAGGGTCGAGGTGCGGCGCTACGTGCGTCATAGTGAGCGAGAGCTCTTCGAACGTGGCGCCCTCTACCCGCAGCTCTTCAGCCGCGCGCTCTTTCTCCTCCTCGGTTAGCGAGCTGTCTCGCATAATGCTGTCGTAGTCAGTCGCAGCAGCCAGCACGCTCGCTAGGAATCTGCAAAGGATTGTTCGATGATTAGTACGTTAAGAGGGAACGATGCGTCAAGGAATAGGAAGCAAAATTACGAAATCGACGTTTCGTATTGCCCTGTTTTCTCTTCCAAAACTTAACTGATTCAATTATTCATTTGGACTTCAATTTTAAGAAATAGTATATCTTGGCTACTATAATATTTTTTTATGTTTTTTCAGGGTGATATTGTCTTTACTAATAATAAATTGCTGAAAAAAAGGAAATGACAGGGGTGTGTGTATCAACGACAGGCCTAGGTTTTATGCACTGAAAATCGCACGTCGCCTGCCCTCTTTATACAGCGGCCTCGACATCAGCTATCAGTCAACGAATGTAAAGGCGTACATTAGGTACGCTTAACCGCCATGTATCGACCGGAGTCGTCCATTTCTGTTGTTCATTCTATTGTTATCTACTATGCGCATGGGTTAAGTACACAATACAAAGCCCAATCACCGCCAAAGTTGTATAGTACATTTACGGTGGTAGGGTATTTTGCTAATGCCCACCTGGCTAGTGCTACCACCCTCAAGTAGTATATCTATCGCTAAGCATCATACGGTACGTTCCGGCTATCCTTGAGAGGCAATAATTCTAGATAACTAATCTACAACCATATCATCACTAACATTAGGTAAGGTAGTGTTCAATTCAAAGTAGCTATAAAAACTTTTCTCAATATGAAAATTATTAAGTGTGCTGATTCAATGTGGCCATTTTTTCTTCAGGTACTACGGCCTACTATGAAGTACGAATGAGAATCGAAAAACCAAGCATATTTGAGAAGAAACTCCGGTTTACTGCCGTAATAACTATATAACTGCTAGAGAAATAACGTGAGTCGCATTGTTCCAATTTAGATTTACCTACCAGTGTGAAACTAAACGTGTATTAGAGGCATGAAATGTTCCTTCAAAGTTTAACTTTAAAACCAATAGTTCTCCACATGCATGAGTTGGACCCACGCGCAACTGCGAAAAGTCATCCCCAAAAGTCAATCAAGTAAGGTCTAAAGTAATACATGCAAATAAATGTACCTATGTCTAATGGGATCTATTTCCTCCAATATATCATTAGTCAATTCTTCGCCGCACATGATCCGCAGGAACGGCTCTGATAGTGGCAGATCTACTAGTCGTCCGTCTTGTAATACCTGCAAATATATCAATATTATTTTCAAGAACGTTTGAGCTACTTACAAACTTTTTGAAGAAGTTACGTTACCTTAGCTAAGAATACACCTAGGAACCAGAAATATTTGCAAACTTTATCACAGATGGGGGATTTTTGAGGCAGCGGGGCCGGGAAGAGGCCACCTGCACGCGTCACGTAGTAGCCCGGAGGCTTCTCTGAAATCAAAATAAATACTATTAAATACAAGTACGTAACTCTTGAAGTACTCGTCAAACAAAGTTGCATATAAAACATGGACATGTAATTGATTGAAGCCTGGAAGAGTTCACATGATGCTATTGGCGTATTTTGTGATCTTTCCAAGGCATTCGACTGTGTAAAGCACTGCACTCTGATTCGTAAACTTTCCCACTATGGATTATTCGTATTCGTGGAAAAGCTCTGAATCTTATAGAGTCATATCTATCAGACAGGCTACAGAAGGTTGGAATAAATGGCAATACTTCTTCCGGGTCATTGGTAAAAATGGGAGTACCACAGGGATCAATTTTGGGACCTTTTCTGTTTCTAACATATATTACTGATCTGCCTTGCATGGTCAAAGATTTCTGCGATATTGTTTTATTCGCAGATGATACCTCTCTGATTTTTAAAGTAGATAGGAAAGACAGTGAACTGACGCATGTAAATAATGTATTATCTAAGATTTGTAAATGGTTCGCCGCTAATAATCTTCTCCTAAATTCAAAAAAGACGAAATGTTTAAAGTTTTCTTTACCAAATGTTCCTTATGTTGATTCAAACATAAAGCTTGGCCCAGATAAACTCCCTATTGACAAAGCGACAGTCTTCCTGGGAATCAAAATGGATTCCACTTTACAATGGGATCCACATATACATGATCTCTCCGGAAGACTTAGTTCTGCTTCATATGCAGTTCTTAGGATAAGACAGTTAACAGACGTAGCTACTGCTCGCCTAGTTTATTTCGCGTACTTCCACAGTATTATGTCGTATGGTGTATTGCTGTGGGGAACTGCTGCTGAGATAGAGACAATCTTTATCATACAAAACCGTGCAATTCGAGCCATATATAAAATGGGTCCTAGGGAATCTGTGAGGGATCTTTTTAATGAAATTGATATTTTTACTTTACCAAGTCTGTATATATTTGAAAATATTATGTATGTTCGTAAAAATTTTAGTAAATTTAAATTAAAAAGTGACAATCACGATTACAATACTAGGAATAAAGATAAAATAGCGGTGCCAGGTTTTAGATTAGCAAAGACAAATAAAAGGTCCTCCTTAGGTAATTGTGTGCTTTATAATAAAGTTCCCAAACATATTACAACGCTCATAGAAGGGAAATTCAAGTTGCATGTGAAAGACATATTGATTAAAAAATCCTACTACACAGTTTCTGATTACATAAACGACAAAAATGCCTGGACAATTCCGCCTCCGCCAAGCTATTGCCTGTCACCTACATAATTTAAACATATATTGTAACAACTCTATTATATAGTAAGTATGTAACACATTGTTAAAAGATGTTTAAAAGAATGGCCCCGAGTTTCTTGCACGTTCTTCTCGCAGTGGCTCTATACAATTTATTTGCTGAACGTGGCAGAACAATGTAGAATATTTCAATACTAAAATTTTTAATTGACCTTCATAAGAACGTCGTAGACGCCTAAATTAAATAAGTGATTTTGACTTTGACTTTGATTGATAACATTTTTGTTGCAGTTTTTATTGTGCTTCAGTCTTGTTTACGAATGGCAATTGTAGTGGGTTTTGTCAGCGTGGCAGCACTTTCTATGAGAATATTTATATTGACTAGTTCTTGACTAAGCTATCGCCCTTCTTTTTAACTAACTACCGAAAAAAGGAGTTCTCAACTATATATTTTTTTTGTATGGTCTCTATAAGATTTTTACTAATAGAATTGCATTAGATAGGCATAGTCACCTGGCTTATGTGGAGGCTACGATATTACTAAACCCTTCATATCTACATGGTATGATCTATATCAAGCCCACTGTAAGATTTGAATAGATTTAGAAGTCAGCACTACCGGCCCCAAGCCCCGGGCCCATTTATAAAGCACTAGTTACCGTGAGGCGTGACAAGGTGGTTGGGTGCGTCGAGAGGGTCATCTACAAGCGGCGCAGGGGTCGCGGTGTGATCGTGCAGCCACATGTGAAGGTCAGCACGCTGCAGCTCAGCCGCCACCAGCGCGTAGAACTCCAACGTCGGCCCCAGCCCCGTGCCTTCCTCGCCAGCAAACTCCACCTCCAGCACCGACTTGCGACCCGCGTGTACTCGCATCACCTGCACAATAACCATCATAATATGGTTGAATCATCATAGCTGAAAAGTGCTAAGATAGCTTCACTTGAAGAGGTTTTTAGCAAAATAAATTTAGTTAGCACCAGTAAGAAAATTATTATGTTAATTTGGACCATATTCTTTAAAGCCAAGTTAGGAAACCAAACAGGTGTTTTAAAAAAAACACGATAGACTCAAATTGCAGAATGAACTACATACATTAAGCTCGTAATAGTTTTGTGTTAAAGAAATTGTATTTCGTTTTTCACCAAAACTTATCACGATTTCACCATCGCTGCCTCTCTTTCCTCCTACGCAGTCCGGTAATGATAAAATTTCAGCATTCTTAAGCGTTTTAAGTTTACTTATCGTAGAGTTAGATGGACTTACCCATTTATAAATTACTAAATAGATAGACATTCCAATTATGGAGGGTGTTAACAGTTCTAGCGATACCACATCCCTTAATCATCGTGTACATTATACAAGTCCCATGCCGTTGTGAGAATAGACTAACATCTCGAGGGATCACGACCCTCATATCAGCATTGACGAAAACGACGCAAAAGGGACATAGGCATTCGCTATCACGTGTATATCATGGTAGGTAGAGACGAAACATATATGTGGATGTTTCGTCTCGGATGTTTCAGGTGCCATGTGGGCACAGCGCCAGACTCCACACTGTGTCTAAGAATTTATTGTAGAAAAAACAATAACGCTTGTTCGACTTATAGATCAACTCGTAAAAAGGCCTTATGCTATGGACGTGAAGCTCATGTCTCTGCACCACCAAGTAAAACAAGTCACTTTATTATTCTAGATGCATTTTGTTATGATACCTAAAACCATTTGGAAAAAGGGCTTTTCACTTCCCATACTCTTAATGATTAAAATCCTGCTTTTTATGCAAAAGTGCTTCAAAATGCTTATTTTATTTACATTTGTTTAAAGATGTTCAGTTAGATATATATATTACATTTAGGAAGTTTGCCTGGGTATTTCTTAAGCAATGTAATTTTTCATAATATCCAGATGAAGGGTGTGAATAAAGATACAGACCGATGTCTGTATGACGACGATTTTATCTTTGAAATAAGTTTTGAAGCAGTGATAGAGTTGTACAGTAAAACAACTCTTACACTGCTTCACCGCATGGTGGAAGGGTATTTTGCGACCGCTCGCCTGGCTATCAATCACCCTTAATCATGAAATATATCACCAACTAACAGTGTATTCTGGCAGCAGTTCTTGAGAGCCAGGAAGTAATTATGAAATAATAGACACATGAGACTGTATGTCTCAGGGTGGTGGGTCGTCACTTACCGCACATTCGGAGGGCCAAGTGCTTATCAGGTCAGAATAAAAAAAAAATTACTCAAAATATCAGTGTTCGTATTAAATTTTCGGTGAATAGTCTTTACTTACGTATTATTGATTTATTTCGTCGAAATTTACGTTAAAAGCCGAGTGTACAACTCATGCAAAAAACATATTACAGCCTTTACTTAAATATCAAACAGTTATGTCAGCTGTTGTGCTAAAGATCTCGGCAAAAATACTTGTTTTTGCAATCTGTGTACAATCTTCTATAGACTCGCGATTTAATAAAAACAGGAATACATCCTATATATTCACTATGAGATAAGAAACCCTAAAACATGGTACATTGTAGGTTAGAACGTGGGACGCGGTCAAAATGTTCAAAGTTAAAGTCAGAGGCATTACTACTAACCTGAATTGCGGATCGCAACAAATTCTCGTCCCTTGGGATGCGCACACGTTCATGGCGCAAGCGACCCATGCGGAACTCTGTCGCTTCTAGATCGGGCCGACGCGGCGACACAGTGTTACCAGCCCTGTGAATCACACTAATATTATAAAGGTGAAAGTTTGTGAGTGTGCTTTGTTACTTCTATACGTTCAAATGGGTGAACCAATTTTGATGAATTTTGGTGTGATGGTAGATGAGGCGCTGGGTTAAACCATAGGTTACTTTTTTTAATTATCATCATCTAGGTTAGCCTGAACAACATCTTCGACCACATCGTCACTTACCATCAGGTGAGATAGTGGTCAAAGGCTAATCTATCAGGCATAAAAATAAAAATAAAATAAACTACACCACTAAACACTATTTTAGCTTCACAATTATGTAGCTTCGTAAGTTGTACAAATGTATTAGAATCATCACAGACAATTTTTTTTGGTCAATCGTAGAAAACCAAACCTTTTTAATACTTGAAAAACATTTTTTAATGACTTTTAAATAGAAAACACTTACAATTTATCGCCATTTTATGTATGTGCAATGATTACTGGAACTCCCGCTTGAATCGCGGAATGATGAGGGCTTTTGGTGTTCGAAAACTTTCAGGAATCGCCTCCGCGCGGTATTCAGACACAATGTTCGCAGAGAGCACGGTTCGCCGAAAAAAATATTTTTATTATTCTAAATCTAGAAGGTTTAGCTTAAATTTAAATAAAATTTAAACATGTTTAGGTTAAGTTAGATTTCTAAAAGAAAGCTACATCTTCTATATTATGTAGAATATAATTTAGATTTTCGGCGAACCGTGCTCTCTGCGAACAGTTTATCGGTAAACGTAAACGAGCCCCTCATAAAAATCTATTTTTCCATCAGCATTGTTTCTTAACATTCAACCGTAATTTATTTTATAGACTTAATTTTAGTTATTAGGTCCATTTAATTGTTGTTGCATGTAAATAGTAAACTGACATTTAATTTTCTTGTGTTTGCAATGTGAAATTTGTATTTATTTTAAACTACTATAACTAACACAAAAAATATTTTGTATGTGATACAATTTATTTTGCACACCCTAATGAGGTTGAATGTAGGGAAGCAATTAAAGTTTATTTACACCTTAACCATTTTATGTACCTATGTTCATGCATTAAATGATTTTGAATTTGAATTTGAACCAATGTTGATGAAATCTACATGGAGTTGCAATGAAGATGCAAATCTGCTCTCAGTTTTTTTATACGTGTCTACTTTACCTTTGCCTATCTATGGCACGGTCCCTTTGCGCTTGCAGCCATACTATTGTACGCGAAGTGCCGAACGCCGTGCAAGCGAAGAACATCTGCCGCGTCTCAAGTGGGAACAGGAATGGACACCAATCGTTGAGTTGCTGACACCTGTGTACACGAAATAGTTGAACAATGTAATAAAACCGCTATTAAAAATCATCCTCCTCAAATAATTCGTCGAGAAGGAATGATGAATTCATCATCTTAATTTAACATGTTACATTTTAAATCTAGATAGGATACTTTTTATCATCCTCCTCAAATAATTCGTCGAGAAGGGTCTCTGTTCAGATTACGCCAAGGCCGCGCCACGCGTGGCCATAGCGTCCTCTGAACAGAGCCTAAAGCTGCACGACTTTTATAAAACCAGGTAGCTAGCCAACCTCAAGAAAATCTGTCGCCAAAGGCTTGTTCTAGAAACAGTTGCTAAGAACTTTAAGACTTTCGCGACTTGAACACATATTTATAAGTATTTAACGGGACTTAATCGCGATAAAAACATTTATAAATTTATTTATTTACCTCGACGTTTCGACCAAGTTGCATTGGTCGTGGTCACGAGCGGACTGAAGAGGCAGGTGTCAACGTCTTGAAAGGCGGGTATTTTCTCCAACTACCCGCATTTGACTTAAAAATGTATCGTCTCGACACACAACACTGACAACATCCACAGGTCTTAACAATGCAACTTGGTCGAAACGTCGAGGTAAATAAATAAATTTATAAATGTTTTTATCGCGATTAAGTCTCGTTAAATACTTATAAACAGTTGCTAAGAGTCAGTAATAAGTTAGCCTGAACTACATCTTACATCGAATCATTACTTACCATCAGGTGAGATAGCGTTCCAAAGCTAGCCTATATGCCTATATATTAATAACTTGTCCAATCGGGGAATCAAGCCCAGGAGCTCGAAATTCCAGAAAAGCTCGGCGCTTTTGTGGACGAGGCAGTCGTAATACAATAAGTGGGCATACCGATAATTATAATTTATTTATAGGTCGTATCGTTTTTAACCGCTATCTCACCTGATGGTAAATGATGATGTGGTCGAGATGTTGTTCAGGCTAACCTAGAAGTACTGGCTCTTAAGGACAAAACCAAAACATACAGTTCAGTGCTTAGCGACAGATTTTCTTCTCGAGGGTTGTAGTTAGACAGGTGGGCATTTGCAAAATGCCCTGCCACCATTCTATAACGACTGCCATCCTAAGACAACAACCAAGACCGCCGGCCCTGTGAAGCACGGAAGTACTCAGTACTAGTGACTACTAAGTGCTTTCGTGCTTCACATTTAATACCGCTAGTGGATACCCATATAAATCATAGACGCAGCGGACGTTGCTTAACATGGTTGACCGGTTAAGAAAGACTTAGTAAGGGTATGTTCCATTAGTCGCTAAGAACGTTAATTTCGATAATTTTGATCACATTCTGCGTCTGTGGTTGTGATCACTGTGATCGTTTGTAACTGTCATCCCCTGTTCCATTTAGGATAAGAACGCTAAGAATGCCACTAAAATTTGCCACTTCTGTCACTTTTGACATTAGATGTAGGGAATTCAAACTGTTCCAGTAGCCTCATAGCGTTTATGGCGAAAATAACGCCAAGACCCATGTGGAACAACTTTTTGGGAGTGTGATCGTTTTTAGCGTTTTTAGCGAATCTAACTTCAAATGGTATGCACCCTAAGCTGCTCTACAAGCGCTTCAAAACAAGTTATTCAGTGAATTAGGCATAACAGGCATGGCATGGATACGTACCAAGGCGGAGTGGCTGCGGCGGCGAGCGTGAGCGGCTCCTGCAGCTGTTGGTGCAGCTTGTTGGTGAGCTTGGTGGAGAGGAACGCTTCCGGTGGTAGTGCGGGCGCGGCGGCACGCAGTCGGCGCAGCACCCGCACGCAGCACGTTGCCATAGCGCCTTCCGCACCCATCGCACCAGCTATACCACGCTCTGGTAACAAACAAAACTCACTATAATGAACAATTATTAATAACAAAAATGAAGAAGCTGAAAAGTGTAACTATATCTTTATGATGGTGTGACTCAAATAGTAATGATCGAACTTCACTTCTAGGTTAAATATCATACATCTATGAATATGATATATTATGGAATAATATTGTAATAATTTATGTATAATATTTATTCTGTTACCAATATGGATATATTGTTATCCGTTATTATAATATTCAGGACACTTACACTTAAATAATATTGTTTCCATAAATGAATACTATTAGACTCTTGTGTACCAAAATTCTCCTAGCTATATCAATGTCTTAGCAGCTGTTTGTATTCCTTGTAAAATAAAAAAAATAAAAACCCTACACTGATAAGTATAAAATAACTAAATGTCAACTGAATACCATTCACTGACAGATGAAAATCCTCACCCTGTTTTGCTTTGGGTAATATATTCAACTGTCATGTGAACTTTTATTCACTGTGGTGTTTTGCAGATCGCACTCGGGTAACTTTCAATTCACAGAGATTTCCGAACACACCAATAGTGTAGGTATTGTGTTGTATCATTGTTGGTAACTACAAAAATAAGTACATATTCGAAAATATGTGCTTAATTCATTTTAGATTGTAAATATGTAAAACTGAGATATAAAATGATAATTATTATTATTATTAAGGCTCATGTTAACATCTCGAGACCTGATAGCGAGGTCTCATATAATATCATCGTAAAATTTTTGTTTTCATATTAATCAGTATCTTATCACATTAGCAATCTATGAGGCCCTTTATGCCTCATATTGTCGTAATTAAATAGCTTCGTGGACTGATAATGTATTAAGGCGCTGACAAGTACTTTGTAGCTTTAAACTTTAGAAAAAGTCTTTAGCAAAATATGTATAGTTTGTAGCAGTAAGAAAATTATATATCAATCTTGATCTCTATGGCCAAGTTAATTACAAAACAGGGGTCTTTAACATTTGCTCGACAGAATAAATTTGCAAAGTTGGCTCTAAATTATACTTGTAACAATAATATCTAATGTGTCACATTCATATGTGTATTACAGATTGATCTTCTTGTATCGAGCGTTAGCGAGTATTAGTAACGATAGCGGGATCTAGGGCCTATAAACTCTTTCCGATCTTTTCAACTATCTAATAAACAATATATCAGTTACAACTTGTATATTATTCCAATGAAATGGAACACTCATGCAAACTTATGATTACGACATCTTTGTCGCTGAATGGTTTAAGTAAATGTTTCGATAATTGCTTACCTGGGTCTCCAGGCTCGTCGTCTTCACGGTCTATTTCGTCGGCCCATATTTGTATGCCATCAATATCCTTGTAGGTCAATCTGAAAATATCATGAGGTGAAGTTTCATCGTAAATACACACATATAAAATACGTGTATTAAAAAAATACGTGCAACAGTGTTAATTAGCTCTGTTTGAACGATACATGTCAAAGCGCGAGTAGCGTGTCTGCCTCAGTTATAGTATATTTGATTTTTAATACAATATATCTCTGACAGTTAAGTTTTTAAATGAATCGACTTATATCCAAGCTAAGTTGTCGATACAACTCAGCTTGGATATAGATATAGGTCCGTAGGTGTAAATACATACGTGTAGGTAGTATCGCGATGCGTGTCATGTTGCGGTAGACGCGCGTTGAGTGCAAGCACGGCACGATAGACTGTCCAGGCGGGTCGGTCCAACGGCAGCGAGACTCCACCCGCGCTCAATGTCAGCTGCAAGCCCGGCAGCCCTCCTGAATAACCCTCCTCGTTACTCGCTCCGCCGCTAGCGCCAGCGCCTTCACTGTTAGCGGCCCCGCTAGCGGCCCCGCCGGCGGCGTTCGCAGCGTTTTCTTTGCTTTCCTCATCAGTCACTTCGACGGTATACACTTCTTCATCGTCTTCTTCGTCGGCATCGTCTTCATCGGATGGATAGTCAAGGGGTATTTCGAGATCTAAAAAATTAAGAACGTGAAATTAACAATCTTAGTTACGCGGTAAATTAGTTTGGTTGTATGGAGTATCGTGGTTACGTTTCGAGAGATGAAGTAACATTAAATAAACAGATGTACTTGGGGCTCGCTTTTTACATTTATTGTCTTTGTTGGATGGATAGTAATGGGTTTTATTTCAAGATTTTCCATATTAAGAATGTGTATTTTAACTTCATTTTTAATTATCATTATAATTTCAAGGTTTTGATATAGATTGTAATTAGTAAGATTAAAAATTGCACTTTCTAACGATTTTTCTACATCTTAAGGTTCTGGAAGGTCTGATAGAGATAGCTGTAAGCGATGAGACCGCATATTGGAATTACATGTAACTATATAATAACTTCTCCAAGTATTGTTTCTACTATTCTAACATTTATACAGAAGTTTTGTATCATATCGTACAATCTACATTCTTATATAATACATTAATTTGAATTTGCATTTTGCATGGTGGTAGGGCATTTTGCGAATGCCCGCCTGACCAGCTACCACCCTCAAGTAGAAAACCTGCCGCCAAGCACCTAACAGTGTGTTCCGGCAGCTGTCCTTGAGAGCCCAGTAATTCTAGGTTAGCTATAACATCTTCGCTAACATCACTTACTAACAGGTGAGATAGTGGTCAAAGGCTAACCTTCCAGGCTAAAAATAAATAAAAAACTTGTATGACGAAGGTGCACGTACCAATTGTCTGGTTGAGGTTAGTCCGTCCGGGGCGTGGGTCGAATGCGGGTATAAGCGCAGAGAACTGCCGCTTGAGCACGAAGTCATCATCCCAAGGGCGGCGCGGACCACGTGACCCACCACCGCCGCCGCCACTGTTGCCGCCCAGGCCACCGCGCACCGCCTCCAAGGCCTCCTCCTCCATCAGGGACAGGAGGTTGCGCGACACCTGCGAAAACTGGACTCATTTAGTCTACTGAATCCTTTCATCCCAGTTGTTCTACAATCTGTTTGATTTTAATTCAAACATGAAGTGAAATTACTCGTACTAGATAATAATCAAAACCTAATCATACAGTTCATAAGCAATGTGACCTCTGTCTGAATTAATGGACAAGCCGAAGGTACACATAATCATACATCCAACCAGATAAAATCATTGGTTGGATTATAAGAATTTTAATCATAGCGATGCACAGTGTTTTGCCTAGAACAACGTAGGTGGACAAAAGTCATTTACCTAATCAGGTAATTAAGGGTCACATGCCATTAACAAAACCCCCAAGGTCTCGATAACAGGTAATAATTAGGGCAAACATTCCATAGTGGTGAGTTATAAGGGGTTGAAGGTAAGTGATAAGTTAATTGCATTTGTGAAATTAAATTAGTTGCAATTTTGCGGCACTTATGATAACATCTCTTAAAATTTGTAGTGATTATTTTAGTATTTTCTGTGATGGATTTTACCTTTGAGGGTAAGTACTTTCTTACTTAATATCGACTTAATATATTATTTGCCAACATGTGCTTTAAATATCCAATTGAAAAATCTGTTAAAAGAATGTCAAGTTTTTCTTCATATCTAAACTTTCAAGGATCGCAACTTTTTGTATCCACGTGTATCCAAGTTGATTTTTATGTATGTTACAGCCACAACATTAACCTTTTAAATGATATATAATATGGAGACCGCAACGAATGCTAAACATTTTTTTTTATTTTTTTTTCAGATCATGTGTACACTTTTTCGAAAATGGAGTTATTTGAAGAATGGCGTAAATATGACAAAGAAGCAAGAAATGCTCACCTGATGGAGTTTATTTTTAACAAATACAATCTGAGAGATGTGGCCTCCGATTCAAGAAGAGATATGCAAACAAAAATTGCCAGCATATCGTCAAAATTTGCTGAAAAGTGGGCTGCTTCGAAAACAATGGATGTTTTTTTAAACAAAAATAGAAGTTGGCTGGACGGAACAGACATACAATTTAGCGTTCGTATGCATCGGCCTTCTGCTTCCTCCTCATCAGAAGATAATCGACCTAAAGGTAGACCCCGAAAAGACTTCGAAGACGCCAGTTTCAAAACAAAAAAACGCAGGGTTGAAGACTTGGTGAAATTGCGGAGTGCTAGTGAATTGACCACAGCTGCGGAAGTGGCAAATCGTTTATCGGGTCATAGAGCGGTTGCCTCTCGAATCCGAAAAAGTGGCGATCATTCCAGCACAGCCTTTCCGCATCTGAAGAATCTCTTTGTAGTGCTAGGCAGTTAAATAGTGACGAAGCGCTAGCTTATTACATAGATTCTAAGTGCACTTCTCACTCTTACAAACAGACGAGAAAGTGGGCAATGAAGGCTGGACATCAAGTGTTTCCATCATACCATAGCCTATGTAAGTCAAAAAAACTTTGTTATCCTTCTGATGACCATATATCTATAACGGAATCGCGCGCGGAAATAAAACTCCAAGCTATTTTGGATAAAACAACTGAACGACTAGTTGAAGCACAAAGTGAAGTCATTAAAAGTGTGCTGCCCAGTTCGTCATTCACATTAGTTAGCAAATGGGGATGTGATGGTAGTTCTGGTCACAGTACCTACAAGCAGAAGTTTGAAAACACTGAGGCTACTGATGAATTTCTGTTTGTATTTTCATTTGTGCCTTTGAGATTGTGTGATGGTCAAAATATTATTTGGCAAAACCCACGACCTTCCTCCACGTTATATTGCAGGCCAATTAAATTTATTTTTTCAAAGGAAACAAATGAATTTACGACTACAGAAACTAACAGAGTGTTGGAAGAAGTATCTCAACTTCTTCCAACAACATGTAGTGTTGGTGAATCACAAATTTCTGTGAAGCACACTCTTTTGCTAACAATGACAGACGGCAAAGTATGCAATGCTATGACTGACACACGATCTGCACAAAAGTGTTATATCTGTGGTGCGACTCCTAAGATGATGAATGGTGATTTAAGTGGATTGGAAAGTAATGTAGAACATTATGGGTTTGGTTTGTCTACATTACATGCTTGGATTCGCTGTTTTGAATGTCTGTTGCACATTAGCTATCGTTTGGATATTAAGAAGTGGCAGGTTAGTGATGACGATAAAGCTAGTGTGAAACAGCGTTCAGACGACATAAAGCAAAAGTTTAAAACCCAAATGGGACTTATTGTAGACAAACCAAAACCTGGTTATGGTAACACAAATGATGGGAACACAGCTCGCAGATTCTTTACAAACCCGGAACTGAGTGGAGAGATTACAGGCTTAGACGTTAACCTCATTAAAAAATTCTGCATTTTGTTAAGAACTTTATCTTCTGGGTATGATATTAATTACAATGAATTTGAGAAAGTGTGTTCTGAAACCAGAACACTTTATCTAAATCTGTATTCGTGGTACTACATGCCAGCTACTGTACACAAAATACTTGTACATAGCACAGAAGTGATAAAAACTTGCATTCTTCCAATCGGACAGCTCTCAGAAGAAGCTCAAGAGGCTCGAAATAAAGACTGCCGGAGATTCCGTGAACACCACACCAGGAAACTGTCACGTATTGCCACAAATATAGATTTGTTGAATATGCTTTTAATAATGTCTGATCCCCTAATCAACTCTCTCAGAGAGGTACCCAAAAAGAAAATTGACAAATTACCTGAAGAAGTTTTAAATTTGATTGTTCCGCCTTCAATACAATCACATCGGGTTACAAGTAACGTTCTTCCGAGTCCGACTGATGAAGGTGATTACTTGTTACCAGACTCGACTGAATGTGAGAGTGACGAATGATCAGATGAGGATATTTAGGATAATTACGAGTATGATGTAGCATTTTTGTAAAATCTTGAGTTTACCTTTTTTTATAATATTTAAGTTATAAATAATAATGTATTTTTTTACTTTTTATTGTATAATTATGTTGTAATATATTATTGATTGTTTCTTTCTATTTTAATGTACTTATTTCTGCTGTATTTTTGCTTTTTTTTGTGCCTTTGTAAGAAATACAATACATGTTTTTATAAAGTATTTGGTATTTCATTTTTAGACTTATAATTTAATCTGTACCTACCTGAAAATTATGAAATTAACAAATTATCATTGTCAAAGGCAAAAGCAATCGAAACCCATTATAAAATATTTTTGTCCAGCTAGCTTGTTCTAGGCGAAACACAGTGCGATGGCGTGACTGTGTGGCCAAAGATGTTTTGAAAGCATCACCGATTTAGTTCATTGAAATTTTATAGATATTTTTTTTGATCTAATCAGCTGTATGTAGGCGATTGCAATATTTAGACTCTTATATACTCTTAAGCCAGCTTGTACATCGGAGTTATAGCAAATAACAGAATGTAACTTACAACTTCTTGATATGTAGGTTCGTTTTCCTTGTCGCTGTCAAGTGCATCGTCGCCGTCGTCATCGTCTTCTAGCTCGGTGAGTAGAGCTGGCGCGCGGCACGACTCCAGGAAATCTTCTAAGGACACCTGCAATCAAACAGTCACAGCCATCTCATATTATAAAAATATAATATTTATCGAATACTCCATCATTCACATCCAAACATTGTCGTTACTTTTTATTGTCTTTAGTTTTTATTGACTATACGGTTACATTAAAACATGACTTAAAATGGGAAAAATGCTAAGAACCTCTTAGGGTTGATTCTGCTAGTCCTAACAAACATTTTGAGTCATGTTTTAATGTGTTTTCATTACTCCGAGCCAAGAGCGCCCTGGTTATTGGAAAAATGATAAGAACCTCTTAGGGTTGACTTCTGCTAGTCCTAACAAATATTTTGAGTCATGTTTTAATGTGTTTTCATTACTCCGAGCCAAGAGCGCCCGCCGCGGCAACTCTGGACCGCGCCGCGTTCCCTTTGAATAGATTTGAATATTTAAATCGTACAGCAAAGTAATCAAAAATATGAAATAATAAATTACCTATGCTCCTCATGCTTATTCCGTCAAAACACACAAAAAAAATCAAAGCAGAAAACATTTATCTCGATCGTTTGTTAAGGCTAGCAGAAGTCAACCGTAAGAGGTTGTTTGCATTTTTCCAATAACCCTGTATACTGTATCAGCCGGATTGTCCACTGCTGAACACAGTCTCCCCCATAAAGGGATGGTTTGTCATAATCCCCACGCTTGGCAGGAGTCTTGGAGATCGCAGTATAAGATTATAGTTCCTCAGAAGGCGCTGCTGCCCACCTTATATACTTAGTCGCCTCTTACGACACCCACGGGACGAGATGGGGGTTGATCACACATTCTAACCCAGCAGCCCCTGGGCATTGACTATATATGCCATGTATAATGTAGTAGGAAAAACAATGCAATATTATTTTTTTAATATTATTATGTTTGCAATATCGCCTGCTATGCGGATTACATTACAAAATCACAAATATATGATAGAAAAAATTTAATTATATATTATTATATTAAAATTATAAGGTTGCGTCATCATGTACAAGTATAAAACTAATTGCAAAATTGTTCTTGTTTGTAGTACAACGTAAGTTTTACTATAGATATTTAATAATATCAATACGATGGTTAAAGAACAATAGGAAAGATTTGAGTTATGACGTCATGTCTTGTTAGCTCAATTGGTTAGAGCATACCCCGGCTCAAGGGGTGGATGGACGCGGGTTCGAATCCCGCACATGACTTAAATTTTTCCTATCGTATGTTTGTGATTTTGTAATGCAATATTAGCTCGATACGAAAGGAATATAAACTAATATGTTACCTGTTCACTCTCACTAGAAGTCGAGGTGAGGGATAACGTCAGTGCGTTCTGTGCGTTCGGCGCGAGCGAGGGATAACTCTGCGCGGCGGAAAGCAATCCGCGCGGGAAATTACTTGATAACGCCAAACGAACTAAACTGTAAAACAAAATATTATGTAAATTTTTAATGATCTCATGATTTACAACAATGAAAAAGAATAATTTCATTTGAATCGAATACTCGATTATAGAAAATTATCTATGGCTGCTAGAGACTTTCACAATACTCTCAAAAGCACAGACTATGATCTGAATTTAGATCATTTATATGACTTCAAGGACGAAATCGATTCCTATCGAAGTAAAATCGTGATTATCATTAGCAAAAAGTGATAAACCTCAGTATGGATGATAAAACATGCACCTAGTACGTCACAAATTCAACATACACAATTCTTCAATACGGTCTGTAAAGTATTAAATTTAAAGTAGCATCGTAGTTACCTTGGGAAGAGACTAGAAGAGTTGTTGGTGCGATTTGTACGTTGCGGGTTATTCCCCCGGCCGGCGCCGGCGCATCGCGTCATTCCCAGTGACTCCAGGAGACGTGCAGCACCCTGTATGAAAATATGATTTTGTTAATGATTGTGTGCACTGGAAGAGAAGACGGTAGAATAAATAATGCTAATATTTGTAGACGGCATTGTAAACCACAGTAGAGTATTGAAATTCGGTAGAATAAATAGAGCTGGGGGCAAGTTAAGCTTCCCATTGCCTTCCCTATACCCTAAAGTTCATTCTACAGAATAATCAACCCATGGACACAGTTAATAGAATGAATCTAGGCGAAGTTTTTATTCTGACGAGTGACGTCCATGTCTTTAAATGGAGTTACAGGGCTAGAGTATTACTCCCTCCTCCCCCATTTCTTTTTTTTTTTCTTCCTGTAGGTGTCGTAAGCGATGAGTAAGGGAAAAATATCAGTAGGTGGACAGCAGCACCTTCTGAAGAACCGCCATCTACATTGCGACGTAAACAGTTGTTGACGATAAGACGTTACTCTACCGAAACTGGAAGACTGTCGGTGAATTAGTATACCTGTTTCATGTAAGTTAAAGTGTACCGTAAACCATAGAGTCTAGGTCTACTTTATCTAAGCGCTTATCTCAACAAACCGTGGGACAGAGCACCATGCCGCACCCCGATACACTGATCACGGTAATAAACAAATAATTTATATAAGTAAAATGGTTCACAGTTTACCTGTTGAGTCAAATCCGGTTCACTAGCGCTCATATTGCCAGAACCGCCGCTAGACTGGTTGTCTTTCTTGTGGTCACCATATTGTCCATCGGTTCGCTCGTTTTCCAAGCACTGCGCAAGGAATACCATTATATAGGTAGCAATTACAAAAACCATTTTATATGGTAAGTATCTTATTCTTATAAAATTAAGTCATTTGTGCAGTAATTCAATCACTCAATAAAGCATTGTTAGATGCGAACCAGATAATAATAGAAATTAGTGAATAATAAAAATATAACTGGCTTTCAAGATACGGAAAAAAATTACTACCTGAATTTGTGCCAGGTTAAAATTTTGTCATATGTGCAGTATTGCTAAAAAGCGTTGTGAGGCGTGAGAACATATAATAAAAGAGATTAATGAATTTGAGATATAACAGGCATTTCCGATACGATAAAATAATGCTACATTAAATTGTGCTAGGTAATAAGACCATACTAAAATTTTGCCTGCATCAGTTCATAAATGGATCGCTTAAGCACATCGACCGAAGCTAATTTGTACCTTGCACTAGATGAAAGTATTCTTTAAATTTTACCTGTATTTGTATGCGATTAGCATTATTCCGCAGCGTATGCAAGAGCGAGGCGGGCAAGCCCAATATTTCGCTGGAAAGCAAAGCGTTCGCGCTGTTGCGCACCGCGTCGCTTTCGTTACGCGCTTCTCCCTCCTGTTTTACAAAAAGGAGCTTCACACACACAACAACACACATAATTTTACAGTCTTATGGACGAGAATATATACAAAAATCGATTCTATGGTAAAAATTGGCATGCTTTAAGACTAGCAACATTCAATGACACATCATAGAATCTGTCGGCTTCGAATCTGATGAGTTAACTACCTCACAAGTTATGACGATGATGTTAAGTATTTTATGTAAATGCTACTTCTGATTATAAAGGCAAAAAGGGACCGATAATGAAAGGTTGTTCATAGTGCTGGTAAGCGTGAATCACACGGTTTACAATTGGAAACGCCAAAACACCACAACATCCAAGACTAGGTCTACAGAGGTTCCATTTATATATAATGGTAATTCCTATTACTTCCAAAGAGTGTAGGTATACGATACACTAGCATAAGAATGGAACCACTTCATAGTCCTAATCTATAAGCTTTTTCTACCGCCATGGATGCAAACATCATTTTGGCCTAATAACATTAGCGTCCAGAGCAGAATGAATAAGAAAACTACAAGTGATATTTAATTTCGTGCATAACTAAAGCTGTATAATAGAATGATAAGACTGACCTCTTGAGAATTAGCCTCTGGTAAAGGTTCTTTGGCAGGGTAAGGTTTGGTGATATCTGTAATACTGGTAGGTCCCATCTCCATGTTTGTGAACGATGCGTTGCCGAGATCCATGCAGTTATTGCTTTCGGCGCCGAGAGTCAACGATTCTACTATTGTAGCGAGATCTGATATGGAAATAATAACATTATATAGTAGCGTTTGCACGCATTAGTAGTATCTTCATAGATAATCAAGTAAACACGGCACAGCTTGCAGCAACGGACTTAGAAATAAGAAGGTAGCCCGAATTATCGACATCGCGAGCTATAACTGGTAGACATTGAGAGTATGCAACAAAGCCTGTTCTTCGTTAATAAACGTTGACAGAAGTTTCAAAATCAAGATTTAAGTTTAACATGTGCTAAATTAAATTTGGTCTGTATTTTACTTTAAAAAATTATCTTGTACACATACATAAAACCAAGTAATATTTCTAAGCACAAAAAATATAGTAAATTCTAATGTGATAGGTACTGCGCCAGTAAGTAACGCTCAATTATATTTTGTGTGTGTATAATTATAATCAAAAAGCAAGACACGAAATATCTTACATACACATACACGCCTCTTTCCCGTAGGGGTAGGCAGATACCACTGATTCCCACTTGCTACGATCCTTACATATCTCTTTCGCTTCATCTACACTCATGAATCCTTTCATACATAAGCGTCGGTTTTAGGGTACTCCTAACCTGGCCTTTTTTCAGAACATCTTCAATATGATTTCGAAATTCGCCTAGGTCTTGCCCTTCCAACACTTCCGTTCAATTGTCCCACGTATACCTATTTAATTATTCTCATTTCATTTATTCTCTCCACATGTCTAAACCATCTTAACATACCCTTCTCGATTTTTGACACTACATCCTACATCCATTGACACCACATCGAAATATCTTATTCAATAAAAAAAACAAAAATGTTTGTATATTAATTAAATAATTCATAAATAAAATATAAGAAAAAACTATTTTTTTCTGCTCTTGTAATTGTATTGGTAAATTAAGATGAATTATTTTCTTCCATGTCTTCTATTTTGTTCCATCACGGATAGTTGAACTAATGTTTTTTCCGAACAAATATCATATACATGATAAGATGCCCTCCACACACCTGTGTTTATATGGTGAGTAGAGTGGTTAATGGCGGAGAGATCAGTGGGTTGCGTGCGCGGCCGCGACATGTTGCTCGCGAGCTCCTCTCCCGAAATGTTGTCTGCAGACGACGCTTGCTCCGTCGATGCTACCGATACCTGCATAACATGATACACATTTAGTAATTGTACAACTAAAAAAACAGTATTAATAGCGTGAATACGGTACTTTTGGACAAAGAAATTGACACGATTAGTGTGGTATGTCTACAGCCCTACACGGCACATAACAGCGAAAGTGACAGTGACAGTGAAGCTAGTGACATATCGGACAATTTGACAAGTGCAGCTGAGCCGGGACCGACAGCGCCATCGTTACGTCAGTTACGTGCTGAGGCCCGCGCTCGCCGCTTCGCGCAACCGTGACTCCCAGACGAAGGGCTACAATATAGTCCGAAACTGGTCGGAATCTTTCCGGTAAATATGACGCGAGTCCCAGCCGGGTACCTAATTATTTATAATTGTACAACTAACTTTTATGTTAGTGTGACGGAACAAGCTCGGGCCCACCTGATGTTAAGCGGACTAACCTCTGCCTAGAACAGATGCATTTCATCACAAGTCACGTATTGCCCTGCGCCCGTCACCTTGAGATATAGTTGTTAAGTCTCATGTGCCTGTAATTTCACTGGCTCTCCAGGACAGCTGCCGGAACACACCGTCAGGTGCTTGGTTAGCTTTACAACTTTAATGTTTAATCTACGATTTATTCCTGGTTTATTAATCATCACATAGTTAAATGTACAGACAACCAATATAAAAAAGGAAATTTGTTTTATATTTGGTCGGTTAACATTTTATCAGTCTGATATTTTTCATAATTGAAAAACCCGCAAAATGGGACTGAATTAAACGTTCAGTTATGATTAGCAAAGAAATTTTAATGTGATTATTCCTATGATTTTCTCCATCTCCTTAAAGTAATAATATTACACAAATGTCTACACTGCATCAAATGTTAGAAAATAATTTACATTAATACTATTATAACTGCAACTTTAATTGATGTAGAGTATTTGATTCCGTATTCAAAAGTCTGTAACTTTTGAATACGGAATCAAAAGTTACTCAATTTTTTTCATGGTGGTAGGGCATTTTGCGAATGCCCGCCTGGCTAGCTACCAAGTATCAAGTAGAAAATCTGTCGCCAAGCACCTAACGGTGTGTTCCGGCAGCGGTCCTTGAGAGCCAGTACTTCTAGGTTAGCCTGTACAACATCTTCGACCACATCATCACTTACCATCAGGTGAGATAGTGGTCAAAGGTTAACCTATCGGGCATTAAAAAAAAAAAAAAACTCTACATCAATTAAAGTTGCAGTTAATATATTATTAATGTAAATTATTTTCTAACATTTGATGCAGTGTAGACATTTGTGTAGTTGTAATAAACTGTTGTTTTATTTAAAATTATACAGCCAGTGTTGCCAATTACGTCGATCTGTGCGTTGACTGCCGAATACAAATATTATGTAGTCACCTGGTGGTCCACGGCTGTAGCATCTGGGAGACTCGGCGTTGAGTGGCTCTTCCTGCCCTGCTTGGCCCCTTCTGCAGCACCACCGCTCACCACCTTGAGATCAAACTTGCCTTCCGCGCCCATGCGATAAGAATTGCGGCCGCCATGATCCCACCTATGCCAGTAATTTAAAAAGCCGTTTTATTTTCTTTACATCCGTCATAGTTGAATCTAATAAAAATGTATAGCAGTAACATAAGCATCTCGTGATTTAGAACTATGAATGTATGTTTATTGTAGGAGGCATAAACAAATAAAAACAATTCATCGACATCTTAGATCAGAGACAGTCATTTGTTCATGATCAACCCAATATAAGCCCCAGCGAAAATCCTAACGCGGGACTTCGAGCTTCAGTGAACAAGAAAACACACACATATATATGTGTTCATAACCGACAAATATGATGCCCCATTCTTACAAAAAATCGTCTATGTATAAATTATGGTGATGTAAATGACTGATGTTTAATCCAGTAAATGATTTTTAATCCAGTCATTTACATGATAATAATTTATATATTTACGATGACACATTTTAGTATCGATTTTTTTGTAAGACTGTGGCGTCATATTTGTTGGTTATGAACACATATATATGTGTGTTTTCTTGCTCAGTGAAGCCCGGTGTCCCACGTTAGATTTTCGCTGGGGCTTATATTGGGTTGATCATGAACAGAACGACTGTGTCTGATCTTAGATCTTATCTTATATATAAATAAAATATTATAGGAGAAATGTTTACTCGTACACCACTTCTTCCTCACATATCTCTGGTAAATAGGCTACCTTAGTCTAATAAAAGTGTGGTAAAAACAAAAGTTGTACCTGACGTCGACCCATCCGTTATGCAGATCAGAAGTGAGCGTGCCGAGTGCGGGCTGCGGCCCGTCCTGATCCCGCCACTTCCAGTCAGGGCCCCGCAGCACGCGAGCGCCCGCGCACACCCCCCTCGCCCCGCGCGACCACCGCCGCGCGCGCGCCCCGCCCCCGCCGCCCGCACACACGCCGCCCCCGCCGCTGCCCGCGCCCACGCCCACCGCGCGAGGCGGCTCCGACACCACGCTAACCACCTGCACCATAAACATAAACACTTTGTAGAGGCGTTCAAGTAGCTTTCAGGAGAATTGTTTTACTTAGCGGCTACCAAACGAGGTGATGGAGCCTTGGTTTCACAGACCGCGATTAATTTAAATATTAAGTGACATTCTGCTGGCAGCTTAATAAAAGAAAACTGTTAAATAAAAAAAGCACACCTGCGAAATGAACCACATTTCGATACAGGTAAAATCTACTATTTGGTTTTTATAGGTATTTAGAAGTTGAATGACAAAAGTCCATAGTTTTGTAATATCATTTCCATTTATTATAATTATGTTAAGAAGTCAATAGTTGCTAGGAATAATGCTCACCTTCCCGTATATTTCTAGTCCGGAGAGCGAGAGGTAATGGCTCTGTCCGCTGGCGTTCTTCCCGTTCTGCTGTATGCGCAGATACCTGTATGGCGCCTCGGCACGTATCCTCCACGTGGCCGTGCTGCCCGGCTCTTGTAGCGCTTGCTCGTCGTTGTGCGCTAAGAGAGTCGTCCACGCCACGCCATCCATTGACATCTAAATATACGCGTAAATAAATTATTAATTTTTAATTATTGTTGGTATTTTCCATATACTTGTAGATTTAACATCAAAGTATTTTGTGTTGGACATTGTGGGAAATTCTTAACCGTGGGTAAAGAAAGCAGATAACATTTTAAACTGTATCAATATCTAAGATATGTATGTATAAAATCGTATGCACATCGGACAGACTCGAATGACCACATTGAAATTTTGAACTTGAAGGCAAATTTTTTAGTTGATCTGTGCATATTTGTGTGTGTTGCAAATTAACGCTATTATATTCTAGTATAACTGAATTCTGGGATATAAGGATAGAAATACCGAGTATGGGCTTGTCGCACTGGACTGACCTAACGTTGTAGTTTGGAGAACCCTACTGGAAGTCCTATATAGGCAACAAGTGCCAACTTGAGGGTCATTTTATTGGTCTTGCAATAATGTAAGTTTAAAAACAAACCTGGCGTCGTAGTTCGCTCTACGTATATCTGTGACGATACCAACGAGTTAAGGAAAGCTCCCTAAATATCTTAAGAGTAATGAAAATGTGCAAATTAACGAAAGTGATAAAAAAAAGGAGTTCTAGCAAAATCATCATCTGGAGTTATAAGAGTCCACAGCCTGGTTAACAGCGGAAACGCGTGGTAAAAAGGGTTTCGCTTCTGTGGTGCAGTAACGCCTTTCCGCGTATTCTCTGAGCGAGAGCAGGACATAAAATGTTTATATTAAAAATCACTCGGTATTTTGATTACAAATTCTTAGACACTCACCTGGAACAGCCAGTTCCTGAGCGCGGAACGTCCGTAGCCGCGAGCATGGCGCAACGTGTATGCAGTCGGCACTATATGTAGACCTAGATCGACCGCTATGAAGGCTCTCCTGTCGTCATTCGTATGAACGTTCAGCGGCTCCGGTGAGCGCGAGAGAGCATCTTCAGCGCGTCCGTACGGCAGCTGCCGCCCGTCTGATGACCACACGCTTACTAGCCCGTGCGCGCCGGGATTCACCCAATCCCATCCACCGCCGTTGCTACCGATGAAATATAGCACGCCGTTTTTGTCAAAGTCATGCTGCAAAGGAGATATTTAATAGATAAATCTGAATCTTTTGATTAATGATGTTTAACTTCTCGTTAAGAAGTAACGAGAAGTTAAACATTCACCAGGGAGCTCCCCTGGTTGATGTCAAGCTATTCCACTTTCCTAACAGACATATGGAAGTGGTACGCGCTGTAACATTGCATTGCGTTCGCGATTTGAGATGTCAATGCTAGTTGTAAAAACCATTACTCCACAATTTCATTCCGCTTTCTATGTGGCCCCGCAGCCGTGTGAACATTGCTGGATTTTGGATAAATGGGCAGAGTGGGAGGTCCTACAGTGCGTGTTCTTAACAAGGAAATATATCACAGTTTAGTACTCAGCTATTATCTTTTATTCAATAATGTTTATTAAATGTTGGAAGTGTAATTTACACAGTTTTATTAGTATTATGCGTTCACATCATTTAATTTCAAACTTGACTAATATCTTCGCTCGAACATAAAGGAATGCTGAAAATCACCACTGCATTAATCATCCGGTCTACAAAACTGTGCTGAAGATTCCCTGTACGGGCTGATGATTGTCCTTACATAAAATTATGATATTATATGATATGAAGTAAAAGACGTATTAACGGAACGGAGGTTTATTGCAGACTGAACTTTAAATACAGTTTACATAATATTATAAGCGGACACAGTCGCGCTAAGTCATCAAAATGTACGTAAACCGTACATATTCCCAACACGGGAGAAAACATAGAAAAATATATAATCGATGACTCAAATACTATTATGAAAATTGCTTCTGTAATTATGTATACATTGATAATATTATATGCTGCTTAAAACTAATGATGTCCTTTCATAGTCATTGATGGATTTATGATGATTAATTTACACTTAACACTATTCACTGAAATATTTCACTGCGTTGAAACATTATTGGGGATGTACCCTTACTGATACGCGCACTCACAGCACTAACACTTTGCTCGATGATGGGAAGTGGGCGCTGCGCGGGCGCAGGCGCAGGGCCCGGCAGCGGTGGCGCATGCCCGCGCGGCGCGGCGCCGGCGGCCGGCGGAGGCGGCGCCGGCGGAGGCGGCGCCGGCGGTGGCGCGATGGTGCGCGCGCCTAGCGCCCACGTGCCGCGGGCTCGGGCACACCACCACGCTGCTGCTCCAATTGTAGTCAACACGATGATCACATAGATCACCGTATAGTGATGCACGTCGTGGTATAATAGGCTGGTTGATAATGATTCGTTCTCTTTAAGAGACTTGATTTGCTCGTCTAGTTTTTCGAGTGCTTTCTGTTCTCTTTCTGAGTTAAGTTGTTCCAAAATATTATGCGGGATGGAAACATTTATGATATGGTTGATCGGTGCGATCACAGGGGCATATACATCTGATTTAACGCTTATTTCGCTTGATGGTAGATCATGTGCAATAACTTGGAATGTATCTGTTTTTATTATACAACCTCTGTCGACAGTTGCTAGGCCAGCGCGAGTCAGCTGATAAGTGGTAACTTGACTCCCGCACATCGCTTGGTACTGACAATGTTTACAACAGAAGTAAATAAAATGATTTAGGGAATGACTTTCCATCCAAATGTCTTGGCAGGGACTGATTATTGTTTCACAAGTTGCTTCCTTCATCTGACAGAAATCTTTATTTCCACTAATTCGATATATAGGTTTACTGATATGACACAGGTATGTACTCGTGTCTGTTACTAGGCATGATCTGATGCCATTTTCCGACAGGGTTAAATAGGTATCCTTTTTCAGGTTTATTGCTACATACTCTGATAAAGGTTTGATATTTATCATGTTAATATGATTTGCTTCAGGTATAGGTATGATTTTATATATTTCGTATGAGTCTCTACTGATCAATGGGATTCGCAGTTCAAAGATTACATAATCCTTAATCATTCGTGCTCTTGTAGTTATAAGTTTAAATATTCTTGATATACCAATGTAGATGTTTTCAATCGGAAGTGTGACGTCACTGGACAGATGACTTGATATGATACTAAGCTGATCTTGAAGTTGTTCAGGATTTATTATTTGCGGATTGAGTTGTCCGTGATAAATATCGGTGACGGTGTCAATCAATGTCCTTTGTAAATGCTTTAAATTTTGTAATAAATTGCTGGTTATTAATGATCCAATTGTAAACTGGCTTATTAGTTCAATGTCGGATTTGATGAGTTCTATATTTTCTTCTAACTGAAATAGTTTTTGATGAATAATTTTATGCTGTTCGGTCATAACGTTTTCAACACGTTTTATAAGGTTAAACTCTGCTTCAATGACTGATGTCTGATTTTTCCATAGTGACATAATATGCCTTTGATTATCGCGTAGGAGCGTGATATCTTTCCCGTACTGTTCGGCGAATCTACTATCGAGTACTCCGAAAAGGTAGTTCCCGAGATACCCGACACCATTGATAAGCCCACGACGACGCCGGCTGTGCTGTCTACCGGGTCTCGTGCCATCTGGCTGATTAAGAAGTAGTTGATTGTTATAATCTAATTCATTAAGCTCGTGCCGTAATTGCAACAATATTATATTACAATATGTGTTGTGTTTTATTTCTTTGCATGCTTTTTCTAATGTAATTAAAGATTTATTGAGTGCTGTAACACCTTCCCAGTAAGGTTGCATATTGTAGTATATGATTAGTTTCCACTCATCTCGAACAATGTTCATATTTGATACTTTGTCAAAATAAAGATGTTGGTTGTTTCTAAACGTTGTTGTGTTCATAGCACATTGTGAACTTGTTATGATGCTCAAAAACAAAATAATCGATGTAAACAAGGTTGATAACTTGTACCGATGGCAAGTGCTTGATGTATTTTGTTTTTCGTTGATTGCGTTGTTTCAGGTGCAGTTTGCTGCTGATTTTCTTCACTGACAGGTAAAATTGATACTTTAGTGATTGGACGCTTGAGTTCACCGTTTTTAGTTTTTAAGGTGACGACTCTGACATAGGAATCTGAACCTGGATGTAATTTGATAACTCTGCCCATTAACCACTTTCCTGGCGGCAGATTGGCGTCATGGATAATAACTACGTCATTAAGCCTGATGTTTTCTTTAGCTTGCTTCCATTTGCACCTTGATGATAACTGTGTGAGATATTCATTGCGCCATCTCTTCCACAGGTCTTGTACAATTTTTTGTGTGAGTTGCCACCGAGTCCTTTTGTCTGTTTCAGTCTCGTAGAACGTGACATTAACTCCACCAGTTAAAAAATGCGCAGGAGTTAGAAAATCGATGTCATCCGGATCTTCTGATATTGGACACAATGGACGAGAATTAAGACATGCCTCTATTTGCGCGAGCACAGTGTATAATTCCTCGTATGTCAAAGTTTGGTCTCCTACCGATTTTTTGAATAAGTTTTTGAAGCTTCGTACCGCGCTCTCCCAAATACCTCCAGCCGAAGGCCATAAGGGCGCGAGAAAACTCCATTGGATTTTCATGCTTAACAGTTCTGCTTGCACTTCACTGCTCTGTACTGTTTTTTGAATTTCATGATATTGCTCTTGTAGTATTCTATTAGCACCTACGAAATTTCGTCCGTTGTCGCTGTAGCAATGACTTGGGACACCTCTTCGTGCTGCCATTCTCCGTAATGCTGCTATGAATGATGATGTGCTAAGGTCTGACACGAGTTCAAAGTGTAATGCGTGACTCATCATGCATACAAAGACTGCCACGTAGCCCTTTGTACTTTTGATACCACGCCCTTTGCTAGCCTTTACGTAGATATATCCTGTAAAATCCACACCAGTGAATTCAAAGGTACGTGATGGATTACATCTTACTTTCGGCAAATCTCCCATGATTTGTTGACTTAAAATAGGCTTATACTTTGCACATTTGACACAACGACGAATGTGGGCTTTAGTGGCTCTATTACCACCTACTATCCAGTACCTTTGTCTAATGAAAGCTAATGTTAATCGTGCTCCTCCATGTAACATAGTCACATGTGCGTCATTAATTATTAATTCCGTTAGTCGTCCTTTATGAGGTAGAATGATAGGATGCTGCATGTCTTTGCTGATTGATGCATGCTGCAACCTACCTCGAACTTTCATTATTCCACTCTCTTCATCTAAGAATGGATTAAGATTTGAGATCTTGCTCTTCACATGTACTTCGACCTTTTTCTTTAAACTCTTAATCTCCTCAGAAAACTCCTTCTCTTGTTCATGTTTGATTATTTTTTGCTTTGCTTTGCTAATTTCCTGTAGTGTAAGAAAACCCTTATGTTTACTTTTTAATATAAATCGGTATACCCATGCTAGTATACGCGTAATTTTTGATATTGAGCTATGCTTGTTTAATAATTCGGTGATAATGCTTTCGTCATGTTTTATTATAATATTAACTTGCATTTGTTCCTTGCTTTCTTCGTCGGTGACGTAAACTCCTCTTTTTTCCTCTTTTTCAGGTGAGTACGTCGTCAACGAAGGAGGACCATGCCACCATAATGGGTCGCTCTTTAATTGTAAAACAGAGAGACCTCTGCTGGCACTGTCTGCTGGGTTTAACTCTGATTTGACGTATTGCCAACAATTTGCAGGCATTATTGCTGTGATTTGACGCGTTCTGTTTGCTACGAATGTTTTCCACTTGCCAGGATCTCCATAAATCCAACCGAGTACTGCCGTGGAATCACTCCATCCATGTATTTTCAGATCATATCCTGGCAGACATTTCGTGACCTTATTCATCAGTTTTGCCAACAAATGAGCACCGCAAAGCTCTAGGCGGGGCAATGATATGGTTTTGCTTGTCGGAACAAGCCTTGATTTTGCTGCAACTATGGTGACCTTCGATTGATTTTTAACATCTTTAAATTTGCAATAAATAACCGCTGAGTATGCATTTAGAGATGCATCACTATATCCGTGCAATTCTATATTGCCTGATAAGGTGGTACCTAGCCATCTTGGTACACTAAATTGATTGATATTTTTAAGATCGGTTTTGATTTTAATCCAATCTTTGTATATTTTTTCAGGTACTTTATCATCCCACCCTAATTTTAAAGTCCATATTTCTTGAAATAATAATTTTAATTTGGATGTAACTGGCGTAATCCAACCCAAAGGGTCAAAAATTTTTGTTATGTCGGAAAGTATGCTTCTTTTTGTGACCTTGTCATTTGATAAGTCTATTGTAGATATGAAGGTGATGTGATCTTTCATGGGATTCCAACAAAGCCCTAAAGTTTTTGCTGATTCTGCTTGTTTGAAATCTTTGATTGCCTGCTCTTTATTTCCTTCCTGTGATAAAGTGGGGTCGTTTGATGACCACTTTCTCAGATTAAAGCCACCTCGCCTTAACATTTCGATCAAATCTTGTTTTAACTTTTTTGCTTCGCTGGTAGAGTGTGTCCCGTGCACCAAGTCGTCCATGTAAAACGCTTCGTCGACAACCTTGGAAGCTTCGGGATAATTTTCTTGCTCATCCTTTGCTAATTGCTTCAATGTCATCATAGCTAGAAAAGGTGCCGCTTTTGTGCCATAGCTGACTGTTAAAAGTTTATGATCCTGCAAGATTTCGTTAGGACTATCCCGCCAAACTATTTTTTGCAACATTTGGTGGTCAGGATGCATCCAAATTTGACGAAACATTTTTTCAATGTCCGCGGTGAAACCAATCTTATATTGTCTCCATTTAAGGATGAGTGTTTGAAGATCTTGTTGTAAGTTAGGACCTTTTTGCATTAAATCGTTTAGGCTTTTACCGCTCGATGTTTTTGATGACGCGTTGAATACAACGCGCAAAGAAGTACTTGTGCTGTCTTTGAGTACTGAGTGATGTGGTAAAAAACATTCCGGTGTCCGATTGCTTGACGATTCTGTTAATTGCATGTGTCCTAATGAATGATATTCACGAATAAAAGATTTATATTTGCTCAAGATATGCTCTTTATATGATAGCTTTCGCTCTTGCTGAAAAAATTGAGCTACGGCCTTGGATTTTGATTGACCTAGTTCTTCTTCAAAACTAGGTTTGAGGGGAAGTTTGACTTGATACCTTCCGTCCTTTAACCGTTCTGTAGTCGATTGATAGAATTGGAGACATTCTAAATCTTCTGATGAGTAGGATGATTCCTCGCTAATGTCTTCTATCTCCCAAAACTTCTGTATTTCGTCGATGTTGACTTGAACTATGTTACATTGCAAGGTTTTGATGCTACCACACAAGATCCACCCTAGGCGGGTCTGTTGTGCGATCAATGATGAGTGTTCTGATCGACATAATTATGCCTTCTAAAATGATATTTGGGTATACATCGGCCCCTAATAATATGTCGATTGGACGACAGATATTAAAATCTGGATCTGCCAGTTGAATATTGTCCAAATAATCCCACGATGGCTTTGGAAATGAGTTGTTTGGTAAGTGCTTAGTAAGGTTTTTCATGATATAGACGTCCGTAATTAATTGATAGTTATTAGTCAATGATGTAAAGTTGATACTGGTGATTCCTTTGCAGCTGTTATCCTTTGCTCCTATTCCGCTGATAATCCCCTTACACTTCCGTCTAGACAATGCTAACTGCTGTGCAGCGTTCTCCGTGATAAGGGAAGTTTGTGAACCTTGATCCACCAAAACTCTCATAGTTTGATAGCTACCGTCAGCTTTTTGAACCTTAATCAAGGCTGTTGATAACAAAATTTCGGGCATTTCATCTTGTTGTGCTACGTGAGAATTAACATTATTTTGAGATTCTTGTGTTGAAGTAGTAGTATTACTTTGATTCTTAAAAGTGTTCAGTTTAAAGGCTTCATGTAAAAGTGTATTATGAAACCCATTACATTCTTGGCATCGTTTAGTAGAAAAACAATTCTTACCGTGATGATCATAAAGACAGTTTTGGCATAATTTATTTTTCAATATGTATTGCTTCATGTTTGCAGGTTTCATTTCCAAGAATTGCTTACATTGGAATAACCCATGTTCACTTTTACAATATGGACAAGTTTTATGGGAATGGAATTTGTAATTAGAAGTTGTTGGCGGTACTTCTTTGTTACTTGAATATGATTGTTTCACAGAAAATGATTTCTTGTGATTGTAATTGTTATATGAGTTTGCTACTTGATGATTTGGTTTTTGATTAATATATTCTTGCTTCTTTCTGCTAGATTCCATGCTCATAAATTTGTTCTCTAGAAAACTCATGAAGTCTGATAACAAGGGTAATTCCCGAGGCTGCTTAAGAGATGATATGTACTCGTTATGTGTCTCACTATCTAGTTTTTGACACAGAATATGTACGAGAAGCGGGTCCCATGACTTCACGTCGACTCCTAGATTTTTGATAGCGTTTAATGTCTCTTGCGTTATGTCATGTATGCGTTTAATATTAGTGAAAGATGCTTGCTGTATTGCTGATAGATTAAGTAAAATGTTGATATGAGATGAAAATATCAATTTCTTGTTATTGAATCTGTGATTGAGAATGTTCCAGCAAGTGATATAATTTTCGGAACTGATGTTTAAGTGCAAAATGAGCCTTTCTGCTTCACCTTTTATTTTGGACTTTAAGAATTGCATTTTTTGTGCGTTTGATAGATAGCTGTTGTTATGAATAGTTTCGGTAAAAAGATCTTTAAAGGAAACCCATTGATGGGGGTTACCGTGAAAGACTGGGACTTCCATGTGTGGAGTGATTTTTTCCTTGTGAGACATTGACCATAGTTTACTGTTAAGAGATTTCTTCATGCTGTTATAAGTCATCTCGTGCTCATAAAAAATACGATCATATTTTTCGTCGCTGTTTTCTAAAATGCTATCCAATTCCCAATGAACGGTATCAATGACTGCCCATCGAGACTCTATTTTCTTTAAATTATCTTCAAGTTCCCATTTTTCGGAGATAATTTCAAGGTTGATATTTTGAACTGTTCTTGTAAAGGCTTTAAAGTTGCTGATTTGCTTTTTTAACAAATCATCGGATTTGCTATTTACACCCTGTGATTTAACAGAACTGTCACCCATTGGAATTTCGAAGTTTTTATTTGTTACAGGAGTGGATGGTCTGCTTGTTGGTTTTGTTGGAGGCTGTAACATTTGATCGGTGCTTTTACCTGATAACGGAGTTGCTGGTCTGATCATTGATGTAGTAGGAGTTTGCAATATTTTCTCCCTACTCGAAATATACAAGTCGTAAGTCTGTTGATAATGATTTTGCGTAAAATACATATGAGATGTGTCAAGAAATTGTTCAAGTTGCACATGATTAGCTTGATATTCTTTCCAGTACCCATCTAATGTTTCTATGCGACGTTTGATATAATCAGATGTTTTGCGTTCCGGCCCGTCTTTTTTAAAGTTTATTATAAGCGTATTTATGCCGCCTGTGATCTGCTGCTGATTTGATACTAAATCTTCTAAAGTAGTCATCTTGATAAAAGAAAATAGTTAACGTTAAAATATATGGAACCGCCTTACTTGATGATATGGTGTCCTGACACTGCTGGTGTGACAAAGACTGCTGTTGATTCACTTTTATGGCTAATGCTAAGCCAAGATTTGATGTAGTTATGTCCCGGCGACCGCTGTCAGCCTAGGACGGTGATTAATCCTGACGCTTTTGCTACGCTGAGGATTGATGATGATGATGATGTTGCTTGTCTCGGCGGCTGATGCCAGGCCAGAGACTAGTGATGAAAACTTGATATGCTCACTGCTGGTTCCTAAGTGGAACCTCACGCGCGATGACAGTTCACTACTGTGATGATAGTTCACTCGCGATGATGATCCCACCTTCGGAGGTTCGAAGGACCATTTATGTACGGGCTGATGATTGTCCTTACATAAAATTATGATATTATATGATATGAAGTAAAAGACGTATTAACGGAACGGAGGTTTATTGCAGACTGAACTTTAAATACAGTTTACATAATATTATAAGCGGACACAGTCGCGCTAAGTCATCAAAATGTACGTAAACCGTACATTCCCTATTGCTTAATTATTGAATCTACGAATATTCTAAATAATTATCAGCATTTACTTTCAAATACAGTGATCATCTTCACACTTTTAACTACTAGATATCATTGTGGCAGTTATTTAGTTTTGTATTTAAGTATTAGTTGTTTGTTATGTAAAACTCAACATATTAATTTCGGGATACAAGCAATATAAATTAGGAACTTTCATTACAGAACCAGAAACAGATAATGTTGAATAAAATACCGGTACCTGTCATTGGATGGCCAATGAAAAATTAATCCACAGTATAAAGAGAATGGAAAAACGAATGATACTTACATCGTATGTAAAGGTTAAAGGCGCTTGTGCCTTGAGTCTCTGCACGAAGAAGAAATTTGAGCGCTCCATATCGTACCACTGCTTCGCGCACGACTTGGTAAGGAATCTCTCCAACTGATACACGGTGGTCAACGCTTCGACCTTTAGGTTGCGACCGTTGTTGTTGCCCACCGAGTTCGCGTTCGGATCTTCTACCGCGTCCTCGTTAGCACGCTCCACGCGTAACCTGATGTAATTAATTATAATTTAAATTTTTATATATAAATAAAACGTTGTGAGGTTTTTTTTGTTAACTTTACTTTCTGTAAAATCAAGTCCAACCCGTCATTTTAGATTCGTTTCTTTATGAAACCGACTTATAACGCCAAATTCATACATATTTCTTCTGAAAACAATGCCCAATCAGAAATACAAATGTCAAAATGAAGTTCATCTCTGCCATTCCAGTTAGACAATAAGGCTACGAGTCTTGAGTGTTTACTAGGTAAGATCAGTGTTGATCACTAAACTGCTTGAGTTGAGACTATGTCGATTTTGTGCCGGGATTAGTGTACATCGTCCTTAAATAATAAGGACTTTTCTACTACAAGATTAATTTTGGTTCGACGCGTTATGATGAATTGTTTTGCAGGAAGGAGGTGGGTCACCTCACCTGATCCTCTTGGTGAGATGATGCAGAGCGGCATGCGGTGCGGGTGGCGGCGCATCCCCCGCGGGCGCCACTACCGGCAGCCGCTCCACACTCTCTAGGACGGCCACCAGCCGCGCCGCCACGCCGCCACCAGACTCGCTCGCCCATTGACGCACCACCAGCGTCCGCGCCTCCGCTTGACCCGGACCGTCTGTTAAACAACATTTTATTTATATGACCCCTTTTTAAAATATGCTGCCGACTGCAACTGCAGTGTGCAGTGCCGAGGCTGCATGCAGTTGACCGCAGCGCCACTACTCGTTTGTATGTATTTTTATTAAATGACTTCCGAGCGCCGCCGCAGCTGAAAGTGCTGTGGCGGTCGCACCACAAAGGAGCGCGGCACTTACAGCCTGTAGTAACAGTTAGAGGCGTCGTTCGCTACGGAACCTTAATAAAGCAGTAATGTTGTGAAGTAAACCTTACGTAATTTTTCCTAAAGTTCAACATGTTTTAAGATAGGTTTAGTTTAGAAACACTACTACCTAATACAAAAATAAAAATGAAATTCCAACAAAAAATATATGATGTGATTAAAATTAATAAGATTGAGCACCTTTAATCTTATAAGTCAATCTTAACACTAAGAATATCAACGGCATGAACAAGAGATTCTAGGACCAAAATAGCAAAAAAAAAAACTACAATATTACAGAGAGGTGGCAAGGGGGCACGCCACGATATCTCACGGCGACATAGCATGGCATCATGACGCTGAAGCCGTGATTACTGCAGCGAACGTCGGCAGCACTACCGGTCTGTGGTCGGGCGACAGTGTAGCTACGGAACATAGAAACCAGTAGAATCACTGATTCAAACCAGCTTCTTGAGCACATATCTAAAAAACATAACAATAAAGATAATAGTTGTAGGAGTAAAAGCGACTAACCGTTAGCTTGCGGCGAGAGGACCTGTAAGAGAGCAGGGGCCAGTCCAGAGGACTGGAGCTCGTAGGCGGAGAGGTGTTCGGCTCCGCAGAGGAGTTCGGTGAGGTGTTGTAGTGCGGCGGCTAGCTCTGTCTGCCAGTCGGCGGTGGGCTGCGTGGCGAGCCGAGTCAGCCGCGCCAGCAGCGCCCGCAGCCGCGCCACGGGCGGCCGCGGCTGCCGCGTCGCCGCGTGGGACAAGTGCCGCGAGTACAGCGCGCGCGCTCGCTCCACTACCTGAACATTAAATCACCTTCAGAACCAGCTCCAATACAACCTTCATTACCACCAAACTCTTACACAATGCGGCAGTTGACACTCGCCGTAATTCTGCAATCCACCACCACAAACAAGTTTTTATTCATTGCTCATGCTTTTAGTCAGGACAGTTAAAAACTGTCTTCAGATTGGCTCAAATGGCAAATCGATATGCTTAAAAAATACCCATAATTGCACTGAATAATTTTAAAGTGGACTTAAGCGCAAACGAAATAAGAACTTATGTATATTAGTTAAGTTTTGGTGGTGGTCAGAAGTATATAAGATTACCTGAATAATTTAGCCGGTATTGTCAGTAACTTATCCAACTTACCAAATTATTTTATTACATTATATTTAATTTAAGTACATAATTAAAAAATATCAATTTAAGTATACATTGTGTAGCAGAATTTGTACCAGAAATGGCATCAGTCTCAATTCACCTAAAGGCAAACAAAAATATAACCGAAACAATTTGATAGAATCTATGTTGTACATAAGAAGCAAATTACAGAATTTTATTCGCTTACCTGTGATTTGATTGCCTCAGTCTTAGCAGACAACCGAGGACGGTTTTGGTTGGAAGTTGTGGCGGCAGCGGCCTCTGGCCTTCGATCCGCCCAACCGCTAGCTAGTTCTGGTCCTAGAATATAAAATTAATATAACAATACACACACAAACGAAGGTAAAATAACATCATAGGACAAATACTATTTGGATTGAATGTACATACCTAGGAAAGTTTCAGCCGTGAATGAATGCCTAGTGCCTCGGTTTGATTCAAAAATAAAGCCAGGTAAATCTTCTCTCATAATTGTAGTCTGTTGCTGTCCATCGGTATTATGAATATGAAGTTCTTTTTCCCTAAAAATTTAAAACCATGATAAAAAACTGATTCTGAAAAATGTATTAAAGTTTTCATTCTTACATAGTTTATTTAGGATTAAACAATGTTTGTATGAATTTTTTAAAAGAAAACTTATACACTATGAATAAATAAGTAAAGAAATGTAAGACAATATACAGGGTTATTGGTAAAATGCAAACAACCTTTTAGGGTTGACTTCTGCTAGTCCTAACAAACATTTAGAGTTTTTTTTTTGTTTATGTTTATTTGACGGAATTAGCACGAGGACCACCTGATGTTAAAAGTCTCTTGTGGTTGAAATTATTTTTTTCATATTATATTAAAAAAAACATTAAGTACAAAATAACATCTCAAAATGTTTGTTTGGACTAGCAGAAGTCAACCCTAAAAGGTTGTTAGAATTTTAACAATAACACTGTATATGCAACAATAGTTTCTGATCTCATACTTTTGACTTGTGGTATTTCTGGTTCAAAATATGAACATGATAACTACACAGGATGTAGTATTCAAGTCACAATTTGTTCTAAAAGTTATAATTTTACAAACTAACTCACTTTTTGCATGATAAAGCCCAGTTGCCAATGATAAGTTTACTTGATCCAGGTTTTGAAAGAATCGGCTGCGGCACACAGTTTTTGACCGAAGCTCTCGCTCTTTGTAGTTTGTCAATAAATTCTCCTCTATTTTCTGTAAATAAATTAGGGGACCATTGGAACAACTATTAAATACTTTATAAAAATGTAAACGACATTGTAGGTTCTTTAAGAACCATTAGTGAATACACCACTAAATTATCAAGTGTTAGAATGGGCGACCTTATCACTAATATTACTTTCTTTCAGGCACTACCTATTAACAAAACTCCGCTGCCAGTCTATCTGTTATTATTTTAATCTTCTCTAAAAACTGTAATACATATCAATATACTGTAATAATGTAATACATGTCATAATCACATGTTGTGTTAGTACGGAACTTTCGGTTTGTGCAAGCGACTCTTCCAACTTGGACTTAGTTGGTTTTATGTATTGCTCATAGGCTAGCCTTTGACCATAATTTTACCTTTTTGGTTTGAGATAGAAGATGGTAAACAGACACTCAGAATGGGCACTGGCTCTCAAGGACAGCTGAGACAGACGACGGCTTAACATACATGCCTTGAAGCACGGAAGCATTTAGTAGTAAATGCCTAAACATATTGAAACAACTGCTACGAACCAAGTAGGCAGATATACCAAGTAGCAGTATTCACGCATCTAAATAGCATGTTGCCCTAGATGCATAGTGTCAATGACTCGAAACGTTTACAGCGAAATGGCCAAGTCGGCAATTCACCTAAGTATCATAATATCAAGGATGACCAAAATCATAGTAAAAATATACGATATAAGTACATCCTTAGTATCAAAGCGTTGTTTATCAGTCAGTCATTCAGAACAGCCTTTCATAGGTATGAGTATATAGATTTACACTAACTTTTCTTGCGATATTTAATGAAAACTTACGACTCCGACATTTTACTATTTAACTTTACAGCTATATAGAAATTTAAGTTTCTGACATTGTTTTATTTCGTCCCAGACTTCAATGAACGTATTACGATGGTGAAAATCTGCTGATTGGTTGATTTGTAACATTCGTTGCGATACCGATAGGTGAATGCCACTTATGGTCAACTATCCATGTAGTGATCACAGCGAACATTGGCTAGTTGATCGGTTAAGAACGACTAGGCAAGCTACAGTACGAGCGCCCTAAACTACGATTAAATGTATCTGAGAATTAAGATAGTCCATAGCCAATGCCACTGAGCCATCACTGCTTCGAAAGTAGTGATGGCTCAGTGGCATTGGCTATGGACTGCCGAGCAGCAGGTCCATGGTTCGAATCCCGCTGCTTAAGCTTCAACGCATGGTGGAAGGGCATTTTGCGAATGTCCGCCTGGCTAGTGACCACCCTCAAGTAGAAATTCGGTCGCCAAGCCCCTTACGGTGCGTTCCGGCAGCTGTCCTTAGGAGCCAGTAATTCTAGGTTAAGAGGGCCCTTCCCGGTCCGTCTATCGTCAAAGCGAGCATGATCGATAAGCTTATCGTTTCATCTTTGCAGCGCTTGGCATTCATCTCTTTGTCTCACTCAGTCCCCCGCATACCTCTTTCCGCCACTTGGCTAACAAGAGAGTGAGAACGAGATAACATTAAACGAAAAATTGCGTACGTAAACTTCATAAAACTTGATCCAGGAATTACGTGTTTTTCAAAAAGCCTTATAAGTTTGTAAAATAAATGTTTGTTAGTTAGAATTTCCATTATATTTGCAAGGTTTCTATCAAAATATGTTTTCTACTTTTACAATTTATAAATACATTCTGAACGCCTAAAGTTCAGGTACAATTTGTGCAAAAAAGCAGATTTTTGCAAGCTTATATTGAAGTTTTTTCTTCAAATTTAACTTTTTGTTTGCATAAAAACCTCGATACTGTGCACAAGATACCTATTAGCTCAAAAGTTTCAAAGAAAGATCAGTTATAACGCCATACTCACGTAAGAGCGTTTGTATGAAGAATAAGACGGGTTGGCCGCTCTTAAGCATGTTAACACTTTCGGCCGCATCATCACTTACCATAGGGCGAGATTGTGGTCAACGACTTACCTATCTGCAATAAAAAAAATATTACAAGTGAATCCATGATGAGGATAAAACAATTGTGTACCGGTGTTGTCTGTCTGGTGTTCAGGACTGCCGCTGGAGTACATGGTGGCGAGTTTCCCGTCGAGCAGGAACCGGAACCAGCCATTGGAGCCGGTGCTGAGCTCGAGCGCGGCCGCGTCGCTCCACAGATAGAGTGCGTCGCGGCCGCGGCACAGTGACCACTCGCCCCACGCGTACGCGACGCCGTGCGATACGCACATAGCGTCCTCGCCGCCACTAGCCGCCGCCGTCACCATCGCACTACTACCACAACCTGCCGCCGACCCTGGACAACCAAACGTGCTGTTACACCTAATATATTGCTCACCTAGGCCCTAATCCCTCACAAACCTATTTACGCGTTGTCAGTAGTATATCTCTCTATATAAACGGTGGCTTCCAAAATTAAGTATTCAGTATTATTGTGATAACTCCAGGAGTCACCAGACTCAGTACTAGTATACCCTTCAGATGGAACCTCTGCCCAAATTAATAGTAAAAGTGAGTTTCTTACTGGAACTTTTAAGTCCTCGTGTACATTTTTTTTTCATCGTGCCTATTTAAGTAAATGGACATAATGATTTGATACGCAGAATTTGGAGCTCTCTACATTGTCTAATGAAGATTTTCAATAAGTATGGAGTCATTGCATTATTTATTGGTAAACGATATTTTTAAATGTTATACAGTTTTAGGGATGATTTAAGTATAATTGTAATAGATAGGGAGAAAATAACGGAAAGCGATTCAAGAACAAAATAGGTTTTGCGAGAGAGCGACGTGAGGTCGGCGCGTATGTATGTGGCGGACTAGCTGACACCGCGGCGGTGCTCGAGTACCCCTCCCAAACTTCAGGTGCCCCTCTGATACCCTACACTGGTAGTGCTTCGCCCAGGTAGCCAACCTCGCATACCTTTGTATTTATTAAAGAAAATTACATTAGCATACGACACATATTTAAAACATAAAAAAAGGTAATAATATTATATTTATAGCTCTTGCGTCGCTAACAACCCCCACCCCAGTGCTGCCTCAGCACTCATCGCCCATAGGAATGTATGCGACGCGAGCTGCTGAACGCCGAAGTACACCGTTCTTTGTTTTGACATCAACGACTCTGATGCGCCCATCTTTGCCTGTCATCACAGCCTGTACCAAACCCTTGGGCCAGACGTTCCGAGGAGAGGCAGGGTCGACTATCAGTACAAGATCTCCAATCTGTAAGGGTCTTTGTTCATGCGTCCATTTAGATCTGGGTCTCATTTCCGGTAGCACTTCTTTCACCCAACGCTTCCAGTATAGATCGGCCAAGCGTTGTGACATTCGCCATTGTTTGCGCAGGTACATGTCACACTCAACAAAATCGCCGATTATTGGCATGTTTGACGAACTGCCGAGTAGAAAATGATTGGGTGTCAATGACTCATTGGTGTTAGGTTCTACGTTTACATGCGTGAGGGGGCGGCTGTTGACCATCTGTTCCACTTCTGCCATTAGTGTGCTCAATATCTCATCTCTTGGAGCTCGTTCTTTCAGTGTGGAGTGAAGTGAATTTTTCACACTTCTGATGAGCCTTTCCCACGCTCCACCCCAGTGAGGACTGGCTGGTGGAATAAAAGTCCAGGTGGTCCCATAGTTGACAGCTTCACTCTTAAGCACATCTTCGTTCATTTCCCGTACAGATTTCCTCAACTCGTTGTCAGCCCCTCTTAGGTTGGTCCCGTTATCAGAGTATAGGTATAGGCCAACCACGCCTAGCAGCCATCCGTCGAAGAGCCATTATCAGAGCGTCGGTGGTCAGGTTATTAACGATTTCAATGTGTATCCCTCTTACAGTGAGACAAGTAAACAGAACACCGTATCTTATTTCTCGCCGTCTGCATACGGTTACCTCTATTGGGCCAAATAAGTCTACTCCACAAAAGGTAAAAGGCCGTTGGTGATGAGCCATGCGAGCCTTCGGTAAGTCTCCCATTCTAGGCGGTGCGGGCATAGCCTTTCTTATACGACACAGCATGCACTTCGAAGAGACGGTTTTCACAGTAGGTCTGAGGCGAATAATCGAAAATTTTTGTTTTAGCTCGTTAACTACCGTTTCTCGGTTTCCGTGCGCGGCCTTGACGTGGTAGTGACGAACAATTAACATCGTGACGTGATGGCGGCCATCAAGTATCACAGGCTGTTTTACTTCCTGTGATATTTCAGGTGCGGCGTCAATGCGGCCAGCGACCCGAAGAACTTCATATTCATCTAAAAAAGGTGACAAGGTAAGCAGTTTACTTCTTTTGTTAATTTCTTTTTTATTTTTCAGGTTGGCAAGGTCTTCGGGGAACGAATGCGCTTGTGAGTATCTGATCAGCAGGCGTTCGGCCCTCAACATCATTTGGCCGTCTATCTCACCGGTAAGCTTTCTACATTTATCTATGAACGATAATACTTTACAGGTGGATTTCAGTAACCGGAGCCAGGAAGAGAATCTTTCCGGGTCAGGGACAGCGGGTAAGTCTAGTTCTGAGTTAGTGTGAAGAGTTGTTACACATTCCAGGTCCACATCTGATAAACTAGGAGGCTGTACTTCCTGTGGCCAGGTACTTTCTTCATTATATAAAAATACTGGACCGCGAAACCATTCCTTTTCCAACACCGAAATGTCACAATGTTCCCTGGTAGCTATATCAGCCACGTTCAATTTAGTAGGTATGTAACGCCAATCATTTATTTGTGTAAGCTCATCGATCTCACCGAGCCGATGTGCTATATACGCTTTATAGGTACGCGTATTATTACGTATCCAGTGCAGTACTGTAGCGGAGTCGCACCAAAAGTATATCTTTTGTACGGGTATTCTATGCTCTTTGACAATCACGTCTGATAATCTTGCAGCTAAGACAGCGGCCTGTAATTCCAAGCGAAGAATAGAAACATGTTTTATCGGGGCGACTCGACATTTACTCGCTATAAACGCAACCTTCGTCTGTCCGCTATCTTTCCAACGCCAGTAAGCAACAGCGCACATGGCTTTCGCTGCGTCACATAAAATATGTAATTGTAGGTTGCTATAACCTGCGCTAGACGTTTCCCCCGAGCCGTCTAAAGCGCATGTACAGGACGAAGTGGGCGTGGCTTGAGGCCACGATGCGCTATCACGTGCGCTCGCACTCAATGCAACTACTGCCTCGCTCCCTGTAACAGCCTTATGATAATGTCTAGGCAGACGTATGTGACTCACGCGCTTTAACATTGCCAGCCATTCCATCCATTTAGTAAAAATGTCATTTGTGATCATTTCGTCCCAGCCAAGATTAGTTTTCCAGGTTTCTTGCAACATAATCTTTCCTTTTACAGTAAACGGCGCCAGGAACCCGTAAACATCGAATATTGACATAATTATACGAAGCATTTCCCTTTTAGTAGGTCTTCTTTCACCGGTGACTAACTTTTCAGGTATTCTTTTCAGCGATAAGTCAAACCCCAACGTGTCTTCTTCTGGAAACCAAATTAAACCAAGTGTGCGCTCGCCGTCGTATTGCTGTCCGATTTTGAACCTTATAGCGGTGGAGCCTAGGGTCTCTTGGGGTAAACTTTTGATAACGGCTTCATTATTACAGGTCCAGTTTCTAATATCGAAACCGCCTTGTTTATGAATGTGCGTAATGTCTGTTACCATTTTGATAGCCGTATCTTCACTTTCCATGCTGTCTATGTAGTCGTCCATGTAGTGTTGTTTACATATAGCTGCCACAGCGGCCGGCATACACAATGCGTAGCGTTGAGCGTTTTTGTTTTTTATAAATTGTGCTACAAACGGGGAACAGTTAGCGCCAAATACTAGGGACGTCATCGCACACGTTTTTATTTCATTATCTGAGGTTGATGTCCACAGGAACCGTAATGCATTTTGGTCTTCGGGTATGATTTTCACTCTCAAGAACATGTCCCTTATATCCCCAGTGATGGCAATTTTATGTTCTCGGAATCGAAGCATGATACCGAACAGCGATACTAGTAGATCAGGACCCGTCAAGAGATAATCATTTAAACATAACCCATCACACTTTGCAGCAGCATCAAAAACGAGACGAAGCTTTTTCTTATTAGGGTTGTCTACTCCAAAATGAGGTAAGTACCACGTCTTTGGTGAAGTTTCAGGGTCAGTGATCTCAGTTGCATAATCATTCTCAAACAGATGGTTAATTCGATCTTTGTATCGTAAGGAGTAGTTTTCATCCGCTTTCATCTTCCTCATCACACCCCTTAGCCTATTTTCAGCGTAGTGATATGACTGGGGCATTTTACAGTTCTTGTCCTTCCATGGCAGTCCAACATACCACCTGCCATCGACCAACGCCGATGTTTGCTCAAGATGATCGATAGCTCGTTCATCATCAGCGTTTTGTCGAGGTTTACACCCTATGCCCATGGATTCAATCGTGAAGGATTGTCGAACTTCCTCCTGCAGCTCACGTAGACACCGGTCGCTGTCCGATATGATCGCACCCGCGTCTGTGGAGATCAGCAGCGTTGAATGCGGCGTACTATTACGCCTGCCTGCAGCCCTCAGCGGATCACGCACATAGCCGTGTACACACCACCCCAAGGGAGTATGAGTGGCGTAAAGTCCACCACGGCAACTATTAACTATTTCAGAAGGTATCATCAAGTTATAATTGTCCTGCCCTATCAACAATTCCGGTTTAGCCTGTCCATTACACAAGTATTTTTTAATCTCAGCTTCACACTTAAAGTTCGCAATATTAGATAATGTCAACGTCTGCACAGGTAAGTCTAATTGAGTAACACTACGCGCTTGGAAAGTAAATTTAGATCCGTCTTTGTTTGAAACATCTAAGTCCACAATCTCACTTTCGCAAACCAGTTCAGTGGAATCCCATGCACCGCACACTCGCATGGTTTGTTTATGTCCGTGCACTCCCACGCGCGCAGCCAGCGCAGCGCTTATCAATGACACGGTTGAACCGTCATCAAGTAACGCGACACAACTCACTATACCGTTAGGTCCGTGAATATTAATAGGAACAGTTTTTAACAACACTCTTGAGCTATTTACTTTTATGTGCGACACAGTCTCAACTTGCACGTCACTGTCCTCACTATTGGTGTCCTGAGATTCCGTAACATTTACACTATTTCGTTGTATATTATTGTCCTTAGCGTAGTGTAATAAACGGTGATGTCCTTGAGCACAGTTATCTATATCACACACAGAAGCCGGGCAGTTCTCTCTATTATGGTTTGACACTAAACACTTATAGCATAGTCTGTTACGTTTTACGTAAAACCACCTGTCTTTACGCAGCGATTTCTTAAACTTTTTACAGTCTGGTAGTTTATGTTTTGAAACACAGCAAAACCGGCACTTATCGTCGTTATCATTATCACTTTGTACGAGTACAGTTTGCGCGCGAGTTTTAACGGTGTTATTGTATTTACGTGTCACAGAATGTTCACTACTAACGTTGTGGGTTATGTTTACTGCACTTCGTGATATCTTCATAGCTTCCCCGTCTAGGAACTCGGATAAAATCACAAGTTTTGACTTGCAGTCTTGGTTGTAGTAAGGGTAGCTGAAGTCAGTCCATTTGGAAATCAGTATCGTAGGTAATTTTGATAATATCACCGCGACTATATTCATTGCACTAAGGTACTCATTCTGTCCTATTGCGATTACTGCAGCCACATAATTTTTCACTTTCACAGAGAACGGTATAATGTCTTTGTAATACTGCTCTGATAAGGGTTGTAGTGAAGTGATGTCCTGCATAATCTTAGATATAATTATATCAGGGTTTCCAAACTGAAGATCTAGTGTTGACATGATGATGTCAGGAGTCGTAGCGCTGATCAACAGTGACGTAACTGCTTCCTTAGCTGGTCCATGAAGACATTTCCTGAGTCTCCATAGGTTTTCCCTCTCGTTGAAGTTGCACACGAGCGTTGATTCTTGGTAAGCTTGTTTAAACTGTAGCCATTCCAAAGGGTCACCAGAGAACGAAGGTAAGTCTCTGGGCGTGCATAAGCGGCTCAGCATTTTGGCATCTGAATCTTTCGTTGCAGCAGAAGCAGTCGCAGCGGTCAGGTCTTTTATAGCGCTCACCAGCAAACTGACGCTGGCCTCATGGCCGACGTCATCAGCATCAGTTACTGGTAGCCGTGGAGGACACACCTGTTCTATGTAGTTACCATGTCGTGAGCGAGGCTGTCCTTTCAGCTCCTGCTGACTGCGATCAATCCACTTCTCCACTTCGCTGTGTGATTTAACTTCACTTCCTCCTGATCGTGAACTGTATTTTTCGTCCAACTCCGCTATATCCGCAGCTAGCTTTTTATCTATAAGCTCCATTTGTATACGCGCTTTTGCCTGTGCCGCTTCCAGCTCCAATTTCTTTTTTCGCGCCAATTTTGAGGAAGTGGCTGATGATGAATATTTTGACTTCGGAGCTGTGTTTACTTCTTCATTGGCTTTTTGGAACGCTGATGTTGAAGGATGAGCCAGAACGTTCTCCGATTTAACTGACTTTGCACTGCAGTAATCTGCGGCGCTACCCACATTTTGAAAAAATGTTCTTTCCAGATGATGTTTTGTGGATATTGGCAGTTCAGCATCACTTTTACACTTCTCCATTGGCTTAGAAGCTTCCACTGTACGTTCTTGTTCCTGATCCAACCCTGAAAGCTTTTTCTCTTCTTTTTGTTTTTTGATGGTGCTGCGCGTGTTCACCATTGTTCGCGGCGGAGTTGTAAACATTGGTAACTGATAATAAATTCGGCTCGAAGACCACTTTGTAATAGATAGGGAGAAAATAACGGAAAGCGATTCAAGAACAAAATAGGTTTTGCGAGAGAGCGACGTGAGGTCGGCGCGTATGTATGTGGCGGACTAGCTGACACCGCGGCGGTGCTCGAGTACCCCTCCCAAACTTCAGGTGCCCCTCTGATACCCTACACTGGTAGTGCTTCGCCCAGGTAGCCAACCTCGCATACCTTTGTATTTATTAAAGAAAATTACATTAGCATACGACACATATTTAAAACATAAAAAAAGGTAATAATATTATATTTATAGCTCTTGCGTCGCTAACAATAATGTTCAATAAATTTTCAATGTACCGCATGCCCGACCATCTGCTCACGCGATGATTTGCTCGAAGCCAACCAGAAAGCAGTCGCAGTGGCTGCTTTCTGGTCAAGCCAAATTTAATATAACGGTCGCGCCGACTCTAAAGAATAATTTTCAGGATTGAGCATAATTATTTTAATGGCATAAATTTCAACAAAACTAAAGTTATCTACGTAGTTACAAAATTGACATAAAAATTACCAAGTTTTGATTTTCTCACCATGGTCATGTGTTTTCGTCTAAGGAATTTTACGTTCAATCAAGAGCACAAAAAAACAATGTCTTACCTGTTGTAGAAGAGTCAGAGTCAGGTGACAGTTGCCCCGCACTAGACGCTGCCAGAGCCTCCACTTTGCTAAACACTCCAAGACGCGCAAACTGCTCCAAATATATGTCTGAGGCCTTCACCATTAGCTCTTCGGCAATACCGAGAACAATCAGGTGACCGTCGTCGTCATCCTGATGACCAAAGGAACACTGATAAATACATCAATAAGAAAAGCTGCTACGAAAAATAAAAACGAATAAAAAATCTTCTAATAAGCTAATTTTATATCTTTAATTGTGGCCACAATAGCAATATTAACCATGTGAAAAAATATAACGATTAAAAAGATATTCAAATTCTACGAAAACAGTAAACGACCCTGGGTTATTTATAACATAAGAAAATAAGGTAAACAAAACTCAAAAAGAAATAAACAACACAAACAATATTACACAGTAAAACACAAGTCAGATGCAGGTAAGTTTCGATGGTGTGACATTTTTACACAATGCGGATGCGTTTAAAGACACGTGATATGTAAAACTATATTATATGTTTATGTAAAAGTTCAGTACATTTATTAGTGTTCGAAAATGATACTACCTACATTAAATATTTTCACCGATGGCAGAGCGGTTGGCGTCATCGCATGGATCATTATCAAACAAGCAAAAAAATTAAACAATCTATGCGTTGTCACCTGAAAGCAACCATAGGACTATGGCTCCAAAATCTATAGCATTTCTTGACAAACGTTATGTGCAAGAGCACAATTTAATACAAATTTAGTGCACTAAATAAACACGCATACAAATATTTAATAGCTATTAGGGGTAAGAAATCTTCTTTGACAACTTAATAAAAGGATCGAACTTAGTTTACATTTTATATTATAACGACCGAAACAAGTTGTTTGTTTTCAACAAGTTACAGGTACGATTACGCAGCTTATAGAGCATTTGGAAGCCATAAAGTTATTAGTGTCGGATTCATTTCATCACACCATCGGAACGTTACCGCTGGAGGGCGTATGTAGCGGCTGCGCAGGGCCCGCGGTTGGGTGCGCCGCCCCACCTCGCCCTGATCAATAATGTCTTCGTTATTACTATGACCAACTAAAAAAACTGCTTAAAACTTAGTGTTTATTATATTGTACGGGTTGTACCAAAAATCAGATTAGCTAAAGTACAGAAACAAGGTCTTTATTAGAAAATAATGATGTATTAGTTACATTACTGCAGAATCCAGTAAGTAAGCCCTCCTGGCCAAGTATGGGTTAACCGGTCCGAACCGCAGGTGAGGTCCGGTTATATACGAGGCCAGATGGCTTTTTTACTGGTTAAGGCTTAAAAAATGCTTTTCTCAAGAATGAATGCCTCAGATTTTAAATCAGAAGGAGCCATCTATTTCCGAATCAGATTCGCTTGAACTAATTTTATGGGATTTATGTTTGCATTAAGTAATTTCAGTTTATAAATCATGTTGGTAAACACTTACATGCTTTCCATTCTAAAATTAACATGGAGTTTCAAAAACATTTTTTTTTTTCACTTAAATATTCATGTAATGTAAAAATCTACGAATAAATAAAGTAAAGAAGTATAACTCTGATACAGTGACCGCTTTGATTTCGGCCTCATCATGTTCACAAGTAACAAAACACGCACAATTTTCCAAATTCAATTGGATTGGTTAATTGATTTGGCGCTTAGAAATGATCGCATCTGATTGGTCGCGTCAAGGTGATGTTGTCACCGCCGTCATTGTCTAAGGCCAAACCGCACTACTGCGACACAACGCGGCAGCGAAACGGCGCGGCTCGGGAAACATAATTTGTATGGATTTATAAATGACGTAAACCGCACTATAGTGATGTGGCTTCGGAGAGGCACGGCGCAGTGCTACAGAGATGTCTCCGAAGGCAACTCTGCGTCACGCCTGCGCCACGCCTTTTGGCACCGGAGAGACGCGGTGCAGTGAATTGTTCGGTAATTTCACGTTCCACCTAAGTTTCAACAATTCATAAGACCTTATTTTACGTTTTAAATTTTGTATGAAATCGATTATTATCTGTGATGAGTCAGGAAAAAGAGTTTTTTTCGAACGAGCATTTTGTTATATCTTGCACCCAAATATAAAACTTATTAATTTTGTCTCGATCTTGCGCTTGTAGAGTCAAGACCTCCTGAGGATGCTTCGTTTCGAAGCGAAACGCGTCGAATACTCTTCCGGTTTGGCTGCGTGGCGTTTGTAACGTCACGTCGTCTTAACAGGAAATTAGGCGGAATTGTCACTAGATATATATAATTTTTATAAAGATTATTTAGTTGTGTTTTATTAAATCATTAAATTGAGGTTTTTTTAAATACTTGTTATTATTACTTATTAATTGTTCAGCTATATCTACCTCTTTGCAAGACACCACGATTAACTTTACTTCGACGATTTCATCCATTTCAAGTTTTTGCCATTAGTTGGAAGAACCGTTCTGCTACGCCGTATTGCTATTGTGAACGAAAAAGTCGCGCTACGTCGCTGCAACACTACTCTGCGCCTCTCTAAATGCATATTAGGTAGTGACAGTTGCTCAGGGGGCCAACTCCCACTTATTACGAAACAATCATAAAAATGGAGCCTTTGTTTAATGCTTAAAATAATCTTTCGCAGTCACGAACTATCACCGACCCACAATCGCGTCAATCAATATTGGTTTGATCCTACTTAAAGAACGAATGAAATATGTATCACGGCAAGCAAGATACAAGATTATTTATAATATAGCGTTATCCCGCTTGCACTCTCTCTCCTTACGACGAACTACGATGTTATGGAACGGTTTTACCATAGTTTTACGACATTTTATTGTTACTGCACAACAACTGTCTGTAGCTTTTTATAGTTTCACTCATTAAATATTTTTGCTGCATTTATTTTAAAGTATAATAGAAGTAAACACATGATACGTAATTTACACGTTAATTAAACCCATTTTTATCGTAAAATAGGTATATAAGTTTAAATCCGCTGCTAGAAAGTAACTTTTTTAAGATGCATAAACATGACTGATTTGTGGTTGTAACAGTAAAATTTGTGACGTCAGAGTTCGCGAATAGAGTGAACAATTTGTTTTGACGTCATCAAAACGCTAAGCGATTCAATTACCGATTGTACGCTTGCTTAATGACCGTGGAGGTTTAAAATTTAGCAGTAAGATTAAGTTACTATTACTATAAGAGGTGCGAGTTGGCCCCCAGATACCGCGTCGCGACGCAATTCTGTAGTGCGTTCCCAGCTTTAGATACGCGTGGATTGCGTTATGCCACAATATGTAAGCTTGTTTACGTATTCATTTTCTATTACAGGTTTTTTCAATAAAATATTTTAGGTTTTAAATGCACTTTATTTCAGAAGATTGGAATTACTTTCTTGGAAATAATATTCTATAATTTAAAAGTCGGTATATATAATGCGCTGAGAAAAAAAAAGGGATTTCAAGTAATTTTTTTTAATTCAACTTAATATTGATAGTACTTAGAATTAAATTAGATTTTAAAAAATTCTTATTGCCTTTGTTAGATTAATAAGTAGGTACATCAAGTTTTTTTGGCGCTATGTATTTAAATAAAATGCTGCAAACTATTGTATATTCTTTTAGCAACTACAACGAAAGCATTAAGTCAACCTAGCTGCCATTTCAGGCTTGCAGGCAGTCTAAACACACCAGCTCTCTACCAGTTGGCAGCGTGCCCAGCATGTCCAAAACCATTATTCTAGTATTCCATTGTACCAAATTTAGTAGATGGATTATATATACCTATTGCAACTAATAATACCGCAGCCATAGGTGTGACAACTATCAACGTGGCAGTTGATGTAGTATTTATCTGTTTTAATTTTATGTTTTAGGTACAAATGACATTATAGTTATCTAGAAACAAATTTCAAGCATGACAGCTGTCAAAATGACAGTTCATATCATATTTTTCCGTTTCTATTTCATATTTTGGATTAAAATGACATAAAAAGTACCTAGAAATTACTCTTACGTATGACAGCTATAAGACCTAAGATTAATATATTTGCAATTTTTATGTCCTTTGTATCTCAAAAATTAAATCAATAATGAGAAATACGACATTAATTGACACTTCGACAGTTGTCAGATCTAAGCCCTACTTCTAGGATATTTTTATGTCATTAGAAGCACAAATACTAAATAAGAATTAAAGACCTTCATCTAAGTTTTTTTATGACATTTGTAGTACATGTTTGACATAAAAAAATAAGCACACGAAAAAAATATTGGAAATTGTTTTCACATAAAATATTCTCAGACTAACAATGTTTCGAAGTTATTTTTGACTTAATGTAAAATTCATGTTGCATAAAACTATCCAGGGTAGTCAAGTATGGGTTTCCAAAATATTGTTATTTATTCGTTTATACAAGTTATTCCCGATTTTCTTAGATCCGTATGGCTTCTCCACCATTTTACTACACAGTATGGTATTTTTTCAGAATTAAACAACGTTGAATATCATTGATAAATTTAGTTGAAAATTCCCGCGGTACAACCGCATGACTCGAACCCACGCGGCGAACTGACAGCGCCGCGCGGTACACTTTTTAAGCCACGCCTGCTGCGGTATAGTTTGCGTTCTGTTGTTTTTGAGCTTGAATTACATTTCTTTTAATTATTATTCGTAGGTAAAAATACATCAATGTTCAAAACTAAACGCAAACTTTTTAGTAAAAAAAACAATGACTAGCGGGATTTCACATTCAATTGCAACCGTGAACATAGATAATCCCAAAAAATGAGTTCAAGCGAATCTGATTCGGAAATATATGTCACTCCTCCTGATTTAAAAGCTGATGCATTCATTTTTGAGAAAAGCATTATACAAGCGTCAACCAATAAGAAAGCCATCCTGGCCTCGTATATAACCGGTTATATACTTGGCCAGGAAGTATTACTTACTGGATTCTGTAGTAATGTATTATAACTATATTTAGTGTGAAAATATTACGATTATAAAATTTTAATCAATTATTTACATAGGCATAATTAGAGTTTTAGATATTTAAGTAGTATAAATATGTGTTAAATGTACTTTGGACATGCCTTTAAAAAAATGTATAAAAGGGCTAATGGAGAACTTCTTCATATCTTTATTAGTACCAATGGCAACTATATATGTAGTTGTCATTGGTAATAAAGTCATTTATATTGATTCAGAGGGAGAGCGGCCACAACTCCCAATCAAAATTAAAGGACAACTCAGACGTATCGCCTCAGGACCGTATCAACATCGCCTTGCCTCATTCTCACGACTACTCGAGATCTTGTACCGAGTCAAGGGGATACCGATACGGATTGGATTAGTGTGCGTTGTCGTGTAGAGTTCTTACAAATAATACTAAACGGCTTCCCAAAGTATTGGTCCCGCGCCAGCCATTTTATGGTCTATTAATCGTTGTTGATATTAGTTCCCAAAATCTAAACTTCATCAACGAAACGCTGAATATGTCCCGACAGTGCAGGCTGTGCGCAGCTGTTTGCAACCTCATAATAAATAATAATAAATATAAATAGTTTGAGACCCGGGAAAGGACATAGGATAGTTTTTAACCATCTGCGCAAAAAGAGGTTAATGGTTTTGCGCGATAACCGACATACGCGCGTGAGGAGCCGCGGGCCATTCATCTCAAAGAAGCTGCGAGTGACTGTGTAGTATGTATTTTATTTTTATCTCGATTAAGAAATACTTAGTGTAACCGCGTAGTAAAGTAGTAAGTATTTAAGTGTACTTATAATCCCACCCAGCCGTTTTCGGCTGCAGTGACTTGGGCTTTGGATTTTTAAATTAAATTTAGGGACTTTGATGTTTAGCCCTTATATGACTAACATACACAAGTATACTTACGACGTTATCAAGCACTGCGGCTACGAGCATTGTGAGCAGTGCGGCGGTTTGCGTGCCGTCGTGTGTAGCCGTGGAGATGCGTTGCAGCAGCCGCGCGGGCGCGTAGTGCACCATTTTGCGAACTAGCGACAAGCAAGCGCGCCTCACGCCCGCGCCTCCAGCGCCCAAGTACCGTGCGCAGAACGCGGGCACCAAACGTCTGAAAGGAACAGTGTTATAGCACAAGGGTGTAAAATTATAGACTAGTTTTGAAGCAGTATGATGATGATGAATAGCCCAGAGGTAATAGCTATAGACTGCCGTGCAACAAGTCCGTGGTTCAATCAATTTAAACAAATTCTGTAATATTGGATTATATAGTATGTAACACATTGTTCAAAGAATTGTAAAATATTGTTTCAAGATGTTTAAAATAATGGCCCCGAGTTTCTTGCCCTTTCTTCTCGCAGTAGCTCAGTACAATTTCTTTTTGCTGAACGTGTCAGACAATGTAGCATATTTCAAGACTAAAATTTGTAATTGACCTTCATAGATAGATAGATAACACTTTATTGACACATCAAAATTTACAAATTTATTATTTAAACAATAACTAAGAGCTCGTAACTTAACAAGAGCTTGTAGACGCCTAAATTGAGTAAATGATTTTAACTTTGAATTTGAATCCCCACCGCCAGCTTGAGCAGGCTTTAACGGCAAACTAGCTACCAATAGTAGCTAGAAAAGCTGTCATCTAATAGTGTGTTCCTGCTTCTGTCCTTATTGAGAGACAGTAAGTAATTATGAAATTACATTTACATGGGACATAACAACTGTATATCTCAGGGTGATATGGAAGTAGGACAGTTCGTAATTTGTGACGAACCTGTTATAGGCAGAGGTTACCACTCAACATCAGGTGCTCCACGAGCAAATCCCGTTAAAATCACATATAAAAAACACAAAGACATCACCACGAGGAATCAAGATATCACCATTCAAGATCAAGTGTTGATTCCAAACATAGATCTACTATAGTTCTGCTTCCAGGTTAATATCAAATATTCTTGTTTTATATGAAATGAAAAATATTTTATTTATGACAGCAGCAAATTACAACAAGTGACAATTTATATATTTTTTTAAATATATATGAATATTTGGAAAGTATCCCCTACATGTCATAAATCGGTCCCCAACTTAGCATAATATGCTACTATGAAGTTTTACTACGGGCGAAGCCGATCTAACCAAGGTTATGTACCCCGAACCCCCATCTCGTTAAAATACATAATAAGTTCTCAAAAAGCAGACGATTGTAGCGTAAACAACCACCTATTAAATTTCAACAAATTATGAAAATTATCATCCACTGTGCTGCCACCTTCAGTGCGAACTCTAAAATAAATAGCATTAGCGGGAGCTGTTCAGACGTTTGTTGAATTTGTTATAGGACTAATGTGATACTCACTCTAAGTAAACAGCTGCCATCTCTTTATCGCCAGTTTCGGGGAAATCATCGTCGTTACTGGGCGAGGGCGTGTCGTGACTGCCGACCACTAGCCACTCACCGGGGCATTGTAAAATCGCAGCCACTTCCCGGTGTCCTAGAAACAATAAGTGACATAGAAATATTACATAAAAGCTTATAAACAACTTTATTAGGAATAAATGTAATTAACACGAATCGACTGATTATTTTGGATCTAACAATGTATTAGGCAACGTAAAAACGGTGACCAGCGGTGAACCATATGTGTTTTAACTTTATTTTTGTGTACATACATAAAATCACACCACTTTCCCATAGGAGTAGGCAGATACCACAGATTTCCACTTGCTACGATTTTTACTCTTTCGCTACATCTACACTCATCAATCCTTTCATATATAAGCGTCAGTTGAGGGTACTCCTAACCTGGTATTTTTACAGAACGTCTTCAATTTGATTTCGGAACGTTCGCCTAAGTAACCCTTTCAACACTTCCGTTCACTTGTTCCTGTATACCTGTTTAGTCTAATTTCATTATTTTTGTGTAATTTAATTGTATCAAAAATATATCTTGGACAAGTTACAAGTATACAAGTAAGTAGTATAGAAGAATATTATAGAATGATTACCTTGATCATGCCTTTCCCTCGCCTTATCGAGGGGCGTTTTGCCATCTTCATCGCGCAAGTCAGCGTTGGCGCCGTAGCGCAGGAGCACTTTAGCGATCGCCGGCCGCCCGAAGCAAGCCGCGTAGTGAAGTGAAGAACTGCGCTGACCGCGATTTACGTCCGCGCCTGCCAATACGCACCAAATAGCATAATCGATATTGTATATACAACGAACATCATAATAACACTGTAACACTTGCCTGTTATTCAAGGTGAAACGTCATTTAAGTAATAAGTTTCCGGACGGGTATGGAGTATTAGACGCTGCACTTTTGCCATGGATATTCGATAATAATAAATAAACACAGAAACATTAAGTGCATTTACGTCCATGCTGTTATTTCTACGAATATTTTGATTCACAATCACACAAAGAACACATAATTTTAGTACATAAATATCATCATAAATAGCCGTGAGACTCTAGAAGCTTATAAAGGCCCATATAACGTTGCAGCTGGATGACAGGATAAATCACCTCTGAACGTGCATGGCCTTAACCTGTCCAGTCAGGTCTGTTCTCACCCGAAAACTTGGGTGACCCCAACATTTCAGAGTTTACGAAAATCATCTGTTCGTAAATGTATTATTACATTTACGAACGTTTTATTTTATTGTGACTGCTCGTATTTCGACTGTCCCAACGTATACTATCAATACTAAATATCGCGAATTTTAAGTTTCGTGAGTTTACGAGGACCAGCGACGTCAGTCTATACTTAACGACTTGCTAAAACTGAATATATTAATAATATTTGAAATAAATTTTATCTACATTGTAATATAATGTGATAGAAACAACTTCCGACGGTAATAATAAAAACCCTTTTTTGAGTTTCTATAGTCTAATACGTAGGGACAGTCGATTTATGAATCAGGAAGCGGATACTAATAGGTGTAGTTATGTTTACCTCGATGAAGTAGTAATTACACTTAAAAGATTACAACGTATCTGTGATGCCCTGGGTGTTAGCAAGGCGACGATGGTCTCTTTCCATAATGCAAACCGTTTGATTATCTCCCAGCTATGGTAAAAGAAAAAAGAAGGGTAATACCATCGGTCAAAGGGGTAGTACAGACCTTTCTCACAGAGAAACTCGACCATTTCCCTTGTGCCGAAAGCCGCGGCCCAGTTGAGCAGCGTCTGCCCGACGTCATCTGTGAAGTTGACGTCGACGGTGCCGCCCGACACCGCCGCCAGCAGCGCGTCCGTGTCCTTGCCGCGGATGCAATCTGAACATCACAAACAATGTTGTTGACAAATAATATAACATTACGCAAAATGCATACCAATAAGAAGTTAACCATGATCACACATAGCATAAACGCTAATGCAGAAAAGGGACAACTATACAGGTTTTATTTCGCCGAGCAGTAAAAGACGACTCGAGCCGATAACAAAACTTGTTTTTCTACTATCCAGTGCATCACCTATTGAACATCTACAGTTGTTGTTCACAAGGTAATTTATCTTTCCTCGTCATGATTTTTTAGTTCATTTATAAGTTACCCTTCAAAGAAATAGGTTGTACGATTGATATAAATCAGTTGGTGGAACGAATTTTATTATTTATAGTGCAACACAACAAAATTTGGTGTTGTGTTTTAAAATAGAGTGTAGGATGAGAAACAATTGTTGCTTGTTGTTAATGCCACTTTCCATAAAACGTTTAGATTATTTCAGTGGTCTTCACAGTACTATTTTGAGTCCGCCATAAGAAATATTTGAAGCGTTGATAGAACTGTGGTATTGAGTATCAGGCCGTACCATGATTTGTATCCTACCATGTAATACACTCGCCTCAATCTACCCTCAAGTCTAAAATCTCGCCAAGAGCTACCTTTAAGAGCTAGTTACCATTATTGTCTTAGACTGAGCCATATCCTTGACCTCATCAACAATTACCAAGATGTGACATAGTAGTCAAGAATAGTGAATCAACAATAAAAAAAATTGTTTAGGTCACATCTGTCTATCTATTTCAATCAAATCATTAAAAACATTATACATGCGGTGGCTGAATGAAATCTCAAGTCAGTGAAACCAAAGACTTCTGTATGACACTTGCAATAGCAAAGTACTAACCTATAAGCTGCCGATGAGATTTGTCTCCACGTGGCCCTCCACTCGAACCTTCGCCGCTTGCGCCGCTGCTTGTTCCAGCTGCTGGGGTTCCGTTGCGTGATGCAGTTCTGCAAATATTATATTCCATACATATTAGCATATTATGTTAATAAAATATATTCTGTATATTTTAAAGACCATTGTGACGCACCCTAAGCGAATATACAAAAAATATTTCGGACAGAAAAAGATAACTTCAAGCGGGACTTGAAACCGCAACCCCAGAATATCATCCCAGCGCATTTCCAATTATGCAATGGAGGCGGGTGCTGGACTGTAATTTTTTTTCCATCCGATTGAGTCCGATTGAATGTGAGAGTCAAAATGAAGTCTTTTCGACGAAGGCGATATATACCTAAATAACAAAAACTTTTTACTTAAGCTGGTAGGTTGATATACGAACACCATTTAAAACCAAATCAACGAAGCCATTTTTTAATTTGAAAAATTATATACTATTATAAAAATTATACTAGATAATTTTAAAGAGCATTGACGCATGTTAACGAAAACATACAATTTATTTCAGATGGAAAAAGATAACTTCCAGCGGGACTTAAACCCGGAACCCCAGAATACCATTCTGGTGCATTTCCAATTATGCTATGGAAGTGGGTGCTGGACTGTCGATTTTTTCCATCCGATTGAATGCACGCCTTTTTGACGTTGATAAATTAATCAAAGACTATTTACTTAAGCTGGTAGGTTGAGACACGATCAAGACTTAAAACCAAATCGAAGTACTTAATTTTATTAATTTCAATAAACAATATATTTTCTTCACCATGCGATTTCCATAGCTGTATATTATATTGTCATTTCAGAACACTATCTCGTTTTAATAGCTCCATAGAAGAAGAATACAATCTAACAAAACGCCGTTACTTTACAACAATAATTATCAACGAATGTATAGTTACATATTTAGTATCAACGTTTCCAAGTCATTAATTTATTATTTGAAAATTAATTAAATTCTAATTCATTTATTCGTCATAAAGGAAACCTTAGCGGTTTTATTAAATTTATCCTTTTAGTATTAGCGAATAACTCCTGAAAGATCAAAACGCAGAGATTAATATAGCTATTTATTTTCATTCTTATTAAAATTATAAATAAATCTGCACATTTGGAGGTAATTAAGGAAATATGAAGCTATCGATTTCGGAAATTAGAGCTAGAACTGCAATTGTCTCTTTTCCATCAACCCTTGTAGAACGATTCTGGTTGATCTCAACCAGAATTTTAGATTAGTTATTTTCATATCTATCTAGAAATGATAATAACTCATTACAAGAACCAATTTGATGAGTAGTCGTTACTAAATATTATTCTATAACGCCTCAAGACAATGCCTACATGCCATGAATAAGCACTAGTTTAAATATAAGTACATTATTCAAAAAGTAGCGATGATATACTTACGTCTGTATAGCATGTCTTCCCTCACACAGAAGCACCAGCAGTAAGTCGACGAGCCGCATGCACTCGAGGCACCATCGCTCGTCCGCCTGCACGGCTGCCTCCACTGCAGAGCACAGCTCCAACCGGACCAAGTCCTAAGTTAAAGTCAGAATAATTTAAAGAACTGAGGCATCTATAAACTATTATAATATCTGCAGTGTTCAGTGAAAAGGTATCAAACCACATCAAAAAAGAAGCCGAAGAAACTCAGGGCAATACTGTGTAATTTTTTTCTGTAATTTGATAGTGTAACGTTTTAGTACCTACTGTTTTGTAAACGTTATTGAATGTTATAAAATAAAAATTAGGTATTATTTTAAAAGGCTTTGCCATACAATATATACGCCAGATACATATAATATTAAGAATTGCAACAGCAAATTATGATGACTTCCATTAGAATAGCAATGGCTGCATGCTCCTGGCTGACGCCTTGCCAGCCTGCTACTGGCTAGACTGGTCAAATATGGAAGCCACGCATGTAAGGTTTTAAGTGTAAAAGTCAAGAGATGTAGAACTGCCTAAAAAGGAAGAATTCAAAGTACAGTAGAACTCCAATTATCCGAATTAATGGGGACCGGGACCCATTCGGATAATCAAATATTCGGATAATCGGATTTTTTTTAAAAAAATTGCCATTGGGGAGAACAAAAGCTACGTTTTGATATTGCACTATTTTTTTATTGAATTAAATGAAAGAAACATGAAATTTTCACATGTTTTAAATATAAATAAAATGTACTTATGTACAAGTTTAGAAATAAAAATCATTGTTTTTTAAACATCTCCGTCAATGAAAGCTGTTTTGCGGTCTTCAACCGTTTTCGGGCAGCCAGGTCACGCATTCGCGCGGGGGGAAGTCAGTGTAGGCACAACGGCAAGTCAAGTCAAGACTTGACGCGCAAAAACTGGCTTCGCGGGGGGAAGAATAATAGCGCACTTAGACTTTTTTTGGACAATTTTTTGTGATTCGGATAATCGGCGATCCGGATAGTCGGAGTTCGGATAATTGGAGTTCTACTTATTTTAAAATATAATACAGCACTCTTTTTACCGGAGAAAGCAGCCATGGGAAACAAATGTGCTAATTCCTTTTAGGGCAGCAAATTAAATAAAGCATATATAAATAAGGTAAGCTTCTAAAGGTTCCTCTTAATAAATAGAGGTAGGAGAGCTCGCGGGCCGGGATTCTGTGCCCCGACAATATAAAAAATAAATAATTTAGGGGTGCCGGGCTAGAATGTCACTCCTCTAATCTTACACTGCGATCCCCAAAACTGCTGACAAGCGTGGGGATTATGGAAAATCCCCCTTAATGGTGGAGTCTTCGACCACATCATCACTTACCACCAGGTGAGATAGTGGACAAAGGTTAGGAGAATAAAATAAAAAAAAAGTTTTTGTTCAGCAGTGGACAATTCAGCTGATACAGTACAGTACTTCAATAATAATCAGGATCAAAATAATTAATCACAAATATTTATGTATAATATTGTAACCGGATAAAACTGAACATTTTTATTATCACCAAGCAGTTTAAGTACCGATTTTTTCATTAACGTCTACTAAGCAAATAACCTTACAAAATTAAAACGAAAGAAAAATTTGAAACACGAGCGGGGTTCAAACTCGCAGCCATCCATCCCTCAACCATTGAAGGATACATGCTGGTCCCCTCCAGTGGTTAGTCAAAAAAGAAAAGAAATATTGTACAAAATTGTACAAAAACCCGAAACATTTGATTCACGTAATAAGGCTACAAATTGAGGAATGTTTGTAAATTTACATGTGTGATTTGCGCCGATCCCCTGCAGAGAGTTGAAAGCAGGCTGACTGTAGTAGAAACTGAAGGGGCAAGACATTTGTCATCGCCGCTTTCTGTGCTGCCCAATCGTCGGACTAATTCTTCAATTAAACCTGAAAATAATAAATAAATTACTAACTAAACTAAAATTTAGTATATTTTTTATACATTTTCTTTATTTTTTTTATACTTTCCACTAGGTTTTGAAGCAGTGATGGCTCAGTGGCATTGGCTATGGACTGCCGCGCAGCAAGTCCATGATTCGAATTCCGCCGCTGCCTTGAGCTTCACCGCATGGTGGAAGGGCATTTTGCGAATGGCCGCCTGGCTAGCGACCACCCTCAAGTAGAAAATCTGTCGCCAAGCACCTAGCGGTGTGTTCCGGCAGTTTCCTTGAGAGCCAGTAATTCTAGGTTAAGCCTGTTAACACCATCGACCAGATCATCACTTACTATCAGGTGAGATTGTGGTCAAAGGCTTACATATCAGCAATAAAAAAAAGAAGCTAAATCTAGTTAGATCTAGCTTTTTTTAACTAAAAGCAAAATGTCTATCTGATACGTGTGAGCAGAAATTTCAATGACATATACAAGAGACTTGGCCAAGACTTATTGTGTACAAGCATTGCATCAGTTAGGCAGCTGTTGAGTAGCTCTTCTTCGACTAACTGTTTAAATTTAATGAATGTTTTGACTAAGTTGTATTCAAGTGTTCATTATTTGTATGTTATTTATAAGCTATGTATCCGTGAGGACCAATAATTGGTTATCTGTTGTTATCAGTTATGTATAAGATATTTGTAATACTGTTGGTCTTCCCATGAACTGTTATAAATAAACATCCGCCTAACAACTGCAGTTCCCGTCAAGGCTGCCAGTTCTTTCGCGCAACTGTATTGTACACTATAAAATATGCAGGCATTTTACGCTTCACAGTTCATTTCCCAACAACTCAAGCGATCCGAGCATTTTCTGCTTCCGATCCTATGTGCTATTACTATACGAGGTGGATAATTCATTCATTGTTAGTATTCAATATTACAGTTTTATGAATCTCGTTGAACATCGAGCGACAGTAATGCCTTACATTATTGAATATTGAATAAAACATAAAGAGGTTGAGGTTTGCTACTAGGGGGATTCATTCGTTTTATAAGAGCGTAGTATTTATGATGTACTGCGGCTTCTATTTGGTAATTAATAATTACGGCGTAAGCTAGGCACGGTGGTAGCCCATTCTGTATACTTGCCTAGCTATAGCTACAACAGTAAAGTTTGTTATTTATCTTCAAGCATTAACCCGTGCCTTGAGAGCCAATTTCCATTGTAAGACTATACAATGTCATAGGTAATATAATGGTAAATGGGTAATATAATGTCTTAAATAATATTATAATACCAATCAGTTTTAAAAAACCTGTGGACAAGTATATAATTAATAGTTTATGATAAATATATCATCCCAATATAAAATAAAAAGATAGCAAGAAAGGAAAAATACAAATATAAACCGGTTGAAATGAGAAACGAATGTAATAGAAAAGAGCGCCTCTAAATTTTAAGGGAAAAAGAATTCTTTGAGTCAATTCGTTTTTTTTCATAAGCCGGGTCGGGTTATATATTTCAATACAAAAATGACTGAGTTGTACTGGTATTTCTCCAAATTTCAAGGCACCTTTAAACGATCTAGGAAAAGTACAAAGAGAAACTACATAGATCTACAAATCACTTTAGCTTGATCGAATCTATAAAGCCGTGATGATACCCTCGCACTCAAACTGGGTTGTAATTCATTATTTGTCATTAGCTATGGATTCCCGCAGTGCATCTCCTAAATTTATTTATTAAATTTGTTTATGACTAAATCTAAAATAACACCCAAAGTGCAATTTTGCAGCTGAGATGCATACCGTCTGTTGCCGCAGTCAGAGACGCCAATTAACAATTATTAGCATTAAATACTATAAAAAAAATACAAAAGTAACCATTTAAGTTGATTGGGGTCTCACGAGTTCGCCAGTAAGGATACATTAGTACCGGCTTGTGGGGAGAAGAGAAGGTAAGGAGGAGTACGTACCGTGTTCAGCGAGCGGCGCGGGATCGGCGTGAGCGCGCGCGAAGCGATCCGCAAGCGAGGCGAAGCAGCGTAGAGCAGCGTCGGCCACGCGCGCGTCACTGTGCCGCAGCAACGCCGATAGCGATGACACAGCGTCGCCCACGCGCGCGTCCCCCGGCTCCATTTTACCGCACACTCTGTATAACACAATAAAATCAATATATCATTACAATCAAAAGATACATTCGAAAAACGATCAGCTGCCTCAAGGCCTTTCGGTGTTTTATAAATAAATATTTAGCTTATTCGCTAAGCATGCGTGCAAATAATATTATACTAGCGGCCCAGCCCGGCTTCGCACGGGTATTTAACAAAATAACTAAACTTAAACACAAAAGTGGTTATTGTAACTGTAATAGTTAGACTTATAGATTTATATTCCAGACTTTTTTCACAGATATTGATGTCTTCTACAAAATTGTAATACTTTGGTCTACTTTCTTTACATATAACGATTTTTTCGTATTTTTTCACACGTTGGGTTACATTATATAAGTTTTCATACGGATCCCTAACTTTTTTGAAAATCTTCTATAGCCTTTGTTTATTAGGGATAATGTTGGATTCTAATGGTGAAAGATTTTTTTAAATCAGTCTAGTAGTTTCAGAGCCTATTCAATGTAAACAAACAATCAAATCTGTTCTCTTTATTATATTATGGTTAAGAAGTTTAGATTTAAACATCAAACAACCTTGATTATCATTAATCTATAATTCTATAACCTATTTATTCCCATTGCAACGAGCTATGCGGTTACACGATACTATGCGGTTAGTTGTTGAGGAGTGATGTAACAGCATCAAGGTCGTGGTTACCATATTCAAAGTAACAGGAAGCCAAATTTCGAATCAATCAGGCCTGCGGAAGTTGGTCACATCCCTTCATCAACAAGATAAAACCGGCCAAGTGCGAGCTCGTTTGTCATAAACCGAGGGTTTCGTTGCAACACAGAATGTGGTTGCATGTATTACAGTTTTACGCATAGAGAGCAATAAAAACCAATATCTGTATGAAGATTTCCATTTTTTCAACTTGTTGTTAATATTATTATTATTTGTTAGGCCATCCACCAAACTAACACATATTTTGTGGAAATATGAACTGGCTACCTTTTAACTGTTCCGAAGATACAGCCCTTTAAATGTAAGATTGACAGACGGACAGCTCTGGCTTCTATCATCAAATGGCTGAACAGATTTTCATGAATCATAACTAATACAATATTGAGATTTAATTTGTATTTTATTGGTGTAACAATAAAGAATTATCTATCTATCTACACTCTCGATCAAGTCACGTCTCAAATAAAAAACTAAACCAAAATCGGTTCATCAGTTTTGGGAGCTACGATACCACAGACAAACACAGATACACAGACTAACACAGATACACAGTATAAACTTACAATATACGCGAATGCAAACGTCGTGATTGAAAAATATGACATAATTAAAAACGAGCATTATAACATCAAGTATCACATTTGACAGCTGTCACATCAACATATGCCATATCTTTATTGAAACATAATATTAAGTTACGTAAATATTACTCGTTAATGCTCTTGCTTCGTATGAACTACATGTATGCAAAAAGAGTGGAAATTTTAGTCGGACGATTCAATGGTATCACGATAAATAGAAAACAGCACGGTACCTTCAAAGAAACCATGTAATGGTACCACGACAATTGACAGGCCGATGGCCGAGGAATAGTAAGAAGGTCTCGTTTTCCAGTACAGAACCCTAAAAGAAAAATATCTTTCCCTTCCCTACTATTATTTGAACAAACAATAATTACAATAGTTAGGCATTTTTAAGAACAATATCATACAAAAAAGGAACAAAAACTACTTAATTTTCTGTTATTATGATGGTTAATATCTTATATAAAATCCAATATTGTAATACTGCGATAAATCAAACTACATAATCGTCCGCGTCGAATTGCTTTGTGGCACACACACATTAACTTTGTCCCCTGACTGTGCTGGTTCACTCCGGTTTTGTACCCGAGCGGGCGCCGTTGCAACCCCCGCGCGTCTTGTCATGTCAAGTCACACACTTATAGCTGTGCATGTAATAGTGAAGCTTTCCTTCTGTACGGTTCTTTATTCATGTGCAAGTGGGACAAAATTAATCAACCTATTGGAAAACCCTACAACTTTTGCAAATGGCGCCAAATTACAATTCGGTTTTGACATTTGTGTAGGAAACAAACGCAGAATACAAATCGACAAGCCATGAATCGGTTTACTCCACAACAACGCGGAATAATTGAAATGCTTTTCAGGGTCGCTTAACCCATTGGCATCGGCGATAATGATAACAATAGAATTTCATTCATAACTAGGCCATAGTGGTCCAGGACGATGCCAACTTCTCTCGTATTTGTGATTTCAACTGGCCGACCAGATCACCCGATTTAACTGTTCCAGACTTCTTTTTATGAGATATTTTGAAGTCGCGGGTTTAGGTCAACAAGCATCAGACTCTTGAAGCCCTAAGGAGAATACTCGCCAAGAATGCGAGTACCTGTCGCCCGAAGTTCGGGCAGGAGTAATGGAAAATGCCATAAAACGAGCCGATACCATTTTCTCAATTTAATGGAATAAATTCTAAATTATTAAAGAAACAAATTTCACAGGCAGATACAAAGATATACATAAAAAAAAGATTTTTTTAACTTTTGCCCTACCTAGTAGGTAAACCCCAGTTTGGTAAAATTGGGGAAAGGTATGAAGATGATTTACATATTATAAACTTCTACTAAAAAAAGAAACTATAGCCTAGGGCAGGGAAATTCGACTGCCGATTGGCGGTCGTGGACAGTTTTAATGTGGTAACTGTTAAATCTATCTGTGGTATTCTTACCAATTAGTATAAAGTCACGGTTTCTACAATCTGTGGCTTCTTGTCTAAATTGAATGTAATCTACTCATTTGATTCAATCGTCCCTTTTGGTTTGCCCCCACACCATCTTAAAATATCTTTTATCATCATAGTTGTTAACTACTTAAATTGGATGTACTTGTATATTGTGACCAATATATTAATGTGCACTGGCTCTGCGTGTTTATTTTATCCATCGTCTTCGAAGTATATACCACGTTCATATAATAACCTCAGCCTTGCCTGCATCGTAGCGCTATATCATTCACTGCAGTTGTGCTGTTCCATGAAGAACTCCGCTACAATAACTTCTAATTTTAATTCATAACTTTTGTCTCCCCTTACAAAGCAAAGTATTACATGTTTTACCTGGAAACGACCGCCATCGCAGAATGTAGTGTGTCCTTGTGCACGGAGGTGCCATGATGAGTGATGAAATGCAGAACGGAAGGCAAACCGCCACCCTCCCACACTGCACCCGCTTCACGCGTGCAAACCAGCTCCAGTACCTACGATAATCGTATTCAATCAAATTCGAATAAGAAATAATTCTATTAAAGGCATGTATTAATAATATAAGATTGAGAGGAAAATTCGATTTGTTATTTCTTGAAAAGAAAGAAAAGTAGTGATTAAAAACAGATTCCTTATACCGAAAAAGTGTACACAAATTTTAACCTTGATGCACTGCTCAGCTAGATCCTTGCTTGTGCGGTTGTTGGGGTCAACAGTAAGCAGTCTACTGCAAATAGCCTTAACAGCTCCTTCTATGGCTACAATACGCCTAGTGCATTCGGCTGTGAACAAATTTACAAAAGGAATAATTATCCGACAGGCTTTCTTTATTAATATTAAACAATTTTTTAAAAAAACATCAAATTAATTATTTAATAAAACTTTAAAAAAATCTTTAATTCGGAATTGTCACTAATATACTATAAAACACTTAAAAATCTTTGTATATAATTTTTATTAAGATTTTTTAAGTGTTTTATTATATAATTAATTTAATATTTTCTTAAAATATTTTTTAAAATATTTGTTATTATTAAATATGGATTTCCGCAAAGTAACGCCTGAATCTATTCATTATGCTTTCTTTATTCTCATGGTAGCAGGTTCGTGGTTAAAATATTCTCTTTCGTTGCATTTTTATGAATTTCGATGCTTCCTCGCTAAGCATGAGTTAATGCAAATATTAAAATATAAGAAAAATATTCAATTCCCAGTAAAAAAATTCAAATAAGTTTCAACATTTCAACCTACGCAAAAACATTATTCGTGGGATTCAACATAATATATAGTATTTACTAAACTAACAAACTGCAAACATACTAAAACTTACCAGACACATCCAAGTAATAAGTAATGGCTCTTGCTGTTACTTCCAATACATTATCTGGTGCACATTCATCAAGGAATATTTTGCATAGAGCTGGTAAGAATGTTCTAGGAGGGCAGCTGAAATAAACACATTATTTAAACAATGCCTTTATTAACAAAATACTACGAACTATATACAACACTACAACTACTACAATAAAAGCATTTAGATACCCATAAGTCATTGCAGACTCACAGGCAGTCCAAATGCTCTAGCCCACTACCAGTGGGCAGCGTGCTCAGCATGCTGCCAGCATTGCCCCGTTGAATTGCAATGCATATTCTTTTGAGCCAAATAGGTGCCAGCATTTTGATGACGCGTCGCATCGACCAAGCGCTCTGATAAGTTTTGGAAAATACGATGAGCTCCCGGTCCCTGCGTCTCTACACCAAATGGCTCAAATACTATACCGAGGTTATATATATATATATTATATATATATAAAATAAAAATAATATAATATATAATTTAAACAATGCCTACATGATTAAAATCATCTATAAAATCTGTCTTTTTTTCTTTATCAAAATTGTGCATCTATGCATTAGTGTACTGATAACTTTCTAGTCAATTGACTATGACTAATTCTGAATAATATAACAGTAAGAGGTTCACCCCTCTCACTTTTATATTATATTCATACTTTGCTTTAGACAAAACAGTTTTAGTTATAAGTATATTTTTAGTGGACGGCAAACTCATTTGTATAAATTTTACTTTAGAGAAGTAGTACTTTAAGTAAGTCTATTTTGACAGTCTGAGATCTCAATGATAGTGTTTTAAACTTTGATTATTGTAATAAAATCATAAAAAAAGAGTTACCGACAAAAGCATTCCCACTAGTGTAATTAGAAACCAAAATCTGTTAGTATTAGATAAGCATACCTTTCAAAGCATCTGTCTACATTGTCTGACATGAGAAGCAGCATGCACAGTTGTTCTAGTGCAATAAGCTGCATGTCTCGCTCGTCGCCTTGTCCTGTTAGCAGCCATTCTAGTAACGTCTCTGGATCCACTTCTGCCATCTGCACACATAAATAATAATTGCAAGTTTTATAAAGTTATCAAAAGCAAGCGGAGTAAGTGATGATTAAGCAGGATGATGCCATCATTTGTTATTCTAACGAATAATAACAAAAAAAAAGAACCCAACAAAAAACGTAAGTATTTATTTTGTATATTCTTCACAATGTCTGTACTGTACAACAAAGAAAATTTTAGCTTCAGTAGAAAACCTGTCGCCACGCTATTTTTAAGAACCCTATTCTATGATTCGCCTGTTTACCGTCAGCAACCTCCCCGATTCCCATCATGTGCAATTGTGGTCAAAGGCTAGCCTATCAGGAACATAAATAAGGAACTATACATACATACACGTACTAAAAATGGTTTTATAATACTACAAACTCTAAAGTAACAAACAAATCAAAACTGGCTAAGTGCGAGTGTGAAGATCTAATACAATTTTAGTTTTATTTATTATAAACATATTTATTTTGTGTGGTTACGGAACCTTCCAAGAGCTAGTTTGGATGGCACTTGAATTTTGCTTATATTGTCTCTTAGTCTTATTTCAACAACCAACTGTTCGACATGATGAAATCAGCCTCCTTTTTCCACCACGGCCGGCGTTATTTATACTATTCTCACCCCGTGGACCCGAAATGGTCATGTACTGTGCGCAAATCGCGAACACTCCTATTAAGGAATGAGCTGCCTCCCATGTTGAAGGGCTCGTAGCGAAGTTTGTTTAGCCGTTCTTAGTCGATCAGCTAAGTTAAGCAACGTCCGCCGCGGTCAGGAGTTCGATGGGTGACCGCTAATGACATTACTACTGAGCGCTTCCGTGTTTCGGAGGGCGCGTTAAGCCGTCGGTCCCGGTTGTTGTATTACGATGGCAGTCGTTACAGCATTGTGGTAGGGCATTTTGCGAATGCCCGCCTGGCTAGCTATTACCCTCAAGTAGAAAATCTGTCGCCAAGCACCTAACGGTGTGTTGCGGCAGCTGTCCTTGAGAGATTACACCTGACTCATTCTCGAACTCAGACTAGCCTGAACAACATCTTCGACCACATCATCACTTACGATCAGGTGAGATAGTGGTCAATGGCTAGCCTAACAGCTATAAAATAAAAAAAATAAAGTTTTTCCTAGCTATTATATTATGGGTTTCTTCAAAAGGGGAGGCTTAATAGATATTTGAAGGGTCGGCCACGCCCAAGTGATGCCCCTGATATTGCAAGCGTCTATAGGCTGCAGGAACCCCTTACAAGAAGGGACTCTTGTTTGTCAAATTTGTGGTATTAAAAAAATTGTTACAACTAAATTATAGATTAAAGCAAGTTGATTTAAAACAGTCAATTCTGTATGACTTACCTTCAAACTCAGTGGCTCAGCTCACCTATAATCAAAAAAACATTTTAGTAAATAAGGATAATATGTACACCTATTATAATATTATTAATACACCTACGAATAAATAATAACTCATTTCTTCGTAGTAATACACACTACTATGGTTTTCATTTCAAATAGCCTTGTTTTGTAACCATCTCAGTAAGACAAACATACGGAAGAAAAATATAAGCTGTAGTATAAGTACGGATAGTTGTTAAAGGCAATCCAAATGTTGCAAAATGGTAAAGAAAAGGAAATCAGCTACATGTGAGTTAGACCTTGGTCAACTAGCACTTAGCAACAACAAATTAAATTCCTTTAATTTGATGACATCTTCAGAACTGTATGAATCACTGGAAGGGTTTTCCAAACTTCAGCCATTTGCATGGCAGGCTATTTTATAGAATTACCTCATAATGTTGATCACAATTATGCAACTGTCACTGTGGCAAAGTGGACAGCATTTATTTTCTATATATATATTTTTTTTTATGTTATTGTGACCGAATAAGCTCGAAGCCCACCTGATGTTAAGTGGACTAACCTCTGCCTATGACAGTTGCAATTCATGACAACTCATGAATTGCACTGCGCCCGTCACATTGAGACATAGATCAAACCAGGGTACTGCGGCACGGCAGTCCATAGCTATTACCGCTCGACCATCATTGCTTCAAAAATATGTGTATTGTATATTATATAGTATCTGGGTGCAGAATTTACCAAGCTGCTGTGTATTCAATTTGTTTATAGTACTTATCCCTGATACTACTTGCACTATACTTAAATATTAAGTAAGCTAGCAAAATATATAATTTGGATTAAATTGGTACATTTTTGTAAAAAGTGTAACTATAGTAATCTTTCTTAATTATAATATGAAAATTCTCTCATGATTGTTTGCTTTGAAGTGGAACCTATATGGTGATAGGAGGTGATCTTATAATATTTCACCAATATGTGACCTTGGACCAGAACCTAATAAATTTCATTTCTTGTTTAGGGAATAACAGTCAGTGTGTGATACAACTCCTACCCATCCTGACTTTTATAATTAGATAATGGCTCTTTTACGCTCATCATCACATTGTCCACCAAACCATTACATTGTTGTGATCCAAAGTAACAGTGAACTTATTATTGTATACATTTTAAAGTAGTAAAAGCACATAAATAAAGAAAGGAACAGTATGTAGAGAAAAAAGAACGCAAACTTTGCCCGCTAAGCTGGTTCAAATGGGTTGTGCACCCGAGCGGGCGGCGCCGCGCTATAGCCGCTGTTAACCCTGGGCTTCTTGTCAATGACTAGCTACGGCTATGCATACATAGCTGTGCGTGTAATAGTGAAGCTTTCATTCTGTACCATTCTTTATTCGCGTGGTAGAAGGACTGTAATTCATTAATTTATAGCTTTCTATGTATAACTAATACATTGATTTTGAAGCAAAAAAATTTGGTTGAGTAAGGGGAAAGGCCGTGGGAAGGGGCTTCCCATGCACTGAAAAATATTTGCAAGGTCACAAGAAGGGTTACAAGAAAGTACTGAGAATCGTTATGAGCTTAATGAATGTTATTGCAAGTCAGAGTATAATATCTAATATACTTTTTTATTTATATATATTAAATAATTTACTTACTCTTTTAATGTTGTGTGTAAATACATGTTACAAAAAGTGCAACACAAAGATAGGAACTATCATTTGGTAATGATTTTAATATCAGTTTAAAATACCTTTTTTCATTCATAATTTATCATTCACAGTGAGCAAACAAAGAATTTTGACAAATACTTTCCATGTTTTAAGTAAACATCATTTCATTCGATCTTCACATGTGAGAGGGAACACCAGATCTTCTCTATCGGATTGTCTACAGTGATAAATCAAAAGACAGGATGGCCAAGAAAATGTCTAAAATTACCTTTGTTCTTCTAATGCAACATAGTACATGTCTCATTTTCTGGCGAGACTAGCGACAACTGACATGTAAAATTACAATCTGTTGGGGTCCGCAGGATAAAATTTTGTGTGGTTTTTCTAGATAACTATACAAATTATTATATATAGAGCCCAGAGACGAATTACTTAGCATTCCATGGATTCACCATGCGGGTGCCGGGTCCATAGCATTGCAGAGGAAGAGGCTAGAGGGGCCTGGGACTTGCAACCCAGGAGTAGGGTTAAGGGGCCCATTTATGATATATCAATGCTCCCCTTCACCTTCAACTCAAACCGTGTTAGGTTTCATTGAATTTCATTCAGTAGTTTTGGAGTGATGTGCGGCCGGGAATCAGACAGAAAGACAGACAGACAGAAAAAAAAATAAAAAAATACAGATTTGGCTTCAGCATCAGCTCCTGATTGCCCTGAATTTTTGTTTTTCAAAATATCTGCCATGTACAGATTTGGATCTGTTACAGTTTTAGTAGTATAGACTATATAAAATGCTATTGGTCATAAGCAGCAACCTTGGAACAAACCCACATTGTATTGCAATGTGTTAGTATGTCCCTTTTTTGTAGATATAACATATTTAAATAGGGAGTAATATGATGTGAAGATGTCGCTGACCACAACTGGAAAGTTATTGCATTGCAAGCAACATCAGTTTGTGCTGCACAGAACCAAATGCGTTTTTTAAGTCTAACCAACACACTGTTATTTGACTTTCTTAGGTTCTGACATGTTTTAAACTTTCAGCTAGTAGAGTATTGTGTTCTAGGCATCAATAAATTCCAGACAAAAACCCTTTCTTGTGGTTAGGCCTGAAATGCCTATTGTTGATCATAAAACAATAGGTATTTCAAAGGTATTTCAGAATATGCTTGACTGAGCCAAATATTGTGCTGCAATTTTATTATTTAACCCGGCGAGGATGTGGTACAAAAAGGGTACATCGAGGATGTGGAGGGTCTTGATGACCCTGTATTTAATTCATATTTTAAAAGTATTTATTGCATTTTTTTAACATAGGATAGGAAGTTAACTTACGCATTAGTTATTTATATAAGGATTTTCATGAAAAGAAACACTATTATGCGTATAAAATGTTTCATTATTTCCATTTTACAAAAAGTCTTATTTTAATCAACTTTAGCAGGACTCTGCCATACATTAAAAATAAACAACACATACAAATATTATTACAAGTAATTGGTAATTTTTGGTAGGAATTTATATGATATATCATGTTTTATCACAAAATCAGTAATTATCCAGTCTTTTAGGCTACTAATCATCTCTATATATGGGTCATAATCGCCCTATTTGAGTTTGCCCACGTTTACCTGCTTGCACGTGTTGCACCCGACTAAGTAGTGGTGGGAAAAAGGGAGGGTATTTTATTGACTACAGCTACTGATAAACACGACAGCATGCGACTGCAGGTAAAAAAACTGTACATCAAACAAAATGAGCAGGGTCAAATTGACCCTACCACATCCTCGCCGGGTTAACTATACTATGGGACAGTGCGGCCATCAACAAGACTACTAGACTTCATCTATCAAAGCAAGTGTTTTTTTTTAAATATTAATCCTCTAAAAGATGTCCCTACAATTGTATATTTCTTAATATGTTTATAAGATATAATAAGGGTGCATATATACACCATTATAAAGATGAACCATTATTTATCTTTGCTTGTTTTTGCCCACTCAATTAGATTAGACTAAAAATATTGTTTTTGTCATTTACCAAAGTGATCCTTCTAACATTGCTTTTCTTTATATGTATTTGTTTATACTCTGTTTTTCGGCTTAGATTGTACTAGATCAACGCTTATGACAACAAATCATTACATTAAAACCATGCACTAGTTCAAGAGATCAATTAAATTATTTATCATCTAATAATATGCCTTAGAGAATTGAAGAGACAAATACTTAGTGTACATAAGGAAAACACACTACATACCTAAATTAAAAAACAGATATGATCAAGCTCTATTAAATAATACAAAACAACAACAATGAGTGAGTGAAATATATACAGTGGCTTGGAGGTACTCTAATGCATACCACCTACAAAAAAATGCATGCATGTAACGTCTCATGACATCCACATGTGCCTGAGTTGTATAAAACATTACCGATACCAATAGCAGCTTCTTATATGCAGCCAAATTAAATAGGTGCTAACTAGCTACAATTTCTGTGTAAGAAATTAGTATTAAGAACATTGGGTTTCCATAAACCAGCTACTCAGAATAAATAGTATCATTTCAAAACCAAAACTGGCAAACCGCTATTGCATTAATAGATAATTTTCAGATCTAGTTACCATTTAATAAGACGAAGGGTTTACATTCAGTACAGTGTGTTTGTCAACATAATTATGCTATTAAGCAATAATAAATAAAGCATAGTTGAATGATATGTACTGTAATTCTTTATAAAAAACTTGTTAAATTGATATACTATGTGATATTGAAATCTACTACCAAAAAAGTAGGTTAAATGTATGATAGATGAAAAACTGTAGTAAGTACATATCTACCTTTCTCTTTACAATTTATAGCAATCCATACTGCATTTTAGCCTATTTACTTACTTTGCAAATTTTAGCGTATATATGGTCTCACGGTTAAAATAGAAGATTAAGTAGTCTGGGTGAACTCTTGCAAGGTGTATACAAAATAATGTTCACATGAGAGCAAACGAATGACAAAAATATAAATAATATGGTGTTTGAGGGGACACCAATGAAGGTGAAAATGAGGACTTACCACTTATGTTTAATCCAATATATATAATACATACATATAACATTTAATCACGTTTCCTATGCAAAAACGAAAATTATATACGCAATTTCACAATGATTTTCTTCAAAAATGTCTCGCTCGACCATCAAATCAAATAAAATCATCAATTATAATGTTGCCATCTTGCTATTTGCTTATTTACCACACAGATGAGAGAACATTAAATTAAATAGCAAATATGAGTCCCTATATTGTACGACCAATAATACGCGACCAAATAATGCACAGCCAATAATACGCGTCCAATATTACGTGGACTGGCTTCGTATTATTGGGGTGTACAATACGGGTCGTACAATATTTGGTTGTGCATTATCTACACGGGCTGATATTACACGGCCAATAATACGCGACCAAAAAATAGAAGCAATTTGATGTACATGAATTATTGGGTGTGCATTATTGGCCGTGAAATACGGGCCGGACACTTTTTGCACAGGGCGATAATGTACAGCCAATAATACGTGTACATCATAGACTACAAAGATATGTCAAAGAAAGAGCCTCGTTTGCACGAGTCCCTATATTGTACGACCAATAATACGCGACCAAATAATGCACAGCCAATAATACGCGTCCAATATTACGTGGACTGGCTTCGTATTATTGGGGTGTACAATACGGGTCGTACAATATTTGGTTGTGCATTATCTACACGGGCTGATATTACACGGCCAATAATACGCGACCAAAAAATAGAAGCAATTTGATGTACATGAATTATTGGGTGTGCATTATTGGCCGTGAAATACGGGCCGGACACTTTTTGCACAGGGCGATAATGTACAGCCAATAATACGTGTACATCATAGACTATAAAGATATGTCAAAAAAAGAGCCTCGTTTGCACGTTCCAGTATCCTTTGGGGCGTACTCCATTTGACGCCAATTTCGTTATTTTCGATAATGTTGACCACATGCTGCATCTATCGGTGGTGATCACTGTGATCAACTTCTGTTTTGAAAAAAAAAGAAGTTGATCACAGTGATCACCACCATTTGCCACTTTTATCACTTTTGACATAAGATGTAGGGAATTCAAACTGTTCCAGTAGCTTCATAGCGTTTATGGCGAAAATAATGCCAAGACCCAAGTGGAACCACTTTTTGGGAGTGTGATCGTTTTAACCTTTTTGGCGAATTTAACTCCAAATGGTACGCACTCTTGATCGCAGACAATATTTCCATTCAACGTTCAATATTTATTTTTTCTGTGTTCTGTGCTCAATTTTCATTGGTTGGTTTTATGTGATTTGGAAAATTCCTACAAAATAAAAATGTGAACGATTGATAAATAAAACCCGAGTATTACAAGTAATCTTTGGTATTTTAAGCTTACACTACTAAATACTCTAACGCCTCGCATGTGCGTGCGTGTGGGACTTATGATTCCAGGGTTAAGAACCGCACAAACAAATTGTTTTGCTCGTATGCATTCCCAACTCATGTTTAATCTTTTTGCCGATTGCATTCTAGCCACATCAAGGTGTTTCAAGTGCAATTTGTGTGTTTGAGATTCCAGTCACAACAGGCTGCTTATTATGCCCATGATTTCATATCGGAACCTGCAATTTACTAGTAACAAAGCTAGTAGGATCCAGTATATCTAAGCTACTAAGCTTCTACTAACTAAGAAAAGGGATGCTGATATTGAATATGAATTTATAACGCTACTTGAGGTAGCCTGGTGTAAAAGGATGGTGGAACAGAATACTGTAAAGGACACAATATATGGTAATACCAGCATGAAAGGAACTTGGTAGTATACAAGTACAACATGTTTAAATCAAAATAAATTTAGAACTGTTCTAAAGATCTTTTAATAAGAGCTAACTTCTACAATACTATCAGTGTTGGCACATCCATTCAGATCATAAATCAATCATCAATATGTGGCAAACTGGGGACTCTCAAATACAGGAAAGTTGTGCAAATTTTAACATACTCATTCACTGCGTGTCAACCTGTTTGTAGCCAGCATTTGGAAATGTGCATTTTAGTCCACTGACGTTGCAGGCAGACCACCAATCAACATGTTACATACTTTTTTATTTAATAACTGGTTTTTCTTCATTGTAAATGTAATATTAAGGAATAAAAGTCAAAGTAGAAATCATTGTACTTTTTTATCAAGCACTCTTTTTAAAGTCTATTACAAAATGAATGCCACATTCAGCAACCATGGATTACATAAGTGGAAAAAATAGGCAAGTCGGGGCCACTGTTTCAAATGTAATTACACAATGTGTGAAATAAATATAACACTTTTTATATAAAAATCCTATATTCGCCTACACAGATACAAAAATTCTCATATCATCATTTTATCAATCAATATATTACTGTTACGAAACATAAGCTTTTTATCAAAATTAAGCTTTTGGGACGTTTACTTTGTTCCAAAGCTTATTTTTTTATAATATTACGCATTTGCTGTACCTACACAGTGTGGGAACTGACAATGCTACATTCATACCGCAATTCCAACTACCTTATTGTGGGAAATATATGCATGACAGCAAAAACATTCATGTAAGAATAAAGTATGCGGTGTGTCAATCCTTATAATATTGTAGGGTTAAGAACCTTTCTAAAATATTATGAGTGCCCATCCCACATCAATTTACTTGAATAAACTAGGTACATATTTAATTTATGGAAGGGGTTGATATGAGAAAGTGTTAGGTATGGGAACAAATTTTCATAACAACCTGTGGACTGGAGCAAGAATTTAATACTAGACTGGAGTTTCATACATTATCCAGTTGATAAAATAAAAACTGATATATAATAAAATAATAACTGAATACACATTAGGTTTATATTATGATTTTTTAACAATTCTACTGTTGAGCATGGTTCATTGATGTGATCAAATTTGATAGTGTTACTACATTCTACCTTATACAAGTGGGTTTGTCGATGATCAGTAGCATTTATCCATCTCTTGATTATGTTGAAATTTTTCTCTGAATTTTCGACTTTATGACAATAACCCTGGCTTGTATAAGATATAGTCTATCTGTCTGTACAATATGTTAATGGATGAAACAATTACATAAAATACTCATTTTGGGCACATTATTAAGGATGTCAGCAATAGAGGGGGGCACACAAAGATTTTACGTATACTTTGTGGTGAAGAAGGCTAAAGATATTAATATAAATCAATTTTTATGGAGGTAGGTTAGAAAATATTATTTACACCTTTTGGTAATGAAGCCGTGCTTGTCCTGAAGCAGGGTTTTTGAATGAGATCAGAAAATGCTAGCAAGAAACGGACACTGGTACCTAGATGCTTACTGTAATAAGTCATACCTTATTCTAATGTGTGTTCAGGGATGGGTACACCATTACAGTTTGCAGTACATGATTTTTATGACCCTATATAATAATAGCTCTTTGTTCCTCCCCATATTTTCATGGGCGAGTTGAAAGAGGCGATGAAAGTGGAAAATTGGATAGGCCTTTGTTCAATGGTAGACATAATAGCTGTTGATGAAGAATGATTTAATTAATCTTGTTAATTGAATTGAAGAAAAGTATAAGTATGAACTTTATAACTTAATTAATTATAATTTTCAGTTGTGTGACTTATGTAAGCCTATTTCCCGGTATTCTCTAATGACCAACACATCTATATTAAATATGATGTTTAACATGCCAAAGGAACTCTCTACAAAATTAAAACATATAAAATACTAAAATAAAAACCAATTTTTTAAACTTTTATTTTATTTCAAACTGTCATCTCCTGGTATTTCTGTGATAATGTTATGTTGAGTAGCAGGGTACCGCGGAAGTATCCTGAAAAATTAAAATTGTCATGTGATTTCCTATAATATTTTGTTTTAATTTTACTACTACTTACTGCAACATTTACAATATGATGGTGCTGATGAAAATGAATAGTACAGGAAATAATATTAAATATTTATGTAACATATTTTAATACTTTGAAAACATCTCTATTATATTTAATGCTAACTACTAGTAATTACACCAACAGTTAGTTTTCATCAATATTACAAATAATAATTCATCGAATATGCAGTAACTTTAAATCAGTAAGAAACTTATTAAAGTTATCTATCACTAGTTATGCATGTGAGTAAAAATAATTTTATTATTATAGAATTTTATAATTTTCGTTTTGGATCAAGTAGTATTGAGGTGTCAGGTTAGAATTGACCCTCCCCATATCTTCCCGTGGGTGTCATAAGACGCAACTAAGGGAAAAATACTGGAGGGTGGGCAGCAGCACCTTCTAAAGAACTGCCATCTTAAACTGCGATCTGCGATGAAATATAGTTTGTTCCTTCTTGAGCAATCAGTCACAATCCCTGTATATTGTTGTTAATGTATTAAAAAGACGCATAGGCATTGCCTTGGGCATTAGAGTCCTGCTATGTCTGTAAGAAAAAACTATAGTGAAAAGTAGGCTCCATCAAGAGTTACTTGGTAATTGATGGTTACAAATTTCTCAGAAACTACTAAATGAAATTATAGGATTAGAAAAAGACTAGTATTGGATATTATTTAGTAGTATTGTCCACACTTTGGGTGGCCCATCGCACACATTAGTGCGTACGTGCCGAGATCCAACTGGTGTTGCACTTCACCAGCATATTATCCTTGTACTGCTGGGTACAGCAGCCAATTGATTAGAGTGCAAACTTATGTTTACATCGCAACTTTGTAGGTTATAGCATTTTAAAACAGTTAACAATAATAACTTAGAAGCTCCGACCTTCCTTTATTACAATAGAGAGATAATAAATTAATTAAACAATATACATAGTACTTTGTGATTTCAACGCTCTTTACGGCTGCACTTTTCAAAACACCTTTAAACAGAAACACTTCTTTCGTATTGTTGTCTCCATAGACAATAGACATTGCTCTCACTCGCCACTTTTTTTATTTTAGTCCTTAAACTTATATGGTTTGTACATTATAAAGAATAAATCTTTTTTATTGCTACTTTATAAACCATCTCATCGCGGCGGCCTGCACCAAAGCCGTGAACTACGAATAAATATGTTTAGAAATGTAATTCAAGCTCAAAAAAAACAGAGCACAAACTATACCATGGCGGGCGGGGTTTAAAAGGTGTACCGTGCTGCGCTTTCATTTCGTCATGTGTAATTTTCAACCTAATTTATCAATGTTCTTTTGCGTTGTTTAATTCTGCAAAAATAGTTACCATGGTGTGTTGTAAAATGGTGGAGAAGCTATACGAGAAGGATATGAAAAATTCGGGAATAACTTTCATAAACGAGTAAATAACAATATTTTGGAAACCTTTTTGAAGCGCTCGTAGTGAAGTTTGCTTAGCCGTTCTTAATCAATCAGCTAAGCTAAATTGCAACGCTTCTTCACATACGGCCAACAAAACTAAGTCATTTTTAGCTTCCGCAAAAGTACAACTCGTCACCCGACCTAGCACCCTATTATTTCTGTATATTTTCTAAAATCAAAGATTTGATAAAAGGTTTCACTTTTACCAACTCCAAAGGGACAGTGACAGTGATAAGATGTTTCCAATTTACCACTATTTAAAAATTCAATATCTTCTAACCAACCAAGGAACGCTGATCACAGCAATGGAACAGCACGATCCAAATGGCAAAAACTACAAAAAAATATTGACATTGATGTCGTCGTCTTAATTCATGATGCAAATTGAGTTGACAAATATCAAACACCAATATGTCCTTCATACTCAAAAATCTACTTTTTTACATCACATTAAATAAAACTTAAATCTAAACATTCTAAAAGTATACAATTTCAAATATGTCCACTAATTTGCTGTTAAAATCACGTAACAAAACTTAATTTTCTTTCAAAATTCATTAAGTCCAAAGAAGACCAAACCGTCCAATCAAATTAGTCCGATTGGCCATCATGGCGGCCATTAGTATTTTAATTAATGACTGACTTGGTGTGGCTCTGTTATTGAAATTCATTTTAATTCGTTTATATTAGTGTAAATGGACAAAAATGTGAAAAATGTTTAACCTGATAAAGCCAGGAAACTAAATAACATAAAGACAAAGCTAAAGAAAGCAGAGAAAAGGTGTAAATTGTAAGTTAAACTTTGTTAGTACCTACCATACTCTACACTAGTCACAGGGATGCCACCACATTGCTTTATGAAATTTATTTGGATTTTAAAGTGACTGTCTCATTGGACTAGAGATCTCCAGCGCGGCTGCTTTGTATGTGGTTTTCGGTTCGATGCCCAGTTCGAGCAAAGTAATATTAGGTTTTTTTTTAATTTTCTCAGTTGCTTCTAAATATTGATGATAATAACTGATTTGGTGAAATATCAGATATTCGGCTGCTGGTTTACCTAAAATATGCAAACATAACTCTAAATCTCTGAAATATATGCTACTCAGGACCTCTTTTATTTTCATAAAAGACTGTATGTAAAATTTCTAAGACTGAACACGGTAATTATATCCTTAAGCACGTTACCGTCACGAAAGTCAAACGATTTCGACTAAGGGGATTAAAAATCCTAGGGTAATTGCCCCAAATACAAAACAGTTTGCTTTCGCCTCAGAAGAGAAGCTGTACAGCCACTATTGCAGAGAACAGATAACAGTACGTCAATACCTTCATCCGGGCTTGAACATAAAAAACAAATTTTAAAATGTACAAGGAGATGAATGGTAGGATAACAAAGACCTCTCTTACTATAAAATTATTCTGACCAGGCTTGCAATAACATACGATGATTCAGAAAATGAAAATATTGTAGATCCTGGAGTTATAGAAAATGAAGAAACTACGGTTTCGGGTAATGCACCTCCTATTTTTTTAAAGAAAATTGAGACAGATTTATTGTGATTTAATAACTAATTAAACTTTTGACAAACACATATATTTTATTTATCATCGCTCATCATCTTAATCTGCGTAATAACGAAAAGCGAATTATAAAAAATAATGAAATTCGGGTTGTAGCAAAAATCAGATTAGCTGAAGTACAGAAACAAGGTCGTTATTCGAAAATACTGATGTATAATAAATTACCAAAAAGCTTGACCACGTTAAAATATAGTTTGTTCAAACTAAACCTTAAGACTTTTTTGAAAACAATCTCTCTTGTAGAATCTTTGTTCTTAGGACAAGTGCAAACGTGATGTTTGTAGTACAACGCAAGTGGTACTATAGATGTCGCTCCATCCCAATATGATGGTTAAAGAACGGTAGAAAAAACTTTAGTTATGACGTCATGTCATGTTAGCTCAATTGGTTAGAGCATACCCCGGCTCAAGGAGTGGATGGACGCGGGTACGAATCCCGCACATGACTTAAATTTTTCCTATCGTATATTTGTGATTTTGTAATGTAATCCGCATAGCAGGCAAAGCTAGCATAAATTTAGCATTGCAAACGTAACAATATTAAAAGATGGGTATGTTAGGGTGGTAACACTAAAAACCAAAAAACGGAACCTTCAAAAGATCCGTCGTAAAGTTTTGTATTCTACCAACCAGTAAATAAACTAAACAACTCAATGAACCTTTACGACAACATGATGATCAAAGCGCATCAAATAACATCACAACTAATAGTGACAGAACACCACAGGCAAAACGATCAAACAGAAAAGGTTCATGTTACCTTATCACCATGACATTTATGTTAATAATGTCACGATAAGTAATAAGATTGTGGCTCAAACGGATTTAGCTGAACTTGAAAATTGACGATTTCGACTTCGTTTTCAGTGGTATTTAAGACAGAAACTTTAACTCTCATATAAGTTTTTATGCTTACAATGAAGTTAGCTAGATGTACGCCTTCACAATTTTTTTCGGCAATAATTGAAGCTTCCTGTCGACCGGATACTCGTATCACCGATGAGTTGGAAACCGGACACTCAATGACCATCTCTGATCGCGGAGGTAAGATGTATGATGTCTTACTAGAGCAAATATGTATAGAATTACCCTGTTAGATAAGGATATATGTAGAATATTGAACATAAATTTTAAAGTGTTGTATAAAGTCTAAGGTCCTAACATCTAATTAGTTAATGAGCCTATATTATAGCTGAAATAAATGCTCTTTATCTTGACAAATCTCTAACTGTCGATGACAACACTGTCTTGACAACACTATGTCACTCACACATTTACATTTAATTTTTTGTAGCACCGTCCATCCATCACTGTTGGTCTTGTACATCCTAAGCCTATGGGTAATTCAAACTGTTCCAGTAGCTTTATAGCGTTTATGGCGAAAATAATGCCAAGACCCATCTGGAACAACTTTTTGGGAGTGTGATCGTTTTTAGCGTTTTTGGCGAATTTCACTTCAAATGGTAAGCACCCTACGTCATGCATTAGCATCCTAGGTTCTTTGTTCATGTGCTAAAAGTCTGTGCGATAGATAAATCATGATAAAAGATTACTAAAACATGCCAGGCATTGAGTTAGAATTCTTTAACTATAATCCTAGCTATTGATTGCATCATTGGTTTAAGAAGCTGGCAAAGGATAAAAATATTATTATATTCTGATTGCGCAATTAGTCTTCATACGTGAGAAAAAAAAACAAAATTCTATGGGTTTGAACTGAGAAATTAATATATATAAGGAACTTATTCGACTGATGTCTGTTTTTTTTATCCGGCGGTATGCCTTAACAACTTACTTCACTGTCCCCATACGACTCTTTTTGACATTGACGCACGTCCCGCCCAGAGCTTGAGCTTCACCACATGGTGGAAGGGCATTTTGCGAATGCCCGCCTGGCTAGCGACCACCCTCAAGTAGGAAAATCTGTCGCCAAGCACCTAAAAGTTTGTTCCGGCAGCAGTCCTTGAGAGCCAGTCAAATTACAGGCACGTGAGACCTAACAACTGTACGTCTCAGAGTGACGGGCGCAGTGCAATTCGTCGTTGACGAAATGCGTCTGTTATAAGCAGAGATTAGTCCACTTAACATCAGGTGGGGCTCGGGCATGTTCCGTCACAATGACATAAAAAAATAAATAAATAAAAACTGTTTATTTTTAATATTGAGATCAATAATACTATTAAATACCTAAAAAAATATATTTCATAATACATTTTTAATAAATTAATAGAATTTCCGTTCCGACGGGCGTACCTTTTTACGGCGTACCTGCAACCATTCATTATCAGGAACGGTGGCGGTGGGTTGAATAGGTGAGTTCGCTGTTGCCAACGGCCGCTGCGATACACCACATATCTGGCTATCAACTACTGTACTGTCTTTGGTTAATTCTACAGTAGGCTTAGGTGCGATAATATCGGCACACGAGGTATTTGGTGAGTAGATAATGATTTTGTTTCGATTGCTACGGTGCTGTTGCCGAGTGGCTGGTTTTACAACTGATAGACAGGAATCATTCATCGCAGACACCGGCGACAAAGACTCCACAGTTTTATGAGGATTAGTCGCTCGCTCGTAGGTAACTTTTGGAGTCCCAGCGTTGTTCTGCATCGGCTTGGATACGGGCTGGACCTCACTCGAAGCAGTAATTACAGCCGTCTTGTCAGCAGCGCCCAAAACCTTCCGTAGGTCTACAACATTGGCTTTTAATTCCTGAATTTGGACTGCTTGTTCTCGAATCAGTTCGGTTTGTTTCATAGATATTTCTCGAAGGGTACGTAACTCATACTCTACACTACCTAAACGATTCACTGTAACGAGCTGAATATCGGGTGAAAGCTGTATGAACGACATTATTCAAATAAAAGCTGTAACACTTTCAAATCAAAATGCCAACGGTCAATTGAGACGCGTCAAAACATAGACGTAGGATTTTTTCGCTACGCTCAAAAGACCTACGAAGTGTGGGAGTGAAAGGGCCTAAGCAGGTATAAGCCGTCGCGAGATAAAAAGAGATAGCGAAACAAGAAGTCGGTATGTCAATTTTTACGCGAGTAAGAGGCCATAGCGTCCCGGCCCATTCCAAGTCCGCGCGAATTTTGTGTATTACCTCAAAAAACTTACAATTAATATGTAATATTTTTATGCTGGAAGAATGGCATCTTGTTCAGTGAGTGAATGTGAGGTTACAAGACGTAATAACCCGAATAAATACACGTTTCACAGGTATTTTATGTTTATTTTTACTGCTTTTTTGATAATCATTATTTCGTCATTTTGTTATAAAATGAGTTATTAGAACTATGGAAATCTTAGATAATAGGTTCATCTTCATACTTATCATCAAATTACATTCCTAAATGAAGAATTGGTTGGTAATTTATGAAAAACTAAAAAATATTTGTTTACGTTAGGGCTTGACAAAGTTCTGACGTCACAAGTATCGATAAAGTCGATAGTTCGTATCTGACCTGCAGGTTCGACGTGTCTGCTCGGGTACATATTTGAACCTCAAAAAAAACTGGTAGTTAGTGTGATCACAAATTAGTTTAAAAATGTAATTATGTAATAATTAGCGAGAAGTTGACCATTCAGTTTTTGACTTATTGAGCGTTTATGAAGGGATTAAATTGAATATTTTCACACGATATAGTATTCAAAATGTATTATGATGGTTTCTGTAAAAAGTTCGCCCGAACACTCAATAAATAATTGAAAATATCTCTTACTTCTGTCATAAAATTTTGGTATCCCTATACAAATGGCTATTTTACAGAGTGCAATTTAAAATAACTATATGCACGCAAATTATAATGTTTGTGTTCTTACAGGTTTCAAAATTTTTTTTATTATTTGATAAATTATTTCTGATTAGAGATAGGGGCAGCTGGACTCCAAATAAAAACTCTACAATTTGTAGTTAACATTTTGAATAAAAATGCTTCATACAAAACATCGACGTATACTAATGAAAGACTCAATACCAACTTTGAATGTCCCTGTAAGTATCATTTCCACAGATTTGGAAATGATAGTCAATAGCTTTAGGAAATGATGACACAAATAACAGTTTATATTGTAATAATACATGGTCAAAACATGTTTTTATTAATGTAAAGACTAGGCTATGTAGAGTCAATCTAACCCTTCCCGTAGCGTTCCTGGTTAAAAAAAAACTATAATACTCGCTGGATTGCTATGGCCATCCTGACACAAAATAAATTTTATATTTCCTTCCAGATCAAATTGAAGAGAAAAATCAATTGAAAATAAGGCGGCCCTGTTCTTTCGTAAATAGAGATATATCACCACTGTTAGCCATTACCTGGTCCTTCAAATCAAGTACTGTCTCCAGGGAAAAAACTTCCTAACAAATGTTTTTAGTTATGTCAAAAGTAACAGAAAAAATAAGCTATAAAGAAGTTTTTCTGATTCAACGGCTTTTAAACTTAAAAGCAGATGTTAAAGAATTATATAGTAGGCCAAGTAATAAAGATCATCGAAATGATGTACACATCGTCATTTCTACAGCCCAAGGAGCTATGTTAGGAGCAAGGAGCTATATAAGGGACAAATTCAACCTTTGCTTACCACATGTGAATACTTTATAGTCTAAGATCCGGCTGCAAATTAGTGCACTCATCACTTTCGCTAAAAACCAATATACCAATGTACAATATACTGATTACAGGATCTGTATATTGGGTAATGGTAATCTTCACTATCGTAACTAAGTAGTTATGGTAAGTTTTATTTTCATCTTGTTACGATGATAGTTATAGTAGTTTGATTTTTAAAAGTGCTGTACAATTTTCGACCTACAATAAATGCATTTGACTTCAACTTTAAATGAGTTTTATTTTTAAAAGATTCAAAATAAGGAGGAGGTTCTCAGTAAGGTTGTATTCATGTTTTGAAATTTGGTTTGATTTTCTTTAAAAACTTATTTTGTTGGAAAGCATATACTTTTAGATTCATCCTATTGAAATTTCATCTTAATCAGTTAGGTATCTAGTTTTAAAATCATAATAACTGGAAAAATAAGTTAACCAAGTGAATGAATTTGCATATTTTGCATTTCTGTGATTTCTGTCATTACAATAGTCTCAATGAACTATATAGGGCATAATATCAAACTAATGTGTCCTATGATTCAACCCGTAAATCTGTCGATAATATTATGCGCAAGTCATAACAACACTATGTCACTCACACATTTACATTTCTTTTTTTGTAACACCTTTCATCCATCACTGTTGGTCTTGTACATCCTAAGCCTATGCGTCAAAATGCATGGGTCCTAATAATGCAACCGACGTGCGTTCGCAACAAGCGAATACGCCTGACTGTATAGAGCCACTGCGACAAGAACGGGCAAGAAACTAAGTATATATAAGAAGTACGTTATAGCTTATGTGTTATTATGACGTGTAAGCTATATTATTGTAAAATTTCATTAAAATCGATTCAGTACTTTTTGCGTGAAAGAGTAACAAACATCCATACTTACATACATCCACACATCCTTACTTACAAACTTTCGCGTTTATAATATAAGTAGGAGTAGGATAGGAAGTAGGATACCTACTCATATGAGGGCATAAAATGCAATTAAAATATAATCATGCATATGAGGGCATAAAATGCAATTAAAATATAATCATGCATAAATAATACGTGATGAATCTTGGATTTATGTAGCGAGGTGCCAGGGTGGGGACAGCGTGGGTGAAGTTATAAGGGTGGTGATAGGAACTTTAACAACATACTGTCGTATTGTAAATACATAGTTTTAAAGATTCTGTAAACATTCCATTAAAAGGATAACAACTGAAACCAAGTTTTATAGTTCCTAAAATTTTGTTTGATAACGCTACATCTATCATGAACTACGTCTGACGATTTTAGTGTTCGGCGATTCATTCGGTTCCTGTCTCTGTCTTGCTTGTACGTGAATGAGCCTCACTCTGTCCTTGTCATACGTTTGCCGTGTCGTTACAGTAGGGAAGTTCCGGAACCAAGCACTCGTGTGCAGAGCCGGCCCGACGAGCCGAGCGAACCTAGGTTTATTATTGCTATGCTCGAGCGTCACTCGTCTTCCCCTTTTGAAACTGTCATTGAGTTTGATGAAAGACCAAAAATAACAAAGTCTACTATAAAGCCAAATTTTAGAAGTATTGGATGATGAAGTGATTTTTTTGTATTATACCTGAAATTAAATAGTAAATTTCACCAATAATTTGTAGAGCCAAAGGAACCCGACACAGCGGGTGTTAACTGGGAGATATCAGGAAAACAGGGAATATCGAGGGAATAATACTTCAACGACGCTTCAACTTGTTCACGTATATTGCGACTGACACTACCTTTTAGCTGGCCTACCCACTTGACAGAATGAATATAATCTCTATACATTACACCTCCCTTCTAAAATCACTTAAAATGCAATATAGGAATATAACTGTTATGTTATGATATTATATTAACAATGTTCTTAATTATGTTTTGTAAATTGGATAGTGGGTAGGCACACAATTGTATACAATTACCTATTTAATAACTTAATCTATCTTAGATCTAATGACAGGTCTTCGAGACCGGTTGCCAGAGGTCTGCAACGGTTCAGTGGGCGATCTTTGTGATAAAGAAAGTGGAGCACTCGACTGAATTGAGCTGTCCACCTGGGTATCCCGCTTTATTAACTCGTTACTACCGGAGGTCGACGACGACGTATTTATTTCATCAGCTGAGTGTGAAACGACATCCATCTCACCCCCGACTGATCTTTCTACTGAACTTTCCTCCGGGCATGGAACACTAAACAACCCGGATCTGAGCTTGATTTGATCCACATACCTAACAACCTGTCGGCCATCATCTCTACTAACCACATACCTCCTGGAGCCTTCACCTTCTACTACCGTTCCCTTTACCCACCTAAACGTGATAACGCATCGGCCCTTTTTTTATGCGTAGAAACATATTCAATATCATAATTATACCCTGACAATAAAACTGCCTAGCGCTGTAAACGAGAAGCTGTAATGACGGGTATGCTTTTTTTTTTTTTTTACGTGTGAAAAATGCCTTTACGCATTCCCGTCCATCCCGGGGATGGTGGCCGGGATATGTCGGGCTCAACACCAACTACTCCCACAGCAGCAAGTGCCCCTACTGACTAAATAACACACGGTGTTCCATCTCTACCGCTTCTCGGCGGGATCGCAGGGTCGCTTTAGCACTCAACCACGAACCCGCCACGGTTGTCCATTGCCGGACCCCTCCTGGGGTGCTACCCCTCACGACGCACCAGAACACATGGCACGTCACTACCACCCGGGGACCAAGCCCGAAAATGGGCGTCAGACGACCCCGCTTCCGACGCCCAAGGTCCCCCTGCGACGGGTCAGATGAGTAGCCCCGTCGCCTACTACTTCGGCCGCAGAGGATAGATGGAGAGCGGCACCTCGCTATACCAACACTCCTCCTCCCCTGCGGCCCCTCCGCGTCCTCCATCCAACGGTGGCGGCCCCGCCGTGGCCACGGACGGTAGGGAGAGCGGCGCACCGTGATACCGGCACTCCTCTCCCGTCGTGGCCCCTCACTGTCAGCTGTGGTGTCGGTGACGAGTATCCCTACTCTATCCCCTAAGATGTACGTTAAGGGCTTGTGATCCGTCCGCAAAAGGAACTTTCTTCCATACAAGTATTGGTGGATTTTTTTTACCCCATAAACGATCGCTAACGCCTCTCTGTCTATTTGTGCATAAGCCCGCTCCGCCTGCGTTAGTGTGCGTGAGGCATATGCGACCGGCCGCTCGCCCTCCGGCGTGATATGAGATATCACAGCGCCAATGCCGATGCCACTCGCGTCAGCCGTCAACACCACGGGTAAATCTAGTGAATAATGCGCCAATACTTCACCAGAACTCAACTTAATCTTAACTTCCTCGAATGATCTCTGACATTCTGAGCTCCATTCAAACTTTACCCCTGACTTCAATAGATGATATAATGGAGCCAGTATTGTACTCACACCTTGTACGAATTTACCGTAGTACATCACTAAACCTATGAATGCTCTTAACTCGGTTAAGGTAGACGGTACGGGAGTGTTAACAATAGCTTGTACTTTTTCCGGACAAGTGTGAACACCCTGTTTACTTATAATATGTCCTAAATAATTGACAGACTCGGCGAAGAACACACACTTCTCTCTTTACTCGCAATCCCTTAGATTGAAGTCGCTCAAAAACTTTGCGCAAATTTTCGATGTGGCTACTGCTGTCGTGACCTGTGATGATGACGTCATCCAAAAACACTCCTACACCGGGTAAATCCGCTAATAATTGCTCTAAATGCTTTTGAAAAATGCCTGGGCTAGACGATAAGCCGTACACAAGACGGTTTTGTACATAAAGACCTTTATGGGTATTAATAACGGTGAATTTTTTTGATTCCTCTAACTCAAATTGAGCGTACGCTTGAGATAAATCAATTTTACTAAATCTTTCGCCTCCATGCAAACGTGATAATAGGTCTTCTATGCGTGGTAAAGGATAACGGTCGACTTCAAGGACTTTATTTAATGTTATTTTATAATCAGCGCAGATCCGAATGTTACCATCTTTCTTGGGTACCGGTACAATAGGGGTGGCCCAATCGGAGCGGTCCACGGGTATCAGGATGCCGTCCCTCACCAGCCGGTCGAGCTCCCGCTCCACGGGCTCGCGCATTGCATACGCCAGGGGGCGCGCGCGCATGAACACCGGCCGCGCTTCCGGCCGCAGGTGAATGCTAACTTGACCGCCCGTGAACCGTCCCAAGCCCTCCGCAAACACCTCACAGTATCTGGATACAAAATTTTGTTCATTAAAAACAGTTTTTTGTAATGCTCGTGACTCATACACGAAACTGCACTTCCCGTATCACATTCCATTTTAACCTCTTTTCCTTGTATTATTAACGGTATAATCAACGGTTTACACTCCTCAATCGATAACTGATTAATGTCAAATATTTCCATAGTTACCTCGTCACTGTCTGATTCCTCTAGTACCCGTTTAGATTCAACACAGCTACCAGTATCGACTATGGCTTCCAAATGGTGGTGCCCCATCCAGTTAGGGCACACGCGACGTAAATGGCCCTTCCGGTTGCATACTCTGCACACGTAAGCTGCAAATCTGCACGGATCCGTGTCATGCGGCCCGCCACAAGCACTGCACCTCGCCTGCCGAGTCCACTCCGCTGATGCCGCCGGCGCTGGACACGCGGACGGCTGCCACGAGCGGCCGCGGGCGCCGGCGCTCGCCGCAGCACCCCGCTGCTGCCTGAACTGCGTGCTTGAATGACCGGTACCTCCACTGCCACCGAAGCCACGCCCCGCCGCTTTTATCGCCTGGCACTCAACAGTACTCGTGCCAGCTGATAGGCCTCTATGCCCGTGACCTTCAACGATTGCCGCGTCCTTCTCTGCCGCCTCTATACTCAAAGCCAAACTGTAGGCTTTTCCGTAGTCCAACATGCCTTCCGCGAAAAAGCGCTGACGTATAGTTTCGCTAAGTATACCACATACCAGCTGATCCCGTAAGCTTTCTTCTAACCACTGACCAAACTCGCAAGTTTTGGACATTCTCTTTAAGGTCGCTGCATATTCTCCTATTGTTTCTCCACATTTTTGTTTGCGATATCGAAATTTATACCTTTTCGCTAGTGCACTCGGCTTGGGTTGTAAATGTCTTTCTAAAATAGAAGTTAACTCCGTGAACTTTTTTGTGTTAGGTTTGTCCGGTGTACATAAATTAACTAAAAGTTCATAACACTCCGCGCCCATAACAGTAATTAGAGTAGGCACATTTAAATCCACTGGTATTTTATTCACAATGAAATACTGTTCGAGGCGGTCAACGTATAGCCTCCAATCTTCTTTGTGAAGGTCAAATTCCGGGATCCTTCCAATCGACATTCTTTAATAAGATAGCACTTTCCAACAATAATAATATTTAAACACACGCGTTCAGAGGTCCGTTTGTTTCGTCGCCACAGGGAGATATCAGGAAAAAAGGGAATTACGAGGGAATAATACTTCAACGATGCTTCGACTTGTTCACGTATATTGCGACTGACACTACCTTTTAGCTGGCCTACCCACTTGACAGAATGAATATAATCTCTATACATTACATTAACATTAGTGATATAAAATATGTCTTGCCTGTTCCAAGAATTCAGATTTCTGATAATGGACGTCGTCAAAATACTTATACGTTTCCTATTGATAACTCTTTTCTCAATTTACGTTGTTAAGCTTAGATGTTGTTATATTAATATTTTATTATAGTGAGAAGGACTTAATAAGTTCTAATTTTTTTAAAACCACTTGTAGAAGCCTCGCAATTAATACTTAGGAAAACCTGGTATCGACATATTTCGAAGGTAGTTACGTTTTAGATTATTTTTGATACGATTGCTCAATAGAGGGTAGTTATGTGTCATATCGCCTCACTGGTTCCCCTGCCAGTCTCAACCGGACCTTTCACCCGAAGTGCACGTAACTCCATCGCGTGTGTATACCTACTCTCAAACCCCAGATTAATAACTCCTGCATCATACCCGACGAAAACAATCTCTCGCCCAGTGAAGTGCTCACATATCTAACGGTGATTATATCCAGGGATTGCACAGCGCTAAGCCATAACATGGACTGGAGCTGAGCTGAGCATGGTGAGTTGGCTTATGCAATTTTCTATCCTTCGCACTCGGCTACTGGGCTGTTAGAATTGCATTCCTGTGGCAAACCCTCAGAAAACCGCTCCCTGGATTGGCTGGGGAGCGTACACTACTTTTCTAACTTTCAACAAGTCCAAGACCTACACACTTAAATTGAACGCTTACAGTTTGAGTGTCGGGTGTTGAATTTGTTTGCTTTTTGCTCAATTTATTTTCTTTTATGTTAACTATTTCAGTCAGTTTTAAAATTTCTTTTTGTGCCATAGATAGGTATATGGATCTATGAATGCTCATTTCATAGTTCATACATCTAAATAAATAAGAAGAACTAAATATACAGCTGTGTTCTCATTTTTTAACTAAATATATAATTAAATATGAAATAACAAAAGTTGTAGTTTATTGTGTGCACCCTTGGTTTAAGCTGTAGAATCCCCTGGTTTGGTGCCATTGGGTGCACACAGTGAACCAAATCCCATATTTTATAATAAATAAATATTTCCAAACTTACTAACATTTAGACTAATAAAAAATACATGTACAAAAACGTATTAAAATTATCTATAACTTAAAGCATTAAGTTTATAATTTTCATAAAAAGATATGTATATCACGTAGAACGCCTTAGCTCTTACAGTCATAAATTAGTTTGTTTGTGGAAACATAATCATAATATCGTGGTGGTAAATGTACAAATCATACGATTCCAATGTGAGCATATGAAGTTATAATGTGTTCATTCTTTACACTCTCCTAGTTAAACGAGGCATGAAAGAGATTTAGTTTGTCTATGGTTGGTCTCGTATTATTGGCCGTGCATTATTCGGTCGTACATTATTGACACGGCCTGATAAAGCACACCCAATAATTGGAAGCCTGTACACGTATTATTGGCTGTACAATATCGGCCGTGCATTATCAGTCCGGACCGATTTTGTACGGGCAATAATACGCGACCAATAAAAGCCGACCAAATATTTCGAATCCATGTACACGTAATATCAGGCCGTGCATTATCGTCCGTACAATATTGGTCGTACATTATTGTGGTCGTGTATTATTGGCTCCCGTTTGCACGTTCCAGTATCCTTTGGGGCGTATTCCATTTGACGCCAATTTCGTTATTTTCGATAATGTTGACCACATTCTGCATCTATGGTGGTGATCACTGTGATCATTTGTAACTGTTCTCCCCTGTTCCATTTAGGAGAAGAATGCCACTAAAATTTGCCACTTTTATCACTTTTGACATAAGATGTAGGGAATTCAAATTGTTCCAGTAGCTTCATAGCGTTTATGGCGAAAATAATGCCAAGACCCAAGTGGAACCACTTTTTGGGAGTGTGATCGTTTAAACCTTTTTGGCGAATTTAACTCCAAATGGTACGCACCCTTGATCGCAGATAATGAGTGCGTTCGTTTTGGCTCGATTGCGTTTGTAGCAGTTTCGAAAGTGGCATTTGTGTATTAGCGTTCGGATAGAAGCTTTTGCTATTTTTGACCACCAATTACTGCATGCTATCCGAACGGCATATAACATACTTTGACAACCGACAATGTTTAAACCATTTTGCACAGTACGAAATATGGAATCAATCCCTAAAATTAACAAAAAAGTAGGTACCTATATTATTATTATTTCTTTGTTAATGGCTTCTGCTAGTTACCTATATAAAAAACTTGTGAAACTCTTCAATCGCGCCAAATACAACTGTCAAACCAGCAGTTGTCAAAAAACGATCACAACGATCCCACGGTAAGACATGGGTCAAAAATATCACTTTTCTCTGTCATTTGTAGCGTTTTCAAAGCTATCCGAACGGTGAGCGAAAACGATATTTTTGCTCACGAAGTCCCAAAACGAACGGCCCGTGTGATCATTTTTAGCGTTTGCGAGTGTTATTTTTGGCACCGATAGGCTATCCGAACGCCCTAAATATTTCCATTCAACGTTCAATATTTATTTTTTCTGTGTTCTGTGCTCAATTTTCATTGGTTGGTTTTATGTGATTTGGAAAATTCCTACAAAATAAAAATGTGAACGATTGATAAATAAAACCTGAGTATTACATTACAAGTAATCCTCGGTATTTTAAGCTTACACTACTAAATACTCTTCTAACGCCTCGCATGTGCGTGCGTGTGTGACTTATGATTCCAGGGTTAAGAACCGCACAAACAAATTGTTTTGCTCGTATGCATTCCCAACTCATGTTTAATCTTTTTGCCGATTGCATTCTAGCCACATCAAGGTGTTTCAAGTGCAATTTGTGTGTTTGAGATTCCAGTCACAACAGGCTGCTTATTATGCACATGATTTCATATGGGAACCTGCAATTTACTAGTAACAAAGCTAGTAGGATCCAGTATATCTAAGCTACTAAGCTTCTACTAACTAAGAAAAGGGATGCTGATATTGAATATGAATTTATAACGCTCCTTGAGGTAGCCTGGTGTAAAAGGATGGTGGAACAGAATACTGTAAAGGACACAATATATGGTAATACCAGCATGAAAGGAACTTGGTAGTATACAAGTACAACATGTTTAAATCAAAATAAATTTAGAACTGTTCTAAAGATCTTTTAATAAGAGCTAACTTCTACAATACTATCAGTGTTGGCACATCCATTCAGATCATAAATCAATCATCAATATGTGGCAAACTGGGGACTCTCAAATACAGGAAAGTTGTGCAAATTTTAACATACTCATTCACTGCGTGTCAATCTGTTTGTAGCCAGCATTTGGAAATGTGCATTTTAGTCCACTGACGTTGCAGGCAGACCACCAATCAACATGTTACATACTTTTTTATTTAATAACTGGTTTTTTATCACTGTAATTGTAATATTAAGGAATAAAAGTCAAAGTAGAAATCATTGTACTTTTTTATCAAGCACTCTTTTTAAAGTCTATTACAAAATGAATGCCACATTCAGCAACCATGGATTACATAAGTGGAAAAAATAGGCAAGTCGGGGCCACTGTTTCAAATGTAATTACACAATGTGTGAAATAAATATAACACTTTTTATGTAAAAATCCTATATTCGCCTACACAGATACAAAAATTCTCATATCATCATTTTATCAATCAATATATGACTGTTACGAAACATAAGCTTTTTATCAAAATTAAGTTTTTGGGACGTTTACTTTGTTCTAAAGCTTATTTTTTTATAATATTACGCATTTGCTGTACCTACACAGTGTGGGAACTGACAATGCTACATTCATACCGCAATTCCAACTACCTTATTGGGGAAAATATATGCATGACAGCAAAAACATTCATGTAAGAATAAAGTATGCGGTGTGTCAATCCTTATAATATTGTAGGGTTAAGAACCTTTCTAAAATATTATGAGTGCCCATCCCACATCAATTTACTTGAATAAACTAGGTACATATTTAATTTATGGAAGGGGTTGATATGAGAAAGTGTTAGGTATGGGAACAAATTTTCATAACAACCTGTGGACTGGAGCAAGAATTTAATACTAGACTGGAGTTTCATATATTATCAAGTTGATAAAATAAAAACTGATATATAATAAAATAATAACTGAATACACATTAGGTTTATATTATGATTTTTTAACAATTCTACAGTTGAGCATGGTTCATTGATGTGATCAAATTTGATAGTGTTACTACATTCTACCTGATACAAGTGGGTTTGTCGATGATCAGTAGCATTTATCCATCTCTTGATTATGTTGAAAAATTTTCTCTGAATTTTCGACTTTATGACAATAACCCTGGCTTGTATAAGATATAGTCTATCTGTACAATATGTTAATGGATGAAACAATTACATAAAATACTCATTTTGGGCACATTATTAAGGATGTCAGCAATAGAGGGGGGCACACAAAGATTTTACGTATACTATGTGGTGAAGAAGGCTAAAGATATTAATATAAATTATTTTTTTATGGAGGTAGGTTAGAAAATATTATTTACACCTTTTGGTAATGAAGCCGTGCTTGTCCTGATGCAGGGTTTTTGAGAATGCTTAGTGTAATAAGTCATACCTTATTCTAATGTGTGTTCAGGGATGGGTACACCATTACAGTTTGCAGTACATGATTTTTATGACCCTATATAATAATAGCTCTTTGTTCCTCCCCATATTTTCATGGGCGAGTCGAAAGAGGCGATGAAAGTGGAAAATTGGATAGGCCTTTGTTCAATGGTAGACATAATAGCTGTTGATGAAGAATGATTTAATTAATCTTGTTAATTGAATTGAAGAAAAGTATAAGTATGAACTTTATAACTTAATTAATTATAATTTTCAGTTGTGTGACTTATGTAAGCCTATTTCCCGGTATTCTCTAATGACCAACACATCTATATTAAATATGATGTTTAACATGCCAAAAGAACTCTCTACAAAATTAAAACATATAAAATACTAAAATAAAAACCAATTTTTTAAACTTTTATTTTATTTCAAACTGTCATCTCCTGGTATTTCTGTGATAATGTTATGTTGAGTAGCAGGGTACCGCGGAAGTATCCTGAAAAATTAAAATTGTCATGTGATTTCCTATAATATTTTGTTTTAATTTTACTACTACTTACTGCAACATTTACAATATGATGGTGCTGATGAAAATGAATAGTACAGGAAATAATATTAAATATTTATGTAACATATTTTAATACTTTGAAAACATCTCTATTATATTTAATGCTACCTACTAGTAATTACACCAACAGTTAGTTTTCATCAATATTACAAATAATAATTCATCGAATGTGCAGTAACTTTAAATCAGTAAGAAACTTATTAAAGTTATCTATCACTAGTTATGCATGTGAGTAAAAATAATTTTATTATTATAGAATTTTATAATTTTCGTTTTGGATCAAGTAGTATTGAGGTGTCAGGTTAGAATTGACCCTCCCCATATCTTCCCGTGGGTGTCATAAGACGCAACTAAGGGAAAAATACTGGAAGGTGGGCAGCAGCACCTTCTAAAGAACTGCCATCTTAAACTGCGATTAAATATAGTTTGTTCCTTCTTGAGCGATCAGTCACAATCCCTGTATATTGTTGTTAATGTATTAAAAAGACGCATAGGCATTGCCTTGGGCATTAGAGTCCTGCTATGTCTGTAAGAAAAAACTATAGTGAAAAGTAGGCTCCATCAAGAGTTACTTGGTAATTGATGGTTACAAATTTCTCAGAAACTACTAAATGAAATTATAGGATTAGAAAAAGACTAGTATTGGATATTATTTAGTAGTATTGTCCACACTTTGGGTGGCCCATCGCACACATTAGTGCGTACGTGCCGAGATCCAACTGGTGTTGCACTTCACCAGCATATTATCCTTGTACTGCTGGGTACAGTAGCCAATTGATTAGAGTGCAAACTTATGTTTACATCGCAACTTTGTAGGTTATAGCATTTTAAAACAGATATCATTAATAACTTAGAAGCTCCGACCTTCCTTTATTACAATAGAGAGATAATAAATTAATTAAACAATATACATAGTACTTTCTGATTTCAACGCTCTTTACGGCTGCACTTTTCAAAAAAAACTGTAAACACTTCTTTCGTATTGTTGTCTCCATAGACAATAGACATTGCTCTCACTCGCCACTTTTTTATTTTAGTCCTTAAACTTATATGGTTTGTACATTATAAATTATAATGAATAAATCTTTTTTATTGCTACTTTATAAACCATCTCATCGCGGCGGCCTGCACCAAAGCTGTGAACTACGAATAAATATGTTTAGAAATGTAATTCAAGCTCAAAAAAAACAGAGCACAAACTATACCATGGCGGGCGGGATTTAAAAGGTGTACCGTGCTGCGCTTTCATTTCGTCATGTGTAATTTTCAACCTAATTTATCAATGTTCTTTTGCGTTGTTTAATTCTGCAAAAATAGTTACCATGGTGTGTTGTAAAATGGTGGAGAAGCTATACGAGAAGGATATGAAAAATTCGGGAATAACTTTCATAAACGAGTAAATAACAATATTTTGGAAACCTTTTTGAAGCGCTCGTAGTGAAGTTTGCTTAGCCGTTCTAAATCAATCAGCTAAGCTAAATTGCAACGCTTCTTCACATACGGCCAAAAAACTAAGTCATTTTTAGCTTCCGCAAAAGTACAACTCGTCACCCAACCTGCACATAGCCCCGACCTAGCACCCTATTATTTCTGTATATTTTCTAAAATCAAAGATTTGATAAAAGGTTTCACTTTTACCAACTCCAAAGGGGCAGTGACAGTGATAAGATGTTTCCAATTTACCACTTTTTAAAAATTCAATATCTTCTAACCAACCAAGGAACGCTGATCACAGCAATGGAACAGCACGATCCAAATGGCAAAAACTACAAAACAATATTGAAATTGATGACGTCGTCTTAATTCATGATGCAAATTGAGTTGACAAATATCAAACACCAATATGTCCTTCATATTCAAAAATCTACTTTTTTATATCACATTAAATAAAACTTAAATCTAAACATTCTAAATGTATACAATTTCAAATATGTCCACTAATTTGCTGTTAAAATCACGTAACAAAACTTCATTTTCTTTCAAAATTCATTAAGTCCAAAGAAGACCAAACCGTCCAATCAAATCAGTCCGATTGGCCATCATGGCGGCCATTAGTATTTTAATTAATGACTGACTTGGTGTGGCTCTGTGATTAAAATTCATTTTAATTCGTTTATATTAGTGTAAATGGACAAACATGTGAAAAATGTTTAACCTGATAAAGCCAGGAAACTAAATAACATAAAGACAAAGCTAAAGAAAGCAGAGAAAAGGTGTAAATTGTAAGTTAAACTTTGTTAGTACCTACCATACTCTAAACTAGTCACAGGGATGCCACCACATTGCTTTATGAAATTTATTTGGATTTTAAAGTGACTGTCTCATGGGACTAGAGATCTCCAGCGCGGCTGCTTTGTATGTGGTTTTCCGTTCGATGCCCAGTTCGAGCAAAGTAATATTAGGTTTTTTTTTAATTTTCTCAGTTGCTTCTAAATATTGATGATAATAACTGATTTGGTGAAATATCAGATATTCGGCTGCTGGTTTACCTAAAATATGCAAACATAACTCAAAATCTCTTAAATATATGCTACTCAGGACCTCTTTTATTTTTATAAAAGACTGTATGTAAAATTTCTAAGACTGAACACGGTAATTATATCCTTAAGCACATTACCGTCACGAAAGTCAAACGATTTCGACTAAGGGGATTAAAAATCCTAGGGTAAATGCCCCAAATACAAAACAGTTTGCTTTCGCCTCAGAAGAGAAGCTGTACAGCCACTATTGCAGAGAACAGATAACAGTACGTCAATACCTTCATCCGGGCTTGAACATAAAAAACAAATTTTAAAATGTACAAGGAGATGAATGGTAGGATAACGAAGACCTCTCTTACTATAAAATTATTCTGACCAGGCTTGCAATAACATACGATGATTCAGAAAATGAAAATATTGTAGATCCTGGAGTTATAGAAAATGAAGAAACTACGGTTTCGGGTAATGCACCTCCTATTTTTTTAAAGAAAATTGAGACAGATTTATTGTGATTTAATAACTAATTAAACTTTTGACAAACACATATATTTTATTTATCATCGCTCATCATCTTAATCTGCGTAATAACGAAAAGCGAATTATAAAAAATAATGAAATTCGGGTTGTAGCAAAAATCAGATTAGCTGAAGTACAGAAACAAGGTCGTTATTCGAAAATACTGATGTATAATAAATTACCAAAAAGCTTGACCACGTTAAAATATAGTGTGTTCAAACTAAACCTTAAGACTTTTTTGAAAACAATCTCTTCTACACATTATTAGAATATATGTCAATGCAGCTTGTAGAATCTTTGTTCTTAGGACAAGTGCAAACGTGATGTTTGTAGTACAACGCAAGTGGTACTATAGATGTCGCTCCATCCCAATATGATGGTTAAAGAATGGTAGAAAAAGCTTTAGTTATGACGTCATGTCATGTTAGCTCAATTGGTTAGAGCATACCCCGGCTCAAGGGGTGGATGGACGCGGGTTCGAATCCCGCACATGACTTAAATTTTTCCTATCGTATATTTGTGATTTTGTAATGTAATCCGCATAGCAGGCAAAGCTAGCATAAATTTAGCATTGCAAACGTAACAATATTAAAAGATGGGTATGTTAGGGTGGTAACACTAAAAACCAAAAAACGGAACCTTCAAAAGATCCGTCGTAAAGTTATCTATTCTACCAACCAGTAAATAAACTAAACAACTCAATGAACCTTTACGACAACATGATGATCAAAGCGCATCAAATAACATCACAACTAATAGTGACAGAACACCACAGGCAAAACGATCAAACAGAAAAGGTTCATGTTACCTTATCACCATGACATTTATGTTAATAATGTCACGATAAGTAATAAGATTGTGGCTCAAACGGATTTAGCTGAACTTGAAAATTGACAATTTCGACTTCGTTTTCAGTGGTATTTAAGACAGAAACGTTAACTCTCATATAAGTTTTTATGCTTACAATGAAGTTAGCTAGATGTACGCCTTCACAATTTTTTTCGGCAATAATTGAAGCTTCCTGTCGACCAGATACTCGTATCACCGATGAGATGAGTTTGGACCGGACACTCAATGACCATCTCTGATCGCGGAGGTAAGATGTATGATGTCTTACTAGAGCAAATATGTATAGATTTACCCTGTTAGATAAGGATATTTGTAGAATATTGAACATAAATTTTAAAGTGTTGTATAAAGTCTAAGGTCCTAACATCTAATTAGTTAATGAGCCTATATTATAGCTGAAATAAATGCTCTTTATCTTGACAAATCTCTAACTGTCGATAGTATTACTTGCCCGCGTCTTGACAACACTATGTCACTCACACATTTACATTTAATTTTTTGTAACACCGTCCATCCATCACTGTTGGTCTTGTACATCCTAAGCCTATGGGTAATTCAAACTGTTCCAGTAGCTTTATAGCGTTTATGGCGAAAATAATGCCAAGACCCATCTGGAACAACTTTTTGGGAGTGTGATCGTTTTTAGCGTTTTTGGCGAATTTCACTTCAAATGGTAAGCACCCTACGTCATGCATTAGCATCCTAGGTTCTTTGTTCATGTGCTAAAAGTCTGTGCGATAGATAAATCATGATAAAAGATTACTAAAACATGCCAGGCATTGAGTTAGAATTCTTTAACTATAATCCTAGCTATTGATTGCATCATTGGTTTAAGAAGCTGGCAAAGGATAAAAATATTATTATATTCTGATTGCGCAATTAGTCTTCATACGTGAGGAAAAAAAAACAAAATTCTATGGGTTTGAACTGAGAAATTAATATATATAAGGAACTTATTCGACTGATGTCTGTTTTTTTTATCCGGCGGTATGCCTTAACTACTTCACTGTCCCCATACAACTCTTTTTGACATTGACGCACGTCCCGCCCAGAGCTTGAGCTTCACCACATGGTGGTAGGGCATTTTGCGAATGCCTGCCTGGCTAGCGACCACCCTCAAGTAGAAAAATCTGTCGCCAAGCACCTTACAGTGTGTTCCGGCAGCAGTCCTTGAGAGCCAGTAAAATTACAGGCGCATGAGACCTAACAACTGTTCGTCTCAGTGTAACGGGCGCAGTGCAATTCGTCGTTGACGAAATGCGTCTGTTATAGGCAGAGATTAGTCCACTTAACATCAGGTGGGGCTCGGGCATGTTCCGTCACAATGACATAAAATATAAATAAAAAAAAACTGTTTATTTTTAATATTGAGATCAATAATACGATTAAATACCTAAAAAAATATATTTCATAATACATTTTTAATAAATTAAGAGGCATTTCACATTTTAATGCGGTATACGAAGATTTTAAGCGCTTAATTTACTATCATAGGAAATATCTACAAGTTGTTTAATAATTAATAAAAATAGAATAATCTGTTCTCTTTTCAGTTAATGTACCAGATTTACAAACATAACATTAATTATTTTGTAGTGACCAATCTCCCGCAGCTTGTTTTACGAATTAAAGTACACATAGCCAACTTCAGAGTTATATCTCTTGTATAAAGATTCATCAAATTAACTAAAAAAAAAACTATGCATCAGGCATATAATCCTGTTGACACATAATGTACTAGAATATCGCTAATTAATCGTCATTGTAGAAAAAAAATTAAGATCTTGCGCTAATTTCCACGAATTATATCAGCAGTTTACCACCATATATTGCGTTTAATAAAGTGTAATTCCCAACAGATATTATATAAAAAGAAAGTTCATTCTTTAATTAATCTGATCTTTAATAAATTGTGATATTAACTCTGTTTTGTTAGACAAGAAAAAATATTTAACATAACTCGAAATGCACATAAATTGAAATGTACAAGCGCGAGGCGATCAGTACCGCGCGAGCGCCCATCGAGGTAGGACCTGTGTTCGTTTTCTTTGCTCTGACGTCTCGTACGCGGAACGCTTAGATGCAAGTTTATAGTGCGACCACAGAGTTTTGATCATGTCGATATTTTTTTTAAGTAACAAACTATGCTTTATTTTTGTTGTCCATAATATAAGTATTGTTGTCTTGTTAAGTAACTACATCTTTAGTTTCTGTTCATACATTGTTTTAAAAAAAGGAAACGTCAAAATTATGCAGCCTTATACAGCGTTATTGGAAAAATGCTAACAACCTCACAGGGTTGACTTCTTCTTTTTGGTCTGCTAGTTTTTATATTATTCTAGTTTAAATTAGTAACTCACTATAACTTTTGTTTGAGAAGGATTAGATGACAGGCGAATAATTGATTTCCAATATTTTTGGATTCACTTAATGTCTATAAGTGAACACAGCGATAACTTCAGCAGGTAATTAAACTACCTTCTAATGAAAATTTGTACAAACCGGCCTCCCGGCTTTTCCATCATTTGTACAAACCGGGATACCAGTTAGCGGTCGATAGTCGTATTTACAAATTTACCATAAATCTGCGTAAGTCCGAGGAAGTATTTTGAATATTTTGATGAAATCTGAAACCAGCACAAATTAAATTTTGGCCCCAAAATATTACGTCATTTCATATTAATACCGTACTCCCGCGCCCATACGAGTTCCCCCGGCACAAGCGAGCGTTGTACCCCGCCTGCATATTCTACCTGCCTCCTATGAGTTTTCTGTACTTTCTCAGTAAGCGCATTTTCACTCCGTAATAAATCTAGTCGGGACCGTAACGTTCGTTTTTGTAAGAGCATCGCTGGACTCTCGCCGGTAGTGCTATGAACACTGTTGCGATAACGAAGAGCAAAAAGGTTTGCAAAGCAGCATCTATATCTACCGAATCCCTAATAGCTTTTTTAATGGCTTGTTTACAAATTTTTACGGAATTTTCCGCTGAACCATTAAATGAGGGGTGGTATACAGGTGAGATTGTTGCCGAATACCATTATTATTTAAAAATTCTTTGAACTCGGAACTGGTGAATGGAGGTCCCTGATCAGATACTTATTCCTTAGGTAAGCTGAAACGCGCAAACGTAGTCCTTAATACTTTAATAACAGAGACTGCGTTCGTTCACGGCATCTCGAATAGTTCCAACCATTTGGTGCTCGCATCTACTAATACTAGGAACGTTTTGGCCTTAAACGGACCCAGAAAATCCACATGAACCCTGGTCCATGGCTGCGTGTGGTAGTGCCAGGGCTGAGGTGGCGCGTGCGGGGGTGCCTGAGCCTCCGCCGCGCACGTCTTGCACTGCCTGCACATGGCCTCTATGTCCGCGTCAACATTTGGCCACCACACGTAACTTCTAGCTATAGATTTAGTCTTTACAATCCCCATGTGACTTGCATGTAATTGCCTCAATATCTTATTTCTTAAAGTCGAAGGTATAACTAACCTATAACCCCACATAACGCAACCACGGTCCACATACAATTCGTTACGCTTGCAATAATATGGCTCAGGTAGCTCTTCCGGGCGAGAAGCTGGCCACCCTGATTGAAGATATGAATAAATCCGGCTTAGTTCTACATCTTTCGAAGTCATAGCCCTGACGTGCTCATTCCTAATAGGCAGAAAATTTTCAACAAAATTAATGTAACTTACTTCATTTGTCCTTTGCGAACGCCCTTGAACCGGTTGCGGTAAACGAGATAACGCATCGGCACATTTTTTATGCGTAGAAACATATTCAATATCATAATTTTTTAATTTTATAAATTTTATAAATTTTTTTTTTTTACGTGTGAAAAATGCTTTTACGCATTCCCGTCCACCCCGGGGATGGTGGCCGGGATATGTCGGGCTCGACACCAACTACTCCCACAGCAGCAAGTGCCCCTACCGACTAAATAACACACGGTGTTCCATCTCTACCGCTTCTCGGCGGGATCGCAGAGTCACTTTAGCACTCAACCACGAACCCGCCACGGTTGTCCGTTGCCGGACCCCTCCTGGGGTGCTACACCTCACGACGCACCAGAACACATGGCACGTCGCTACCACCCGGGGACCAAGCCCGCAAATGGGCGTCAGACGACCCCGCTTCCGACGCCCAAGGTCCCCCTGCGACGGGTCAGATGAGTAGCCCCGTCGCCTGCTACTTCGGCCGCAGAGGATAGATGGAGAGCGGCACCTCGCTATACCAACACTCCTCCTCCCCTGCGGCCCCTCCGCGTCCGCCATCCAACGGTGGCGGCCCCGCCGTGGCCACGGAAGTTAGGGAGAGCGGCGCACCGTGATACCGGCACTCCTCTCCCGCCGTGGCCCCTCACTGTCAGCTGTGGTGTCGGTGACGAGTATCCCTACTCTATCCCCTAAGATGTACGTTAAGGGCTTGTGATCCGTCTGCAAAAGGAACTTTCTTCCATACAAGTATTGGTGGATTTTTTTTACCCCATAAACGATCGCTAACGCCTCTCTGTCTATTTGTGCATAAGCCCGCTCCACCTGCGTTAGTGTGCGTGAGGCATATGCGACCGGCCGCTCGCCCTCCGGCGTGATATGAGATATCATGGCGCCAACGCCGATGCCACTCGCGTCAGCCGTCAACACCACGGGTAAATCTAGTGAATAATGCGCCAATACTTCACCAGAACTCAACTTATTCTTAATTTCCTCGAATGATCTCTGACATTCTGAGCTCCATTCAAACTTTACCCCTGACTTCAATAGATGATATAATGGAGCCAGTATCGTACTCACACCTTGTACGAATTTACCATAGTACATCACTAAACCTATGAATGCTCTTAACTCGGTTAAGGTAGACGGTACGGGAGTGTTAACTATAGCTTGTACTTTTTCCGGACAAGTGTGAACACCCTGTGTACTTATAATATGTCCTAAATAATTGACAGACTCGGCGAAGAACACACACTTCTCTCTTTACTCGCAATCCCTTAGATTGAAGTCGCTCAAAAACTTTGCGCAAATTTTCGATGTGGCTACTGCTGTCGTGACCTGTGATGATGACGTCATCCAAAAACACTCCTACACCGGGTAAATCCGCTAATAATTGCTCTAAATGCTTTTGAAAAATGCCTGGGCTAGACGATAAGCCGTACACAAGACTGTTTGTACATAAAGACCTTTATGGGTATTAATAACGGTGAATTTTTTTGATTCCTCTAACTCAAATTGAACGCACGCTTGAGATAAATCAATTTTACTAAATCTTTCGCCTCCATGCAAACGTGATAATAGGTCTTCTATGCTTGGTAAAGGATAACGGTCGACTTCAAGGACTTTATTTAATGTTATTTTATAATCAGCGCAGATCCGAATGTTACCATCTTTCTTGGGTACCGGTACAATAGGGGTGGCCCAATCGGAGCGGTCCACGGGTGTCAGGATGCCGTCCCTCACCAGCCGGTCGAGCTCCCGCTCCACGGGCTCGCGCATTGCATACGCCAGGGGGCGCGCGCGCATGAACACCGGCCGCGCTTCCGGCCGCAGGTGAATGCTAACTTGACCGCCCGTGAACCGTCCCAAGCCCTCCGCAAACACCTCACAGTATCTGGATACAAAATTTTGTTCATTAAAAACAGTTTTATGTAAAGCTCGTGACTCATACACGAAACTGCACTTCCCGTATCACATTCCATTTTAACCTCTTTTCCCTGTATTATTAACGGTATAATCAACGGTTTACACTCCTCAATCGATAACTGATTACTTAATGTCAAATATTTCCATAGTTACCTCGTCACTGTCTGATTCCTCTAGTACCCGTTTAGATTCGACACAGCTACCAGTATCGACTATGGCTTCCAAATGGTGGTACCCCATCCAGTTAGGGCACACGCGCGAATGGCCCTTCCGGTTGCATACTCTGCACACGTAAGCTGCAAATCTGCACGGATCCGTGTCATGCGGCCCGCCACAAGCACTACACCTCGCATGCCGAGTCCACTCCGCTGATGCCGCCGGCGCCGGACACGCGGACGGCTGCCACGAGCGGCCGCGGGCGCCAGCGATCGCCGCAGCACCCCGCTGCTGCCTGAACTGCGTGCTTGAATGACCGGTGCCTCCACTGCCACCGAAGCCACGCCCCGCCGCTTTTATCGCCTGGCACTCAACAGTACTCGTGCCAGCTGATAGGCCTCTATGCCCGTGACCTTCAACGATTGCCGCGTCCTTCTCTGCCGCCTCTATGCTCAAAGCCAAACTGTAGGCTTTTCCGTAGTCCAACATGCCTTCCGCGAAAAAGCGCTGACGTATAGTTTCGCTAAGTATAGCACATACCAGCTGATCCCGTAAGCTTTCTTCTAACCAATGACCAAACTCGCAAGTTTTGGACATTCTCTTTAAGGTCGCTGCATATTCTCCTATTGTTTCTCCACATTTTTGTTTGCGATGTCGAAATTTATACCTTTCCGCTAGTGCACTCGGCTTGGGTTGTAAATGTCTTTCTAAAATAGAAGTTAACTCCGTGAACTTGGTGTACATCAATTAACTAAAAGTTCATAACACTCCGCGCCCATAACAGTAATTAGAGTAGGCATATTTAAATCCACTGGTATTTTATTCACAATGAAATACTGTTCGAGGCGGTCAACGTATAGCCTCCAATCTTCTTTGTGAAGGTCAAATTCCGGGATCCTTCCAATCGACATTCTTTAATAAGATAGCACTTTCCAACAATAATAATATTTAAACACACGCGTTCAGAGGTCCGTTTGTTTCGTCGCCACAGGGAGATATCAGGAAAAAAGGGAATTACGAGGGAATAATACTTCAACGATGCTTCGACTTGTTCACGTATATTGCGACTGACACTACCTTTTAGCTGGCCTACCCACTTGACAGAATGAATATAATCTCTATACATTACATTAACATTAGTGATATAAAATATGTCTTGCCTGTTCCAAGAATTCAGATTTCTGATAATGGACGTCGTCAAAATACTTATACGTTTCCTATTGATAACTCTTTTCTCAATTTACGTTATTAAGCTTAGATGTTGTTATATTAATATTTTATTATAGTGAGGACTTAATAAGTTCTAATTTTTTTAAAACTAATTGTTGAAGCCTCGCAATTAATACTTAGGAAAACCTGGTATCGACATATTTCGAAGGTAGTTACGTTTTAGATTATTTTTGATACGATTGCTCAATAGAGGGTAGTTATGTGTCATATCGCCTCACTGGTTCCCCTGCCAGTCTCAACCGGACCTTTCACCCGAAGTGCACGTAACTCCATCGCGTGTGTATACCTACTCTCAAACCCCAGATTAATAACTCCTGCATCATACCCGACGAAAACAATCTCTCGCCCAGTGAAGTGCTCACATATCTAACGGTGATTATATCCAGGGATTGCACAGCGCTAAGCCATAACATGGACTGGAGCTGAGCTGAGCATGGTGAGTTGGCTTATGCAATTTTCTATCCTTCGCACTGGGCTATCGGAGTTCTTTTAGTATAATTTGTTAGAATTGCATTCCTGTGGCAAACCCTCAGGAAACCGCTCCCTGGATTGGCTGGGGAGCGTACACTCCTTTTCTAACTTTCAACAAGTCCAAGACCTACACACTTAAATTGAACTCTTACAGTTTGAGTGTCGGGTGTTGAATTTGTTTGCTTTTTGCTCAATTTATTTTCTTTTATGTTAACTATTTCAGTCAGTTTTAAAATTTCTTATTGTGCCATAGATAGGTATATGGATCTATGAATGCTCATTTCATAGTTCATACATCTAAATAAATAAGAAGAACTAAATATACAGCTGTGTTCTCATTTTTTAACTAAATATATAATTAAATATGAAATAACAAAAGTTGTAGTTTATTGTGTGCACCCTTGGTTTAAGCTGTAGAAGCCCCTGGTTTGGTGCCATTGGGTGCACACAGTGAACCAAATCCCATATTTTATAATAAATTAATATTTCCAAACTTACTAACATTTAGACTAATAAAAAATACATGTACAAAAACGTATTAAAATTATCTATAACTTAAAGCATTAAGTTTATAATTTTCATAAAAAGATATGTATTTCACGTAGAACGCCTTAGCTCTTATAGTCATAAATTAGTTTGTTTGTGGAAACATAATCATAATAGGGTAATTCGCCAAAAAAAATATTTTTTGCCTAATTTCCTTGGCATGATTTTTTTTGCTAAATACTTATCAGTTAGGTTGTTGATTATATAAATGAATAAAAGCAGTATCCATTTCTGTAAAAGGGGTATCACAAAACATTCCTGAAAAAAAGTTATAAGGTCATAAAGTTTTAAACAGTCAAGGAAATTAGTAAGGTCCCAAGGAAATTAGAAAACTATTGCAAGGAAATTATAGGTTGCCACGGAAATCAGTATTATGTTATATAACACTATTTATTTTCCTTAAGGAAATGTTATGTATGAAACAAAATATTTACGTAATTAAGTTTTTATTTATATATTTAAAAAGTACTCATAACTGATAAATTATCATGTTTGAAACATTTTATAAATTTTCATATTCGAACATACGAACTGATAATTGTAAATATTACCTAATGTTTTGGAGATAAAGATTTTTATTATAATTAAATAATAATGAAGCGCAAATTGTAATATACATTTTACATGTTATTTATAACTGATATTGCCTCCTCGGGCTCTGCTTACAGCTTCAAGTCGATTTGGCATACTGAACACGAGGTTTAGGAGCTGATGTTGGGAAATATTCTCCCATTCTTCTATCAGGGCCTGTTTTAGTGCCTTGAGGGTGGTAGGTGGTGGTCTGCAGCTTTTAACTAGCTTCCCTAGCTCATCCCAGGCGTATTCAATTGGGTTGAGATCAAGACTTCTTGATGGCCAAGCCATCACGCTGATACCAACCTCCTGAATATACTCTTGCACGACCCGAGCCATGTGTGGCCTTACATGTATCAGCAACGATCCATCACCCATATTTACTAAATACGGCACTGCATACTCATTGAGAATCTCCTAGGCGTATCTTTTCCCAGTCAGAGTGCAATCTTCTATGGTCACTAACTCTGTGCGACCTTCTGAAGATATGCTAGCCCATACATGTACACTGCCTTCACCGTACTGGACTCTTTCTGAGAAGCAGGCTTGAAGGTATCACTCACCAGGTCACCTGTAGACACTTGGCCTTTTATCAGAAGTGTAAAGTGAGAATCATCTGTAAACAAAATTCTTGAACATTCTTGTTGATCCCACTGTATGTTTTCATGGGTGTATCGCAGTCTCGCTACTCGATGCTCCCTCTCAAATTTGGGACCACTCGCTGGTCTTCGGGGTTTCAGGTTTGCTTCAGCCAGTCTTCTTGTCACTGAACTGTTACTAATGTAGTCCATTCGGGTCTGAAGATGCTGGACTTCAACTGCATTTAGTTGGCGATTTCGCAACACAGTGGAAACAATTTAACGGTCTTCTCGGGCACTAGAACACCTGGGTCTGCCATTACCAAATGGTTTCCAGTCTCTTCGTACCTTCGCTTCACCTTCTGGACCGTTCGTAACGTCTCACCCACCATTCTTGCTGTATAGTTAAGTAGTCCTAGCACATTCTTCAGGTGGAAGAGGCATGATAAATAATTTTATGTGCTGATTGTCTAACTTAGCTTTTCTAACAAAATCACAAGGAAAAATTTAAGTCATGAGCGGGATTAAAACAAAAAAATTCTATCGTATATTTGTGATTTTGTAATGTAATCCGCATAGCAGGCGTTATTGCAAACCTAACAATATTAAAAAGACACATCAATCAAGATTTACTTTTTAAAACAAAAATAGAAACAAGAAATGAAGAGTAAAATCGTTTTTCGAAAAGGATTATTTTTGATTTGAAAGGTTTTTCAGCCGTTTCTTAAAAGAAGGTTACCGACTATGAAGTTTTTATGTACAAAATTAAACTTTTGTCCAGACCTTTTTTTTTCAAAAGTATATCTTGTGTAATTAAAAAGTTATTGCAATTTTAAAAGTGTTGTACTTATATTTGCAGGCCAGTGTAGCAGATCACTCTTCATTTTTCTAATCTTTTTTTCGAATTTTTCAGCTTTGTGTTTTTTTTGTTTTCCCCATGTTGAGTTTTCTACGTAAGAGATAAATTAACGAATATTTTTTTTGATTATCTTGAAATATAGTAATGTCCTTAAATATATTAGTTAAATGTTGTGAAACACGTTAAATCTATCTATATTTTCAAAGAAATATATACATTTAATACTATTTATGTAAAACTTTAAAAAAAGAGATTAAATCTAATAGTATAAACATAATTCTCTTCACCACTGGTAAGACAATAAAATAAAGCGTAATTTTTATAATTTCCTTGGTAAACCATAATTTCCATGTCAAATCATGAGCCAAGGAAAACATGGAAATTAGAACCAAGGAAATTAGATTTAAGTCATTAAAAAATCGTAGACCTAAAACCATTAACTTATAATATTCATGTGTCAAATTGAGACTACCTGTGCTTCAAACATTACAGTTAATTGAAACTATTAGTTAGAAGTCCATCAAACTGTTGACAGATAACGACCATGGAAATTGAAAAATCTATAAACCAAAAGCCAAGGAGGGGTGTACTTATGTGAATGGTGCGAAACTAAACAATGGTGTGCACATCTTTCTCCGATGGGTTTCTCGCGGCAAAATGGTCGAGAGAAACGGTGTAACTCAATTTGTTTCAAGCGTTTGTGTTTCGATATTACAACTGTTGAAATAACTGACCAAGGAAATTATATTTTACTCGCGGACACGGATGAAACTGAATGTAACTTTAAAACCATATCTTTTTTAATACACTAAACACTTATTTTTGATGAAGTGGGGCTTATTATACATTTTGATAAAATTTATATAACGTTACGAATACAACTTTATGCAATATGGATGATAATATAAAATAAAATACAAAACGGACATGACAAGGAAATTAGGATTTTAACATTTCGTTATTATTTTTTTATATATTTCATATAGATATTAATGTTTGATTAGCAAAATCAGGTGTATATAAGGATACATTATTTGAATAAAAATAAATATTAACTATAAACATCAAAAATCTAATTTTCGTCCATTCGGACATCAAAAAATCATGATTTTGGCGAATCACCCAATATCGTGGTGGTAAATGTACAAATCATACGATTCCAATGTGAACATATGAAGTTATAATGTGTTCATTCTTTACACTCTCCTGGTTAAACGAGGCATGAAAGAGATTTAGTTTGTCTATGGTTGGTCTCGTATTATTGGCCGTGCATTATTCGGTCGTACATTATTGACACGGCCTGATAAAGCACACCCAATAATTGGAAGCCTGTACACGTATTATTGGCTGTACAATATCGGCCGTGCATTATCAGTCCGGACCGATTTTGTACGGGCAATAATACGCGACCAATAAAAGCCGACCAAATATTTCGAATCCATGTACACGTAATATCAGGCCGTGCATTATCGTCCGTACAATATTGGTCGTACATTATTGTGGTCGTGTATTATTGGCTCCCGCAAATATTATACTACTAGAGTGCGTTCGTTTTGGCTCGATTGCGTTTGTAGCAGTTTCGAAAGTGGCATTTGTGTATTAGCGTTCGGATAGAAGCTTTTGCTGTTTTTGACCACCAATTACTGCATGCTATCCGAACGGCATATAACATACTTTGACAACCGACAATGTTTTAACCATTTTGCACAGTACGAAATATGGAATCAATCCCTAAAATTAACAAAAAAGTAGGTACCTATATTATTATTATTTCTTTGTTAATGGCTTCTGCTAGTTACATATATAAAAAACTTGTGAAACTCTTCAATCGCGCCAATACAACTGTCAAACCAGCAGTTGTCAAAAAACGATCACAACGATCCCACAGTAAGACATGGGTCAAAAATATCACTTTTCTCTGTCATTTGTAGCGTTTTCAAAGCTATCCGAACGGTGAGCGAAAACGATATTTTTGCTCACGAAGTCCCAAAACGAACGGCCCGTGTGATCATTTTAGGGTGCGTTTCATTTGAGTGAGATTCGCTAAAAACGCTAAAAACGATCACACTCCCAAAAAGTTTTCCACATGGGTCTTGGCGTTATTTTCGCCTTAAACGCTACATCTAATGTCAAAAGTGACAGAAGTTGCAAGTTTTAGTGGCATTCATAGCGTTCTTATCCAAAAATGGAACGGGGATGACAGTTACAAACGATCACGTGATCACAACCACAGACGCAGAAGGGGCGTTCGTTTTGGCTCGATTGCGTTTGTAGCAGTTTCAAAAGTGGCATTTGTGTTTTAGCGTTCGGATAGAAGCTTTTGCTATTTTTGACCACCAATTACTGCATGCTATCCGAACGGCTTAAAACATACTTTGACAACCGCCAATATTTTAACAATTTTGCACAGTACGAAACATGGAATCAATCTCTAAAATTAACAAAAAGTAGGTACCTATATTATTATTATTTCTTTTTTAATGGCTTCTGATAGTTACATATATAAAAAACTTGTGAAACTCTTCAATCGCGCCAAATACAACTGTCAAAACAGCAGTTGTCAAAAAACGATCACAACGATCCCACGGCAAGACATGGGTCAAAAATATCACTTTTCTCTGTCATTTGTAGCGTTTTCAAAGCTATCCGAACGGTGAGCGAAAACGATATTTTTGCTCACGAAGTCCCAAAACGAACGGCCCGTGTGATCGTTTTTAGCGTTTGTGAGTGTTATTTTTGGCACCGATAGCCTATCCGAACGCCCTAAGAATGTGATCAAAATTATCGAAATTTACGTTCTTAGCGACTAATGGAACAGGGGGGCAATTCTCAAAATTGGGATACATTTATCGATTCTCGATATTTATCCCTTGTCACCTATAGACTATTAATATCCCAAAAATATCGACTATTCACAAAAATGCTATTCTCGCGAGTGGTAGATATAAATATATGTCCACAAATGAACTTGTGTTCATGTGTGTAGAAAGTATAATGATAATCACGATATCGCAATGTTGGGTGTCGATCGCTAGGAATTGATATTTATCCATAGTGATATTGCGAGAATAACACAAAACTACACGACTCGATATTCGCCATGTTTTATCGATATTTATCTACTATGATATTCATATCACTGCACGAGAATCGCCGTCCAGGCCCTTTAGCGTTTGTGAGTGTTATTTTTGGCACCGACAGGCTATCCGAACGCCCTACTTCTCTCTACCAAGGGTATACTCCATTTGACGCTATTTTCGATAATTTTGATCACAGTTGCGTCTATGGTTGTGATCACTGTGAGCGTTTGTAACTGTTCTCCCCTGTTCCATTTAGGATAAGAACGCTATGAATGCCACTAAAATTTGCAAATAGTATTAAATAGTTCGGTCAACGAATAATCCACAAGCCGGTGTAGAGTGTGTGAGCTGGAACCTAAGCAGTTTCTTCAGGAATGTGTTCAGGATGCCCAGAGGGTAAACATACCAAAAATCCCCGTCTCTAGGGGGGGGCACCGCGCCGGTGTGGGGTGAGGGGATTAAAGTTGACACTGAGTTTTTCGCTAATATCTTTGAAACCGCGCGTAGTGCGTAGAGAAAAAGTATCTTCAACGTAACTACGAGTTCCTAAAATTTCCTACAACTTTTGCCTAATACGCTTTTTTGAATTCCAAACAATTTTTTAAGGACACGTTCTGGAAAAGTGCATACTGTTTGCTATTTTACTCAATAATATTAAGTTAGTTTATTTACCGCACAAACGTCACTGGAGCAGCTATGCCAGCGACCCAGAGCCCTTCTCCGCTACGTTAAGAGGCCTTTTACATTTTGCAGCCCTCTCACTCGCACTTTTAAAGATTATTTCAAATAGCAACAATATGGTTAATATTTTTTAAAATGTAGTCAATCATTATTTCGCTGCATGCAACTATAGATGTTCTCAACATATTTTTACTTTGTTACATGTTGAGTCCAATTAGAATTAGAGGCCCAAAACTTAAAATAACTAAATTACGCGATTTGGATCCCCCATAACAGATATCAAAATGAAAATTAGTAGAGAACATCTATAGTTGCATGCAGCAAAATAATGATTGGCCACATTTTAAAAAATATAAACCATATTGTTGCTATTTGAAATTATCTCTAAAAGTGCGAGTGAGAAGGCTGCAAAATGTAAAAGGGCTCTTAAGGAGTTGGGATGGCTTGGGTAAAAGCTGGCGGGGGAAATGCACAATACACCCCAAGCGGGACGTCAGTGCAGGACATATCGCCCCCAATTAGAATAAGAATAAGAATAGTTTATTTAATGCCCGTGTTCGCTCGCACATTCGGCGAACACTTGACTAAACGTAACTCGTTAATAATATGATCTGGTAATATTATTTAGTATTCATTTATAAATTAATATTATTGTATTTATTATCGTTCTTTTTACTTTTATTTAGTTAATCAGTAATAATCATATTATTTTAATATTCTAATAGAATTAAAAATTGTGAAACGAATGTCGCATGGTCTCCGCCATCTTGGCAGTAAGCCCTTATAAACAGAAGGTTCGCTAGCTCGAGCGTTCATGTTTCAGGGCTGCGTCCGCCGACACTTTGATCGAGCCCCCCACCACCCGAACCCTCTGGTAGTCCAGGCAGCTAACTATGTGACTGCCTCATCCAGCCCATACTTCAAACCTCCCCGTCGCCGGCCACGGCAGGTATTGGACGACCCGGATGACCCCATCGCAGCCATTACGTTGGCAGCTTTAGCGTTGTCCGCAAGTCGTCCCGGTAACATCCCCAGGTGTGCGGTAATCAGAGGTTACACAATCAAACACCGAGCTCGCCGGGGCGAGCTCGAGGCAAAAATAAAGTCCCGATTAGTGTCTCTCTAAATAGTCACAGAGCAATATTCAGTAGAGCCCATTCTCAACGATACAACACTGCAGTTGTACAGGAGCATTTAGTTCCGATTCCCCCTTTGTCTCTCGGCAGCGAGACAAGCCGAGGTCCGAACCACAGTGGTGCCCTTGAGCTCGCTGTCACTCCTCCCGATAGTAGCGGAGTGTTTTCGGCGCCCGCAGGAGACGGAGGTATAAGGCGCTTTTCGCCTTATACGCCCGTGCCTTCGGCACTTCTCCCTCCTGGTCTATAGAGGGCCTTCCCTCGTCCAAAACCCGGTGGAGCTGGACGTCCGTATAGCGGTAGTCAGCATCTATGTCCTCCCTAAAGAAACAAAAAAAAAAAAAACACGAGCGCATTCGTTATTTGAACGTCGCACCGACTACAGTCCCACCAACTTATCTGTTCAGGCGGCAGAAAAAAGAACTACAACTTTCCTTCAAATTGTGACAGTTCGTAGTTGATTTCCTTGACCAGCAGCGCCCTCGCGAACTGCACAGTTAAGTTGGTGGTACTATACATTGTGAAGCCTTGGGTTTGTGGCGTGATTATAGCCTACTGTAAGTACTTTTATTATATAATTACATATTTAAGGTATATAGAATGTACAATATGGTAATAGAAGTATTGGTGAAATAATGACTCAACCCTCTTATTTTCTTATTCGAAAATTATTGTTTGATTATAAAGTATCGATAAATATAATGTTGTTTATATGAATATTTGGTATAATTAGCATCTCAGAAGTAGGATTAGTTGTAGCCACATTTTTTTTTATCTTTACTTTTTTCTCTGTTTTCTCCTTTCTAGTTTGTTTATTTTATTTTGTTGGTCTCACTAAGGTGAGTTTCTAAATGTTTTATATATTACAATTTTTTTCAAAATGGCACGCAATTAACAATTATAAAGGTTAGTAACGAAGTGCCTTAGCAGTCGAACGAATTTTTCGCTTGTGCTTTTGTTTAAATTATTTCAGGGTCACCATGGAACACGTGGTTTCCCTCTATACTGCCTAGTGGTATGCCAGTCGAGCAGACTATACCATATGGCCCTGAAAATGAAGATCAGGTGCGTGAACCCAGCGCGCATCGGAGAACACGAATTAGGAGTTCACCACACCGAGGCCAGCGAGACAGTCGCTCGCTCAGCCGCCGGGTATACAGTATACCAAAAAAAGCCTCCCCAGAAGCCGTCAGCCACGCAGTCGTTCGCGAGTGGAGGCACGTGGACGTCGTTCGCGTCACCGATACTGAAGCCGATCCAGTCACCATCATCGGGAGTGTAGCCGGCAGCCGCGCAGCCGTTCACGCGCAGCGCCTTGTGGCCATCGCTCGCGGCTACGGTCCCGAATTCGGTCCAGCTGCAGTGAGCAGCTACGCAGCGATCGTCATTCACCATCGCGACTCCAGTCCAATGATGTGCAACGTAACCGCGACAGCGTGCTACACGACAAGCCGAGCTCCGAACACCACTGTTTGCACAGGTCGCTGTGTCCTGCGGAGCTGAGCCCCAATGACAATGTTATGACAATGCTACACAAAGTAAATGCGTGTGCAACTATATATAGGCATGACTGAAAAACAATTAGTGTACTTTGCACTCTGTAAGTTAAAGGGTGTAACCAAAAGAGTTTATGAAGGCTTGCCATATCTGCTCTTTTCCTGGAAGGAATGGCAGTCAAACCTTGCGATATATCCTACCGCTGAGAACTACGGTCCAATACTCAGCAACATGTTAGCTAGACGTACGCGTTTCGGTGCCTCTTTAGAAGATTATTTCTATGATAAAATAGCATCAATTAGTACTTAGATGTAGCATTACTAGTAGGAAGGCTGTAGAGTGTGTTCTGCATGGTATCGATGACCGTGCCGTTAGGTTAGGTGCGGAAGGTACACAATATGAAGAATTCAACACATTATTAACTTACTTGAGAAATTCTAGATATATTAAAACTCATAATAACAGGCAAGACCAACACAGCCAAAACTGCTTCTGACATTCAGCCTCAATCAATAACAACACAATCTCAACCTTTTCGAAGAAAGGTAATAAGTTGTTCAATTTCAAGTTATAGTAAATTGTAAAGCCGAGGGTTATATTGTAATTCAATGTAATGTCCGATAAAAAAAAGCAAGAAGTGTTTCAGAATTGGACATGAAACTGAGAAATATTATTTTAATTCACCATCAAATGAAAAATCGATCTATAGGGTTGTTTTTGATGAACGTCCTAGCCAGAAGTACCTCTTACAAAACTGCATTCTTTAATCATATCCTTATGGAGTCGTTTATTGGCTTAGGAAGTGACTGTTCTATGATAAGGAGTTCATATTTTCGTCATGTAAACTAGGTATACATACCCGTTTTAAAGTGATTCTGGAATTCAACTGTTCACACTTTAGGCAGAACTAATACTTTTGTAGAAATTGATGAGTTGGAGCTGATATAGATCTGCTTTCTTACTGGGACAATTCCCAGATGAGGCCATGCAGGCGCTATTTATGATTGGTGAAACTTTTACTGTACAACCTCACGTTCTGATACAAAAAGATCGTGATCGCCTTTACGTCTTACATAAAATACACGATATAACACCTGTTAATAAAATTAAATTGCGTTTTGTAGATAATTTCACTATTTCTGGGTTAGCAATCATCAGTCAATTCTGAGCCTAGATTTGAAGGAGATTCATGATATGGAGATGTTGCGGGTAATTTGCGAAACAATGGCAACTACAGCTATTACTTGCCTGCAGGCTTATATCAATTCAACGAAGTTGGCGAAGGTCACATAGCAGTTAATGGGTTCAGGGAGCCTTTATACCTTAAATAAAAATTACATAGTTGCACGTGGAGGCGTTACCCTTGAAGACGTTAAAAATGTCTGTGCTGTCTGTATCTGCTCCACATCAACAAAACCATCCAACTGTTTCAGATATACATTTTTGACAGTTTGACTATAATATAAGATGCCCTAGTATTATTGCTCAATAGGTACCGTGGTTGTTTTGCCTTTTCCTTAAGTGAGTTAGGTCAGTGCAAGTCATCAGAAATTAATATTGACTTACAAAATAATGAACCCATTGTGTATAGGCCATATCGTTTGGCTGTGAAAGAAAAGGAAATTGTTAGGGAATGGTTTCTGAATTTTTAGAGAACGAGATAATTAGACCATCTACCTCTGCTTTTGCAAGTACATCTTTAGTGTTGTTCCAAAATAAAACCGGCCATTATAGATTATGTATTGAGTACCGCGCACTGAACAAACAGACTATGAAAGAAAATTATCCTATGCCTCTTATCGATTTCACGACTCTTGATTTGGCATCTGGTTATTTATTACCAGATCCCCATTAGGGATACAAGACTGGTTTTGTAGCGCCGGAAGGTCATTTTGAATTCAATAGAAATTCTTAGGCTTGGCTGATGCACCAGCAACATTTCAAGGGTTCTTGGGAATTGTCGTCATAAAGAAACACTTGCATATTTAGACATATTTTTTCCGTCAGTAGATATATCTGAAGGAATGAAATGCTTAGAGTTAGTATTAAACTATACTTATATAAATTAACTGCTAAAGAATGCGGGGCTCACTCTTAAACTTGGAAAATGTTTATTTTATGCGAAGTCTGTAAATTACCTTGGGTTTTGAAATTTCAAATGGAATGAAATTTTTTAAGCAGTGATGGCTCAGTGGCATTGGCTATGGACTGCCGCGCAGCAGGTCCATGGTTCGAATCCCGCCCAGAGCTTGAGCTTCAACGCATGGTGGAAGGGCATTTTGCGAATGCCCGCCTGGCTAGCGACCACCCTCAAGTAGAAAATCTGTCGCCGAAATAACAGGCAAAATGAGACTTAACAGGTATGTCTCAAGGTGAGGGGCGCAGTGCAAGTTCGTCACTTGTGATGAAATGCATCTGTTATAGGCAGAGGATACCGCTTAACATCAGATGGGCCTCGCGCTTGTTCCTTCACAATAACATAAACTAATAAAAAGTATCAAACCAGGATCGAAGAAAATAGAGGCTGTGGATAACTTTCCAACCCCATCCAATCAGCACCACGTATGGCAATTTCTGGGTTTGGCTAGTTCTTTTTTCACCGGTTCGTTCAAGGCTATTCTATTTTTAGCTTAACCATTTACACAACTTCTGTGGGAATAGGAGCAAGATCAACAAGAAGCGCTCCGAAATTTTAAGAATATTTTGATTCCAAAAGCTGTTTTGGCATTTACAATCCTACTGCTGACACTAACCTCCATACGGATGCTTGCAAAATAGGCATTGCTGGAATTTTACTTCAGAAAGATGTATCCCACAAGTTAAAGCTTGTTGCATATTTAAGCCGACAAAACACCCTTGAAGAACATAATTACTGTTCATATGATTTGGAGACTCTTTCCGTAGTAGCATCTCTTCAAAAGTTCAGAGTGTACCTGGTAGGAATTCATTTCAAAATTATAACTGATGCAGTTTATTACGAGCCACTTTTTCGAAACGTAATTTGCAACCCCGTGTGGCACGATGGTGGACTATGGTGCAGGAGTTAGACTTTGATATTGAATATAGAGTATCTAGGAGCCACGTCGACGCTCTTAGTCGAAACCCACCTTTGAAAATTACTCAGCATGTTGTACGTAATGTTACAGAATCCGATTTGATAGTTACAGTTCAGAACGCTGATTCAGAAATCCAGCGTATTATTGAAGTAAGAATGGAAGACTGTTCCGAATCACTCCCGATGTTCAGTGATGTAGTTGTTCAGAAAAAACCATGATGATATAATTCATTTTGCTGTTGATGATACCTTACAGAAAATAAAGCTTTCCTACTAGTTTTAAAGATGTGCTGATATGTAAAAAAAATAAAATAGCCTCATGCTTTGAATTTGCTTACTCAAAATCATCCGCCGGAAAAATATCAGGTTTCTTACATCCCATCGAAAAGATTAATGAACCATTTGATACAACACATATGGATCAAGTAGGGCCGGTTGTCAAAAGCAGTAAGGGCAATACTTATATTCTCGTACTTATTGACGCGTTTACTCGGTTTATACACTAAAAAGAAGTCCGTAATACAAAAGTCAGCTCTAGCATTAGTCATGCGTGAGTATATGGGAATTTTCAGAAAATGAGAGTTACGATAAATCGCGAATCAATCCTACACAATACAAAGAAGGGGATTTAGTTAGAATGGAGCGACAGGTGACAGCCATTGGCAATAGTAGGAAATTTGTTCCCAAATGTTAAGGTCCTTACAAAATTACCAAAGTTTATAAACAAGATAGGTATCAAATAAAAGATACCCCAAGAACGCGAAAGGGAAATAAGAAATTCACCACGATTGTTGCTGTTAATAAATTGAGACCATAGTTGAATTTCTCTAGACCCCATGATATTATACTTAGCGATGAAGAATCCGACTAAGTAATAATAACTGTCTCAATAGACTGGTCTCAATAAAATATGGATGCATGTTATTTATTATTAATTATTTCTTTCCATTACAGAATAATATAATTTAACAGGACAAAGAGGCCTGATATGATCAAAATGCATACAGATCAATGAGGTCTGTTTAAATATATAATTATATGCATAACAGGACAATGAGGCCTGTAGTCATACAGTTCACAAAACAATATCAACATATGACAATATGCATAACTAGACAAAGAGGCCTGTATAGTAAATTAGTTATATTTAGAACAATAATTGTAACAAATATATAATAATATATATATGGTTACTTGTATTGTGTAAAGTCACACAAAATAATATGGATGGCCGAAACTGTTAGCTATTTTACTCAATAATATTAAGTTAGTTAATAATAACAAATATTTTTAAAATATTTGAAGCCAACATCAAATTAATATTTTAATGAAACACTTAAAACATATAAAATATATCTAGTGACAATTCCGCCTAATTTTCCTGCTAAGCCGACGTGACGTCACAAACGCCACGCAGCCAAGCCGGAAGAATTTTCCACGCATTTCACTTCCACACGAAGCATCCTCAGGAGGTCTTGACTCTGCAAGCGCACGATCGAGAACCTTCTCGATCTAAGGGCGTACTCCATTTGACGCCTATTTCGTTTTTTCGATATTTGACCACATTCTGCGTCTATGGCTGTGATCACTGTGATTGTTTGTAACTGTTCTCCCCTGTTCCATTTAGGATAAGAACGCTAGGAACGCCACTAAAATTTGTCACTTTTGATATTAGATGTAGGTAATTCAAACTGTTCCAGTAGCTTCATAGCGTTTATGGTGAAAATAATGCCAAGACCCAAGTGGAACATCTCTTTGGGAGTGTGATCGTTTTGAAGCGTTTTTAGCGAAAAAAAATACATTTTAGATTTGGTGACGAACCTTGACCTTTTTATTATTTTAAAAAACAGTGGTAGTATTAAAAACAACCAAATCGCAACCCGAGAATAGGTGCTAAAATAGGACAAAAATACGTACTATACATACGTAACGTTAATTCTTTGCAAACTGAGAATTTCTAGATTTTCAAGTTTTTTTGTTTTGCTTCATACAAAAATTACTTTGGTTATTAATAACTCCGAAAATACTCAAGTTATCTAAACAACCCTCATATAAATAATTACTTATAACCAATAGATAAATCCAACGCACTATTTAAAATTTCAGAAAAATAAACTTTTTTTTTAAGCGCTAAGTCTTCTACCGGCTAGTTTCAGCCCACTGGGCGACGCGACGACGACGTGCCGCGTGCGTCGCGAGTAGTTCTCCCTCACTCATTTACATTTCACTTTGTATTGTAATCTAGGTCAAGGATACTATAACCTAGCAACAAAACTATTAAAATTATAAAATTTTGAATTTCCCCTCGTAGAATTCAGTCTCCGCCTTATTCAACTACATAAAGCCAGCTACTTTAGTAAGCGTTCAATTTGAAGAGATAATCAATTATAAAAGCTTTGTGCTTCCATCATATCTAGCCCAGAATAACATTCTGTTCAATATTGTTTTTTTTTATATTAAAGTAACTGTAACATTATGCTTTTGTTTGAAAATAATTTTTCGCCCTGATCCCTGTTTAAAATTTATCAATCATGTCAGGATTAAAATCAAAATGGCTGATACTCCTTTTCTGTTCACGTCACGGCATAAAGCACGCTTGCTCGTTTTGGTTCGAGTGAAATCGGCGAAATTAGCTCAACGCATCTCTTCACTCGAAAAATCGAGCGCGAGCCGCGAGGTTACTTGAGTACCTAGACCTATTTTTTTTTTCTACCTTCTAATGCATCGTTCGCCCGCGAAACTTCATTCGCTTTCGTTACGTTAGTATGTTGAAAATTGTTCGAACAATATGTGAGCCAGTCGAATTGTTCGAATGATATGCCGTTTCGAACGATTAGTATCGCATCGCTACTCTGTGACTCTGTCTGGCTCGGTATTAGTAATAGTAATCTTTGGCACGGTTAGTAATCTTTGGTCTGTGGCTGGCTTAGATAAAGTAAATCGGTGTAGTCGGTCCAGTTTTGAATTATTTGTATTTGATAGAATCCAATAGTAAAAGGAAATAAATAATGAGCAGGGATAAAAGGGACGTGGATTATCCTGTTGAATTAGAATCCCAGTTTATTATGAGGTTACCAGAAGAACCCGCCAAAGCTCTGAGGGAAGTTCTGAAGACAGGTGAAAATTTAAAAAATAGGCTCACAATCCAACTAGAAAATGATATGAGACACGGTGAAGTTCGATTTGACAATTGGCTATTGCATGCAAAGGTTGTAGATCTGCCTACAATTGTAGAGTCTTTGAAAACGATTGATAGAAAAAGTGTTTACAAAACAGCAGACATATGCCAATTAATGATATGCAAGGATGAACTTGATCCATCTTCTACAGAAGAAGAATCACCGGCTAAAAATAAGAAAAAAGATCCGTTTAAAGTGGACAAAAAGTTCTTATTTCCACATGGTATTACACCGCCTACAAAAAATGTTAGGAAGCGTCGTTTCAGGAAGACGTTGAAAAAGAAGAGTGTGGAAGCTCCAGAAATCGAAAAAGAAGTTAAAAGGTTGCTTCGGGCTGACAATGAGGCTGTAAGTTTCACATTTGAAGTAATTGAAGAGGCAAATAAAGAAGATGAGCATAGTTCTAAACTGGAGCCAAGTACATCTTCAAAGCCTGAAAAAGCTAAAACTAAAAAAGAACATATTAAAAATGAAAGTGCTAAGCAATCATCTTCTAAAGTAGAAGATATATTTGGGGGGACTTTGAGTGACAGTGATTTGGAGGATGAGAATGTAAATATAGATATAGACGATAGCAGAATGTCTACGTATGAAGATACATTCTCTGAAATTTCAGGTCAGGCACCTGAGTTTTCTAGAAAATCTTTTGCCACAGAATTTAGTTCAGACATGTTCTATTATCCTTTAGATCAGATGCAGGAAAGTCAACAATTTAAAGGTAAACATAAATTTGAAATGCCCTCCACTTCAACCAGTGATTTGTTTGCTCTTGGTGACTATTCACAGCCCACTGATATTGATCTGAAGTTGCAACAATTGACAGCTGAATTAGAAGAGCTCAAGCAGAGGAAGCAGAGAACTCAGCATGAAATTGCTGGAATGGAGAATATATCCCTAAGACAGAGGTTCCAAGAAGTACTTCACACCATAAATAAGGATATCATATATAAGGAAAATGAATACCAAAGATTGTTATCTCAAAAGTAAATTTCCTTGTGTTTCATGCATTTTATGTTTATCGAGTGTAGTAAATCTTGAGTAAACCAATCAATATTAAACATACTAAATAATATAAAGAATGCAGCTAATAGATGTTAATTTTCGCTGCAACTGTGGTTTGTAAAGTTAGCAAACGAGCCTACACAACTGTTACCACAGGAACTGTTAGAAAGTAGCAATCGAATTGCTGTACTGTGTATTAAAATCTATCATGTCTATGTTATTAGGTACATTGATCTCAATATAGTGAAATCCGAGTTTAAGCACAGACAGTGGTAGCGATATTTTCAGCTAATGTGCAATATGTTACCAATAGTTAAGATTTAGTAATAAACTATTATATCATTATCCATAGTGTGCTAAGTTAATCAGGGTCATTCCTAGCAGTTGTAGTTTTCATAGCAGCTAGCAGGAAAAATCCACAAACACCACAAATATCAGTATAAATTAACATTATACTAGTTAATTAATCAAAAGTCATTTAATAAAGTAAGTTTCTTGAGGCATATGGTAAAAAGTATGAGTAAAATTAATAATGAACCATAGAGAGACGAATTTCTTAGCATTTAGATTCACGGTGCGGGTGCCGGGTCCATCGAGTTTTATCTGAATACAAACACCAATGATATCCAGATAATATATACAATGGATATCCCAATAATTCGCATATCCGGATAGCATGCCCTAGGCACTACATAATTTGAGAGCACCACATGAGACATCATATTATTGTACATTGAATTATAGTAACCGTTAACCCAATCTTTGATGCCATATATTGTAAAATTCTCAACTTACAATCAGATAACATCACAACCTTTTTGCAGATACTTACATTATAAATTATTTCTTTTAATGCAAAAATAAAATACACATTCATTGAAACCATCCTTCTAGTCATTATTTTGCTATTATTCATAATTTTTAATAGTGTGTACTTATTTTCTATATGAATAAGAAAGACTTAACAAGTTGATCTCTAACACAGCTTGCTGTGTATCTGGTGAACTACTCCCTAGTTCGTTGTGTCGTTTTTACCAGGTCGTAGGTCTCTAAGCAAGAGTCCATCTTGGTGGGTCCCACCGCAGTGTCAGATACTCTTCCTCATAAAGGACACTGTGGCAAGTGAAATTATTGGGTGAACTAGACATAAGAGCTCAGGTCTCGGAGTGACGAGTGCAGTGTGCGAAGCAGGAAGAAAACGGTGACACTGCAACTGTAATGGTCAGATGTGACGCTAACCATCATGTGGGCGGCCTATCTGTCTCATCACTTCTTAAAGGGGAACACAGGCAACATTAGCAGCTTTTTGTGATTATACAAAAATCAAACTAGGGTACTACTTATTAACAAAGGCTCATATTATTATACTGTATGGCGGTAGGGCAAATGCCCGCCTGGCTAGCTAACACCCTCAAGTAGAAAATCTTCGACCACATCATCACTACATATCAGGGATACCATGAGATAGTGGTCATAGGCTAGGCCATCACATATAAAAAAAAGAGCGCGCTGCAACATGGCTGTAACATCAATTTCCTCAACCAAAATCTAGAAATTAAGAGTAAATAATGCTTTTCATGCCATATTCCAGAAATCCCCTATGAAGGAGAATTTTTGGCTTTTTGTGTGTGCGTGTCTCCAGCTTCCTCAATTGACATTACTTAATTCTGAATACGCCAATGTTTAGAGCATATTTAGTGCAATTATGAATACCAACTCATAATTCTTGTGCCAGATAAACTTCGATGCTACGTGTCATTATTAGTGTGTTATTTGACATTATTCTCCAGCTAACACATGCTGTATATACGAAGCGGCTAAAGATGTGGCTATATACTAGCCAGGAATTAGAGCATAATTTGTGTCAGTGGCACAAAAAAATTGAAGCGTCTAACTTGAAAGCTGTAGTAGTAATAGCCCGATTACAACGTGTTTGCTGGAGACGACGCGTATACAGCTGCTCATTTATAGGTATTTCATGAACTGAAATCCCCCCTCTCCTTAGAGTGTATTATATAAAATGTATTTGAATGAATGAATTTATTTATGACAAACACAATGCAATACCTAGTACCTAATAGTGAAAGGCGCCAACTGGAAATCAGTGCTTGAATTTACCCTAGCGTGTGTTGAGTCGGAGTTAGCTCTTTCGTGGCATCGGGCCATTTTTTCTTATGTTTATTAATATTCCGTCTGTTTTTTTTTGTATTGAGTATAATGCCCGATGCCATGAATAAAAATATGATAAGGTCAACCGGGGCTAACGCGTCTATGGGGTTAAGGCATCTAATCCAATTATAATACGAAACACAAAATCTAGAACTACTTCCGCCATCTTTTGAACGTGTTTGATACTAAAACCACATTATTTGATCGGTAGAGGTCGCAAGAGGCCTCATTTTTGTATAAATTTCCGCCATCTTGAATATGACATTTTCTTCGGAACCTCACGTAAGTGACATGTGATATATAAATATCCTGAAATCCCAATGTTTTGAAGATGTTCGTTAATTTTTAACGGTAAATATTTTGTAATATGAATTTGTTTACGTGTTGTTCTAATTACTTTAAGGAAATTACTTAAGATTTGTAGTCCACGTGCAATAAAAATATTGTAGGTTATATTTTTGCATTGGGGCTATCGCGTCTGTCCCGTTGGGGTGATTGCGTCTTATGTAACGCAATAGCCCCATTGTCTGAGGTCCTAAACCTTTTAATTTTATGATAACAGTGATTGAGGTAGGTATATGTATGTATATCTATGCTGTATAGACAGATAGTGGAAAAAAAATGCGTGATATGCTGATTGCAGATTTAGGGCTAAAAGAATATATAGAGGTAGCGTCAATTTTGTATGTTTGTTGATAGATAATTTGAAAACTTCTTTCACTATTGAAAAGGTAACATTTTTGAAATGGTCTTACACTGTATATTAACCCTGATGAAGTCAGCCCGGATCGCTAATTATACTAGGGATACACTCGTTTTGCGGGAGGCTGGTAATTAATAATTCAAATAGTGGTGGATTTCTTATCGTAACATATTTTAATGTATTAAATTAATTGTTGTGATTTTTTTATGAAGTTAATGGAAGGTCGAAGCGTTGCAAAGTATATACTTTCTAAGACAATTATTATTATAGAGCCTTTTTTTATGTTATTGTGGCGGAACAAGCTCGAGGCCCACCGCCCTAGTGCCTCATACTCCCGCATAAACTCTATATATTTTTCCCTCAGCACAAGGGCCCTGTCCATACAAATTCTGGTAGCAGAGCACGGTCGCTACTTACATCGTAGTTACATTTTGGCGGCAATTGGCAAGCGCGGACGCTTCATTACATTTTGCATAAGTACCACACATTCTTAAACGCGGTCGTTTTAAAATAAAATAAATTAATTGTGCCCAGCAGATTATACAAAGTTATAAACAGATAGGCAAACTATTTCACTAGGTTTTCTATTTGTTCGGAACTATTTGCATGACGCAACATTATGTGTTAACTAATCGCCTACCTTCGTACGATATTTAAGTTACGTTATTATTGACGAGTTTGGTTATCGGTTTAAAGGCTTGGAAACTCGTGTTTGTTTACCTTTGTTTGCCTTTGGAAGACTTGCGAACCAGGTTAGATTATTAACGTTTACTACTGTTTTTTTTTCTTTGTGTTTATTACGTCCTTAGGCCCCTGTCCATACACCTTATATACCTAGTTAAAACATGTAAAAGGAAACACCATATCCTTATAAAATATTATTTACCTAATTTCAGTGTTGTTGGTAGTATGTTTTTATTAATTTCTATATTAACACATAGAACAGAGGGTTGCAAGTACATTTCTATGCAAAACTGCAAAGTTCTACTTCGGAAGAATCTCTATTCCCACTATTAATTAATACCTACTTAACCTTTGAGAAGAAAATTGTTTTTTACTCCTGGAATCTAGGATGGGGCGAATGCGTCTACAAGAGAAAGTATAAATTAGACGCTATAGCCCCGAACATTTTTGTATCACCCGTAATGAGAGATCATGCCCAGAATTTAGCTCATGATATAATAACTAACTTGATCTCTAGTGCTTTTACATAGTTTCATGATTAACTTTGTTGATAACTCTTCCAGTTATGTGATGCTAAACAAAGACGCCATAGCCCCACGTGGGGCTATTGCATCTAAAAATCTCTGCTTTTAATAATTAATTATTTTCATACAACAAGGATTCAAAATGTCAAGAAATAGAATTAAAGTATAATATTAGATAAAATATTCTATTTTGTGTTGTAGGTTACAGTCTTATAAGTTCAACCATTAACTTGCTATAACCAGTTAAAAATGCCGTAAAAAGTATTGTAACGCAATAGCCCCGGTTGACCTTACATGAATAATCATGTACCTATCCACATAGGTATCTATTTTAATTATATACAAAGAGTTTGTCAGAACTCTACTCTTTCGCAGCAAAAAGCTGGTTGGTGGCAACCAGCGCTGGTCTTCCGTAGTTATATAATTAGATTTTTATTGTTGGTGTCGGGATGTTGTTCCAACATTTCGATGCAGCTTAATCCTTTGGCATCGGCTGACCCACTGTGGCCAATTTATGAATGAAATTCTATTGTTATCATTATTGCCGATATCAATGGGTGTCCACCAGTGAACATTTTAGGCATTACATGGTATGGTATTTTGTTCTAAGCTACTATCATCAAGTTACAAATCTATCGCCAAAGCACGAGGGAAGTAATACGTTTTTTTTGGCAGCTGTACCTAAAAGCCGGCGAACATTTTAGGTAGGCATTTTGTGAAAGTGCTATTATCCCCAATTACTCACTTAAATTTACATTTTAGTTTAAAACACTTATAACAGTCTTGTGGAATCCTATTTTAGTGCCTGTCTAATGTCGGCTGATTGTGGTACTTATCTATCAAATACTGGAAACGCCGCTTTTGAATCTGTGATCTTAAACATATATTTGCGGGCTGTTGGAATACGAAAACCTAAAAGCGCGAAGACCAATAAATTAGTCTTGGACTGTCTTTTTATTGTAATGTAGTGTAGAGTTATTTACTTAGTATGCTGACCCTGACTTGACCTGGTACTTACACTCACTAAATACAAGAAGAAAAGAACGACTTTTCCTCGTTTAAAAATCTTATACGGCCTGTAAGGAACCCTTAACATGAACCGTCTGTCTGTCACTGAGTGCGCAGTAGGACAAAATCCACATCAAATTTGCTGAAACTATCGTTTGCGTGTTTTAAGGATGAAGAACGCCATCTAGTTCGTTTTTATCAAACTGTAGTACATTTCTATTTAACGCCATCTAGTTATTTTTGTTGAACTAAGTAATAGTCTTGAAATTCACTGTAGGTATGCAGATACTTTTTTATATATATATGCTCAATAGCCCACATTATATATTATTTTCATAAATTGTGAACTGATATTCATAATTATTTTTTGTTGTATAGATTCTAAGTACTAGAGGAAGGTTGGGCAAGTTGCATAAGGTGAATAAAACCACAACCAAATAATGAATCAAAGTATTTTCACCTTTAATGTGTAAGTACTATGTTTAATCAGCTTTGGAAAATATTATTACATATACTCGTACCTACAAAACCTTTGTTAAATTATATCTATCAACATAACAATAAGTATTATACATTCTACCCGACACTTCCGGCTGGAATATCTTGAAACCATAGGATATCAATTTTTGTTTTCAACAATGGCTACTAAGTTTTGTCGTTGTAAAATACTCTGTAATAATAGTACATTATGTTATGATATAAGTGGGGTAAGTTGAAAATTACAGCCGAGCGATATGGCTACAAGAAAGCACAGGCTGTAATTATCAAAGCGCACGTGTGTCATATGACGTTTTTCAACACACTTATATATAGTACTAAGCCTGTTAAAACCTTCGACCACATCATCATTTACCATCAGGTGAGATTGTCGTCATAGGCTTAATCAGCAATAAAAAAAAAAAACAAAAAGAACTTGCGAGGAACAAATACGAAAATGTCGATACGAAAATATTTACTTTATGTTTTTGATAGCAATAATAATCTGATTAAGAAGGTTTATAATTAAATCTTATAAAATTCTACCCCAGTAGGTAAAAAGCTCTGTCGTTTGTTTTTATATCAAAAATTAATGAAACAAACTACAATCTCTTTGGTGAGAAGTGTGGATACGTTGTTTTTTTAGGGTTCCGTACCCAAACGCTAAAAACGGCTACGCCCTATTACTGAGACTTCCGCTACAATTTCTGACGATCTTCATGACATAGGTATATCAATTTTGTGAACTAACTACCACGTAATATAGGATTTAAAGCTCTGACAATTTACCCCGTTTTGCTTGATATCAGTCATTTAAAATGAAAAGCGAAAACAAAAAGTCGTAATTAATAACCATAATACCATAAAATTTAATTTATTCTTATCTTGTTTTAATTTATCCCAGTTGGTCACGAAACCAACCCATTTCACGGAAACCAGCGAGACACTTATAGATATAGTTTGTACAGATTTGCGACCTAGGACAGTTACTTTAGAACACGTTGGATCCCATCTCGGACACTGCCTTGTAATCTGTGAATTTAATATAAAACGTGAAAAACCTACTGCATGCACTATTTGTTGTAGACCATTAAAGAATATATGTATAAATAAGTTTAATGATGATCTGAGAATGATCAAATGGGATCAAATATATTTGCTTAATGATGTTAATGACATGGTGGATCTCTTTAATCACAGCGTTCTGTCTCTGTTTGATCTTCATGCACCTGTTAAATCTATTATCGTCAAACACCGTTCGTTCCCATGGATTACAGACACGGTGAAACTGATGATGAGACTTCGCGATGAGGCCGCTGCGGATTATCATAAATTTAAATTAAATAGTAAAAAGGAGTACTACAAAACGCTAAAATCAACCGTAAATAAAGCACTTTTCCATGAAAAGTCAGCATATCATAAACACAATATTAATAGCAAAATACATGATCCCAAAACGTTATGGTCAAACATCAAAAATACTTTATTACCGATCACCAAAAATGAGCTGCCATCGCTCTTCGATGAACCTAATATTATAAACAACCATTTTCTAAACATACCAGGTTCTTCGGAAGTGTCTATCTCGCAGCTGACGTTTTTTGAACATCAGAAATTTGGTGACGCTGTCTTTCACATTGAACCAATTAGTTTGGATATCATTATTAAAATTATAAAAAGTTTAAAGTCCAATGCTGAGGGCAGTGATAATATTACCTTAAATATGCTTATAATGACCTTTCCCAGCACAATAGATTGTATAAAGGAATTAATTAATGCTTCCATCATGACATGCATATATCCAAATGTGTGGAAATTGGCAATCGTGCGTCCCTTACCGAAGCATACAAATGCAGTAGATTTAAATGATCTAAGACCAATAAGTATTCTACCTTGCTTGTCAAAAATTATGGAAAAGGCTGTTTGTAATCAACTAACTGATTTTCTTGAAAATAACAATATATTACCTGATGTACAATCAGGCTTTAGAAAGGGACGCAGCACGGTGACCGCACTATTAGATGTTACTGACAATATAATTTGCTCCCAAGATCAGGGAATGTGCACATTACTTGTACTACTTGATTTCTCCAGGGCCTTTGACTCCATAAATGTTAATTTACTAATATCAAAGTTAAGTTACTATGGATTTGATAACGAAGCTCTGCGGTGGTTTGACAGTTATCTTGGTGGTCGTTCTCAGTGTGTAAAATTAAGTAGTAACGATGGTTCGTGTTTGGTATCGGATAGAGTACCTGTAAAGAGAGGAGTGCCTCAAGGATCAATCCTGGGACCTGTCCTGTTTATTTTATACTGTGCAGACATATGTACTGTTATAAAGCACTGTAAATTTCATATATACGCAGATGACATACAAGTTTATATATCATTCAAACCAAATGATATGGATAGTGCTCTACTTAAAATAAATGAAGATCTTACCAGGATAGCCACCTGGTCGACGCAAAACTGTTTGTTACTAAACCCCTTAAAAACCAAATACCTTATCTTCGGAAGTAAAAGACAGCGCGAAAATATTCCTTCAACGGTAAAGGTTATGCTCATGAATAAAGAGATAGAGCGGGTATGCGAAGCACGCAATCTAGGACTGCTTATGGACTGTGATCTACGGTTTGAGAAACATGTAGCAAATACAATAAAAAATTGTTTCTATAAATTAAAGATATTGTATAAAATAAGACCATATTTGAATGAAAGTTTGCGTATAACACTTGTAGAATCATTGGTTCTCTCAAAGCTTAACTATATGGACGTAGTATTTGGCCCGCGGCTGCTAGCCAAAACCCATAAATTAATTCAACGAGTCCAAAACGCCTGTGCACGTTTTTGTTTTGATATTCCGTTGAGGGCCCACGTGACACCCTATTTAAATAAAAACTCTATTTTAAAAATGAAGCACCGCCAAAAATTACACCTAGCATGCCTTCTTTTTGGTGTTCTCAAGCACCAAGCTCCAATTTATTTATATAAAAAGTTATCCTGGGTGCCTAGGCAAACACCATATGAGTCTCGACAAAAAGCGGTACAACTGTCAACGCAAAGACATCGCACAGCAGCTTTTCGTGGCAGTTTCCGTTATAGTGCTACTAAATGTTGGAATAATATTCCACCGCCCATAAGGAACTTGCAAAATGTTCAAGGCTTCAAATTGAAACTTAAAAAATTTCTTACGGATCACCAAAAATTGCAGGAAACTCTAAAGCTTGATACAAGTGCCTTATAAAAGGAAACAAAGTAAAAAAAAAAATGCACATACAAACACACCCTCTTACACAATACACACTCACTCCACACCTCATCTCACACCCTTATCTTTTAACAAGCAACTCTACTCATACCCTCTGATGCCTCTACATTTGTCTACATAAGCAGCTATGTTTTCAACATGTATAATTTGTACTATACATATTTTTATACAGATTTTATTCAGATATTTGTTTTGATATTACAGCAAAACAAATTATAATTAGGTGTATATTGGAATCTAGTGTAAATTGGATTATATAAGGTTGCGTAGTTTACGAAGTAAAAATTGTTATATCTTTACTATACCTAACTTAAGTAGCTTGTCAGTGATGTCACCCAAACGGCTTTAACGGAAGACCAGCGCTGGTTGAACGACCAGCATAACGCTGAGTTGAGGCCGTTTTGTGACAAATAGATGTATGTTTATTTTAAAATTTATTTATATTACATCTTGCTATAATTATCTATTTGTTGCAAATAAACTTTTTTCTTTCTTTCTTTCTTTCTTTCTAATTAACTGTTACAGTTAATAACTGTCGTAATTAACTGTTACAGTAAATACAGTTAATAACTGTCGTTATTAACTGTATTTCTGTCAGCGGCTGTCTCATCCTAGACTTGGTAGTGGACAAATATAAAATCAAAACAAAACATACATCAACTGGCAAAGTGACAGCTGTCATATAAAAATCAGGCTTCATTTCTTCTTCCTATTAGGTATACGTGCAGCTTCCTATCTAATTTGCGAAAATCCGCTTTATAGTCGCGTCCAGGACATTGTTTCCCAAATCAAGGGAATTTTTGTCTTAGTTAGTGCCGAATTAGGTACTCTTTAAGGCATTGTTTGCTGATTAAAGGGTTCTTTTTTCTAGGAGTCCCCTGTAATTGGAAATCTAATGGGGCCTACTAAGCCCTATACAATAGTGACGAACAAATGCATGGACTACACGTCCATGGAGACAAGTCCCAATGGGCGTCATGACATGAAGTTTCATAGTAAAAACATATTTCAACTTTGTCTAATAAGTACATGGTTTTTTTACTATAGTTATGTCGTCACGTTAAAATATTACTTGCTTAGTCGTCGTCACAGTATAAAAGTCTAAAAATACACTCTTTGGTTTTTTTTTAAATGGCGGTATGCCTTTATTAACCAAATACTACAAACTATATACAACACTACAGCTATTGCTATATACTATATACTACAAACTATATACAACACTACAATAAAAGCATTTGGACTCATAGGGAGTCCAAATGCTCTAGCCCACTATCAGTTGGCAGCGTGCCCAGCATGCTGGCAGCATTGCCCCGTTGAATTGCAATGCTTATTCTTTGAGCCAAATAGGTGCCAGCATTTTGATCACGCGTCGCATCGACCAAGCGACGCGTGATACACCACTCTTTGGTACATTTGTATGTCACGCGACTTCAAAAGGAAAAGCTAAGCTCGGTTGCTAAGCAACTTACGCAAACAAAAACATATCAACTTTGGTATCTACACGCATAAGTATATTACTTCGCAGAAGCCATTAACAAAGAAATAATAATAATAAGTAAATTACTTTTCTCTATGCTATAACGTATTAGTATTTCCGGACTAGTGAGCTTTAATTAAATCTTCATAATATTGTACCTAAGGAGACAACATAGAACATATTTTAGTGACTTTACAGGTACCTATTTACTTATATCCAATCATTTTCGTGTCTTGCAGAGGATCATCAGATTCTGTATTCTATTTGCGCGTAACCACATAATATGTAGGTACGTACCTACCTCAGATAAATTATATTGTCAGGTATATACCAAGTAAAACTACGAATAACTAATGTATATTCGTAGTTTAACTTATACGTATTAAGTAGCTTTTAAAATAAGTTCAAATATATATTTTTTTTTACTTTACTAAAGACTCGTTGTCCGTACTCTTTTTTTTTGTAATTTAGGTAATAACTTTTAACTTTGAGATCATTCTTCAACTAATAAATATTCTTCCTGAAGGGAAGTTAGCCTAGCGTTAATTAAAATATCTTTAAGATAAAGTGACTCCATACTTAAACACTACCTATATATATTCGTTTTTTTTTTCATTATATCTAACTACCTAGTTGGTTATAAGAATTTATTGATTTTCCACAGACGGGTCCGTGCCATTTTATAAGTTACCGAAGATATTAATTAAACAATTATATTACTATGGGGAACATCCCGACATGACTATATTTTTTTTTTAGTCAACTTGTAGTTTTGTAATGCCATTGATGTTTTGATCAGAGCCTCTACGACCTCTTCGTTTCTGTTTCGTATAGCCATTTTTAGGCTGTAGTCGACTATGTTTTTATAGTTTGCCTCCGTTGCCCGCCTGACGAATCCTCCAATAGCGTCCGATCTGTCATCGGTATAGTAAATGCAGCATTTTGTATGTCGTGACCTACGAATAAATAATGTATTATTCGTAGGTCGTGCACTGCTACTACCGCATCAAAAGATGAAAAAAATATCTGGTAATATATTCTCTTGTAAGCTAATACATCTATTTCAATCGCGATGCGAAAAGCAAGGCTGAATTTGCCCCTTCATTTTTTTAGGGTCCTAAAGTAGCCATTATCGATGGTCACTATATAGCCCCTTCAATGTAATTATGAAGTGCTTATATTAATGTAAATAATAATTATTTTAGGTGCGCCGCTAACGCAAAACTAGTATAATTTCTCTAGTATCATTGACTCTCTTGTTTCACTTATAATGTAAACTTCTTATTATATATACTTATAACAGTAATAAGTGTACCTAAGTAATTTATATTTTATTCCACCAGCTTTGCTACTTTTCTATCGATTTTTATGTACTTAATAGTTTATGTTTTGCTGATATATATCCTTGTGGGGCAAATTTTAAAGTATGTTACTAACAAGTGGCTTTTGGAGCTGTCAACCTCGCGAATCTTGCCTTGCATAGCTTCCAATTACATTAGGTACACTGCACTTACTTGAAACATTCCCCCTTCAACACGTTGATGGGGGAATGGGTCACAAAATCCAAAACGTACGAATAAATATTTTTCGTACCCAAAAATCATAGTTATGAAATTTATTTGTTGCGACACAGGTAATTTGTGTTTCTTCTGTTCGTTCTTAAGGTACCTACCACATGGGTAAAATATTCCGACAAAAAAGTTGCTTCTTGATAAGGGTAACAAAAAAGTCACACATTTTTGAAAAATTTTTGTTAATACATTTTTTTTTAGGTTTTTAAACATACAAAAATTCTAAATACTGAAACGGCAAAAAAAATACTATCTAGGTAGGTAATTATCAAACCTGCTCAAAATATTTCATGAGAATCGGTTGAGAAAGGCGGCCTGTAGAGGAGAAAGTTTTTTTTGTAAGCTAAAGCAAACACGCTTCGCTCGAACTTCGTTCTCGCTCGGTCATAACAGATAACTTCGTAGCGAGTTCAACAATTGAACACGGTTGGGACAAATTCGACTGTCCAATGCACGCTCCCAAAGCATAAATTGGAAATGCACCAGGACAGTATTCTGGAGTCACGTTATTAGATAAAATCTTGTCAATCCGAAATATTTCTGTTTTCGATTAGCTTGCGTCTGTGCTATACAGGGTTATTGGAAAAATGCTAACAACCTCTTAGAGTTGACTTCTGCTAGTCCTAACAAACATTTTGAGATGAATGTTTTTTTTTTATAGATTTGAATATTTATGTCGAGCAAAGGAATAAAAAATATGAAATAACAAAGTACAGGCAGAAGAGACTTTTAGCATCAGGTGGTCCTCGTGCTTATTCCGTTACTAACACATAAAAAAACACAAAAAAATATTTAAAAAAAGTTAAAACCTTAATCTCATAATATTTGTTAGGACTAACAGAAGTCAACTATAAGAGGTTGTTAGAGTGCATTTTTATAATAACCCTGTATAATACTAAGTCATCTGTAAATATAACAAGATAAAAAAAACTTTTTGTATTTCTGTATTAAATACCTAATTATATATAATCACTAATCAGATACCACAGAAACAATGCATAATACGTTTTTAAGAAAAAAAAACAATATTTAAATTTGTGAATGGCAAAGATTTATTATAATTTTATTATTAAATTACTATTGACATCAATTTATCATTATCATATTTTTATAATACATTGTCAGTGTTAGAAGTATGTTTTTACTAAATCTTTTCTTTGATGCATGCTGCTTACAGGATATATTGTGTCCCTTGCCAACAATAATGGTCACCATTGGTAATAGTTGCAATAATTAAGTCGTTTAGGTATAAGTGCCTAGGTGTAGGGGAGACCTAGGTGGGTTGACACAATTTTTACGTTATCAAGCATATCTCAGCTCAACATACACCTACGCATGTGAAACTTGTGTTTTTAGTTAACTAGTTCTAATCAATATTTGATCCTAGCACAAAATGACCACGAGTGAAACTAATTTGGGAGATATTTCGTTAAAATCACGCCAACTCCCAGTGTTTCAACTCTCCTAGTACCGAGGTAAGTTGAAACAGCGAGCGTCTGAGGTGAATTGAAACGCATATTAAAAATTTTAATTTTAAACATAATAAACATTTTAGTAAAAAAAAATATGTTATATGATAAGTTACAAAATAATTGAAGTGTTTTCTGAAATCAAACAATATTTTTCTTAATAGCTATATTATTAATACCGCACATGTCTTATTATTACTATTACGAGTATCGTAAGATTCTATCACCCTTATTTCATAAATCAACTGTAGTACTGTACTGTATCAGCCGGATTGTCCACTGGTGAACCCCCATTATGGGGGACTTTTCCGTAATCCCCACTCTTGGCAAGCATCATGGGGATCGCATTGAAAGCTATCAGTTCCTCAGAAAGCGCTGCTGCCCACTTTCTGGTGTGTTACCCTTAGTCGCCTCTTATGACACCCACGGGTAGAGATGCAGGGTTGACAACTATAGCAAATAAATTATTATCATTTGTTTCTTTTTTTGTTTTACTGTTGTATCAAGAATAGGCTTTTTAGTTGTTTTAATTTTCTGCCAGTTTCTATTGCCTCAAGAGTTTCTTTATCAGGTGTATCGGTCAATTCAGCTGATTTTACTTTACTTCTTGGATAAGCTTTAGGCAAAGGTCTAAACAGTTCCGGCGAAAATGTATTGTCTGTATCTGCTAACGAAGTCCCTTCTTGTGTAAATGCACGAGAAGTCGAATCTACGGGGTCTTTTCGTGGACAGCTTGAAGCATTGGGTTTATTCTCGACTGAAATGTCAACAAAAGCAGTTGTAGCATCAGAAGAAGTTTGTGTTGGTATTTCTGAGATTGTTATTTGCAACTGCCTCTGTTGATTCTATTCGTTGCACATTTATGAGCCGGTCTGTAACTTGAGATGCTTAAAAATCTTGTTCCTGGAAGATATCGGTGTTGAAAAGCCAAATCCCAGAACTTAAAAATCCAGATGTTATATTTCTTCTTATATTTGCCTCACCCAGTGCTAACTCATATATTTCTATACTAGCTTCTCTTTTATTGCTTTTTGGGGTATATTTGTTAGGCATTCTGAATAAAAAATGTTAGGAATTTAATTTAGTTATATATAAATGTGCTACCGAGGAGAGTTGAAACAAACAAGGTGAGTTGTCACAAGCTGTGTCAACTTACCTCGGTTAACATTTTTACGACTCGCTGCACTTGATCATAAAAATAACCAAGAAAAACAAAAAAAATACAATTGATGATATGACTTTGTAAAAGTTCAATAGTTTATAAATGTTAATATTAATCACATATCTCGAAATATTTAAAATTGCCTAGTATTAATCAACATCAAAAAAACAAATGAAAACTTACTTTGGTTCGGTTTTTGGGCACATACTTTATAGTGACGCAACCGCTCGTCGGACGCTGTCGGAGCGTACTGGCGAGTTCATTCGTATTTTGTGGCGTCTCAATGTGCGGTGTTGCCAACTTTCTAACGGTTATAGTTTCTGAGATATTGACATTGTTTCAACTCACCTTTGTGTCAACCCACCTAGGTCTCCCCTATTGTCAAATACTTTTTCACAAAACTACAACAAAGGGAAAATGTTTAACCACGAGCGGGATTCGAACCCGTGACCATCTATCCCTATAGCTGGAACATGCTCTACCAACTGAGCTATCATAGTGATAGCTCAGTTGGTAGAGCAGACATAGCTCAAAATAATCCATTCGCTCCTATCGTTTTACCGTTTTAAGGGGACGGGTAGGAATCCTGCTCGTAGTTAAAAAAATACTTTCATTGTAATTTTGTAAGCTTATTCGATTAGTAGCCGTTAATGCACAAATTACAATGTTAGGAACACTTTTTCAGTTAATTGAATATATTATAATATAATTGACAATTGAATGTCCCGAACATAATAAATTATGGACATGCAGCTTGGTAGATATTTAGAAAACTTACATTAAGTAGCTGTAGCAGCCGTATTGTCCGCTGCTGAACACCGCCTCCCCTATAATGGGGGATTCTGCCATAATCCGCTTAACAGGCGTCTTGGGGATCGCAGTGTGAGACATCAGTTCCTCAGAAAGCGCTGCTGCCCACCTTCTGCTGTGTTACCCTTAGTAGCCTCTTACGACACCTACGGGTAGAGATGGGGGGGGGGGGGGGGGGTGACATTCTAGCCGGCACCCCACGGGGACTTACATTAAGTACTTAATGAAAATATTTCAGGTACACACTAAATAATATGCTGTCGTTGCCGGAAATAGCGTCGCAATTGATCGATAAAACGCTTTCTCAAGTTGATGAAGATAATGCTCGCACATTGTTTTTAGTTGGGAGTAAAGGTGCGGTAAGTAGTCGCCTCTTTTATATATATATATATAACCTTAAATATATACATAAACTGTACTAATATTGGTTGATAAATAAAAAAAACTATTTATATATATATATATATAGGTTATTATATAAATATATATTCTATTTCTAATATACAGGGTTATTAGAAAAATGCTAACCTCTTAGAGTTGACTTCTGTTAATCCTATATAATAAACATTAATATACGATTTTTTTAATTTTTTGTGAAATAACAAACACAATGTCCACCTGATGTTAAAAGTCTCTTGTGCCTGTTATTTATTATTTCAAATTTTTTTATTACCTTCCTCGATGTAAATATAAAAAACTACACACATTAAAAAAGTCTAAGCAAAATGTACTCATTTAAATTTTAGGATGGTTCTTCACATTATAACGCTTGTATTTTATTATTAAAATATTTTTTATGGTCTTAATGATGTTAATGTAACAGCTCTTGTCTTCAATAGTTCTTTGATGACATAATTTAACAATATTGAATATGTACAAACAGTACAATACTGTACAAACTGCACTTTTTTTTTAACAAAATGTTCTAAAGAAAATTAATTTATTGTGAAAGAATTGGATAATTTAATACAAAGTATGGCCTCCTCTGCTATTCAGAACTTGTCGGCAACGATTATTCATAGAATGAATGAGACTGTTAATGTCATCTTGCAGTAATCGCTCCCAATGGAATTGTAGCAAATCCTTCAGCTGTTGGGTTGTTGTCACTCCGTCCAAATCCTTCAAAACACGTCTCTGGAGCATATCCCATGCGTGCTCGATCGGGTTGAGGTCTGGTGATTATGCAGGCCAGGGCAATATCCGGATGTTCTCCGTTGCCAAGTATTCACTGGTTGCCGAGCTGTATGCAAACGCGCATTGTCATGCATTAACGTAAAATCGGAGCAAAAGGTTTGTGCAAATGGATGGACATAAGGTCTAAGAATATCCTCAACGTAATTTTCAGCGTTCATGTTTCCATTTACAAAAAAGAGTTCAGTTCGCCTGTTCTTCATAATACCCGCCCAAACCATAACTTTTGAGCCGCTGTATGGATGAACTTCCTGAAAGCACATGAGCCTTTCAGTATATCCGGGCTGACGGTACACTCTCACCCTTCTTGTATCAGGCCTAAACCCGAATCGGGACTCATCGGAAAACATAATTTTATCCCATTGTTCCTGGGTTCATGTTCTGCGTTCTCTACACCATTCAATTCTACGAGCGCGATTCCCGTGACGTATCGGTGGGCAGCTGATTGGGAGTCGAGCTCGTAGGCCGTACTCATGCAGTCGATTTCGCACAATTTGGGGACTACAACACCACTTGAATTTTGTAGCCTCAAACTTATCTCTCGAGCGGTTAACTTCGGCTGGTGTCTTGCAATTGTATGTACCAGTCTTGCCCAGTGGTTGTACTCCTTCCACGGCCTGGATGCTGTTCAGCGAGGGTCTCCTGTATTATTGTAGCGCTGCCAAAGAAGACAAATAACGATTCTATGAATACCAAAATGCCGAGGTACCTGAGATTGATTTCTTCCCGCTTGCAACATCCCCACAGCTTTTTGCATTTGATCTGCCGTAATGGTGCCATGATGTAAAGAATGTCTCACAATCCAATTTTGTCGCTAACTTTATTCAAATTAAAATTATAAAATCAAGACTAAACGTAGCAATAAAAGCGCACTTAAATTCTAACAAATTCGAATTCGTTTCAATTTTATGAAAAAACAAAATATAATCGAAAAGTTTTCTTTTACAACAAGCCAGTATGTCATCAAAAACAAAAAAGTTTACATACCTACGCACCTTGAGGAGTAAAGACTAAAACATTATTAACACAATTGGTAAAATTAATGACATGATGTATGTTGCTTAGACTTTTTTGATGTGTGTATATTCAATTTAATTTTTTTGTAGTCAAAATCAATACAATATCAATTATATGTATTATAATGTCATTTTTTTATGCCTGATAGGTTAGCCTTTGACCACTATTTCACGTGATGGTAAGTGATGATGTGGTCGAAACTGTTGTTCACATTATTAAACTAATCAAATAACCCTCCCCTGAACGTTCCCGGTGCAAAGGTGCCCATCACATTCGCCGCATTCCCACGCCGAATAGCGATGGCCATCCTCTGCCCAGCAACGAACCGAAGCGGAAGTCACCTGTGTTTTAAGTCTTTGCCCTAATTATCTGATATATTACCCTTTAGCTTCAATGCCCCAAAAAATTATAAATATTGATTTAAGACACATAGGTACCTACTTTATGTCTCTTATCTTCATACCAATCCCTCTCATGTGGTGTCTATGCAATATGTTTACAGTAACAAAACCAAGGGCAGCACAAGAACATATTATACAGGGTTATTGGAAAAATGCTAACAACCTCTCCCGCTGCCTTTGAATAAGTTTTGAATATTTACATAGAGCAAAGTCATAAAAAATATGAAATAATAAATTACAGGCACAAAAGACTTTTAAGATCAGGTGGTCCTCGTGCTTATTCCTTCAAAAACACATAAAAAAAATCTCAAAATGTTTGTTAGGACTAGCATTTTTCCAATAACCCTGTATATATATATATATATTTTACGCTAACAACATACACGACAACACAAGGACATTGTAAAGAGTTTTGGCTTCGGTTACATTGAAGCCGGCTCAACCCTCATTGGGAATATATAGATATTTCATTGGCCTTATATCATTGTTTATCATACTTGACAAGTCGATTCTTAGATCAATCACACACACAGCTGAAGCAGTGATGGCTCAGTGGCATTGGCTATGGACTAGAGCTTGAGCTTCACCGCATGGTGGAAGGGCATTTTGCGAATGCCTGGCTAGCGACCACCCTCAAGTAGAAAATCTGTCGCCAAGCACCTAACGGTGTGTTCCGGCAGCAGTCCTTGAGAGCCAGAAAAATTACAGGCTAATGAGACCTAACAACTGGTCTCAATGTGACGGGCGCAGTGCAATTCGTCGTCGACGAAATGCGTCTGTTATAGGCAGAGGTTAGTCCACTTAACATTAGGTGGGCCTCGGGCTTGTTCCGTCACAATAACATAAAAAAAAAAAAAAACATATATATATATACAAAAATACATATATATATATATAAACAAACATCTTTGTCAATTTAAAAGTAGTAGATATCAAAATTAAATACATACAATTTTCAAAGAAAGGATTAGAATACTGATTGTAAGTAAAAACTTAACTAAAATGTACCTATCATAATTAAAAATATCAATAAATTCATAAAATTACATTACAAATCAAAAGAAATTTGCAGGAAGAGCAACTTAGACCTCCGCCCGTACCGGGACAGGAGGTCTAGATTTGTTCTATGTACCAACCTAATTATCTAAATATGTACTAACATGTTCTGTTTTCCGTAGGGAAAATCTACTCTTTTGAATTTATTTTTGGATAAAACCGATACTCCCCGTGAGACTTTAGTATTGGAATACTCTTTTGGCAGACGTTCGAATCAAAAACAAGGAATCGAGAAGACTATTTGTCATATCTGGGAATACGGTGGAAAATTAGAGGCTCTAAGAAACGTCTTGCCTTCAATTCCTATTACTGGAATATATTACTATTGTATTATGGTGGATCTGAGCAAAATAAAACGTATATGGGAGACTGTAGAAACTTGCATTCAAATTCTGAAGGAAACTTATTCAGAATTAAATAAACTACCTGAAGTAATTATCATCGGTGGAAAATACGATATTTTTAAAAACTATGGTGAGTTTGTTACGTCTAGATAAGATGTACAATTTTTGTAGGTATGGAAAATTGCTAACTACCACCTAACATTGCCTTCTGTTCAATTTCAATTCCAACAATCATAACAATATTTAGTTTTCTCTTTTTAAGTTTAATATATGGAGGCGTCTTTACTAAAAATGAAAACATTCGATTTCCCAAAAAACAAATGGATCGGTAGAGCCTAGTATTAAACATTTATATACCAGTATGTCATATAGCGCCATCTCATTAATTTTTGGGTGTACTTGCATTGTCGCTCTTGGCTGCTAACCTATTGGTATCTTCTTTGAATCCCCGAACCGACGCGACGGACCTCAAGCACATATCATATCAATTATTTGTTTGTAAACATGTGTATACATACTAGATTAGCATGCAAGGTCTTATTTGACACATTGTAAGTGATTTGTTTATCCATGGTTAATTAATAACAGTTAGCACTCCCCACAATACATGGAACTTTTGTACCCCTCTGCCCACTCCTTATGTGGTATACATACGTAATTAAATACTTTTTATTAAATCTACCGACTATAATGTTATAAATAGACTGTTACATACGATAAAATAATAGCAATAGTGAATTTGGCTACAGAATAGTCTATTTAAATTATTTAAAATAGTTACCTATACATCGATCGGTCTCTTCATCGATGTATTTGTAAAGTTTTCCCTTCCTTACTTCGATTCTGGTTTCAGATAGCGAAATCAAGAAATTCATATGCACATCCATTCGATGCCTAGCATTATTGCACAATGCTAATGTGTTATTCTACTCGTCAAAGGAGCTCTCATTGGCTAGAAGAACCAGGGAGATATTACAGAATACCGGTTTTGGAAACGGTGTTGTATTCAAAGAGAGGAATACAAATTTTGCGAAGCCGATGGCAATTCCGAAGGGTACTGATTCGTGGGAGAGTATTGGAACTTCTGCTTTAACTTTCGACCAGGTAAGTAATTATGAAGGCATCTTAATATGCTGTTGAAACTTAAACAAAATCTAAGTAATATATTTAGCGTGATTGAAGCGCTTGTAGCGTAACTTACCAATGAGCATGTCTACTACGGGCATTACTTGCGACGGGTAGATAACCTCAAGTGGCATTTACTATTAAGCGCTTCCGAAGTCACGGCATCTTATAGTGCGGGGGTGCGTGCCGCGTGCGTTAGAATATTTCTGACAGACAATTTTTTTCTTAATTTCTTATAAGTAATGTGCGGCAGCTCTAAGCCGCCGCCACGCCGTGCCCGTTTCCTATCTTAGTCCTTAAACTATATAGGCAATTTTGAGATGTGTTCAAAGGCTATCCAACAAGCCTAGCAGCAGTAAAAAATATATGATCTAGATGATATCTCTCACATAATATCACTTTTCAGCTTAAAACGAGGCACCTAACTCGAATCCCTCCAGAACCACTAAGCGCTGGGACAACCACCAATAGTGCCGCCCAATTAGCTGCACATCCAGAACCAACTTTGGATAAACTAGCTGCGTCCAAGTACGAAGAATTGCGCAACTTGGAATCATTAGATATATCTATTGACGATTATTTGTTTGGTATAAATCAATAAAACACCAAAATATTCAAAAATTGTGGAGGCTTTTAATAAATTTCATTAGATTGACAATAAAATAGCGTTTAGAGCAAATATAGAACAGCGTTTAGTTAGATATTTTACATTATTGCTAAAGTTTTGATTTACGAGCTCGTAATCTTGCTTCAAGGGCGCGCAAAGCATCTCTTGCAGCTTCGTTATTAGAGCTGATGGCAATGCTTACTTGTAAACATCGTTTGGACAGACTCATATCACCTGTGGACTAAAATAACTTATAAGAATTAGGAATTCAGAGATTTTATTATAAAAAGTAACGTGGTTTTCAGTTTTTACTCATTTTAGTAAATACTGGATAATTTACTTGTATAAGTCAGATAGCTCCGACTATAGTTTCAACCACATTCGGTGGTCTTTTAGATCTTAGAGTCTTTTAGACGTCAACGCGGGTGTCCCGAGCTCTCCTTGGAAAATACCACCGAATGTGGTTGAAACTATAGTCGGAGCTATCTGACTTATTTACGTGAGTTATCCCGTATTATTTACTAACATGATTCAGAGATTCACGCGTAATTTTGCGGAAATCATCAATTTAATAATGCAAATATTTTTGATGGGGATGCTCAGAGTGAAGACCTTTGATGATGCTTCGCGTAGAAGCTAAACGCTGGAAATTCTTCCGTTTGGGCTACGTGGCGTTTATGACGTCACTTTCACTCGACAATTTTATCCCTTGATTTACCTATTACATATTATGTGTTTTTCTAAAATATTAAAATAGGTAACGTTGTCTTAAAATATAAAAAAATGTTATTGTGATTTTATTACAAAATAATATCATTAAATCTTTGTTCTATAGTACCTAGGTATACTTACCAGTGCAACATGTGCGAGATTAAACCAAATATTAGATTTCGTATCTGGGTCAGTTGAAAAGTACAATGCTTGTCTAAAACAGGGTAGGATAAGATCCCATTGGTTGCAGTATAGGCAGCAAAGACCCAGGTTATTATATATTTCTGGACCCGGAGTGTTAGTAGCCAATAATCTCCTGAAAACATAATGATATTGATGGAACAACATATTAGGTCTGAGTGATAGAAGTATAGACATTTAAGTAATAGGAACTTTTGCAAATGGTACCAATGCAAATTTAGCGATAGTAATTCTTGAATGACCCATTTTTAGGGTTCCGTACGCAAAGGGTAAAAACGGGACCCTATTACTGAGACGGACGTGCGTCCGTCCGTCTGTCACCAGGCTGTATCTCAAGAACGGTGATAGCTAGACAGTTAAAATTTTCACAGATGATGTGTTCCTATTGCCGCTATAACAACAAATACTAAAAATAAAATAGATATTTAAGTGGGGCTCCCACACAACAACCTTGATCTTTTTACCGTTTCTTGCTCGATAATAATAACGGTGACAGGCAGACGCTTTAACTATTCACAGAATATTTAGTTACGAAACCCTTCGTGAGCGAGTCCCACTCGCACTTGGCCGGTTTTTAAAAGTAGTCGCTCTGTGAGGACCTCGCTACAGAAATATGTTTTTTTACGTTATCAATATCATCCCCCACATCGCCGTTTCGGAAACAATTCAAAAATTGAACAGACTAAAATATTCTATATAGGTAATTATCGAACTGCTAACAAAACAAGAAAGGAGAAGAGCATGATATTCGCCGGGCAGACATACGAAAGCATTTTAGCCGAAGATGAAACGGAGACGCTTCGCACTCACTTGGTCAATAAAAGTAGGTAGCTACCTAATTCAAATTTATTTATTCGCTTCAACACAGGTAGGTACTACTTATACGAACCTAGATTGTGTACACAGGTACTCAACCTAGGTACTGTACTGTATCAGCCGGATCGTCCACTGCTGAACACAGCCTACCCTATTTAGGGGGTATTTGCCATAATCCCCACGCTTGGCAGGCGGCTTGGGGATCGCAGTGCAAAGATGGCAGTTCTTTAGAAGGCACTGCTTCCCACCTTCCAGTATTTTTCCCTTGGTCGCCTCTTACGACACTCACGGGATGATATGGGAAGGTGCAATTCTAACCCGGCACCTCACGGGGAAGTTGTTGTTGTTGTGTTGTCGACAACCTAGGTAGGTACTACTTATTTCCATATTATCTTCTGTGATTCCAATAATTTGTAAAAATATATCTTCTGTGATCATTAGTTTGTGCGAGTAATAATTGTTCTGTATTTCGTCATTAGCCCTATGACATTTAATTTAAAAAATGCTATTACTCACCCAATAAAAATATTTGGTTATTCAGCTAGAATAGAATAGAATAGAATAGAATAATTTATTTGTAAGACATGGTATGTATACGGATTACAAAAGCATACAGGGTGGTATAAATAAATTTTGTTAGTACAATGCATGTCCTTGCCTTATTCGGCGTACAAATATTTAGTTAGAATTTACATTATCATACATCATTATAGAAATTTAATATTAAACATTTTGTCATACTTATCATAGTTAGATACTTAATACAATTAAAAGTCACATTATTTGTCAATTATATTTCATGTCAAATTTATCATTTAAAAATTCAGTTATACCGTAATAACATTTATCAGCGAGTAATCTATTTAATTTATTCTTAAACTGGTCATTGTTTAACTCTCTAATACTTTTAGGTATTTTATTGTAAATTATTGGTCCCATATTAAAAATACTATTATGTCTAAGAGCAGTATTATAGCTACGTATGCGCAGCCTTGTAATGTCTCGCCTGCTACGAGTACTAGTAGATGCTTCAATACAAGTGCAAAATCTGTCTGGGTTGTTTTTTACAAATGTTGCTACTTCGAGGATATACAGAGATGTTAATGTCAGCAGCCTATGTTTAAGAAAGTATGGTTTACAGCTATCTGTCTTTTTCAAATTGTTCATTGCTCGTATACATCTTTTTTGTGCTTTGAATACAACCCCTTTGTCAGTAGAATTGCCCCAAAAGATAATCCCGTAACGTAGAACTGATACAACAAGCCCATAGTATGCCGTTATCAGAGCATCCTTGTTTATTACGAAAGATAGTTTATGCAACGCGTACGCCGTTGAGTGAATTCTCTTAGTTAAAGTCTCTATGTGTGCCTTCCAGTTAAGTTTGCTATCAATAATCAATCCTAAAAATTTAGTTGATTCCACTTCTTGCACCACTTTACCATTATATTGAACTAAAATTTTCTTTCTAACTACACGTTGTCGGAAATTAATTACATTCGTTTTGTCCAAATTTATTTTTAAATTATTATTATCAAGCCATTGTATCATTGATTTTAAGCTGTTGTTTATGTCATATTCGTAGTTGTCATCATTATTACATTTAATTGTAATTGTACTATCATCTGCAAATAGAGTAGTCGGGTGATCAAGAGCCCTGGGTAGGTCATTAATATAAAGGATAAATAACAACGGGCCCAGTACGCTACCCTGCGGAACTCCATATAAAGTAGTGCGTTCATTGGACCTGTATATTTCTTCGTTTTTAGTTATTATATTTATCTTAGTAATTTCGGTATAATGTTTTCTATTTGTTAGATATGACTTAATGAGCTCTAAGATATTGCCTCGGATTCCGTAGGCGTACAGTTTTTTCAGCAAAATAACATGGTCCACGTAATCGAAAGCCTGCTTCATGTCACACAATATAGCACATATTGGTTTAGTTTTGTCTACGTGAGAGATAACTTTTTCTAAGAAGTCATAAATTGCTAAATTAATTGAACTTTTTTCGCGAAACCCTTTTTGTTCTTTACAAAAAATATTTTTCATTTCTAAGTATCTATACTTTTGTGAATAAATATATTTTTCAAAAATTTTTGATATTATTGGAATGAGAGATATAGGCCTGTAGTTGTCCATGCATTTTCTGTTCTTTTTCTTAAATAATGGCTTTATGATAGATACCTTGAGAGCCTCAGGATATACACCTTCGCAGATACATAAATTTAGAATGTAACTTAAATGTTCACATATAAAAATAGCAACTTTTTTCAGAATGGTCGTAGCAATTTCATCGTAACCTACACTATTAGTGTTCTTTAAGGATTTCAATATTTTGAGTACGTCATAGGCAGTGCTAGGAGCTAGGAACATAGAATTCGGTGTGTTTACAATGAATGAGGTGCTATTGTGATTCTGATTGTCATGTTTCGTTGGCTCAATTCTGTCTATGAAATGATCGTTAAACGCATTACATATTGTGTATGGATCAGTATAAATCTCATTTTTTACTTTAATGTGACCTATTGATTCCTTTGGTGTCTTAGATTTTGAGCTATTAATAATGTTCCATGTGCATTTGGATTTATTTGTAGCCGTTTTAATAGCAAAGTCGTTTTGCGCCCGTTGGGTTAACTTAGTTACTCTTTTAAACCGTTTTGAGTAGTCAAATAATTTTACTTTGTTGTCAATAGTTGGATTCCTTCTATATTGCCATAAGAGTAGACGTTTTTTTTTGCTGCATTGTTTGATACCACGAGATATCCATTTAGGTTTTTTATTGGACTTCACTTTTTTTTGTATAAGCGGAAAACATAAGTCATAGAATAGTTTAAAAATGTCAAAAAAATAATTATATGCTTCATTAGAATTGTCAATTTTATAAAGTTCTGAGAATGAAAGACTCTTAATGCATGAGATAAATTTCACTATATTCTGTTCGCTATAGTCGCGTCGTCTAATACACCAACTATCAATAATGCATTTCTTATCCACGGGACACATCAATAGTTGAGCCGTGTGGTCAGATAACGCAAGTTCAACTATTTCTGATTTAAAGTTTTTTTGAATATCGTGAGCAATGTTATCGATGCACGTTTGACTACTTAAGCGAGTGGGTTGCTTAATAGCTAATTTAAGATTAAACCCTAACAACAGATGTTCCAGCTTCCGCGTATTAATATCTGATTTTAATATATTTATATTATAATCACCAGCTATTAATATATGTTTATATTTTCTTGAACATATCTTTTGGAGAACATTGTATAGACTACTCAAAAACTGCTCAAAATACTTAGCTTTATTTTTATTTTTTGGCACTCTGTATATACATACTATCACTATTTTGTATGGAATTAACTCAATGGCGCAACATTCAAAAATTCCTGAAAGGGACAGAGAATTAATTTCTGGAAGCTCTTTGTACCGTTGTCCTGTTTTGGTTAGGATACAAGTACCACCTTTAGAAATATTATCTCTGCAAAAACTAGAAGCTAATTGATAATTTGGTATAAAAAGGTTGTTTTCAAATCCTAACTTCATATTATGTTCTGTTACACAAATTACTTCTACATTAATTTTATTTTCAGATCGCATGTTATTTAGACAAACAGTTAATTCATCAGCCTTACTCATTAGTCCCGCTATGTTCTGATGCATGACACAAATATGTTTATTCTCGAAAAAACTCATCATCACTATTTTCAAAATCATCAACGCAAGCTCCTATTTTAATTTTACATAAACTGTTACCTTTTGTGTCACTAATTACAGAAGATACTGTGTCCATTATAGCACGCAGGCCACTATTTTTTAACATTCCCGATCTCAAAAAGAACATTTTGTGGTCAAATGTCAGGCATGAGTTCGTGTCAAAGATTAATGCATATTGATGTGTCATATTATCTAAGTAAAGCAATTTATTGAATATATCAATCCTATTATTAATATGATTTAAATTGTACATGATATTAGATTCTGCTGTATATTTATATGTAGGGACACATATAATGAAATTTGTGTTATTATTTTCGCAGAGAGCTTCCCGCAATTGACTTACGAGTTTAATATAGTCGCTATCAACCTTGAAATCTTCCTCACCTATAAATAAAATGCAATAATCGTTCACAGTAAGTTTTTCTACCTTCTTGTCTATCCCTTGCACTAGTTCCCGAACGCCTCCGTAAGGTATAAGATAATGTCGGAGAAAACTACTACCTCTGGTGCCGTTTAATGTTTGTTCTGCTGTTTGTAATACATTATTATGTTTGTTTGCACTGATTAAAATAACATCACTAGGTCTCTCTTCAGTTTCTTCTCTATTTGTAATATGTACTGGTATGTTGATCTGTTCATCCGTAGTTTCATCTAATTTTAGTTCCTGGTTTTCTTTATTTTGTATTTGTTTTTTTCCCTTACGTTTACTCACTTTCTTCTGTTGTAAAATGGGCATTTTATCCGAGTTTTCTTGTTCTGTTTGTATATTTTTAGTACAGTATATTTTATCATTGAAGTTGTTGTCCGTTTGTGTTTGTTTACACAATATTTTATGTGACGTGTTTTGTTTTGTTAGTGTGTGGTGGCGTTGTTTCTTTGCTGGACTTTGTGTAACATTTTTATATAATTCATTTTTCTTGGTCAGATCGTTATTTATACATTTAAGTTCAATATTTTCTAACGTCAGTTTATCTATTTCTAAATGAGCGCTATTTAATTCTATCAACATATTTTCTATCTTGTCCTTTAGTTGTTTTACTAGATCACTGTCTTCATCATCTGATATATCTGGAAGACTACTAGTAGTGGCGTTTTGTGTCTCAATCTCACTTTCATTATGTGTCTTAGAATCAGATAGTGTTCGGTAACGTCTAAAAGTAATATTTTCCAGGAAGTTCATTTTAGACTATATATAAATTATTTATTCTTTATGTAATATGAATAGGTAGCACTATTGCGTCTCAACAATGGAAACCTGTACCTATATGTAACCTAATTTGGTTGCTGTGTATATCGGCTGCACTCCTGACCGATGAGACAATAAATAGCTGTAGGATGTTTACGTACTGCGATATACGGTACAGCGCTAGTGCTTCGTGCTATGACTCACGCGTAACGGCCGGCGACGTCTTCGGTCGCGGCAGGTGCCCGCGGGTGACGGGTGACGAGCGGGCGGAAGCGCTCGCCGGCCTGTGCGGTGGATCGGCACTCGTTGATGAAGCAAAATATTTAAAATTAAAACGATGATATCTCACTCATTTGTTGGCCAATTTTTACAAAAAAACCACCAGAAAACACTTTATACTTTTAGCTCAACAATTATACAAGTTATACTTTGAATATATCACTTTTCACCACTATTTGGATTAAATTTTTGAAGAGTAAATTGAATACGTGTTGACATGAGCGAACGGGTACGGAAATCGTCGATCGAGCTATAGTAAAATATATTTGGTTATTAGTGGCAAATACATTTTTCAGTTATTTGAAAGTAACTTAAATACTGTTCGATCTTCCATCGTTCCAACAGTTCTTATTATATTTTTTAATCAAATTTAAATGGGAACAATTTGAAGGTTCTCTTCCCGACGAATAGAGAATCGTCAACTTTGGATGATCCAGAAAAAAGTTAAGCCCGAATCACATCGTGTGTTCGCTTTAGGTCTGATTCGCGTTATTTGTCAGATTATTTTTAAGTCAGAACAGTTGAGACAGATTTACATCATCAAATCTCATCCCATCAACAGCCGGCAGACGTCCACCGTTGAACAAGGCCTAGAATCGAGGTATAGAACGATGATTGTGGGAGTAAATCCTTAGAGTGGAGCTACACAATACTTTTTAGTTAGGCGTTTCATCAAAATAGCCGGAAAACATCCCTGAGTATCCCTGAGTCCAATCCACTACTATGGGAAAAATATTTTAACCAAAATTCGGTCACTATATATTCTACGGCTAAAGAGATTACTTTGGTTAACCGGTCTACGCAATCTGATCATGAGCATTCCGCAAAATTATATTCTTATGGGTGGTAGCCTAGCAGCACATTTTCTGAAAATTTGCCTCTATCTGCCACTATAAAAGGTCCCTGGAAATTTTATAACATTCTATAGACCAATATTTCCCTGGTACTTTTTAGTTTAAGAACCATTATATTTAGATTAATATGTAATGAATAATTTTTACATCGAATGTGTATTTTAAGTGGCGCTCGTCATAAGTGTTAAATTTTTGATTCAATAAATTAGCAGGACTAACAAGATTTCCCTTATGGTCTTGCTAGTAACACAATTTAGTAGTATTACGAGAAAACGGCCATATAAAGGTTTACGATTTCGGTCTTACAATAAGGAACACTCAAGATTTTGTACCTGTAATATCTCAGCGCTATTTCTGGTTGGTCATTATAAAAGTTATACAGAGCAATATTAGCTATAGCTTCTACGTTTGAGGGATCTTCCAAAGCGACTGTACGATATTCCTTGACCGCAACTGCAGAATTTCCCATCTGCTCGTGGATTCTCGCCTGTTCCAGTAAAAGGGGCGTGTACTCGTGGAACACGGACAATCCCTGCTTACAGACTTCCAGAGCTGAAAGAGGTTGATTCAACCCCACATACATAGCGACTAAACGAAGATAAATAGATATGTGTTTGTTCAGTTTGAGAGCTTGTCGCAGGCAGTCTTCTGAATTCCTGTACATGCCGAGAGCATAATAACATCGAGCTAACGAAAAGTTCCACCACCAATCTGCATTTTCATCAATTTTCTGTGCCTGGAATGCTATTTCGATAGCCTGCAATTTAGGATATATTACCATTGAATTTGTGATCTCTAAAAAAGAACAACACTCAGAAAATATGTAATCAAATATTATAGAACTACATAGTATGAACTAAGACTCCCCCATTTAGATGGGGTTTACCAAATCATATCTTTTAATTTTTGCCGCGCTCGTAGCGCAGTTTGCATAGTTGTTCTTAACCGATCAGGTAAGCAACGACCGCTGCAGTCATGACTTGGATGGATGTCCGCTAGTGACATTACTACTGAGAGTTTCCGTGCTTCGGAGGGCACGTTAAGCTGTCAGTACCGGTTGTCGTCTTAGGATGGCAGTCGTTATAGCATGGTGGTAGGGCATTTTGGGAATGCCCACCTGGCCAGCTACTACCCTCAAGTAGAAAAGTGTGTTCCCGCAGCTGTCCTTGAGAGCCAGTACTTCTAGGTTAGCCTGAACAACATCTTCGACCACATCATCACTTACCATCAGGTGAGATGGTGGTCAAAGGCTATTTTATCAGGAATAAAAAAACAAAGTAAAGTAGTAGCCTGAGTATACTTAACTTTCTCACGTCTCCTTCGCTGTAATACACATATTCGAACAGTGTCTTCGCTGCAGGAGCAAACATTTTATCCTCTTTGCTGAGAAACCTTAGTGACAGCGGCACCCCAGGGTTGAAACTAGCTCCACCAGCTAGTGCTGTAGCTGCACGAGAGACTCGAGCTGCAGTGTGGAGTGCCGTCCTTGCACTGCGCTGGACACATGCTGTACTTGTCCCCATACGCGATCGCAGAGTTGCTGTTGCAGTAAACCTTTTCTGGAAAAAGCGCAGGTAATTTCCTTACTGTAACCATACAAGTATAAGTGTTAGCCGACATTACTTACTAGTTATGGGTGTCGAGCATTAAAAAGTCCTCGGGTCAGTACGGTAGAACAATGACACAACAGATTGTAATGCAACGAAACAAGATAAGTACGGCGAAATTCTGGGAAACAAACATACCTAAAGACCAAACAATAAAAACTAAACATAAATTATGACTTAACAAAAACGGTTATGTGGTTAATTTATATGCTGTAGAAGTCGGAGCAAGGGGTATATATACCAGCGAAATCCCTATATAACCTACTAAAAGACCTTGGCCTGTCAAGAACAACCGTAACTTCCATCCTAGAACGTGTATCCAAGGCACATTAGTAGAATCTTACAAATTGAAAGGGAGCATTGATGCATCATAAAGCCAAAGCCTGACATAAGCATAACCTTACTTCCTGGGTTGCAAGTCCCAGGCACCTTGACTTGGGCCCGGCACCCGCACGGTGAATCCATGGAATGTTAAGTAAATTCGTCTATGTTAGAGCTGTTATCAAGCACTCATCTACCTTGTACGAATCAGTCCCTTGAGCAGTCATTTTTATATTTCCCCTTTGAAACGAAGTACCAGGTCTAGGAGTTTTTGCAACGGCAGTTGATGTCAAGGTGTCTTGCGGAGGATAATAATCAACCTCTTCATATCCATTGCCTGCTACCTTAGCAAGAATCGTCATTGCACGCATTCGTATAAATTCAACCATACGGTCTTCCTTTTCTTGAAGAGCAACTGCACATAATTTGAGACATTCATCATACTGTTTGGTCTTGTACAGGTTTAAGATTTTATAATCAATATCCATAGCTTTGTATGTTTTGAAAAACAACTATCATCATAATACACCCCTTCGAGGCATTATAACTTGTGTTCAGTATATACAAAGTTACTTTATGGTTGTGTTGTGCTGTGCAGTTGCTGAGCAACCTGCGGTATGTACAGGATCGCTAGGTACTACCTACTCTATAGCAAGCGCGCGCATCGCTCATGCATGTCATGGCATAGGAATTACTAATTAGTAATTATGTGGATAAGACGAAACTTCGTTTCTTCGTTAACTCAAAATCAGTAAACTTGGATTAGGCAGGTTATTCTTAACTGTTTGTGTTTTCCCTTTGTCAAGTAAAAAATATACTGTGGGGTGCTGGGCTAGAATGTAATCCCCCATCTCTACCCGTGAATATCGTAAGAGGTGACTATGGGTAAAATTCCTGAAGGTGCGCCTTCTCAGGAATCGCTATCTTATACAGCGATCGCCAAGACGCCTGCCAAGCGTGGGGATTATAGTAAACCTCCACCCCCGTCATGTGGGTGGCTGTGCTCAGCAGTGGATAGTGCTGCTGATACAGTATACAAATCATACGGTCCACGATCTACCACACACACACACACGTTGGTCCACAACTTTATTTTATACCGTTATAACTTTATTTTATATTTTGTATGGTGGTAGGGTATTTTGCGAATGCCTGCCTGGTTAGCTACCACCCTCAAGTAGAAAATCTGTCGCAAAGCACCTAACGGTGTGTTCCGACAGCTGTCCTTGAGAGCCAGTAATCCTAGGTTGGCCTGAACAACATCTTCGACCACATTATCACTTGCCATCAGGTGAGATAGTGGTACAAGGCTAACCTATCAAGCATTAAAAACTTTTATACGCAAATTACAAAACAATATAAAATACACTTTGGAATTACTCATGCTAATACTTGTCAATGAATCAAATATGCTCCCGAATAAATAAACAATAAAATAAAACAGACACATTTTGTCTATTTTGTAAACAAATGCGAATGAAGTAAAGGGCTTTCGCTTGTAGTAAATGAATGCGTTGTATTTTACAGTTCGCTAATCTTTCTCAGTTCGCCCCATAGCACTTTACTGTCGGACGTCAACGCAATGGGTTGAAAAATTTATCTTGCGCGGTAATGTTTGACAAGGACCAGGGGCTACCAACAGTTTTCTATTATTTTGGTTAGAATTTTATTTTTGTTCCAAAACTCAGTTAACCGTTTTCTTGATTTCTGGTAGGCCGTCTTGCCTTTCACAGCTGTCTCAACTTTTGATTACTTAGTTTGTAGTAAGTTTAGGTGCCACCCTACCACAAAGTAAGTACCTACCTACTTTTATATATGTTTTGAAGCAATGATGGCCAGCGGTAATAGCTATGGACTGCCGTGCCGCTGGTCCCTGGTTCGATCTCCATCGCCGGCTTGAGCTCCACCGCATGGTGGAAGGGCATTTTGCGATTGCCCGACTGGCTAGCTACCACCCTCAAGTAGAAAATCAGTCGCCAATCACCCAACGGTGTGTTCCAGCAGCAGTCCTTGAGAGCCAGTGAAATTACAGGCTCATGTCACTTAACAACTATGTCTCAAAGTGACGGGCGCAGTGCAATTCGTGGCTTGTGACGAAATGCATCTGTTATAGGCAGAGGTTAGTCCACTTAACATCCTCAGGCATCAAGATTGTTCCTTCATAATAACATAAAAAAATGTGTTCTTAGCTGTTGGTAAGTGATTAAAGTTTTAATGCGATCAGTAGGTTAAAGGTACCTAATTATTTTAGGTAACTTCCTCATACGGCATAAAGATTATAATCAGTATATTATTGCATACTTAGCATTTGACAAATATCTCAAATTCTCACCTGTATTGATGTGATTGAAAGTTGTTATAGCTGGGGTGGGTACAGCTTAGGCACGAAAGAACTTCCTTCGTGAGCGTATGGAGCTGCCTCTCAACTTGAGAGACCTCAAGGATGCTCTCGTTCGATACACACATAACAATAAACACAAGTAATTATTTAAAAAAAATGCACTGTACCAAAAGTTTACGATCCCTGCGAAAATTTGTGAAATAAAAGGAGAGTGTTGCAAATAACTTTCATTCACAACTGCGGCTTGAGCCCATTCGAATCATCATGCTTTTAAGGTGTCTTTTGTTGCTTGTCTGTGTCAATCAAATATTGACTGCAGAATCATGGAGGAAACCTGGCTGCCATAAAATTGGTAAGTTAATCATTAGGGGGGTGAAACAAATCAATTGTGAACTTGTGACGCAAACTAAAGTAAAATATGAATTAAATATACTGCACGTGGTGGTTACGAACTTATGTTTGACAAAAATGCGAGAAAATCGAGAATATTATACTTGCCACGTGGATGCGATTATCCAATTTTAAAATGTCAACACAGATATGTTAAGGATATAATTGGTTACATTATATAAAAAGTTAGATGTGAAAATTTGTTACCTATCGTTGAAGAGGAGTTCCAAAATAAACCGTTGCACTTCAGACTTCTTTCCCTGCAATCAAAAAACCTTCAGCACGGATTTGTTGCCCAAACGTCTCTGTACAAAACATATTTTTTTCTGAATCTAAATAATGAGGATGATTGAAGGATATATTCACCCTCAAAGTAACCAAAATCAGAAAATCACCCCATTTTGGCTGGACATTATTGCTGGTTATTAATAACAACAATATTAAAGTGCAAGATAACATTTAAGAATATATGATCAAATGTTTACACTAGGTCACACTAGGAACATCAGCATACCAGACTGCGTGGAGTTCAAGATCACGACAAATGCGTGCCGTGGGTACTGTGAGTCCTGGTCCCTACCTAGCATCATGCTAGGGTTCAAGCGGCACCCTGTCACATCGCTTGGTCAGTGCTGTAACATCATGGAATCAGAAGACGTAAGTATTTATAAGATCGAGTTACGGACGAACTGATGATACCTACCTGGGGAAAGTAATAAGAATCCAGGACTACCTCTAGTCGACGTTAAAGATTGGCATTCTTCGGTTCAAATCCCAAAGATCGTTCAAATATATATTCATAGTATTTTTAATGCTCACAACCCTAATTTTGAGAAAGAGTGCTCTAACAGCTATTCTTGAGACCTCATCCGCATTCTATTAGGTACTGCTAGCAACCTCAATCGTCATCACTTGATTATACGTGTGCTGATGATCAAATACGTTCCGATTTCAGAACCGAGCTAAGTATAATAAGTTATTAAAAATAATTTTATGGGGAACACAAGTAGGTAATTATTAATTACACCGAAAAAGAAAATACCTACTTTTAAAGGCAAAAATTGCATGAGTTCCATTTTGTAACAAGCAGGATTTCGCATTCTTGTATGCCTAATTTCCAAAGATTCAGCATTGCGAGTAAACTTTTTTTATTATTAACAAAGTTTACGATCTATATATTTTTATGTATATTTAGGAATTGGTGATATTTATAAGAAAGAGTAATTTGAGCAATTCTGATACAGTATTGATCGAGTTCACCACGTCGGACTTTCAAGGATTTGTGTCACTATATATGCACATCTGCGATACTTATTTGTGCAGCAAATGTTGTCCATGTGCAGCAAAATTATTTCTAAGTGTCTTTTGTAATCGGTCCAGTCAGATAGAATGTTTATTATTGTTTGTGCGGCGTGTGGGATATTTAGGTAGATAAGGGTCTAGGTTTTGAGGACAGGCAGGAGCCATAATTTGATGAATCAAAGGGTTTTGAATGAAGAATGGCTTTTTGCGTTTGGCACCACGTGATATTAGTTACTTTACATCCCTATCATAAGTAAAAATTTACTTCCCTTCTTCAGAAAAAAAATAAACATAGAAAAAGTTGCTGGTTGACTGTTAAATATTGTTCGAGGCGGTGGTGGTTGCACCGGTCCAAATGACTTACCTACTCGTGAGTAACGACGACATCAAGATCCAACAAAGACTAATTTTAACACCAAATCTGATGTATGTTACAGGTACCAGTTAAAGTGCTCTGCTTGGACGGAGAAAGAAATCTGATATTCAAATCTGCAGTATCATGTGCGTGCTATCATTGTCAAAAAGAATAATACCTATAAAGGTACCAATGAGTACCTACGAACTATTCATAAACTTACCATATATCCTTCATTATTTCGAGTGATACCTAAACATTATAAAAAGTACCTAGGTAAAGTATCCAAAGTGTAACTTATAAAATTATCTAAGTAATACCTAATCTACCTACCTACTAAGTAATTCAGTACCTATACCTACCTATATTAATAGTATTAAGAATTTAGTTGTTTAATTACTTATTACACATAATATGTATAACAAGAAAGTAATTATGTCTTAAATAGACAATAAAGCGATTTTAAACGAAAATTATCAAAATCTGAAGTTTTCTTTATATTCCATATCTATTGAAACAGTAAAATTACATTTTCAAGTTTGACCGTATCAAAACCAGTAAGTATCATAAATCCTGCTCTGAGAAAAGAATTATTATTTTTTTCATTTAGTAACACTTTAATGAACTTATAAGTTATGGTGCAAGTTTATGTGCTCTAAATAAAAATAAAAAAGGTGGTATTCGGCCTATAGCAGTAGGCACCACGTAACGTCGCCTCACGACCAGTCTGCTGTAAGAGAATGATTGCTTGTTTTAGTACCTAAGCGTATTCAACCAATACTCGGTTTGTGTTCAGCGGGTTGTTGTGAGGCTGCTGGTGGTGGCTTCGCATTTTTTTTTAATCAAAATTGTGGGTAGGTGAGATGGAATGTGAAAAACCATGTAAATTAACCTAAAAAATAACATACCTAATATTATCTTCTCTAAGATGTCAAAAGGGTGATCTTGGTCCAGCTATTTTCAGCCCTACACCCACTCAATAATTCAACGTGACTGATTGGAGACAATCAAACTTAACTTTTGTGGGGTATTTGAATAAAGGAACCTAAGGAGGCAATGCGAACACTGTATTGGATGATTTACCAGTAGGTTACTTATTGATGATTTTCGGCCTGATGGCGTAGAGCAAAAATTTTCCAAATGTGAACTTTTTGTTTGTGATACTGGTCCGGATAAAGTTTCGATTACTGAAAAAGTCCCTTGCGCCCTACGAATAAATATGAAAAGTGGGTTCGAGTCATGCGGTTTTACCGCGGGAATTTTCAACTAAATTGGTTAATAACAAAAAAAATGGTTGAGAAGCCATACGGATATAAAAAAAATCAGCAATACCTTTTATAAACGAGTAAAGAACAATATTTTGGAAACCCATACTTGAGTACCCTGGATAGTTTTATGCAACATGAATTTTACATTATATCAAAAATAACTTTGGAACTCTTAGAATATTTTATATGAAAACAATTCCCAATTAGGATTTTTTTGTATTCTTAATTTTTTATGTCAAACATTTGCTAGAAATGTCATAAAAAATACTTTGAAAAAGGTCCTCAATTCTAATTTAGTATTTGAGCTACTAACGACATAAATATATCCTAGAAGTAGGGCTTAGGTCTGACAACTGTCAAAGTGTCAATTGATTTCGTATTTTCCAGTATTGATTGCATTTTAAGGATACAAAGGACAAAAATTACAAATAAATTGATTTTAGGTTTTATAACTGTCATGCTTGAGATCTATTTCTAGATAACTATTATATCATTTATAGCCAAAATAAAAAATATAACATATAAATACGACATCAACTGTCACGTTGATAGTTGTCACACCTATGGCTGCGGTACTGCATCATACATGCATCTATTTCATTTGGTACAATGGAATACTAGAATAATAGTTCTGGGCATGCTGGGCACGCTGACAACTGGTAGAGGACTGGAGTGTTGAGACTGCCTGCAAGCCTGCAATGGCAGCTAGGTTGACTTAATGTTTTCGTTGAAGTAGCTAAAAATATTAACTATAAATTGCAGCATTTTGTTAAAATACATACCGCCAAAAAAAGCTTGATGTACTTATTAATGTAACACACGCAATAAGGCATTATTAAAATTAAAATTTAATTTAGGGTATATCCAAATCAATATTAACTTGAATAAAAAAGTTTAGGTACTTGAAATCCATTTCTACTCTTTTAGCGCATTATATATACCGAAATTTAAATTATAGAATATTATTTCCAAGAAAGTACTACTGAAATAATAATAAATTGCATGAAAAAACATATATCAATTTTATTGAAAAAAGATGTAATAGAAAATGAAAACATTAACAAGCTAACATATTGTGGCATAACATCATCCACGCACCTCTAAAGCTGGGACCGCACTACAGAGGTGCGGCGCGACGTGGTATATGAGCGACCATCATTACCTAATGCATTTACGGAGGTGCAGAGCAGTGCTGCAGCGAAGTACTTACCTGCTACGGACGAACTTAGAAAACGTATCTTGACGACATATACAACATAAGTACAGTATAGAATACTGAAAATTATTGTACCTCCTAAAATTAAAAATAAATACTCAGGTGACCCACTGGGGTTATTCAAACGCTTATAACAGTTCAATTAAATATACTTCTCGAACAATACTTCCGAACAGAAATCCAATCTGGTTAAGTCATTCTAAATTCACCAGAAGTCCTTGAGAGCCAGTACTTCTAGGTTAGCCTGAACAACATCTTCGACCACGTCGTCACTTACCATCAGGTGAGATAGTGGTCAAAGGCAAACATATCAAGCATAAAAAAAAAAAAAAAGAAGCGTAAAAATAGAAAATTACTTGTACCTAGAGGCAATAACGTATACGGCAAAGGAACCTCTCAATTCATAATTTCTCACCTCATTAATAATCTACCGTGTACAATTAAAGATAAAATCACAGAAAAAAATATTAAATACATGCTAAAAAAATATTTAGTAACATAATTTTATAGCTATATAAAATGGAACATCCTTTGTAGTGCGTAAGCGCAAACAAATGCAATTTCACTGATACACGTCACACAGCCGTCACACAACTGGACGGCGATTCTCGTGTAGTGATATGAATATCATAGTAGATAAATATCGAGAAAACATGGCGAATATCGAGTCGTGTAGTTTTGTGTTATTCTCGCAATATCACTATCGATAAATATCAAGCCCTAGCGATCGACACGCAACATTGCGATATCGGGATTATAATTATACTCTCTATACACATGAACACAAGTTCATCTGTGGACATATTTTTATATCTACCATTCGCGAGGATAGCATTTTTGTGAAAAGTCGATATTTTTGGGATATTAATAGTCTATAGGTGACACGGGATAAATATCGAGAATCGATAAATTTATCCTAATTTTGGGAATCGCCCGAATGGGCGATTGGCGTTGGGAAACGAAATTTTGTCGAAAGCGGCCCAGGGGGGCCGCTTCTACAATTCGACTAAATTTCGTTTTTCGTGTTTCGAGCGACACTTTACACAACGAAAATATACGGTACGAAGTTTGTTGTTTGATATAGTCTATAGTCGGACCGCAACGTTCAATACAAACCTGTAGCCCTAGACAAGATGCAATCGATTCATAGCGTTTCTCTTTCTACAATCGCTAACGCCTTATCGTTTACGATAGAAGATTGGTAGCCAATGTCACTCGTTCGCGGCGAACGCTCATTCTATTTGTACCACCTCTAAAAGTTAGAAAATTCTCTATGGTTAGCGTTTTGAATTGTCAAACCGATTATTATTAGAAGAAGAAGAAGATATTACCGCAGTCGCGGACGCGCGCGAAAAGTTTCAAATTTGAAGTGTTACAGTGATAATTTGTGATAAAAGTAAGTAATTAATATTTGAAGTTAGATTTAAACTAATATATATTGGAGTTTATATCTTATTATTCACTTTTTAGAAATGGAAGCAAGAACATCTCGGGCTAGTCACGCTCAACTAATCGGCATACTAATCGAATTTATGGAAAGGTTTGACTTTAAATATCATGATTCGCTTTAATTGATTTTAAGATATAAATGGGTGAATATTTAATAGAACATTCATAATGCATAGCTCTTATTGGATAATGTAGGTGCACTACAGATTTTACTAATAATGATGCCTTTGTTGCGCTTGGGACTAACCGGCGGCGCTGACGTATTTATTATAAACAATTTCATCGGCGATACGTTATTAAGTACAATAGTTTTATTGTTGTCTTCTAGGAATGGTGACCTTGCTAGACCCCAACCGGGGGCCCAAGGGCGGCTGAGAGCCGATGGTTTATGGAATGAGCTGATTGGAATGTTGAATGCTGTTGGTGGTGGTGCATATAAAGATCTTGAGAAATGGAAAAAGGTTGGCAGTTTGTCTGCAAGTGAATGTTCACTATCTACTTGTATCCCTTCTAAACATTAATTATTTTGTTTTAAAGGGTTGGTCTGACTGGAAGACAAAAACAAAAACAAAAGCCCTAAAAATGGCCCGCTATAGAATCTCCCATACTACTCTGAAATGGCTGTTATGCCTCAATCAATTTTAAGTCGTAAAACAGAACATTTTCACAAGGTAAGAGTCTGAGAGTCCTAGTCATGGATCAGCGAGAGGTGTCGCTACTGTTCTACAAAATACAGGTTAGATATTTAGGATTTACGTTAATGTTCTAGAAGCGGCGTGGCTTCGGCTGCACTAGATTATCCATATATCCTCATTAGTAATTGTGTTCTTTCTGCATATTTAGAACTCGACTGACTACTTTATATGAAAACGAATAAATTATAATTTCATATTTGGAAAATGTACAAACCTTACGAATTCAAATAAAAATATCATATTCAGAATCTACACAGGTAAATGCTTGCAAGTCTATGCTACGAACGCAGTTAAACATAAGTAAGCCTATACGTGGTCCGAAAGAAAGGTATCCTTCTTTCGAACCCGAAGTTCGATACTTCGACGTACAATGCGATTAAAATATGAATAGGATCGGCCTAGCGCCATGTTGTGACGTCAAAACTAGAAATTGGTACAGTATGCAAAAAAGAAATGATAAAACATGTATAAATTAATAAAGAAAATAAAAAAGCCGACTGCAAGTAAGTATTTTTTTTAAGCGTTAAGCGTTTTATCAATCCATTGAAATTAAAACTGCAAGTTAATATATTTATGGAATCGTTTTTTAAAGCCGTTCATTTTAATACTCAACACGATGGCTTTGGAAGAAAAAATTAATTGTCTTTCTCACTATATGGCTTCTAAAATGCACCAGTTTGTTTTTTTTTTGTACATAGTATCACTTGAGCTATCAAGATAAATCTAACGATATCTCGTTAATTAAAATCGGTTAAGACGTTAGCCGTTCAGAAGTTATGTTGAAATAAAGAAACTCACAAACACAAATACATACATAAAACCTGAAAACTTAATACTCTTTTATGTGGGTAGTCGTGTAAAAAAACAAGTACTCATAGGTGGGTAAACGAAGTTGTAGGTGACTGTAGGTACAGCAAACACAGAAATGATTTGAACTGATTTTATTTGTTAGCAATATCCTGTACTTAGGCTTAGCTCTTTGATGCCGCATGTCCTGATGGCCAACTGAGTCAGACTCGTCGTTATCATCGTAACGGGTAACAAAAACAAATACAACAATCACCTAAAACATATTAAACAGACAACAACAAGAAATTGTACAGTCAAAAAAATTTATTAAACGAGAAGATCAATAAACACTCGGAAACGTGTCGCGTAGCAGTACGCTGTCGGATAAATAAGACCCTGACACCCGCATTGTCATCAAACCAAGATGGCGTCTGTGCTGTCAACCTTAAAAATATGAATTTATTAAAATTAACAATTTCGGGTTACTCATTTAAAATTACGTATAAATATATGGCACTGCTCTATTTTTAAGTTTGTTCTGCTGATCGTACTTATTAGAGTGAATATGAGTGAAGTTAGCCGAGAGCCCGTCCTATTCTTATTTTAATCGCATTGTATTATAGTAGGGGGCCCTGGTTCGTATTTATTGTATGCTCATTGGGTAGCTGCTTACTGCACATACATTAAAATAATTCATTGAGTGCCTGAGATAACAGCTATTTGTGTGAGAAAAACTCATGCTTGACTCTAAAATCTATCTTTTTACTGTTTTGTTTAGTTTTGTTATTTTGTTAGCTATTTGGCTGTGTACGTAACACATTGTACCTAATTAACTTATAGTGTGATAATATATACCTATATTTATCAAGAATTCAATGTCTAGACAAACCTAACATAGGTTTCAAGACATTACTAACATAAAGTATAATCATTTTTATAATTTTTTGGATAATAAATAAAAAAAAAGTAGCGCGACTTTTTCGTTCACTATAGCATATCGGCGTAGCAGAACGGTTCTTTCAACTAATGGCAAAAAATCGAAATGGATGAAGTCGTCGAAGGAGAAATAATCGTGGTGTCTTGCAAAAGGGCAGATAGAGCTGAAAAATTAGTAAATGTTTTATTTGGGTGAAAGAAATTCTCGTTTGAAAAAAACGGTTTTTTACGACTATTCAGAGATAATAATCGATTTCACACAAATTTAAGGACGTAAAATAAGGTCTTCTGAATTGTTGAAACGTGGGTGGAATGTGAAATGACTGGATAATTTACTGCACCGCATCTCTCCGGTGCCGCAAGGTAAGCACTTGCGGTATTGGCGCGGCGGCGCGGCACAGCCATGACGCAGAATTGCCTTCGGAGACATCTCCGTAGCGCCGTGCCTCTCTGAAGCTGCATCACTATAGTGAGGTTTACGCTATTAATAAATCCATACAAATTTATATATCTCGAGCCGCGCCGCTTCGCTGCCACGCTGTACCGCAGTAGTGCGGTTTGACCTTAAGACAATGACGGCGGTGACAACATCACCTTGACGCGACCAATCAGGTGCGATTATTTCTAAGCGCAAAATCAATTAACCAATCAAATTGAATTTGGAAAATTGTGCGTGTTTTGTTACTTGTGAACTTGATGAGTCCGAAATCAAAGCGGTCACTGTATCAGAGTTATACTTCTTCACATTAATTATTCGTAGCTTGCGCCTAATATAAAATACATACAAAAATGTTTGCTGCGTCTTTTGGATTCACTGTTTTTTTTTCATCGTAACCTTTTGTTGGAGACAAATTCAAAAGTTTGAATTTGCATAATAATTTAACCTATTATGAGATTTTGTCTGTCCAAATACTAAATTCCCTAAGGTTTTGTCCTCTCAGAGACGGTGGGACGGGCCCTCTGCGAACTAGCACGGAAATATTTTTTAAATACGTGACCTAGCGTCGCAGAAAGTGCTCGTATTCTCGCTGTTTCTGTGTGGTATCTGGTCTTTGGTTACAGGCCAGCCTTTCTTTCAAGACTGGTAACCATAGAAACCCTTCTACGCTTGGGTGCAAAATGTTGTGTTGACCATCATTGTCAGTGTGTTACTGTAGTTAATCAACTCGGTCACTATGGACTCTCTTGCTCTCGAAGTGATGGTCGGTTATCCCGCCACGCCAGCCTTAACGATGTCATTCGCCGGGATTTTATTAGATCCAATGTTGCTCCGAATGGCCTAATGTGTGACGATTATAAAAGACCTGATGGTATGACTGTGGTTCCATGGAAGTCAGGACGGCTCTTGGTGTGGGTCGACACATCCATCTTATCTTTTTGACACAAACGTGAGGACTGGTGCTGTGGCTACTTCGGCAAAGCTACTCCAGAGGCTTAAGTATTCGCATACTTGCGTCGCATATCTTGGAAGTAATTAGGTGCATATTTGAGCTGTTCGGTGTAGAGAAATTTGGCCAAAAATTATCATGATTTATAAATAATGTTGTCTTAGGTTTTCGCGATTATTACACATAGTAATTAAACAACTTTAAACGGTTTGAATCGCGTATATTTATCATTATTTTTGTCCCGACGTTTCAAACACTTTGCAGTGATCGTGGTCACGGGGTCACCCCGTGACTATGATTTATAAAGTTTCTTAATAAGTGTGCAGGACGACGCCTTCAAGAATAGTTCATAAGTTATAGATAGTTGTAATATAGTTAAAATTGTATCGTACCATATTTGTAAGTGTAAATAAATAAAAATAGAATAGGTGCTCTCCATAGGGTAAGGCTCCAACCAACGGAGTAGCGATAGGTGCGAGCGAAAGGGAGCATGCGCCTGAGCGAGAGGCAACATACGCCTCTCCCATTGGCCGAGCGCGCCTCACGCACTCTCGCTGCGCACGACTAGACTGTAGAGAATAGGCGGCTTATAAACAGGCCCATTTTGCTGTGAAATTCATGGAAAGTTTTGCTTCTCGCTCTTAGTAGCTCCATACTCGCGCACGGATTCTCCACGTAAACCACGGAACTCGGGGGTGTTTTATTGAAAACACCCTCCGATTTCTACCCCTCCTCGAGGGCGAAGATTGCCATCGCATAGATAGCCCATTCCACGGCTGGTCCGGAACTGCGTAAGCAGATGCCGCAGCCGTAGGTCTGCAGAATCGCGCGAACGAAGCAACCCCGCTGCCATGAGCCCGCCCAGCGACTACAACGCGGCCGAGCCTGGCAACAAATGCCCTGACGCCCCACGGAAGCCACGCGGTCAACTGAGGACCCCCGCACGGGACAGACCCCTGTCCACCCGGCGGGTCCCAGTTGACAATGCAGAAGCCGACGACGATGCGCGGCGGTACCGGGAGTTCCGGCGCTCCATAGAGGAGACCCTGGAAGCCGCCCGCCGCGAACGCGCAAGCTGGGAAGCGGAGGCGCAGAGTGACGACTCCTCCTCTGCCTCCTCCGCTGTCCCCGCTGAAACCACCATGCCAGTGGTGATTATTCCGGACTCCCCGGAATCGCCACTACCCGAGACGACCGTTCCCGCCAACCCTCCGGCCCCCAGAGTGCGCAGGAAGCGCAGTGAGGAGGCCGAGGTAGTTGACAAACGCGCCTGTGCCCGACCCCCAGCCCGAATGGACTGGGCCGCAACTGCCACGCAGGAAGCGCACCCTTTGACGTATGCCGCAGTAACCACGGCAACGTCAAAAACCACCGCTACGCAACCCACTACGAAGACCGCTCCATCCAAGGAAGCCACACAACGCCGTCCTCCCGCCCCACTTCCCCGGGGTGCGAAAGAGACCGCAAGATCTGCCGTCACACTCCCAGAGGCCGTGGCATCGACCTCTAAGACTGCCCACATACCGACCAACACGTCGAGTGCACAACCGGCACCACCACCGCAACCACCGAAGGAGCGGTACCCGCCAATAGTGCTAGAAAGCTTCCCTAACAGCACCAAGCACCTCCGGGTGCTGAAGGAGAAGCTAGGACGTCCACCATCCGTGCGCCCCTTCAACAAAGGGGTGCGCTTCACACCCATAGACGGCGAAGAATACCGGGTCATCCAAGCGTACCTCACAAGCCTGGACGAGTCGCAAAGGATGACCTGGTTCTCCTACTCGCTCCCCAAGGAGCGCAGTCAGAAACTGGCCATACGAGGGCTTCCGGCAGACACCCGGCCGGAAGACATCAAAGCCGAATTGGAAGAGCTCGGGTACGAACCCGAGCATGTCAAGAAGATAACCGCGAGGAAGGGCAGACCAGGATGCATCTTCTTCGCGGCTATGAAGAAGACGGCCAACCTGACCCCCGGCATTTACGAAGTGGACGAACTTCTGTGCATGCCGGGGGTGAAGTTCGAAAACTGGCGAGGGAGGAGGGGCCCGGCCCAATGCCACAGGTGTCAGGCATTCCGGCACTCCTCCCATAACTGTTTCCGGCGGCAGGCGTGCGTGCGGTGCGGGGGGGAGCACTACGCGCGCGACTGCCCGCGCCCACTGGACGAGCCTGCGACGTGCGCCAACTGTGGCGGAGCGCACACCGCTAATAATCCCCGTTGTGCCGTGTTCCGCGAGGAGGCGCGGAACAAGCGCGCGGGGACAACAGCACTCACCGCACAAAACCCACCGGAGCGACCACCTCACCGCAGTGTCGTGCTCCAGAAGCCGACAGAAGCCGCTACCAACAAGACGTCCCCGACATCCCTTATGGCTGCCGCCAACAATCCGCCACCACGCGGTGCCAGCCATGAGGGCAAACACAAGAAGAAAAAGAAGAAGAAGAAGAAGGGACCGCGGAAAGGCGCACCCCAGCCTCCCGCCCCTTCACCCGAAGAACCCGTCTCTCAGGCCCAAGCACCCCGTGCTAAGGCTGAGAGACCACGACGACAACATATACCTGCCTCGCTCCCACGTGCGAGCGAGACAGGTCATAAGAAGACTAGGACAGCGGCGGAGCTCGAACTCATCGAGACCGCCCTCTGCACCCTGCAGGAAGTGCTCCAGGCGCTCAGGGAGGGGGCCGACCCTATCCCGCTAGTATTAGCGGGGGTGGGCAAGCTCCTTGCCTGCCGCTAGGAAGCACTTCCCTGTGACCCCGACGCTGCCGCGACGCCCCGGCTACAGGGCCGGCCAGGGCGCGCCTACTCTCGCCTCCCGAACGACTCGCTCACTGGGCTTCCCGGAAGAGGGATTCCCCCGGTGGGCTGATGTTGACTAGGGAGGCCGAAGATCCCGGATTCGACTCAACACCCCAATAACAGAAGAGGATGCCAGCACATGCTGACACACCCCCACGACCCGACTGTAATGATACAGTCGGCGCAGGATTGCCGCGTAAAGGGGCCACCCGTGCCCGAAGACGCGTCCGTGCGGAACACACCGTTCCGCGCGTAGAAGATGCATGTGAAATTCATTCAGTGCTCACCTCTCCTCAAGAAAACAACTCCGAAGAATAAATAACAAGAAGCTCTCAATACTTGTTTCTCTCAAGCAACACCCTCCTCGGCACACCAGCATAGTAAGGTGTATCCAGTACATCTTTTGGTCACATCGAGTCGGATCGTCGAGGAACGCCGTTCAAAACAAGAAGAAACTGGTCGGTCGATATGCCGGTCACACGCTCTACAGGAAAGGGGCGCCTCGCCGCCGAAGACCCCCTTTCGTCCTCGTCCGGTACTACCGCGACGAATCAAAGCGCGTGGACGGAGACCACGGCTCATACCGTCATGAGCCTCGAGACGTCACACACCACGACAACAGAAGCTTCATCGGAGTCGCAGGCGGACGCATCCGCTGCGGCACAAGCCTCCGTTGCGCACCCTTCTAGCGCGACGGAGGTCACCGTCACCACAGTGAGGCCAGACGAGAGGTCGAAAACCGAATCAGTCGCCCCGCCAGCCGCCGGGCAGGGCGACCCTCCGACAGAAGAATGGCAAGCTCGTCTCAGAGCCGTAGACAAGCTGCCGCCCGTTCGCCCAACAATGAAGACTACTGGGTCCGTCAAATCGAAGTCACGGGCCAAAGCACAGAAGCTCGCTCAAGCGAAGGCAGAACTCGCGCGCTACCAAGTAATGCTTATGGAAGCGCGCGTAGCCGCAATAGATATTGAAGATTCGGATGACGACGATGATGTCTCCGTATACTCCAAGGAAGACGTCGAATCACGTGTGGACACGTGGTTAACACAGCAAGAACCTGCAACGCCCGCAGCACAGCAACAACCTGCGGATCGACAGATGCCCGCAGCACAGCGAGAACCTGCGCATCAACAGATACCCACAGTACAGCAAGTTCCTGCAACAGCACAGCAAGTACCTGCGCCGCGTCATCAAGACCCGCGTCAAGTACCATCGACATCGGCGGGAGCGTTTCATAGTCAAGAGCTCGCCCAACTGTCTTCAGCGATCACCATGGCAGTCAAGGCCGCCAGTCATCCAAGATACATCGAACTACCTGTCTTCAGTGGGAATCATCAAGAATGGCTGATGTTCCGCTCCGCCTACAATGAGACGGCAACATTATTTACGAAGTTCGAGAACATCAACAGATTACGAAGAAACCTGAAAGGAAAAGCCAGCGAAGCCGTTGAAGGGCTACTCATCAGCAACAGCGATCCTGCAGACGTCATGCGCACACTCGAATCCAGATTCGGAAAGCCGGAAGCCATCGCCATAGCGGAACTTAATACGCTGAAGGCGCTGCCACGACTCACAGAAAACCCGCAAGACACATGCACAGTTTCAAGCAAGATCACCAACGCTGTGTGCATACTTCAAGCTCTGGGCTGCGCACATTTCCTGTTTAATCCAGAGACAAGCAAGATACTGCTGGATAAGCTCACGCCTACTCTTCGTCACAAGTTCTACGAATTCGCCGCCAAACAACCAAGAGAAAATCCAGACCTACTGAAGATGGAGAAGTTTATGAAGACAGAAGCCGACCTGTGCGCACCTTACGCACAACCCGAACCAGTGGGCACTCAAGCACAGCCCACCTCACAGAACAAGCGCACATACAAAGTGCACACAGTCACAGAAGAACAACAAACCCCAGCGAAGTGCGCGGTATGTGACAATACCGGACACACTACAACAGACTGCGAAAAGTTCAAAAACGCAGACAGCAACACAAGATGGGACATCGCCAAGAACAAGCATCTTTGTTTTCGATGCCTACGCTACAGAGCAAGAAACCACAGCTGCAAGCGACGTACCTGCGACACCAACGGCTGCAAGTACTATCACCACAAATTGCTACACTTCGTTAAGAAGACAGAACCTGCTAAAGAAAAGGAAACAACAGAGGCCGTCACCACTACTTGGACCACCACACAGAAGCAATCTTACCTCAAGATTATACCAATCCAAGTAAAGGGGCCTACAGCAACAATTGACACTTACGCGCTGCTTGACGACGGATCCACAGTCACGCTCATCGACAGCAACATCAGCGACAAGATCGGGGCAACTGGGCCCATAGACCCGCTACGCATTGAAGCAATCAACAAGATGAAGACAGCAGAGACTCAATCTAGAAGAGTGAGCTTCGTGATTAAGGGTCTCAATAACCATGAGGAACCGTTATGAATCTACAAGTCTCAACGCAGGAAATTCCGAAAGAACAAATAGAGAAATGCGAACACCTGCGAGACCTCAGCCGCTTCCTCACTTATGAAAATGCGAAGCCACGCGTCCTGATAGGCCAAGATAACTGGCACCTGCTCCTGACATCGAAGATAAGAAGAGGCGACAAAAACCAACCAGTGGCATCACTCACGCCACTGGGTTGGGTACTGCACGGGAACCACACACGTTCTCTCGGCCGCAGCATAGACTTCGTCTCACACATCACAGAAGCCCGAGAAGAAGATAACTTGGAGGAAATGATGAAGCAATACTTCGCTACAGACGCACTCTGCCTCAACGCGAAGAAACCTTCGACAGATCCAGAAGAGACAGCCCGGCGTATCCTTATACAGAATACAGTCCACACAGAAGAAGGAAGATACGAAACTTCTCTGCTCTGGAAGAAAGAAGACTTCACATTTCCCGACAATTACGAGAACACGCTGAAACGACTCTATGGCATAGAGAAGAAGCTCGACCGTGACCCGAAACTTAAAGAGAAATACACAGAACAGATGGAAGCGCTCATCACCAAGAAGTACGCAGAACCTGCACCGAAAGAGAAGACTCCAGGCAAAACCTGGTACCTCCCACACTTTGCGGTAATAAACCCAATGAAGCCTGACAAGCTACGAGTTGTGCACGACGCCGCAGCCAAGACAAAGGGAGTGGCCCTCAACGATGCATTACTAAAAGGCCCTGATCTCCTACAGTCACTGCCAGGCGTCATGATGCGATTCAGACAGCACAAGATCGCAGTGACAGCCGATATTGGGGAAATGTTCATGCAGGTGAAACTTCGGAAAGAAGACAGAGACGCGCTCAGATATCTATGGCGTCGGGATCGACGGGACGACAGACCACCAGAAGAGTACAGGATGACGTCGCTCATTTTCGGAGCCTCCAGTTCTCCATCGACGGCCATCTTCGTGAAGAATTTAAACGCCGAAGCAAACCAACAGACGCATCCCGAAGCAGCAATCGCCATAAAAGAAAAGCACTATGTTGACGATTACCTCGACAGCTTCAGAACCATAGAAGATGCGATTCGAATATCTAAGGGAGTACGAGACGTACACCTGAAGGCCCACTTCATCCTCAAGCAGTGGAAGTCTAACTCAACAAGACTTCTTGAAGCCCTCGGTGAACAGAACGCTTCAGAAGATACAGAACTCTACGAAACCGAACAGAAAACAGAAAGAGTTCTGGGGCTTGTATGGAAACCGGAAGAAGATAAACTCACGTTCAATCTCAACCTGAACAGAGTACCACCACAGATCATAGAAGGGAAAAGGCCCACTAAGAGAGAGGCTTTAAAGGTTGTGATGTCTCTCTTCGACCCGCTTGGATACGCTTCTCCAGTAACAGCCAGAGCGAAACAGATCCTGCAAGAGATATGGCGCAGAGGCACAGCCTGGGATGACGAAATAGATGAAGATCTGTCTTTCGATTGGCAGACATGGATCATCCACCTGAAGAACCTCCGCGACGTGGCCATCCCGAGGTGCTACCTCGGTTACAGCGACGCCACCAACCTTCAACTTCATATCTTCACAGACGCCAGTGAGGTGGCCTACTCCACAGCCCTCTTCTGGCGAACAGAAGCTCCAAACGGCGAAGTCAACGTGTCACTCGTCATAGCGAAGGCAAGAGTCGCGCCTCTCAAGCTCACATCGATACCGAGACTAGAACTGCAAGCCGCAGTAATGGGCGCGCGCATCGCCGAAGCCGTCATGAAGGAGCATGAGAGAAAACCAGACTCTAAGGTTTTCTGGACTGACAGCAAGACAGTTTTAGCCTGGATCAAGACGGGCTCGCGATCCTACAAACCGTATGTGGCTCACCGTCTCGCAGCTATAGAGGAAAGCTCCACAGTCAATGAATGGCGTTGGGTACCAACAAAACTCAACGTAGCAGACGACGCCACCAGAGATGCTCCACCATCCTTCGACGCAAACCACAGATGGTTCAGAGGACCGGAATTCTTGTACGAGATCGAGGAAAACTGGCCCAAGGACACGTCACCTCCGACCCCAACATCAACGGAAGATGAAAGAGTCAACCACATAGCCAACAGCAAGACACAGAGGCTCGCAGAAGGGCTACCCGATGTCTCTCGCTTCTCTAACTGGGAGAGACTTCGCTACAGCACCGCGAGAGTCCTGCAGTTCATACAACTCTGCAGGACGAAGATAGAAAAGGTCAACTACAGGCGAACGAAAAGGAACCAAGAGAAAGATCCCGCGTGGAACAAAGTCAACAAGAAAACCACAGATCAGAAGAATAAACAGCCACTACAGAAAATAAGGACAGAAAAAATAAACTTCCATCCCGTCACTGCAGAACAGCTGATAAGGGCAGAAGAACTCCTCATGCGCTCTTCGCAACAAGAGTCCTTCACGGAAGACATAGAGAACATTGCAAAAGAGAAGCCCATCGACAAAGAAAGCCGTCTACGTCAATTAAGTGTCGTATACAACGATGGAAGATTGACGCTTAGAAGCCGCATAGACGCCACCACGCAAATCACAGAAAGCGTCAAAAGCCCGATGATCATAGACGGAGATCATCCTACAGTCAAGCTATGGATCAAGAGTGTACACGTCCAGCTGCATCACGCTGGCGTCGAAGCGACAGTGAACGAATGTCGCCAACAATATTGGGTTCTGCGCCTTCGACCTACAGCTCGAACCATAGTAAGAAGATGCCTTCACTGCAGAATGAAAACTCAAACGCCGCCGTACCCGAGAACAGGAAACTTGCCGTCATGTCGCTTGGCACACCACAGAAGACCCTTCACCTTCACAGGACTCGACTACTTCGGCCCGCTGACAGTTACCGTGGGGCGCACGCATCAAAAGCGATACGTAGCCATCTTCACTTGCCTAACGAGCCGCGCTATTCACCTAGAACTGGCGAACTCACTCAGTACATCTTCAGCAGTCATGGCACTTAGAAGAATGATCGCCCGACGAGGTTGCCCAACAGAGATCTGGTCGGACAATGGGACGAATCTGACGGGAGCCAACAAAGAACTACGGCAAGCCATCGATACCGCGACAGCAGAAGAGGCAGCAAAACGCACGATCTCCTGGCGTTTCATACCTCCCGGAGCTCCGTTCATGGGAGGGGCATGGGAACGCATGGTGCGATCTGTGAAGACAGCACTCACAGCAACACTCCACGAGAGAAGACCAACAGAAGAAGTCCTCTCCACCCTTCTGGCAGAAGCCGAATACACGGTGAACAGTCGCCCGCTGACCCACGTATCCGTCAGCGCGGACGACCCGGAAGCCTTAACACCGAACCACCTGTTGCTGGGAGGACCCGGACGAGTACCGACACCTGGAACCTTCAACGAACGAGATACCCTGACGAAGGACAGCTGGCGCACAGCACAGAGACTGGCCGACATGTTCTGGGGCAGATGGCTACGAGAGTATCTCCCAGAACTTCAAAACCGGCGGGAGCCACACGGAAGAGGACCCACAGTACAGATCGGGGATCTAGTCCAGATCACCGACCCCAATCTGCCACGCAACGTATGGGTTCGTGGAAAAGTCATCGCCACGTATCCAGGGCCTGACGCAGTCGTGCGCACCGTCGACGTGAAGACTAAAGGAGGCATCCTGCGGCGGCCAGTAAGGAAGATGGTGATCCTGCCTATTGAAGACGTGTCTCCAGCACCGGCAGCAGATGCGACGAGGTCACACGGCGGGAGAGATGTGCAGGACGACGCCTTCAAGAATAGTTCATAAGTTATAGATAGTTGTAATATAGTTAAAATTGTATCGTACCATATTTGTAAGTGTAAATAAATAAAAATAGAATAGGTGCTCTCCATAGGGTAAGGCTCCAACCAACGGAGTAGCGATAGGTGCGAGCGAAAGGGAGCATGCGCCTGAGCGAGAGGCAACATACGCCTCTCCCATTGGCCGAGCGCGCCTCACGCACTCTCGCTGCGCACGACTAGACTGTAGAGAATAGGCGGCTTATAAACAGGCCCATTTTGCTGTGAAATTCATTCGGTACTCACCTCTCCTCGAGAAAACAACTCTGAAGAATAAATAACAAGAAGCTCTCAATACTTGTTTCTTTCAAGCAACACCCTCCTCGGCACACCAGCATAGTAAGGTGTATCCAGTACAATAAGATTACCACAATGAGGTATATCTGACTAGTTGAAATATATCTGTAAGAATCAATTTTGCAGTATTCTTTCATAATACTTATAATATTAATGTGAAAATAATAAAAAACATCTTCAATGACTAATGGGTTATTAGATGGGAAAGTAATCATTACTGTTACGCTGATTACATTACAATATTACAACGATAGGAAAAATTATAGTCATGTGCGGGATTCGAACCCGATCGCTTTTTGAAAAAACATTAGACTTTAAATTATATTTAGGTATAAGAATACTAGAACGGTGGGTAATTTTTGCAAGTTTTCCTTGTTGAGAAGAATTCTGTTTCTGGGGGAATTAACTGTGATTACTTGTCAAATCGCAAATTTACAAACTATACGAATCCAAAAACTACAAAAATTATGATAGTGCTAACATCATTGAGCGTCAATGTCATATGAGACGTGGAACGGTGGGTAATTTATGCTAGTTTGCCGTTTATGGATAATACCCTGTTTTTGGGGATTTAAATATCAAAAATGGTAAATATGAGAGCGAAGGACATGAGAATTTTCTGGGTGATTGCAAAAGATAAACGGAATAGCGTAATTTTTCTATAGTTTTAAACTAAATAGCATAGCATAAGCATTAATTAAATAAAACGTAAAAAATCTGTCGCCAAACACCTACCATATATGATCCATCAGCTGGCACTGACAGCAAGTACTCGAAGCCTGTATACTTAAACCGTATCAATTACCATAAATTGATCATGAAGTCAAGGGATTAACTATCAGCAATAAGAAAACTAAAAATACGTACTGAAATTACGTATAATATGCATTATTGGCGTGGTGTTGGTTAAATAAGTTTTACAGTTCTTGTAAAAGGCGTATCTAAAAATTTTAATACAGTTCATAGAAATAAGAAAAAAAACAAACTTATAGTTTTAATGTTGAACCACACTATGCGACGAGCGAAACAGCGCGGCAGCGCGGCTCGACAAATATGATTTGTAAGGATTTATTTGGCGTAAGCCACACTATACAGATGCGGCTTCGTAGAGGCGCGACGCGGTAAATTTTACAGTCAGTTGACGTTCCAGCCACATTTCAACAATCATAAAACTTCTCTTTTAACATTCTAAAATATGTGTAAAATCGATTAGTATATCTGAAGAATCGTGGTGGGTGATTCGCCAAAATCATGACTTTTTGATGTCCGAATGGACGAAAATTATATTATTGATGTTTATAGTTAATATTTATTTTTATTCAAATAATGTATCCTTATATACATCTGTTTTTGCTAATCAAACATTAATATCTATATAAAATATATAAAAAAATAATAACGAAATGTTAAAATCCTAATTTCCTTGTCATGTCCGTTTTGTATTTAATTTTATATTATCACCCATATTGCATAAAGTTGTATTCGTAACATTATATAAATTTTATCATAATGTATAATAAGCCCCACTTCATCAAAAACAAGTGTTTAGTGTATTGAAAAAGATATGGTTTTAAAGTTACATTCAGTTTCATCCGTGTCCGCGAGTAAAATATAATTTCCTTGGTCAGTTATTTCAACAGTTGTAATATCGAAACACAAACGTTTGAAACGAATTGAGTTACACCGTTTCTCTCGACCATTTTGCCGCGAGAAACCCATCGGAGAAAGATGTGCACACCGTTCTTTAGTTTCGCACCATTCACATAAGTACACCCCTCCTTGGCTTTTGGTTTATAGATTTTTCAATTTCCATGGTCGTTATTTCTTAACAGTTTGATGGACTTCTAACTAATAGTTTCAATTAACAGTAATGTTTGTGGCACAGGTAGTCTCAATTTGACACATGAATATTATAAGTTAATGGTTTAAGGTGTACGATTTTTTAATGACTTAAATCTAATTTCCTTGGTTCTAATTTCCATGTTTACCCTGGCTCATGATTTGACATGGAAATTATGGTTTACCAAGGAAATTATTAAAATTACGCTTTATTTTATTGTCTTACCAGTGGTGAAGAGAATTATGTTTATACTATTAGATTTAATCTCTTTTTTTAAGTTTTACATAAATAAATTATATTAATTTTATATATTTCCTTGAATAAAGATAGATATAACGTGTTTCACAACATTTAACTAATATATTTAAGGACATTACTATATTTAAAGATAATCAAAAAAATTAATTCGTTAATTTTTCTCTTACGTAGAAAACTCAACATGGGGAAAACAAAAAAAACACAAAAGCTGAAAAATTCGAAAAAAAATTAGAAAAATTAAGAGTGATCTGCTACACTGGCTTGTAAATATAAGTACAACACTTTTAAAATTGCAATAACTTTTTAAATACACAAGATATACTTTTGAAACAAAAAGGTCTAGACAAAAGTTTAATTTTGTACATAAAAACTTCATAGTCGGTAACCTTCTTTTAAGAAACGGCTGAAAAACCTTTCAAATCAAAAATAATTCTTTTTGAAAAACGATTTTACTCTTCATTTCTTGTTTCTATTTTTGTTTTAAAAAGTAAATCTTGATTGATGTGTCTTTTTAATATTGTTAGGTTTGCAATAACGCCTGCTATGCGGATTTCATTAGAAAATCACAAATATACGATAGGATTTTGTTTTTTTTTAATCCCGCACATGACTTAAATTTTTCCTATCGTATATTTGTGATTTTGATGTGTCTTGTTACAAAAGCTAAGTTAGACAATCAGCACATAAACTTATTTATCATGCCTCTTCCACCTGAAGAATGTGCTAGGACTACTTAACTATACTGCAAGAATGGTGGGTGTGACGTTACGAACAGTCCAGAAGGTGAAGCGAAGGTACGAAGAGACTGGAAACCATTTGGTAATGGCAGACCCAGATGTACTAGTGCCCGAGAAGACCGTTATATTGTTTCCACTGTGTTGCGAAATCACCAACTAAATGCAGTTGAAGTCCAGCATCTTCAGACCCGAAGGGACTACATTAGTAACAGTTCAGTGAGAAGAAGACTGGCTGAAGCCAACCTGAAACCCCGAAGACCAGCGAGTGGTCCCAAACTTGAGAGGGAGCATCGAGTAGCGAGACTGCGATACACCCATGAAAACATACAGTGGGATCAACAAGAATGTTCAAGAATTTTGTTTACAGATGATTCTCACTTTACACTTCTGATAAAAGGCAAAGTGTCTACAGGTAACCTGATGAGTGATACCTTCAAGCCTGCTTCTCAGAAAGAGTCCAGTACGGTGGAGGCAGTGTACATGTATGGGCTGGCATATCTTCAGAAGGTCGCACAGAGTTAGTGACCATAGAAAATTGCACTCTGACTGGGGAAAGATACGCCTTGGAGATTCTCAATGAGTATGTAGTGCCTTATTTAGTAAATATGGGTGATCGATCATTGCTGATGCATGTAAGGCCACACAAGGCTCGGGTCGTGCAAGAGTATATTCAGGAGGTTGGAATCAGCGTGATGGCTTGGCCATCAAGAAGTCTTGATCTCAACCCGATTGAATACGCCTGGGATGAGCTAGGGAAGCTAGTCAAAAGCTGCAGACCACCACCTACCACCCTCAAGGCACTAAAACAGGCCCTGATAGAAGAATGGGAGAATATTTCCCAACATCGGCTCCCAAACCTCGTGTTCAGTATGCCAAATCGACTTGAGGCTGTAAGCAGAGCCCGAGGAGGCAATATCAGTTATAAATAACATGTAAAATGTATATTATAATTTGCGCTTCATTATTATTTTAACTATAATAATAATCTTTATCTCCAAAACATCAGCTAATATTTACAATTATCAGTTCGTAGGTATGAATATGACAATCTATAAAATGTTTCAAACATGATAATTTATCAGTTATGAGTAGTTTTTAAATATATAAATAAAAACTTAATTACGTAAATATTTTGTTTTATACTTAACATTTCTTTAAGGAAAATAAATAGTGTACTTAATATAACAAAATACTAATTTCCGTGGCAACCTATAATTTCCTTGCAATAGTTTTCTAATTTCCTTGGGACCTTACTAATTTCCTTGACTGTTTAAAACTTCATGACCTTATAACTTTTTTTCAGGAATGTTTTGTGATACCCCTTTTACAGAAATGAATACTGCTTTTATTCATTTACATAATCAACAACCTAACTGATAAGTATTTGGGAAAAAAAATCATGCCAAGGAAATTAGGCAAAAAATATTTTTTTTGGCGAATTACCCTGGTAATGGTGTGGTATTTCTTCTAAAAACGTGAATTTGGCATATCGTTCACCCATATTTCTATATGGGTGAACGATATGCGTATTATTCTGTCAGCTCTATCTTCCTCTTCTCTCTTACACTACGAATTATTTCATCTTCGATGATTTCCACTGCCGCGCCTCTATAATGCGGTTCCACTTCTAATCATGCACACAAAATGTGTAGAGAAACAAAAAACTCTGTCAACTAAAAAAGTTACAAGCGAATTCGTATAAAAAACTTTATAAATATCGTAATTAACAGCTCTGAAAATGAGCCTAAAACAATAATTAGTTACAGACTTGGATTTCCATGAGGAGAATTTTGAAACTTATTGCGTGGAATTTTCAATCTTAATTCTGACAACACTTAAATTCGATGACTTTGATGGGTTGAAAATTACGGAACCTGTCTGACACAGCGATAAAAAATCCCATTTACACAGTTTTACACAAATGTATTTTGCAAATTTAATTTAATGTTATTAAAATAACGCCTGATGTCACAAATGTTAAAAGTTTCCCAACTTCATTAGGCATTTTAGCTCGGACTTTATGCTGTTAAAGGCGAAGATGTTATGGAGGACGTACCAACTCCGAAGAAGCCTACTTGGCAAAATTGTGTCCACTGTCCAAGATCGCTGTTTACTACTACAACAGAATTTGAACGGTAAGACTTACTTGAAAGACTATTGAAATTTATAAAGGGTTCAATAATTTCCGTCTAATTTACATGTTAATGTAAAAATTTTCAGACATATTCAAGAAAAACATAGTATTAAAGAAGGATCTCTTATTTTGTGTCAATATGGACAAAATGGCATGTGTTCAGCTCTGCAATTTGGTGATTTACGAAAGGCTGGCTTTAAGTATCATGTGCGTCAATATCATCTGTATGCAAATGATGACACAGGTGACTGGACTTTTTACTCTTCATCACAGAACCTTCCGGCAGTATTAAATGACCCCAACAGAGGGAAACAGGTAAATTTCTTCACAAAGACTTGGGGTGATAGTTTTAGTGACAAAGTGGAAATTTTTCCAAGCCCATATTTACCAGAGATAACACTCTCTCATTTTGAATCCTATTGCAAAAGAGTTGCAAGAAAGTATCGAAGGCACTGCAGACTCAAAGATAATGTTCCTGCCAAAGCTAAAATCCACACTGTGGAAAGTGTTTGTGAGGTGCCTGACATTTTCTACGAACAGTCATTACCTCTGAATGATCCTAGTGTGTTCGTCAAAGTATTTCCTAGTCTCAATGAAGCAGAAGAGCGACATGTTGCAATTAGGTCATTGCAGGAAACTCTGAGCACATACCTGGATGTTATAGAAATGAAAATATCAAAGCAAGTAGCTCAAAAGTCTGATGCTTTTTTCCATGCAATGTTGTCTCATGACACAATAATGGAACAGATGGCAAAAGCTGTTAATACTGTGAGGCATACAAGACAGAACATCAAGGAAGTGAAAGCAAAATTAACAGAGAGTCCTTTGAAGTTAGTAAGTCTTACTAGAATCAACCATAACCTGGGCAATGTCCATGAGCTTCTGAAGTTAATGGGTACTGTACAGCAGACTCAACCCATGATACAACTCCTGCTAAGTACTTCTGATTATGTGGCTGCCCTAGACTTAATTAGTTCTACACAGAAAGTTCTGTTAACACATTTGTCAGGGATACAAGCTTTTCGTCATTTATCACCTCAATTGACAGAGATGAAAAGACTCATTCATAAAATGTTGAGTAATGAGTTTCTCAGATTTACTATATCAGATTTGAATAGGCCACCAAAAGATATCACAGAGACACCTGAAAAGGACAAAATAGTTTCAATTGTATCAGGGATTCTTCGTCTTAAGGAGTTTGATTTCATAGATACTTTCAAAGCAGAAGCAATGACTTCCATCCAAGCAACCATAAAACAAAGTGTAATTGAAATAATTTCTGAGAGAGATGGTGGTACAGAAATTGTATGGAGAGGCTCCAATGCTGATAATACATTTTTATTGTGCAGTGAGGGAATCACATTTTTACAAAAGGTTGGCCCAAGTTTACTTAATCTATTTAGAAGAATTCTCTCACTGACTAATTTAATTATTGAAATTAGTCAAATGGATGATGTAACAGGCAATGAGAGTGAAGAAGCATGGACACAAGAAGAACTTACTTCTGTTGAAGAAAAACTAAATAAGATGGTGGTTTTACTTTCTGACTACTGCAATGAGCGCTGTGCCAATCTCATTATGACTAAATCTGATAAAGAATATTTGTTTTCTGATCTCTCCCAACTATCAACATTATCTAAACTGATTGAAAGTTTCTGTGAAGAATGTGAAAAAATAACATGTCATTACAGCAATGCAATGAATTTAGCATTAAGAAGTTTTGCAATAAAATACATACAAAACCTACACATGGAGCGCAGATCCCAACTTACAGCCACTCTCAATTCAGAAAGGTGGAAGGCAGCAGATGTTCCATATGAACTACAGAGTGCTATCATCAAAATTTGTGAAAGCGGGGAAATACCTGCGAAAATAGTTTATGATACTGGCAAGCCAGACACCAAATTTCTATGTATAAACAAAGAAAATTTTGCTGTGGTAGGTACAGTCCAGCTCTTGATAAAAATTTTACTAGAATATTGTGATGCTATAAAGCAATCTCCTGTCATAGTTCAATATCTGGTGCACTGTATGTTAGAATTGATTAGATTATTTAATTCACGATGCTGTCAGCTAGTATTAGGTGCTGGTGCCATCCAAAGTGCAGGCCTAAAAACTATCTCAACTTCAAATTTAGCGCTTGTTTCTAGGTCACTTCAAGTTATTCTTTGGTTTCTCCCACTTCTAAGAGGACTGCTAGAAAAACAACACTCAAAAGATTTAACACTCAATGGGTTTGGTAATATTGAAAGTGATATAGTTAGTCATAAGAAAGAACTAGAAAATAAGATTTGCCTAATAGTTAGCAACATGTTGAGCTCCCAACTGACAGGGTGGGATGCCAAGCCTCCAGTTCCATCACAAACATTCCGAAATATTTCCAAACACTTAGTAAAATTACATGAAGCTCTAATAGATATTTTACCTACTGAACAAATAAGGACAATATATAAAAGAGTACATGATAACTTCAAAGACAAATTAAGAGAACAATTGGCAAAAATGAATATTGTAGCTAATGGTAGTCCTCAACATGGTGTAGTAACCTCAGAGCTAACATTCTATTTGCAAACTCTAAAGACTCTACGGGTAATCAATGAAACTGACAATGAAGATAATATACTGTATGATATTTGGCTGACATAACATAAATATGCACATAATTAGATGTTTACTCTCAGTTGTACAGCTTATTGTTATCTCTTTTATTATAAACAAATAACACCAAAGAAAGTTTATTTGTTTCTATTTATATATACTTAATATTCTTTTTATAAGTAATACTGTAACAGCCGACTCGTCCACTGCTAAACACAGCCTCCCCTATTAAGGGGGTATTTGCCATAATCCCCACGTTTGGCAGGCGGCTTGGGGATCGCAGTGTAAGATGGCAGTTCTTTAGAAGGCGCTGCTGCCCACCTTCCAGTATTTTTCCCTTAGTCGCCTCTTACGACACCCACGGGATGATATGGGGAGGTGCAATTCTAACCCGGCACCCACCGGGGGTATATAATATATAGGTAATATACCATTCAAATTCTGAATTTCTACCTAGTTTGATGACCCTTCATTACTCAATCATAGTGGATTGAGATTCTGGTAATGACCCAATGGGGTTGATTACAGAAAAATTTTGTTCATTGTTGTAATCCTGAAGTAAAGATTATGAGAATTTTAATAAAGTTCCCCTTTATTCCTCACTACTGAGATTCACAGTGAGTATTAAAGAAATGTTTTTAGTTTTCTCATGCACCATCTCACCTCATGGATGCAGGAAAGTTCAGTGGCGGACGGGGCATGACCCCACATTTGGGCCTCAACCAACCCAATTACAATCCCTTAAAATAGTTGTGAAAGCCGACAAAGTGACTTTTGAGATGTTAAACATTTATTAGCATGGCATACCAGAGCTCAATTTTTTTTTTATTTGTATGCTAAATATTATTCGAGAACCACTTTGCCAACTGTCATTTGACAACTGTCTCATCCAAGACCTAGTTCAGGATTATTTTATAATAGATTTGAGTTAAAATATGACGACAATAACTGCCACTTTGACAGCTGTCACAAAAATACCTATTTTGGGGATTATTGATTTAGGGTCTCATAAATGGTCTCAAAACTAATAAAAATTAATAATTGTTTAGTGTTAATTTTAATTAAGTGTAACAATTGATAGGTTTTTTGTAATGTAATATTGACTGAGCAAGCACGGGGCACTCCTGATGTTAAGCGGACTTACCTCTGCCTATAACAGAAGCATTTCGTCACAAGTCACGAATTGCACTGCGCCCGTCACCCTGATACATAGTTGTTAAGGCTCGTGTAGCTGTTATTACTGGATCTCAAGGGCTGCTACCGGAACACACCATTAAGTGCTTTCCGACAGATTTCCTACTTGAGGGTGGTCGCTAGCCAGGCGAGCAATCGCAAAATGCCCTTCCATCATGCGGTGATGCTCAAGCCAGCGATGGGGATCGAAACAGGGACCTGCGGAACGGCAGTCCATAGCTACATTGAACTTTTTGGGTTTGGTAAAAAAATAGGGTCAGTAGTACGATGTTCAACTGCCAAAGTATTATAAGTCACTAGAAGTACCTATCTCTCTCTATAAATAGTATAGAGGTAGCTTAATGTGTGTACTGAGTACATCCATAATTTGGGTAGTATTATTAGCTTATGTAAGATGTTAAACTGTCGAAAGTACAAGGAGGTCATAAAAATCATAGAATTCCACAGTAATTAGTTCAAATTGTATTTTAGTTTGTTGGAATATATTTGTGTTCTGAACTGAAAAGAAAAAAATCATTTGGTAAACTACATAATGTTATTTTTCTTTATGTAGTTCATTAAACTGAATTAGTGGGAATAGACAAACATTTTTAGGTATCATGTTGTTGTAAGGCTACATTTAGCAAACCTGATTTCTTGGATAACCCTACCAACAACAATAGATAAATCTGACGCCAAGCACCCCATAGTGTTCAGGTAGCTGTATGCCTTATGTAGCCTTATGAGCCACTGAACATTTTAGGTATTACATGATGGCAGGGTATTTTATTATATTTATTCATTTAGAAACAAAAAACAAATAAGTACATTTTCTTATTTATAATTAATTATAAATGTTGAGCTGAATTGTAATACAACGTATTTGATGTGTATACAGAAAGGTAAAGTAAATTCTGAGACGATCCAAAAGAAAGTATACCAATCCGCAAATCAAACTAATATTTGTGGATCGATAGGTACCCTTAAACTGGCACAAGATATACTTAGAACTAACAATAAGACAGATCATCCAGAATTACTTGGTATGGGTTAGAGAAGACCTTTAAGAGTTTAATCGTCATCTTCTCCCACCCGGTGGTGAATAGCGAGAAAAAGGCGCGGGGGCGCCTTCTCTCGCATTGCACCTGTTCACCACCTCCGTCGGGCGGGAATGGCCAAGCATTCCTGGTCATTCCCGGACCCCTCCTGCTGGGAGGGGTGTGTAGGCCCCGCTGTAAAAGCGGGCGGTCGTCGAAGGGGGACTGGACGCAAAGGCTCTGCCGGTCTCCCAGTCCTCCTCCACCCAAACGATGCCGGAATGCCGCTGGGTTGTTTAGTGGGTATACCGTTCTTGAACCGGGGAGTCCTACATACCCCCTCCATCCCCCGATGGGGGGGCATGCGTAATGCATTTTTCCCAGCGTCTAAAAAAAAAAAAAAGACGGGTTGCACTCCGGGAGTGCCGGCAGAAGTGAAAACTTGATTATTAATTAACGTTGAGCATGTTTGATATTTTGGAATGGTTAGGGAATAATTTTGCACCAATTGCTTTATCAGTATAAAAGTACTATCATTTATGTGGTAGAATACAATATTCATTTATTGCGCTATCGTACACAAACATGACAATTTATATTACATTAAAAATTTAACACTTTAAAACTATTACAATTATTTTACATTAAAAAGTTTATCTCTCCGAAAAATCAACTTTCATCCATAATTTCAACGACTTTTTCACCATCATCATTACCAGAACTATCATCGCCAATCTCTAAAACTGATACGATAGGTTTATGGTAGCTGAAGTAAGAAACGAACAGTTTTGATTCGAACCTATTTAAATGTCTAATAAAGACCGCATCAATAGTAGTTTTGTATTTCGTTGTGCTAAGATTGCGATCATTCGACATAGTTAAACCAAATTCATTATTTAAAAATTCAATTAATAGTTGATTTTTATCGTCTGCGAAGTTTATGTTGAAATCTCCACTCAAAACCATTGGCAATTCATCAAAGCTTTTTCCAATTTTTTTTTAAGCAATGCAGATGCATCTTGAGAATAAATGAATAAATTTTCATACAAGAAGTCTCGTATAGCACGCAATGACTTATCTGGAGAGATGTAAACGGCAACCATAATTTATGAACTGATTATCACCAGAGTGGCAACGACTTATACAAATATCACCGATATCAGAAACAGTGGCATTAAACATGCTGTTGTATTTCACATGCACATCCATATAATTTGTGCAATAATGAACTGTGTTCATATTAGGTCCTTACATATGAAATTGGCGTTTTGTATGGGAGGAACAAAAAGTCGAATATTTTTTAATATAATATATTTAATTAATCAAAGTATGAACCATTATTTTCTATGCACTTTTGCCATCTCATAGGTAGTTCATTGATCCCTTTACTAAAAAAACCAGTCGGACGGGAATCAATAAAATCTTTGAAGGCGATTTGGACTGCCCCATCGGAGTTGAATTTTTTCCCTAGCAAGAAGTTATCCAAATTTCGAAAAAAATGGTAATCTGTTGGAGCAAGGTCCGGGGAGTACGGAGGATGTCTTAGACTTTCCAATTGAAGCTCTTCTAATTTAGTAGCCGTCTGTAGCGCAGTGTGTGGTCTAGCGTTGTCGTGAAGCAGCAGTGGCGTGGAGCGATTGACCAGCCTAGGTTGTTTAGCCGCTAGCTTTTCCATCATGGTTTGCAATTCCTGACAATAGACATCAGCCGTAATAGTCTGGCCAGATTTGAAAAAACTGTAATGAACAATACCGGCACTAGTCCACCAAACGCTTACAAGTAACTTTTTTGGGGTTAATTTTCGCTTGGGGCAGGATTTGGCTGGCTGGCCAGGATCTAACCATTGCGCTGAGCGCTTCCGATTATCGTAAAGAACCCATTTTTCATCACAGGTAATGATTCGGTTTAAAATACCTTCATTATTGTGCCGGTTTAGTTATGTAACGCAGCAGTCGACGCGCGTTTGCCGGTTTGTTTCAGTCAATTCGTGAGGTACCCACCTTTCAAGCTTTTTAATCTTCCCAATTTGCTTCAAGTGAATTAAAACAGTTTTATCACTAACATTGCAGCCTGCAGCTAACTCGGACGTGGTTTGCGATGGATCCGCTTCCACAATAGCCTTCAACTCTTCATTATCAACTTGAGTCTCAGGCCGTCCACGGGGCTTGTTCTGCAGGTCGAAATTTCCAGAACGAAAACGTTGGAACCAAAAACGAACTGTGTTTTCTTTTGCAACACGACCGCCATACACATCATTCACCCTTCGAGTTGTTTCCGCAGCACTAGTGCCACGGCGGAACTCGTACTCGTAAATAATGCGATATTTAAGGTTTTCCATTTTGTAAAATGAGAACAGAAAAAAACAGAAGAAAAAAAACAAATGAATGACGATCATCGAAGCACAAATACATGAGTCTATAGCTGTACAAATTTGAATTTGGAATTCCTTACCAAAGAGGAGAAATTCGTGATTAAAGTGGCCAGTACGAAAAACGCCAATTTCATATGTAAGGACCTAATATTTTGATAAATAGCTACTCCTCCCGCGGGACGATTATTTCTTCTGAAACTCGCAACAAAGTTGAAATTCGGAATGTCAATTATTTCATTGTTACCCATATGAGTTTCTGATAAAATTAACACATTCATCTTTTTAACAAGAGCGTCAATTGCTAGATCATCTACATGCGCACGTAAACTCTGACAATTGAATGAAAAAATAGACAATCTATTATTCTTAGAAATAAAATCTACAAGTGTTTTGGTGATGGTTTGCAAAGGATTTTCACGTAAACGTTTCAATTCAATTGATAAATCTTCTCGATGAGTTGTTGATCTCTTTTGATTTTTTGTTGCGTTTGAATCTTCCACCTGTGCGTTTCCTACTCTGCCATGATGAAATTTCCAGCTCGCCCTTGTGTCGTCTTCAGTGACTAAGAACAAACCTTCTATACTAGTTACTCTTGATAGCGCAACGTACACCAATTCTCTTGAATGAGAACGATTGTATTCATAAACGATAGCATCAAACGTACCTCCTTGGGATTTATGAATTGTCATCGCCAAAGCCGAAATCAGTGGAAAATGTTTTCTTTTTGCCACTATAGTTTTATTTCTGTTGAGTGGTATTGACGATGATTGTAAAGAAATTGGAACAGCGTCTTTGTCGATTTTGAAGCGTGCAATGTCGCTTCTAAATTTTGTTGCACGTTTTTGACCAATGGATTTTGAGAATTTGAACCAAAGTCTTGTGATTTCATCATTTTTATCAGATTCTATGATTAGTAATTTTCCTACAGTGCCATTAGATAAACCATCAGCGACATCTATGTTTATGGTTATCATATAGGGTCGGTTAGGAACTAGAACTAGTTCATAAGGTAATCCACCAGTCTCGTCAGGTTTCATTTTATGTAACTTTTGCCTTACAAAATTTTCTTGTTCTGCATTATGACAACCAACGAAAACATCCGATGCCAATGAAACAATTTTTTTTTCAAAACTGTTCAAAATTGTACTGTTGTATTCATTAACCTTATTATTCGTGAACTAATTATTAATTTTATTTTAAACTATATCAAAACACCTTTTACATTAAAATAAAAATATTTCAAAACTCCAATAGAAGTATGAAATCCCATATAAACTCTCAATACAATAAAGAACCATACTGTAGCCACAAAAGCAAATTCACCTTACTGCCATAAAAAGGTGGTACGGGCAGAATGGGACCAAGATTCTGAGTCACTTTTGTTTAGGAACCCCACTCGTAGGTGCTTCGGTTACCGCGGGCAGTTGCCATGGAGACCAGTCGGTGACGTGGAAAATACTCTTGAGTCGGAGCTCGGCCTTCGGCCTCGCAAATTACTAACATGGCTCGGCCTGCGGCCTCGCCAAGCGCTCGCCCTTCGGGCTCACGCACCATGCGCTCGGCCTTCGGCCTCGCGAGCCGAAAATTCGGCCTTTGGCCTCACCAGGAGCTCGCCCTTTGGGCTTGCTAAACACTATCATAGGACAATAATTCCAAATTCAGTCCAAAATCCCACAAAAACTCCTAATACGGTCGAAAAATGAGCACTTTGTATGGCGGCCATCTTGAAATCCGCCATTTTGGATTTTTGACAGATGTCATTCGGCTGCTCTCCCGATTCCCTATGACATTTGGTCAAGCACTCCCTACCTATCTCTTACCGTTTTCGAGATACGTGATTTATCTGCACTTGGCAGACGTCATCGAAATAAAATTTTCATATTTGGAATAAGGACGTCCAGAACAACCTAGATATAAAATTTAAGCCAAATCGGAGTACTTTTTTTTACTTGGCAGACGTCATCGAAAAAAAAAATTAGATTTGTGATAAGGACACCCAGAACCACCTAAATATCGAGTTTCAGCCAAATCGGAGTATTTTTTTTTACTTGGCAGACGTCATCGAAACAAAAAATTTTGATTTAGAATAAGGACGTCCAGAACCACATAAATATCGAGTTTCAGCCAAATCGGAGTAACTTTTTTTACTTGGCAGACGTCATCGAAATAAAAATTTCGTATTTTGAATAAGGATGACGAGAACAACCTATATATCGATTTTCAGCCAAATCGGTGCAAGTCTGAGCTCGGCCTTCGGCCTCGCAAGTTACTAAGACGGCTCGACCTGCGGCCTCGCCTAGCGCTCGCCCTGCGGGCTCGCGCACCGTCCACTCGGCCTACGGCCTCGCGGCCCGTAAGTTCGGCCTTCGGCCTCACCAAAAGCTCACCCTTCGGGCTCGCTACACTGACAGTAGGACAATTACTCTAAATTGAGTTGAAATTCCCACAAACACTCCTAATACAGTTGACATTGTAAGGTTAAATACTCCAAATAATGTATGAAGAATGAGAGTAGCACATTTGACAGGTGTCATGCGACTGCTCTCCCTATTCCCTATGACATTTGTTCAAACACCCCCAATATATCTCCTACCGTTTTCGAGATACGTAGTCCAGCTTTACTTGGCAGGCGTCATTTCTAGGGTTTTTAATTTTTCCCCTACTCAGCTAAGCCCCTTAGTCATTTTCGTAATACATTACTATAACCGTACTCAACTCTTTCTGGTAGAACCAGCTACTTTTTTGAGGGATCGAAGGATTTTGTATGGCGGCCATTTTGAAATCCGCCATTTTGGATTTTTGACAAATGTCCTCCGACTGCTCTCCCGATTCTCAATATTAAAGGTAATTCCATCTGTTTTGTAATTGGATGTTTTACTATTTTTCCCGCACCATTTAATGGCGCATGTAGGCATTTTTATTGTACTCAATGGCCACGATCGTTAAAAAAAATATTTTTTACAGAGACATACGTACGGATCAAGCTTCTGGCCGCGTACTGTTTATGTGCGCTCATGCAATGACTTAAGTGTGTCCGCGCCGTAGAGAGGGGATAGCTGTCTACTCTCCATCCGTCTTACGCTTTTTCGATCAGGTCACGTGTCCTGACGCGAGTTTAAGATTTTATACCCATTACAGAAAAAGTGCTCAACGCCGCTAAAGAAGTTTTCACTTCAAAAAAAAGACCTTAACATATCTTATTATGTTAAAAAAAACACAATTAGATGTATTTAATGCTATTTGGATTAAATACATCTAATTCTGTTTTTTTTTAACAGATCATTATACTGACGAGACTTTCTTACAATAGGATTAAAGAAGGACGTAATATCAGCAAAGAGATTAGAGACTGGCTGTACGTTCTCTATATTTAATATTAAAGGGTATATTATATAACAGATCGGGGGAATCAACTAAAAATATCAGAATGTATAATTTTATACAGTAAAACTTTCGAAATACTTCCTACGCGTTTTAAGGGACTGCAAATTAAACTTTAACAATCTTCGTTCGCGTCGTACATGCTGACGATAACGGAGTATACGAAGACATTTTCTCTGAACACGCTCTATGTTATTGGAGTGAATTTTATAGTGCAGAGACCAAATCGATTTACCATACTTTAAAACGCTTCTTACAAGGGCAAAGTGAAGTTACAGAACACTAAGTATGAGGTTTTTTAAAATCTTTAGTATATCTTAACAGAAAACCAAGTAGCTGATTAGCTTTTGCAGTAATCTGTTGGTAGTGAGGTATGATTGAGAGCTTATCGTCAAACAATATGCCGAGATCTTTGACCTGCCTTTTGATCGTACATTCATTGGTTATTATGTGCCGCTTTCTTGAAAGATGATATAATGAAGCATTTACTGACATTCAAGGGCATACGATTTGACTCGCATCAATGCAGCACGTGATCTAAATCATTTTGTAATAGCTGGCAATCGTTTGGGGTTAAAATAACATTAAATATCTTCAGGTCATATATTTGCTTGGTCAGGTCATATATCAGCATATATATTTGCTTGGTGAACTAGACTACCAAGTAAAAAACCTGTCGTCAAGCACGCAGTTCCAGCATGGTGTTCCGGCAACTGTCCTTCAAGTGGCAGTGTTCATTTTGGGTATAACAGGTTGGTAGGCAATTTAGTCATGAACGTCTGGAAAGCTAACACAAAAGAAAAAAAAAACTGTCACCACGCAATATATATTATTACTATTACAGCTATGACGTCCACCGTTGAACGAATGCCTCCGCCACATAGGGAGGTTTGCCATAATCCCCACGATTGGCAGACAACTTGGGTAACGCAGTGTAAGATGACACTTCTCCAGAAAGCGCGGCTGCTCACCTGGTATTTTTCCGTTCGCCGCCTCACGACTCCCGCAGGTAAATAAGGGGGGGTGCAATTCTATCCCGGCAACCCACGGGAGTAAAATATAGTGTACCGGCAGTTGCCCTTAAGTGCCAGTGAACATGTTAGGGGATGGTAGAAGGGGATTTTGTTATGAATGTTTGGAAAGCTACCGCCATCAAGTATCTGTCACCAAGCATCCCCAACGTTCCAACATCTGTCTTTCAGGTTGAAATATGGCCGATCCCTTCTCCATAAATACGTCGAAAAGTGATCACTCGTATTTGAGGTTTTAGATCCTAAGTATAACTTCGATTTATGTCTTCATTATCTAGGCTTGTACCGTTACAAACTTGTAAAAAGATAACATTTAGGTACATGATTTTATAGATATAACTAACTTGCTAGTTAATTATTTTTTACATATTTGTGCACGATACAATCTTAGATAATTAACAGATAAAACAAGATCCTTTGACAAACTAAGAAGGACTTACTTAATTGCTCTGAGACGATATCATGCTTAGTAGGTAGGACATTTTTTTTGTGCCAATGGCACAAATTATGCTCTAAATCCCTGGCTATAGTATATAACCACATCTTCAGCCGTTTCCTATATACAGCATATGTCAGCTGGAGACCATAACGTCAGCTAACACACTAATAATCACGCGTAGTATCGAAGTTTATTTGGCACCTAAATTTTGAGTTGGTATTCATAATTGCACAAAATATGCTCTAAATATTGGCATATTCAGAATTAAGAAATTTCAATTGAGTAAGCTGGAGACATTCACACTACTGGGTCTAAAATCCGAAATAAGGGAGTGACGTTTGTATCGGGAACTGACGAGCTGCCAGTTCACCCTCAAGTGCCAGTAAACTAATAGATAGAATATATAATAATAGGTACATATAGTGGTAGTGGAGAATTTGGTTATGGAAATATCTGTCGCCAAGCACCTCACAGTTTTCCGGCAGCTGTCCTTGCAGTTTCTCCAAACATGGTAATTACAGTATATACATACACGCTATTGTAGCCCCATATAAGGTATATGGTGACCGTGTCAGAATGGATAATTCGGTAATGCGTTAAAGGTCAAGTATGTACCTAATCTCACTTAAGTATTCGTCATACATATATAGACGTAAGTACTCGAACCTAAAGCCTTTGCTTTTCTTCTTCACTATATTATTCTGTTTTCATAAACATTACACACATATAGCCTTTGTAAAAAAACATCACTGCGACGTACTTTTTACGATATCAGCCAACAGCTCTCCCAGAGGCATCATTTAATTAAATCACACATTTACCTCTAGTTAAGTTATACTCTTTTTTGCGTGTTTTTTATGTAATCTTACCCCTGACACAGAATAAATAGCCCCTGGGAGTACGTTCTCACACACAAATTTTAAACTACCATACATAGTCCGGTCAATTTAGACCAAAAAATGAGAGTGAAGTTACATAAAGTCCCAACAAGCTGAATTTCTGTGAAATTGTTCAAAACATGATTATAAACAATGTCTAGAAGTTCCCCATCATTCCCGTGTATGAAAAAAAAATTATTCAAGGTCAAAGGTAAAAAAAAAGTGTTTCTCGCGATTTTCAGTAAAACAGTAAGTTTTATCATAAAAGTAATTTAGACAAAAATTGTAGATCATAAAATTATCTATAAAAAATGTATCAATACTTTTTTTCTTACGAGCCACCGTTTCTGAGATATAACAATTCAAAAAGTTATAAAAGTTGTTATCGTCATAATATGCATGAGTACGCCACGTTAGTTTTTAAAAAGAGTAATTCAACTTAACTAGAAGTTATTACCAACGGCATCCGCTTTCTTCTTTCTATGTACGGAGCTCCTAAAAAAACTACCTGTTTAGATAAGCATCGATATGCATGTATCGTTAAAAATACTAAAAATAAAAAAACAAGTTCAATTAGCTTGTCTTCCTCCAACCTCAGTTGCTGCTCACCAACATCTTTTTCGAGTATATTACCAAGTTCAAGTGTGGCTTGGTTATCAGCTAGACCCTACAGACTGGGGTTGGAAGTTGGTCAACAATATATTAGAGCCAGTTCAAACTTTACTTCCACCTGCGCCGGAAAAACTGCTGAACACTATTTTTTGCAACTGCAAAAAGGGATGCAGTGCTAAATGTTGTTGCAAAAAAGTCGGACTGTTTTGTTCTTTGGCATGCACAAATTGTCAAGGCCGGTCGTGCTCTAGTATTGAATCACAAACAATGGAGAATTCGTTTGACTCCGACGAAGTATCATGCGATACATCGCTATTGACGCAATTTACATGCATCTAAAATGAAGATGATGAAGAAGAACAAGAAGAAGAACAAGAATTTGAAAATTACGAATAAGACGAATGAACTTCAACACTTTTTTTTAATTTACTTCGCTTTTATCTTTTCCAATCTTTGAAAATTTCCGTTATTTTGCAATAGTTTTACATTAAACAGGATCACAACTGACCCGTGGAGTAGGCCTATTGGGGAAACCACGTTAAAAAACGCGCTAAGTACACTACCTCATAGGTGGCGTTGAAACGTGTGCATATTATGACGATAAAAACTTTTATAACTTTTTGAATCGTTATATCTCAGAAACGGTGGCTCGTAAGAAAAAAAGTATTGATACATTTTTTATAGATAATTTTATGATCTACAATTTTTGTCTAACTTACTTTTATGATAAAACTTACCGTTTTGCTGAAAATCGCGAAAAACTAATTTTTTTGACCTCTGACCTTGAATAAAAAAAAATCCATACACGGGAATGATGGGGAACTTCTAGACATTGTTTATAATTATGTTTTGAACAATTTCACAGAAATTCAGCTTGTTGGGACTTTATGTAACTTCGAATGTCTAAATTGACCGGACTATACACATTTACATGGCGTGTACCATGCACTTATTAAAAACCGTTAAACAAAAATAAAATTCTGCATTTTTCACATGTAAGTAGGCAAATTTCGTACCGTTGTTTCACTATACCTTTACGGTTGGATATATAACAACACTTACCAACTAAAACGAAAAAAATATGTCGCCAAGCAACTTACGGTAGCAGTTCCTGGCAGTCATTTCCCATTCAATTATGTTACGCGTGATTCCTAACATGACAACATTTCCAAAATTTTAAAGGCAAAAAATTTACCATTTCACATGTCATCACGTCTCCGATATAATTGCAATGTAAAGATCGACAATATACAGTACAATGAAAATCATTGCATTCAAATAAAAGTTCCTATCTCGATTTAACTACATATTTATTAGAAGGCAGTATAAATATTGCAGGGAAAAAATACTATTATTAATTATTTAGATTTACATACTAAATTGCATAAAAAAAATAGTTTTTTATAGCTTATAGGCTAGCTTTTCACCACTATCTCACCTGATGGTAAGTGATGATGTGGTCAAAAATGTTGTTCAGCCTAGCCTAGAATGACTAGCTCTCAAGGACAGCTGCCGGAACACACCGTTAGGTGCTTGGCGACACATTTTCTATTTGAGGGTAGTAGATAACCAGGAGGAAATTTACAAAATTCCCTACCACCATGCAGTAACGACTGCCATCGTAAGACAACCGGGACCGACGTGCCGTCCGTAGCACGGAATCGCTCAATAGTTATGTCACTAGCGGTCACCCATCCATTTCCTGACTGCGACGGACGTTGCTTAACTAAGCTGATCGATAAAGAACGGCTAAGGAAACTTCGCTACGAGCGCTTCAATATTTGTACTGCATTCTCTTAAATAATTAAAATGGACCTAGCAACTATTATTTGAAAACAATGGAATGCATAAACAAACGTATTAGTTATGATTTTCATTGTTCTCATGGCGATATTTACCTACAAACATAACGGATACGTGACACTTTAGGCTAAAAATTAAAATGGACCTAGCAACTATTATTTGAAAACAATGGAATGCATAAACAAACGTATTAGTTATGATTTTCATTGTTCTCATGGCGATATTTACCTACAAACATAACGGATACGTGACACTTTAGGCACATGAATAAATAACCGTACAGAAGGAAAGCTTCCAGAGTCCAAAATTCTAACCTTTTTTCATAGGGCTGTCATAAGTACATGGAAAATGAAAAACTTGCCTAGTTTTTAAGAGTGTCATTGATATCCTTATCATCTGCTTAACTCGGACGACGCAATCCGTTGCCGGCTGACGGCGAAACGGCGGTTTGCCTAATTGCTGATCGCATCCGTACGGCGCTGATAGTAGTCGGATAATGAAATCAGCGATCGCAAATGTGGACGAACTCTTCCCAATCGGCATAATAGAAGTGTGGGGATAGGTACCAATTCGGCTCAAGCCGATTTCATGTCGATAAATATAGTGATACTTTTCTCTTGTCAGATCTCATATAATGATACTTAGGTGGGTTTTCCGCCAAATTTTTTTGAAATCGAGCCCCTCATGCCACAAAATATTTCCACCAGATTATGTATAGGTTAATATAATATATAGGTAAGCAAAACTCTATTAGATAACATTTTGAAAAATCTTATACTTTAATGCATTTTGTCTCACATATCCACATCTTTGGTAATTATAAAAAGATAAACTTTAACATTGATATTACTTATCCTTACCTACTATTTTCTAAATATATATAAAAAAATAACTGCTTTAGTTAAATACATAGTATAACAAAACTCCACAAAAATAATGTTTTTAATTATTGTGTATTATTACAAAAGTTGCGCTAGTGTGTGTCATAAAAATATGACGCCATCGGATATCTTATTAGAAAAGCTATACACGTACAAAATACTTGGAACAATAAAAGTGTCTTGGTCAGACAAACTTCTGTCATAGGGCCTATTTTGATTAAAAATAAATTTATCAGCGTTAAATTGTTCATAGTTATACTTTCGTTATCTTCAATTATATCAACAAGGCGTAGTAATGTTAAGATATGAATAATCAATTTAGTTAATGTGTTCATTTCTTTTTTTATTATGATAGTCCTACTTGTTTGTAGCAGATCAGTCTCAGCACTGTATTTCGGCAGTCGATGCCTTGGACATGGAACGAAATGGAACAATTGGGGCACTGAATAGAGGAAATTTATAATTTGCGGCAAGAAGAAGAGCAGAACAGTTTTACTGAAATGGCTCAGGATGGCTACTACTGCAAATGTCATCCCCGACACATAACAAAATGTATCTCCTACGAACACCTTTGACGGATACCTGAAAACAAAATAATTTGAATCAGTTAAGAAACTTAAGTTTAACAAAGGGCCCTAAATTCACCATGTAAAAAAACTAATGTAGCAATAAATTAAAAAATTTGGTAGAGATATTTGTTTTTTACCCTTCACCTCATAACGCCAGAAAGATTTTGATAACATTTGGTTTACAGTCATAGATTTAGACCGTTTTACTATGAAGTTCCCAAAAGCGAACTTAGATAAGCAAACAAAATACTTTCAATATCAGTTTAAATAATCTTGACAACTCATAATATTATCGAACAGATGGCCTGGCGGAATGATTATAACTTTTATATGTATACACTCGGGAATACCGAAAGTAATCACCCGGCGAGGTTACAAAAATTCGCAGCCAGCTGAAAATTTATAGGATTGTTCAAATTCATTATAAATTAAATCTAAAATGTCTTCATCGATTCGATACCTGGGAAAAAGAGAAGACAAAAGTTATATTACAAAAACACAAATATACGATAAGAAAAAAAATAATAATAAAGGAAAAGTTATAGACCAGATAATTATCTATAAAAAATTTCTATATTTTTCCTAAGAGCCACCGTTTTTGAGATACAACGATTCAAAAAGTTGAAAAAGTTGTAATCGTCATAATAAGCACACGTTTCTGCGGCACCTTTCAGGTGTACTTAGCGCATAGAAAGCGCTACGTACTAGATCATTCTCAAAAATTTTGAACGTCGACTTTATTCTTGTTGTTTATCTTTTTGAGGTCGTTGTCATTCTTGTTATTTTCAATGGTACCTATTTCCCTTTTTCTCACTTTACCATCATTCCAAATGTATGACAAAAAAAGGATATTAGACTACTATACAATATTCAGCACTACTTTTAAATGATTGGAAGTAAAGTAAAAAGGTATCCTTACATAAGTTTTTATTATTATTCTATCTAATGTCCATGTTACCAGTAGTTTTGGGAACGATACACTCTAAGTTATTGTTCATTATATTTACTTGGGATAAACTGTCCAGTTAGGTAGGTCCAACTTCGACTAAGAGGTCGCCTGAAGAATCTCACTGGGATAGGCAGCATTCGGGAAGTTACGAGATATCTTTTTCGAATCGAACATCCCGCAGAGCCTGAAGGCCAATGTTTTCAACCAGTGTGTGTTGCCAGGGATGACTTATAGCACGAAGACGTGGTCGCTCACTATGGCCCTTATGGACAAAGCTCAGAGTCACTCAACGAGCTATGGAGAGAGCTATGCTCGGAGTTTGTGTAGAACGAGGATATTCGCCGCAGAACCAAAGTCAGCGATATAGCTTACAGAATTTGCTAGTTGTAGTGGCAGTGACATTGCTCGAACCGATAACCGACGGGCGAGAGAGTTTCTCTTGTGGTTACCACATTGCACCGGAAGACGTATAGTTGGTAGCATTCCTACTAGGTGGATTGACGACATAGTAAAAGTAGCGGGTTAGCCAATGATTACAAGCAGCTAGTAGCTGTTCTTTGTGGCATTCTATGGGATATGCTTTCTTCATCAGTGGACGTCTTCCCGATGATGATGATGATAATTATTACTATTATTTGCACTTACATTTTAGTACGAAGAACACATTTACTATTTGAAGCGCTCGTAGCGAAGTTTGCTTAGCCGTTCTTTACCGATCAGCTAAGTTAAGAAACGTCCGCCGCGGTCAGGAGTTGGATGGGTGACCGCTACTGACATTACTACTGAGCGCTTCCGTGCTTCGGAGGGCACGTTAAGCCGTCGGTCCCGGTTGTTGTCTTACGATGGCAGTCGTTACAGCATGGTGGTAGGGCAATTTGCGAATGCCCGTCTGGCTAGCTACCACCCTCAATTAGAAAATCTGTCGCCAAGCACCTAACTGTGAGATCCAGTAATTCTAGGCTAGCCTGAACAACATCTTCGACCACATCATCACTTACCATCAGGTGAGATAGTGGTCAAAGGCTAGCCTATCAGCAATTAAAAGAAGAAAAAAAAACAGAAATATTTTGGTACTTACCAAATGAAACTACTCCCACTAAAATTAAATACTATTTGAAATTAAAATTTGGAATTAAAAAAATTTAGTTAACTATTTATTATACTATAAGACATTCTCATATTTTTACTTGTATTACAGCTTCAGTGATGTATGTATTTACGTGGTGTGCTTACGACGATTAAGACTTTCAACTTTTTGAATGATGAAAAGTGACTCTTAGTCACCGAAAATTAGGAAAAAAGTATTTAGACATTCTTTATCGATAATTATCTGATCTTTAATTTTTGTTATGGTAAATTTTATGATGAAACTTACCGATTTGCTGAAAATCGCGAAATACCCGTTTTTGTGACCTTTGACCACGAGTAATTTTATTTCCAGGTGTCAGATCAATGAAAAATTTTTATGCCATATGCTAAGCACCTAACGGTGTGTTCCGGCAGCTGTCCTTGAGAGCCAGTGAAATTACAGGCACATGAGACTTAACAACTGTCTCAAAGTGACGGGCGCAGTGCAATTCAAGGTACGCTTAACATCAGGTGGGCCTTGAGCTTTTTCCGTCACAAGAACATTAAAAAAAAAATTCACTGGCTGCGAATTATTGTAACTTCTCTCCTATTTTTGGTTGAAAAAGAGCAGACTAATACAAAAATAAAAAACTTACCAGTTATGTTTCAGCAGTGCCAATGTAGTGGCAAAGTATGGTAGCATTATATTTAGTGAAAAACTGTGTGCTTCAAACTGATCACCTCGTAATTCAACAATGTCAAAGATAATTATAGACAGAGCTATGATTACAGATTGTCCAACTTCAAGTCCATTGATACCAGCTAATATATTTATAGCGTTTGTGCAGAATACAGCTAACATTCCCATGTAAATGTAGTATAGAAATCCTAAAATATAAATAAAGATTCTCAGTTGACATCACATCACTTCTAATAAATAATTTCTAATAAAAAAAAAATTTTTAGTACCTATATTGACAGAGACACCCAGTAACTGCCTTAAGGGTATGGGGATGATGAAAGTTGTTGAATTGAAGTTAACATAGTACACAACAAGAAGCGGCAGGGATGCTATAGTTGGGAGGAGCAGCTTATATCTCCATCGTAGGTCCAGGACATCATCAGCGAATCCCAGTAACAGCATACAGCATATAGACAGTAATGCTGCTAGCAATTCTGCAAACTTAACATACATCAATACATAAAAAATTGTAAACTGTCTTCTTATTATTTTATAGATGCCAAGTAAGGTAGAAGTATTCCCGGTAAAGTCCCAGTACTGACGGTAACTAGTCAGTTTTTTTACAATTTTCTACTAAAAATATTTGAAAGTTTGTGAATGGCAATTGGCGTTACTGGCAATCTATTCTTAGTAATATTTTTCACAATTATAATGTCAGCACTGACCAAAGAGTATCAATGTCTTATAACAATGCAACAGATAGTCTACTAACTGAACCAATTAACCCATTGGTATCGGCGATAATTATAACAATAGAATTTCATTCATAAATTGGCCATAGTGGTCCAGTCCGATTTCAACTTATTAAGAAAGTCCAAAGTTCTGTTTGTGAACTACAGAACTAAGTCACATTAGTGAGATTGCCATGCTGATACAGATTAATTGTCCAATATGAAACCCAAAAAGTAGAAAGGCGCCGTTTTGTTGTTAACGTTTTCGTGGCTGTGATTTGTGACAACTAATTTACATTTTATCAAGAAGAAGACGAAGGAGGTAATATTGAGACATTTTATTAAAAAGGCTATCCCAGCTTTGAAGTCTGGTCAACCCCAGGCCGATGCCCAAAATGGCAACGAAGCCCGCACCGAGGGGCGCAGGCCTTGCAACCTACGGATTAGGGTATATGATGTCATCAATTCTCCCCTTCACTGCTCGAGCCTCCTCCCCTGCCTAACCAAATTTGGTAAGATCTTACTAATGCCCCCTTGGATACATGTTCTAGGATGGATGTTACAGTTTTTCTTGTCAGGCCAAGGTCTTTAACTAGGATTTTGCTGGTATACCCCTTGCTCCAACTTCTACAGCATATAAATTAACCACATAAACAGTTTTGGTTAATTCATTTGTTAGGTCATATTATTTATTAAGTTTTTATTGTGTGGTCATTAGGTATGTTTGTTTTCCACAGCACATTAAATTCTAGTAATATGCATTTTAGAGTACTGAAATATTACAAAATCACAAATATACAATAGTTTTTTTTTTTAACAGTAGTATGTCTGTTCTGGAAGACAAAACACCAATATCCTCAGGAATTTAGTAGTGTTTTTCATGCCCGCCTGGCTAGTGACCACCCTCAAGTAGAAAATCTGTCGCCACACACCTAACGGTGTGTTCTGGCAGCAGTCCTTGAAAGCCAGAGAAATTACAGCCACATGAGACTAAACAACTATGTCTCCAGGTGACAGGCGCAATTCGTTACTTCTGACGAAATGCATCTGTAGTATAGGCAGAGGTTAGTCCGCTTAACATCAGGTGGGCCGAGCTTGTTATGTCCTAACATAAATAAAAAAAAGTTTAAAACTACACAGATACTGGGCCGGTTTATACAGGTGCTTACCTCATTATGAGGAAAATGTTCAGTATCCATAAGACCACTTCCAAAATTTATTGGAATGAAAATAAAGCTGGTCACTAAGAATACGCATCCTGAAACCACTCCCAAGGCTTCCGGGCTGGAAATGTAATAAATTATTACAGAAATTAGGCGGACAGACATGCCATACTACGTGGAAATATTATATTAAAATCTTACATTTTATTCTTGTTTGGTTTACAAAGATCTACGCCAAATAAGCCGGCTTTAATGAATAAGTCTTTGAATTTTGGAATTAACTCGTCGGTCACTAGATATGATATCACAGAGAGAATAAACAATATTATTAACGCCCACATATTTTTATAATTTGTAAACCTAGAAATTGTACGTAAACGTGTGCATTTCCAAAAATTACAAAACAATTTTCGTTTTTTTATTTTTTTTTCTTGTTTGATCCAAAATTACTGGTCTAGTCTATCATCTATGATGCAAGACAGGGGGCGTGTTCCATTAGTCGCTAAGAACGTTAATTTCGATAATTTTGATCACATTCTGCGTCTGTGGTTGTGATCACTGAGATCGTTTGTAACTGTCATCCCCTGTTCCATTTAGGATAAGAATGCCACTAAAATTTGCCACTTTTGTCACTTTTGACATTAGATGTAGGGAATTCAAACTGTTCCAGTAGCCTCATAGCGTTTATGGCGAAAATAACGCCAAGACCCATGTGGAACAACTTTTTGGGAGTGTGATCGTTTTTAGCGTTTTTAGCAAATCTAACTTCAAATGGTATGCACCCAATGGGTTTCTGTTGGAATCAGATCAGAACCTCATAAAAATATACGTTGAAATACTATTCGTCAAAAATTATACCACGTTTCATGTGTATGTTTTTTTTATATCGCATTTATTTATACGTTTAGTTTCTCGGCATTTTTTGTGTTGAATTAATATAAAAATGCATTCGTTAATCGCAAATAATATATTATTTAATTAATTTGCGACAAAAATATACATGAAATCCAGGCATATTTTGACTTTATTCAGTACAGGCAAATAGACTACGATCTCAGCTAATTCGTCAATCGGAACTTAGTCCTTAGAATTGATAAGACGTAAAATGTTGTCAGCGGCATAAATTCTATGCAGTTATTAAATTTCTGTTAAAGTACCAATCGCACATATAGGTTATAATTCTATTACTATTACGGTTAGCCTGAACAATATCTTCGACCACATCATCACTCACCTGATGAGGTGAGATGGTGGTCAAAGGTAAAATATGACGAATAAAAAAATTTAAAGTAGTCATTTTGGAATCTATGCAACTCGCTCCGAGTTGCAAGTTTATTTCTTAAGAGGCCTTTTACATTTTGCAGCCCTCTCACTCGCACTTTTAAAGACAATTTCAAATAGCAACAATATGGTTAATATTTTTTAAAATGTGGTCAATCATTATTTCGCTGCATGCAACTATCGATGTTCTCAACATATTTTTACTTTGTTACATGTTAAGTTCAATTAGAATTAGTAGCCCAAAATTTAAAATAACTAAATTACGCGTTTTGGATCCCCCATTACAGATATCAAAATGAAAATTAGTAGAGAACATCTATAGTTGCATGCAGCGAAATAATGATTGACCACATTTTAAAAAATATTGTTAAATATTAAATATTGTTCATATTGTTTCATAATGATAAATACCCATAGATATTAATTTATAAGTAAGGTGCATCCTAATCCTAATCATATCAAAACCAACTTTTACAAAATGATGTTTCTTAGGAATGATTTTGAAATGGTGCCAATGCAGGGCTACCCCTTCGGCGAAGAGTAAATCTGCGTGACGTATATGCCACTGGTATATTTATGTTCTTTCTAATATTGGACGCGTTTATAACAAATAGTTTTCCCAGCAGGAAATGTTTGTTACCTAAACATGTTACATTTTAGAAACAAAATATATTATATCTGCGTCATACACGACGCCGCCGGCGTAGCAGGTAGGTATTATATGAATGTATGTGTAAGTAATACTAATCTAATCACACATTCATAGTGGTGCATGTGTGAGTAAATTTTAGTTCCAGATTTTGATACCAAGGCAGTCTCTTGACATAACGGGTCGGCATAAAAAATCGTAAAGGGCCTCTCTATTCCCAGTATATTACTTTTCTCTATGGTTATAGTGCTTCTATGGGTATGTTCCATTTGTCGCTAAGAACGTTAATTTCGATAATTTTGATCACATTCTGCGTCTGTGGTTGTGATCACTGTGATCGTTTGTAACTGTCATCCCCTGTTCCATTTAGGATAAGAATGCTAAGAATGCCACAAAAATTTGTCACTTCTGTCACTTTTGACATTAGGGGCGTGTTCCATTAGTCGCTAAGAACGTTAATTTCGATAATTTTGATCACATTCTGCGTCTGTGGTTGTGATCACTGTGATCGTTTGTAACTGTCATCTCCTGTTCCATTTAGGATAAGAACGCTAAGAATGCCACTAAAATTTGCCACTTTTGTCACTTTTGACATTAGATGTAGGGAATTCAAACTGTTCCAGTAGCCTCATAGCGTTTATGGCGAAAATAACGCCAAGACCCATGTGGAACAACTTTTTGGGCGTGTGATCGTTTTTAGCGTTTGTAGCGAATCTAACTTCAAATGGTATGCACCCTTAGAGACGACTTCTGTTCTGCCGGTTTCAGATGAGAGAGAGAGAGGTTTAACCTAGGAAGACTTCTCAGCTTCAGACTTGATGATTATATTATTCTTAAGTTTAATTTCATTACAAACAAGTTTAATTTACATTTACAAATTATTGGAATATTTTTTGTTCTGCTCGAGAATTGATCCCGCTTCCTCTGATTTTGTGCTGGATGCCTATTTTATTCGGTCACTGGAACCATACTCTTGCTCTCTCGTGATTAATATATATATTCCATCCGTGATTTTCTAGTGTTTTGAGAAAGATTCGCAATCTTTTATCGCACTGCCATATTATGCCAGCACCTTTGGGGTGCGTACCATTTGAGTGAGATTTGCTAAAAACGATTACACTCCCAATAAGATTTCCACATGGGTCTTGGCGTTATTTTCGCCTTAAACGCTACATCTAATGTCAAAAGTGACAGAAGTGGCAAATTTTAGTGGTATTCTTAGGGTATGTTCCATTAGTCGCTAAGAACGTTAATTTCGATAATTTTGATCACATTCTGCGTCGGTGGTCGTGATCACTGTGATCGTTTGTAACTGTCATCCCCTGTTCCATTTAGGATAAGAACGCTAAGAATGCCACTAATATTTGCCACTTCTGTCACTTTTGACATTAGATGTAGGGAATTCAAACTGTTCCAGTAGCCTCATAGCGTTTATGGCGAAAATAACGCCAAGACCCATGTGGAACAACTTTTTGGGAGTGTGATCGTTTTTAGCGTTTTTAGCGAATCTAACTTCAAATGGTATGCACCCTTAGCGTTCTTATCAAAAAATGGAACGGGGATGACAGTTACAAACGATCACGTGATCACAACCATAGACGCAGAATGTGATCAAAATTATCGAAAATAACGTTCTTAGCGACTAATGGAACATATCCCAATTCATGCATTCGTCACTTTGTGATTCATCTGTGGGCTATTCTATTCTACAGACTATTAATTCTGCCTGAAAATACCCCATCCATTCTCATCCAAATCTATTTATTTATCCACAATTAATTATTTATTTTTCTGCCTAAGGTGAAGATGTGGTGAAGATCAAGTGAAGATTATTTATTCTTCAATAGTAATAACCGTTGAAACTTTAAAATAAGATTATTACTATCTATTTGTTTTCTACTGCGATTTGGGAAGTTCGGAATATTACACCCAAAATTATCATTCATTTTGCAATTAAAAAACTATTATGGATGAAATAGAAGAAGAAGCAAAGGTAGCAGCTGAAAAAATGGTTATGAATATGATGCAGAGGCCTGGTCAATTAGAAAAAGTGAGTGATCATGTTAAATTGTATGTAGTACCTACATAGATATCATAATCAGCAGAAGGACTATAAAAACATGTGTACTACGGGAAGGGGGCGAGAGGAGTAGGAGCATGCCCCCTGAGGGGTACGGAAACTTACAGTTTTTAGTTCTGGATTAGTTTATACAATATCGATTTAAGGGAGGTGGGGGTGGGACCGGGTGCGGGGAGACGGGTTGACCCCCCAGTGAGGGGGAAGTTGCGCCCCCCCCCCCTTCCAGAGATATATATTTTTTTAATTTATAACCTCACTATTGTCAGTCATTGATTATACAGGGGTGGGACCGGGTGCGGGGAGACGGGTTGACCCCCCAGTGAGGGGGAAGTTGCGCCCTCCCCCCCCCTTCCAGAGATATATATTTTTTTAATTTATAACCTCACTATTGTCAGTCATTGATTATACAGGGGAGGGGCGGTGCGGGGGAAGGGTAGACCCCCTGTGAAGGGAAGTTGGGACCCCCACCCTCCCCCTTTCTGAGATATAATTTTTTTAATTTCTAATCTCACTTATCATAAAAATGTTACTTTTCATGATTTAATTTGACTCTTTCATTGGCTCTCGCCAGAACTCTCGCCATATCGCCCCTGAGTGTTGCTTCACCCGCTTGTTCCTCTCAGGATCTCCATAGTAAACTTCTGGCTCCACATTTTCCAGCGTTGCCAACCGTACAAGGTTTCTCATACAGTTACAAGATTTCTGGTCTTCCGCACGAGCTACGAGGACGATATTATCCTTGTACAATTATGTACAAGATTTTGACTTATGAAACTTTAAATAATAATTTTCATTTCAGGGAACATTTATGTCAACATGTTCCATAGACCCTGATATCGTCTCACAAATTCAATCAATTTCATTATAAATTTGAAATTTACCAAAAATTAACCATATTTGTTTGATAATTCGCCTTCATTAGATTGCTACAAAGACGGAATACGGTGTAGGTATGGAGGGTACCTCTACCCTCCATAGTAATAGGTACTCATAGTCTGTGGCACAAACTACAAAGTAGGTATGTAAGTCAGCTATTTTGAAGCAAAATATTTTGTTATTTTACATACACAATGAAGAAGATTTTAATGTTTAATGAATAGTGATGTTTTATTAAACTTTCAAAAGAAGCATTATCTGTGTTAAACGTCTTTTAAATGCTTTTTTCTATATTTTATCACATTTTACACATAATATGAGTATGTACGAGGTTCTAAAGCTAAAATACGAGATTTTTATATAATGAATAGATTCAGGCGTTACTTTGCGGAAATCCATTTTTAATAATAACAAATATTTTAAAAGTATTTTAAGAAAACATTTAATTAATTATTTAATAAAACACTTAAAAAATCTTTATAAAAATGATATATATCTAGTGACAATTCCGCCTAATTTCCTATTAAGCCGACGTGACGTCACAAACGCCACGCAGCCAAACCGGAAGAGTATTCGACGCGTTTCGCTTCTAAACGAAGCATCCTCAGGAGGTCTTGACTCTACGAGCGCACGATCGAGACAGATTTTTATATGTTTCTGTATGAGGAAAAAAATTCAAAGGTTGGCAACCCTGACATTTTCTCTGTCGTATGAGCGTAGGTAAGCAACATTATAGCGGCCGAGTATTACAAACAAGAATAGCCCTTACGGTGGCCAATCAGTCGGTCCCTGATGCAAATTGTGTGGTATGAAATTTTTTATGGTTTCAAATAACGAATTTTATTTATTTAATTACTTAGCATTCCATGGATTCACCATATATGCTGGGTCCAAACCATTGCAAAGGAAGAGGCCAGAGGGACATGTATGACAAACATTGTTCACATAATAATTTACTGCTTATATGGTACTGTCAATTAATTTCATGGCATAACCTAATGGATTAAAAATACTCATCTGACTGTTCCGGATCGGGAATTATTAAGGTGGCTTTTATTAGATCAAATGAGAGAATATTACTACTGACACATAATAAAAATACTAGGGTGGTCTGGAAACGATAACTGGATGTGTTCCACTTATGTATAATTTTCACCCACACAAAATCAGGACTAACAGAACTATTAGGACTAATTATCTAAGCAGAGGCGCATTGCCTTTGGGCATGATAGTCATGACAATTGCGAAATCAATAAAAAATGGAAAATATACTACAGAAAATTTCAAAATGCAAAAAACCCATATTTGTATGTGGTGATTTTAATATAGATATTTTATTGAATACTAAAAATAAGACTGATCTTATTTCATTGTTTAAGTCATTTAATTTGAAATTTCTATTTTGTGAGCCCACTAGGATATCAGACACTTCAGCTACCTGTATAGACAATATATACTCAAACTGTAAGACTAAAGAAAAGTCAATAATGAAGGGTGTTAGATCTGATCATGAGGGCCTAGCGATAAAATTTGATGGAATCAGAAAAACAGAGAGGTATGAAATTGAACATAGACCATTAACAACTAGTAGGCTGGAAATACTCAGTACCAACATAGAAGCTAAGCTTGGCATTACAAGTTTTTCTCATAGTGACCCGAATGACATTTATAATAGCTTATTTTCTTTAGTAAACACTGAGTTTCAAAAAGTATGTCCAAAAATAAAAAAACAAATAGATGGAAAGTTGAAGTTCGGTGATTGGGCAACAACAGGTATTCGAAAAAGTAGAGATTATTTGTTTGATCTGTATCGCAGGAAAAATTTAACATCTTGCAAACAGTTTCATGATTATGTTAGGAAGTATTCAAAAATGTTCAAATCTGTTTGCTTGTGTGCTAAATCTCTTTTTATTAGAAACAAAATTAGCAAGTCTAAAAATAAAATAAAAACCATTTGGAAGACTATAAATAGTGAAACTGGTAAAAATAAACCTAGAGATTCAACATATGTCTTAACTATTAATAAAAATCAAATCTCTGATTCAATACAAGTGGCGAATATATTTGAAAATTTTTTTTCTACCTTGCCCCTAGAAGCCACTAAGTCATTGGATTCTTGTCCCAATGTAGCAGAAACTCTGTTAAAACATAATTTTCCAAGCAAATCACCGGACTTTTCTTTCAGACACACCACAAGATTTGAAATTATAAAAACATTTCAAAGTTTAAACATAAAGAGTACTGAAGACTTGTGGGGTATGTCAGTAAAAGTGGTAGAGTCTATAATTTACATTATTGCACCATATTTAGAAACAATATTCAATCTTTGTGTCGATAGTGGAAACTTCCCCGATTTAATGAAACAAAGTAAAATCACTCCAATTTTAAAGTCGGGGTCTACATCTGACCCTTGCAATTATAGACCTATTTCCATCTTACCTGTTCTGAGTAAAGTATTCGAAAAAATTATGCTCAAACAACTACTATCCCATTTTAACAAGCATAATTTATTAAATGAGAATCAGTTTGGTTTCACCAAGAGCAAATCCACAACAGATGCAGGTGTTCAATTGATGTCGCATATACTGGAAGCCTGGGAGAGTTCACATGATGCTATTGGCGTATTTTGTGATCTTTCCAAGGCATTCGACTGTGTAGAGCACTGCACTCTGATTCGTAAACTTTCCCACTATGGTATTCGTGGAAAAGCTCTGAATCTTATAGAGTCATATCTGTCAGACAGGCTACAGAGGGTTGGAATAAGTGGCAATACTTCTTCCGGGTCATTGGTAAAAATGGGAGTACCACAGGGATCAATTTTGGGACCTTTTCTGTTTCTAACATATATTAATGATCTGCCTTGCATGGTCAAAGATTTCTGCGATATTGTTTTATTCGCAGATGATACCTCTCTGATTTTTAAAGTAGATAGGAAAGACAGTGAACTGACGCATGTAAATAATGTATTATCTATGATTTGTGAATGGTTCGCCGCTAATAATCTTCTCCTAAATTCAAAAAAGACGAAATGTTTAAAGTTTTCTTTACCAAATGTTCCTTATGTTAAACCAAACATAAAGCTTGGCCCAGATAAACTCCCTATTGACAAAGCGACAGTCTTCCTGGGAATCAAAATGGATTCCACTTTACAATGGGATCCACATATACATGATCTCTCAGGAAGACTTAGTTCTGCTGCATATGCAGTTCTTAGGATAAGACGGTTAACAGACGTAGCTACTGCTCGCCTAGTTTATTTCGCGTACTTCCACAGTATTATGTCGTATGGCGTATTGCTGTGGGGAACTGCTGCTGAGATAGAGACAATCTTTATCATACAAAAGCGTGCAATTCGAGCCATATATAAAATGGGTCCTAGGGAATCTGTGAGGGATCTTTTTAAAGAAATTGATATTTTAACTTTACCAAGTCTGTATATATTTGAAAATATTATGTACGTTCGTAAAAATTTGAGTAAATTTAAATTAAACAGTGACAATCACGATTACAATACTAGGAATAAAGATAAAATAGCGGTGCCAGGTTTTAGATTAGCAAAGACAAATAAAAGGTCCTTCTTAGGTAATTGTGTGCGGTTTTATAATAAAGTTCCTAAACATATTACAACGCTCACAGAAGGGAAATTCAAGTTGCATGTGAAAAACATATTGATTAAAAAATCCTACTACACAGTTTCTGATTACATAAACGACAAAAATGCCTGGACAATTCCGCCTCCGCCAAGCTATTGCCTGTCACCTACATAATTTAAACAAATATTGTAATAACTCTATTATATAGTATGTATGTAACACATTGTTAAAAGATGTTTAAAAGAATGGCCCCGAGTTTCTTGCCCGTTCTTCTCGCAGTGGCTCTATACAATTTATTTGCTGAACGTGGCAGTACAATGTAGAATATTTCAATACTAAAATTTGTAATTGACCTTCATAAGAGCGTCGTAGACGCCTAAATTGAATAAATGATTTTGACTTTGAATAAAACGAAACATCATTCGGTAATAGCGCATTTTTTTAAATTGCTAACCCCGTACTGGACATAAGCCCGAACGAGCTTTAGCTATTTGGTTAAGTTTAGCTAAAGTTGAGCAACCTTTTGCCAGCGCTATTCTTGTCCTCTTGAGCTACAAGAGGACAAGAATAGCGCTGGCATAAAGACATTATTGTTATGTCTCATCGGAGATGGGCGCGACACTGTTCGTCAATTGTGACGAAATGCATCTCCTGTCAGTAGAGATTATACCTTAACTTAGGTTGGGCCTAGGGCGTATTTAGTCACAGTCCCATAAAAAAAAAAAGAATTGGCAGGTTCTCCAGTAGGTGAATAGACAGACAATATCGTAAGTGGCTGGTAGCCAATGGTTAGAAGTGGCTAAATAGTCGTTCCTTGTAGCGTTATAGGTTTGTTCAACAGTAGATGGCTTCCGGCTGATGATAAGGACAAAACGATAATATTTTTCGTGTATTTTATGGCTTAAGTAATTATATATATCAACTTCAACTTTTAATTTAATGGCCTCTGCGGCATTGCCACAATTTCGTCAATGACACGTAGGTTAAGTAGAAGATAAACGATGGAGATTGGTCGGTGCCAGGAAGGATGATTGGTGTATTTATTTCAAACAAATGTATTTTTATCATATGCAGGTAGAGCAATATAAGAAAAGAATAACTCACAAGAAAGCATCAATAGAAGCTCAACTCAAATCGGCTGTGCAGGGTAAACTAGATGGAGTCAGTGTGGGCTTGAAACAGCTTCAAGAATGTCTGGATGATGTCCAGGAGATCAGTGTCAAGTGAGTTCCTGCAATTTCTATGGGCTACGACAAAGAGTGATAGGTGGTGATAGTTAAGCGGTAAATGCACAAACTTATGTCTTATTGCGGTTAAAATGGACTAAATTCAGTTGGCCCTACTTCGAGACATTTGACAACATGGTCTTGACTTCAGACACAAGTTTGTTCCGACTCTCAACAACGTTTTACTGCGAAATTTTAGCACAGCTGCTATAAGAGGCATCTCCGGCACTGTCATCCGCATAGCAATTAATAATTAGTATTACTGAGCTGCAACATGTCATTGAAGTGCAAGAGAAATAGACTCGGAGATAGCATATAGCCGTGCGCAACGCCATCATTGACCGGTTTTAAGTCGGAGCATGCACCGTCGACAATGACCTTGATACTCCGATCTGCCAAAAAACTGGAAATCTACTCTCACAATTTTTTGAAAAGCCCATATGAAAGAAGCTTCGAAGCGTTTTATGCCACACCCAATCAAAGGCCTTTGCCATGTCCTAACTAGCCTCCCCTCACGCCTCACCCTTGGACTCCACCACCCCGCCATACAATATACCTAATAACCTGTTTAAGTTTTAAATATCATGTTGACAAGATACTGTGATAACCAATTGATTAACAATTGGTTATCACAGTAGTATTATATACATATACATGCTAAAAGAAAACAAAGATTATAAAGTTTTCAGCATCTAGCGTCATCCCTGCACATTAATATATGTGCCCATAATAATTTTAATAACCAATCAAACAACGTCATATATAATTGTATTATAAAACGTTACACACTATACATACAGTTTCGCATGCTTCCAATATTCAAACCTATTTGCAGAATGGATGAATTAGAAGAATTACTAAAAGGTGTACCACCATTAGTAGCATCACTCCAAGCTGTCCGCGAAGAAGATTCACGTCATTCTCAATATGTCACTGCTATGGATAGTTTGAAGCACATCTTCACCGTACCTGAGAGTGTAGCTAAAACCAAACAGTGGATTGGCGAGGGAAAATTATTGCATGCTCATCAGGTAAGCAATAGGTTTACGCAAGCAATACAAAACTGAATAACTACATATTGACAAGCCTGGCGCACTCCGCGCTTCAAGTGCAAGTATATCGGCATATCCGTCTGGACTGGCATATTTTCTACGGTGGGTTGTCGCGAGCCACGCAAATGCACATCAAGCCAAGCGTGGGGCAAAAGCCCCCCATAATGGAGGAGGCTGTGTTCAGCAGTGGACCATCCGGCTGATACAGTACAGTAGCAGTAATCGTTACCTACCTAGATTATGAACTTTTGGTTATTGAAGTCAGTTTATCAATTTCTAAAACCGTGAAAAGAAAACATCTGAGAAGATTGACTCTCTGGAAGTTAACTTCAGTATTTTTATATATATGTACTTATATTAGGTCCTTACATATGAAATTGGCGTTTTGTATGGGAGGAACAAAAAGTCGAATATTTTTTAATATAATATATTTAATTAATCAAAGTATGAACCATTATTTTCTATGCACTTTTGCCATCTCATAGGTAGTTCATTGATACCTTTACTAAAAAAACCAGTTGGACGGGAATCAATAAAATCTTTGAAGGCGATTTGGACTGCCCCATCGGAGTTGAATTTTTTCCCTTGCAAGAAGTTATCCAAATTTCGAAAAAAATGGTAATCTGTTGGAGCAAGGTCCGGGGAGTACGGAGGATGTCTTAGACTTTCCAATTGAAGCTCTTCTAATTTAGTAGCCGTCTGTAGCGCAGTGTGTGGTCTAGCGTTGTCGTGAAGCAGCAGTGGCGTGGAGCGATTGACCAGCCTAGGTTGTTTAGCCGCTAGCTTTTCCATCATGGTTTGCAATTCCTGACAATAGACATCAGCCATAATAGTCTGGCCAGATTTGAAAAAACTGTAATGAACAATACCGGCACTAGTCCACCAAACGCTTACAAGTAACTTTTTTGGGGTTAATTTTCGCTTGGGGCAGGATTTGGCTGGCTGGCCAGGATCTAACCATTGCGCTGAGCGCTTCCGATTATCGTAAAGAACCCATTTTTCATCACAGGTAATGATTCGGTTTAAAATACCTTCATTATTGTGCCGGTTTAGTAATGTAACGCAGCAGTCGACGCGCGTTTGCCGGTTTGTTTCAGTCAATTCGTGAGGTACCCACCTTTCAAGCTTTTTAATCTTCCCAATTTGCTTCAAGTGAATTAAAACAGTTTTATCACTAACATCGCAGCCTGCAGCTAACTTGGACGTGGTTTGCGATGGATCCGCTTCCACAATAGCCTTCAACTCTTCATTATCAACTTGAGTCTCAGGCCGTCCACGGGGCTTGTTCTGCAGGTCGAAATTTCCAGAACGAAAACGTTGGAACCAAAAACGAACTGTGTTTTCTTTTGCAACACGACCGCCATACACATCATTCACCCTTCGAGTTGTTTCCGCAGCACTAGTGCCACGGCGGAACTCGTACTCGTAAATAATGCGATATTTAAGGTTTTCCATTTTGTAAAATGAGTGACGCAAACAGAAAAAAACAGAAGAAAAAAAACAAATGAATGACGATCATCGAAGCACAAATACATGAGTCTATAGCTGTACAAATTTGAATTTGGAATTCCTTACCAAAGAGGAGAAATTCGTGATTAAAGTGGCCAGTACGAAAAACGCCAATTTCATATGTAAGGACCTAATATATTAAAAACAGATGTGACAAATAGTAAAGTAAATATGCAGAAGCACTGGCCAGTCGATTTTTAAACTCATAATAAATGTTCTTCCTGTTTGTAGTGCCTTAATGATTTGGAGAACTCGAGAGATGATTTGCTGTATGAACTACACAGACTGCCAAACCAGTCTTCGCATGATAAGATCATGTTAAAGGCGTACTTCGAAGATGTCGAAATGGTTTCAAACCTGCTTGAGAAGCAAATCAAACTGATTCTCGCCAGAACATTGAATACTGTGCGCAAAGAACCCACTGTTATTGTAACTGCATTAAGGATCATTGAAAGAGAGGAAAAAAGAGACCAAATGGCTTTGGAGGTAATGAGCATTATTTATATGACTAGATATGTGTTCTAAAACTATTGCGAGTGTTGATTACAATAACAAACTTTTTTAGAAATTACCATATTATGTTAATGTTACTATGAATAGAGGCTTGAGACTAACCCCCCGCCCCCACCCAAAATTATGTGTATTTATTAGTATCTACCTACAAGGAATCTTATTTTTTTTTAGAATATAATCTTTAAACACAGGCATAAAGTATAATCTAATATATTTCCGAATTTTTTGCGGGGTTTTCTTCCATTGCCTGACAACGGCAAGTGAAGGTCACACTACACGCCGGTTTTCGGTTTAGAAATCATACGTTTGAAGAAAAAATAAATACACGTGATATCTTACTACACCCTCCTCCCCCCTTGTGATATTAAGTGATTTTGGTTAACCCCGCCACCCCCCTTTTAAGCCTCACGTGATTAATGGACGGTCCGGAATATATTTTTCAAATCTAGCTAATGTATCTTACTATAATTTTAGCAACAAAATCAAACCGGCTTCATGCCTCCTGGGAGACCTAAGTCATGGAGAAATAAAGCCTTTGAAGTCTTAGAATGTGCGGTTGGCCAACGGGTGGAAGGTACTCGGGTAGACGAGAGAGAGGACAATAAGCTGTGGCTCATCCGCTACCTGGAGCTGACCAGACAACTCATACTCGAGGACTTGAGAGTTGTCAAGACACTCTGCGTTCCGTGCTTCCCGCCTCACTATGACATCGTCAACAAATACGTGAATATGTATCACACGTGTTTGTCTGCCAGTGTAAGTTATCAATCAAAATGTTACTTAACTCGTACATCGTCATCATCTCCATATCTTTATTCCACATAATATATGTACGATATGTTTTCTCTAATAACACAGAGAACAACAAAATAACAGTGTAATTTTACAACCGTATTCGACTATTCCCGTGGGTTTCCTAGAATAGCAACTCCTCCGTCTTCTTGTGGGAGTCCTAAGAGGTGACGAGAGGAAAAATACCAAAAGGTGGGCAGCGCCCCTTCTGAAGACCCGCCAGGTTACACGACGATCCTTAAGACGCTTTACAAGCGTAGGGATTATGGAAAACCCTCTCCCCTTATGACGGAGGCTATGTTCACTTTAAGTCTGTTGATTATGATTCCTTTCTCATCATTCCGACTCGCACTTTTTAACATTGTCATCGAAAAAATACCGGCCTTGAGTCGGACTTACGTGGAGCAACTTGGGTGTGCCTATACGTAATATAATTTTTTTTTAAAGATTTTACCTATTATTTTCTTCTTTTCAAATATGAGAAAACCCCTATATTTCGTGTTTTCTTCAAATTTTAATCATGGCTGGTTAGCTATAGACATAATGATCCATGTTAAATAGATTAAGTTGAGAATGCGAAATGTGTGTTTAGTTTCTTGTACATCTATAAAATTATAGATTAACATTTTATAAAAAAATAAACCTCATTTGATATGTCACAAATATTATCAAATGTTTTTTTTATTTCTCTATATGCACTACATTATTTAAGCGCTCTTAGCCCGCGGGGTATCGGTGGATGTGTTCAGCAGAGGTCCATTCGGATGATACAGTACAGTACTCTATTATTCCAAAAAAATCCATTCAGTGGATTCTGCCTGTGACTACCAGTCAGATACATATACAAGTGGTTCCGTTTATTTATCAGATGTACAAAACCCTAAAAATGAGTATATGTACGTTTGAAAAATACAATCAAGTAAATTCTGTATCCTGTTAGCTATAACAGTGGTGAACTGTTCGAACGAGAAAGCTGTGCAGTGAATACGGTCTATTTCTCAAATGTTCTGCACATTACCTTTATGCATTCTGTTATATCCCAAATCTAGTATGGAAACCCTACATGCTAATTGCAACATCAACATTTTCTCTCTCTTGATAGAATTAGTCAGTTCCTGGATTCAGTTAGTCTTGTTTCTCTTAAAATAATTAATGTTCTACTTTTCCTCAATTCATTACAATCAGTGTTGTGTGTTAAATAGTTTTCTTTTTTAAAGTGTTTCTTCGAGATTCCTATAACAGTTCGCTTTTTCACATATTCAATCATATAAAGGGTTTTTCAACAAGAACTTTGATTTCTAAAACGAAACAAAACAAAGAATTTAGATGAATTCAAATTTTTATTGTATTGCGAAGAGAAAAGTATGGCAATTATGAATGAAAAATGATATCTGGCAAATGTCCACCATCTGCACGCTGACAGATGTCTATTCTTTTATCCAAGTTTTTAATCACTTTTTGGCTTTATTATATCACAATATTTTTTCTTTCACATAATTTTAGACGGTTACTACAGGCATTAAAATACAGATAAAAATGTAATGGGTCCAAAGTGTTGAGAACATGTTATCATTTTCAGCTTCAAGATGTAGTCTTGTCAGGAATAGAAGGCAACGAGTATGTTACCCTACTGTCATGGATTCTTAATACATACCCTGGGCACGAGCTGATGGGCAGTGAAGAACTGAAAATAGATGTGTCGACACTGCCGCCGCTGCTTAGTGATGAACTCATGAAGAAATTGGAGGATGAATATTTACAGGTACGTCCATAATGACGGCCAATAGCAGTTAACATGCGCAAATTTTGCTCTACTGCAGGCACGTCCATTGGATAGTCGGGTTAGGGTCTTGCCGTGAAATTTTTTACAGCTTTCGAAGATGACTATCACATATTGCAACTTAGCCACAGTTAAGGCTGGTTAGTTAGTTCCTATTGTTGCCATACTCTACAGGTCCCTAAGGCTGGTTACTTAGTTCCTATTCCTGCCATACCCTACAAGTCCTTGTGTGTACAAGCTGCTCGTTTACCGATTGAAATTAAGAGTTTATTCGTTACCAAAATAAAACCAGTCAAGTGTACACTACAGTAAATTCAGTTGCACTAAATTACAGTGTTTTAACCGACTTCAAAAAAGGAGGAGGTTCTCAATTCGTTTGTTTTTTATATTAAATACCTCAGAACTTTTGACTGGGTGAACCTATATTGATAATTCTTTTTTTATTAGAAAGCTGCTGATTGGTGTGGTCGCATTTACATTTCATCAAAATCGGTTAAGCAGTTTTTGAGTTCACTGTAATAACTGAAAAAAAAATTCCTATCTTGATGATATAGTCTACGTAAATAGTAAGGGTCACTAAAAAGAGTGAAACATTATTTTTCTCTTAATGGAACCGACTTCTACACTCAAAAGTGTGAAATAGCTTGTCAAAGTTGGTACCATGCGCACAATATTGTGATAATAGGTACTTTTAAACCATCATGGTACCGACGTTTTATAAATTAATACTCGTCCATGTGGCACCACCTCCCACGGCCGCGGCTGGCTCACTACAAGAATGAAAGTTACTGACCGACTGACAGACAACATACCGCTGGTCGTAGAGCCTTGAAATTTGGAGGGTGTATTCAATGCGTCCCTACGCACTGTGTACCAAGAAAGGATTAAAAAAAATATGGGTGAAAACATTTGTTTGAAAGTCCTTTGCTTTTAACTTACAGTTTTGAAAATTAGTATTTATATAGTTCATTAAAAATAAAAAAATATATGTTCAACAATTTTTGACAGGATTTTTTGACTTAAGGGGTCCAATTAGGAATGAAACTTTGTAAGTCATTGTTTTTGAAGTTATAGTGATACGAATTGGTATCTGGATAGACATTTTAAAACAAAAACAACACAACGAATGGGTGAAAATGGAGAGGAAAGTTTGTCACCTGAACTTAAACCGACCGCACGCGGCCTGTTCGTCCGTCTGTCATATTAATCTATGTTTTGGAGTATACTAGGCAGACACTTGAAATTAAAACAAATAATATTAACAAAAAAAGAAAAGAAAAACAATCTTACTAATAAAACTTACTTATAAAAGTCAATAATATTATGTGGGTATCTTTGTACAATTAAGATATTTTTGAAACAGCTCAATATTGAAGTAATTTTGCGTTGTTTTGGTAACTTATCTTTGAATTATCATTATAATAATTATTTCACCTATTTTCAAATATCAGTTTAAGATTTCTTTGTTTGATATTTTGTACGCTAGATCGTTTTTAAAATAGTTTTCTTAGTTTTTGTATTATAGATAGATTTAAATTAATATCATCAAAAAGGTTTACTGCGAGAATAGCGGGGAAGAAACTAGGCTATTACTTTTAAATTACGTGTATAGTATATAGGCCTGTCCTATTTAAAATATTTTAAAGTATTGATTGCTGTGAGGATAATGATGAAATACTCATTACTTTAGTCAGAAGCCTTTTTTTATGGAAGGGTTACGTGTTTGTACAGAAAATGCAGTCGAACTACATGGAGTGGATGGAGAAGACACTGGAGACGGAGCGCGCGGAGTGGGACGGAGTGAGCGCTCCCGACGTCGAGCCGCACTCCAACGCGTACCACACGCACGCGCCTGTTATTATCTTCCAAATGATCGACCAGAACTTGCAGGTACCTACTAACCATTTAGTTAATACTTTATCATACAAACATGCACACACAATGTGGATGCAAGGATCGGAGAGAATCTGCAGTGCCCATCAGTTTAGGCTCGTTTTATTTGCTTTAGCATCGTCCTTTAACACCGTCTTCCAAAAAAGAGGGAGGTTCTTACTTCGACTGTATGTTTTCTTGTACATTTGTTACGTGATTACTGCGCCAAAAGAAAAATATGTTTTTAAATATTTATAGCTATAAAAATATGTTTGAATATCTTTATAGTGAAGGTACTGCCTGAGCTGCTCTTTCAAAGTCCAAGTCAAGTCAAGATAATTTATTCAATTTAGGCGTCTACGACGCTCTTATGAAGGTCAATTACAAATTTTAATATTGTAATATTCTACATTGTACTGCCACGATCAGCGAAAAAATGTATAGAGCCACTACGAGAAGAACGGGCAAGAAACTCAGGGCCATTAGTTTAAACGTCTGTTAACAATGTTACCACTTAGGAGTTTCTTCTCAAGAGCGGCGAGTAGAATACGCTGTTAGGTAGTCTACAGTCACCCATGCGCCGAACGTGGCCGCACCAACGTAACTGGCCCCTCCAGTCCAGTTACGTGCAGAGGCCCGCGCTCGCCGCTGTGCTCAATCGTGACTCCCAGACGAAGAACTTCAAATAAGTTCGAAACTGGTCGGAGCAATATCCGGTAAATATTACGTGAGTACCTAGCCGGTTACTAAATAATAATTATGGACAAAACTCGCGAAAGTTTTTTAGCTCAAACTGACCCCTCATCAGTAGAGTCTCCATTCCGTGAGTTTGCGGGTGACGAAGGACATCTGCATTCGTAACGTGATCTTGCCATTTGATACGAAGAATAGATCGCAGGCATGTTATGTGAAACACATCTAGCTTTCTAATATCAGCTTTATACAGGCACCAAGTCTCTGAGGCATATAAGAGCATCGGCAGAACACTCGCAGAAGCACTCGTATACGCGCAGGTATATCTGATGAAAGATTCATTCCTTATGTGGCAACCCAGATACTGCAAAAAATTTACCTCTTCCAAGATTGTACCGTTAATATTAAAAGCATCAACATTAGTGTCGCAGCCTCGAGGTGGCTGTTTAAGTATCTATGTTTTGGTGAAACTTATAACTACTTGCGACATGATTCCTGTAAGGAAACCACATAACTCTGCAGAGCTTCCATGCTATCTGCAATGAGACACACGTCATCGGCATACGGGACGTCAACTATAAGCGGGTTATTACATAACTAACAGGCTTTTCTCTATAAAAAATCTTTGAATAACAAGCTTTTATTGTGTTCATGTTAATAAAAATACTAAATAAAAAAAAAATACTCGTCAAGACGATTCAAATGAGCCTAAACTCGATGAGGTTGTGACGTTTCATTACGAAGTTCCTTTGGCCACCTTCCAGCTCCATCATCAGATCACCACCATGTCATCATAATATTGCATTGTCACGCTATTTACACATGTATGTAAAATTTCAGCTCTATTGGTAACCGGGAAGTGGATCAAATTTTAATTTGCAAAATTAGATGATACCCATCGGGACAGGTGAAACTAAATAAAAGCCTGTAACAACTAGATCGAGACACTCTTTTCCTTTCTGTTCATTAAGCTAGATAAGATTAAGATACGTTTATGAGATCTCACAAGAGCATCATTCATTACGGCTGCAATACATAGTGTGAAATGAGTAGTTACCATCACACACTGTTGCTTTACTCCACAAGTGACTAGAAATGGTGCTAAGTTCACTAATATAGTTTTTTGATTAATACATTTTTATTACAGCTTCAGTTATGATGAGGTCGAAAATGTTTGTTGGCTTTAAGCCTATGTTTACCTAGGATATGAACTGGCTATCAAAGACAGATACGGGAATAAGTCATAAACTGAATTAATTACTTCATTGATGACTATTTTCCTGCTGGTGGTAGCTTAGCTAGATAAGCAAGCATTATCAAAATACTGCTCTGTGCGCTCAAGCTTCGATCGCCGGATTGGCAGACAACAGTTACTATTGTGGCGCTCTGGTATAGCTTTCAACTGCAGTAACATTATTATAAAAACAAAAATATGCAATACCTATATTTATAGTATACATAACTATGATCATAGGGATAAGGACAGTGGCTTACTAAATTAAATTATTTTATAAAAGAAGCAGTATGTATCAAAATGTAATAGTATTTTTTCATTGCAGGTGACAGAGACAATAAGCAAGGACATCACGTTTAAAGCTCTCTTGCTGAGTATTGAGCAAGTAACTCGCTATGGAAACATGTATCGCGAGGGGGTCATTCAGTTTAAGGTTTGCCATAATTTCCTATACATACTATATTTTTCGCATATCGTCGTATGTTAAGAGACTTGAACTATTTAAATTGAAAAAACATACGACTGAAAAGTCGTAATATGTCTTAGTGTTTAAGTATTAATTGTTGTAGATATATAAATTTAAATTTTAGTTATTTTATTAATCCAAGCTTTATTTAAAGCGGTTGAGCTATTGGCGAGCCGACAAGTTAACGGCTGTATAAACCGTTGACTCGTGTTAGCGATCTTTTGGCGTACCAACATTTGTCTCCGTAGAGTCATGGCGTGTTCGCAGTCGGAAACACTTTGTTACTTAGGTATACTTTTACAACAAGAACGACCAAAGAAAAAGAAAACACGCCATAGTGTGGTTCAAAAACTAGCTGCAAGAGACGCTGCACACGAGTAAATGACGATGTAATTTTAACAATTAAATAAAAAACAACAAAGGTTAATTAAAAAAAAATAAACTATATACCTTGTTTTTTTTTAATATATGCAATGGGTCGGGAAATAATTCTGACTACTAGTTACTGGTGAGTTACTCGATGCTCGTTCGGAAACGACTAAGTTAACCTTGATTTACTGGGAAGTGTTACACTGGTGAGAAATCACTTGTTTACGAACGCAGCCAAATAACTAAGATTTTGACACAATCGCACAAGGACAGATTACTGCAGAAGTAGGCAGGTGTAAAAGAGAAGCTAACTTTAAAGTAGTACGGGTATAGCCGCCATGGAAGCTAGCTCACTAATGATACGAAGGTTTTTTTATGCGTCAGTTGTGCCTGATGATGGCAAAGATTTCTTCAAACAGTTTGAAACGGCGTGGTGAGAAAAATTATGTAAAATAAATGCAATTAATCCTGTAGTTATTTAATTGTATAAGGTAACGTTTTTGACAGGTATTACGAATATGTAAATCATGTCCAACTTGGTTTGAATGTAGAAGTTAAATATTGCGCCCTTTACAAGTGAGTCCACCGTAGTAGTGCGTGACACTAGTGTATTAGCGTCTTGAAAATATAAGGGCGCGTTAGCACCGTCAAACGGGAGCCGCGTGCGGTCAATATTAGTTTAAGCTGGTAACTTCTACAAATATAGGCACCGAGCAGCGAAAATTGACCCACCCGCCTAACCGCGGCTAACGATAGCGAACGGCTCCTGTTTTTGCTGGTTGGTGCCTAGTTTACACTGAAGGTGAAGGTACTAGCTTATACCAAGCTTACGGGATTTGTACCGTGGTGATTTTTATTTTTGAGCTCCCGATATCGACAAAATACACCGAAACTTTCAGTCGAGTGTGAGTTCCAGTGGTAGGTACGCGTAACAAAAGACAAATAAAGAGGGTAGACCGTTTCGTCTGTTCTTGATTTTTGTCAACCGCTCGTTACTCCAGTCACCCCGCGATCATGATGCATGCAACTGCGTCGAAATATCAGGAGCTCAAAAATAAAAATTACCACGGTACAAATCCCGTAAGTAATAATATTAGTTATCGAGTGAACCGTGATAGTTTAAAAAAGTGTTTATACCAAGCTTGTCTGCGCGCGGCTCCCTCTCGTTGACGCCCTTAAGACGCTAGCTTTACTAACTTAGCTTAACAGATATTTAGCAAAATGTTTTTAGTTTGTAGCAGTAAGAAAATTATATGGTAATCTTGATCACATTTTCTAAGGCCAAGAAAAGTCTTTAACTCGTTTCCTTAAAATTTTCTTCGATAGATTACAATTGCAAAGTTGACTCTAAATTATGCTTGGAACTTAAATATCTTAATTATTTAGGTTTGAATATGTATGAAAATAAATTAATAAAATAGCAAAATCTTATCAAGAGGGTCAAGAAAAGTTACAGTTTCGATTTACGTTAGTAGTTTTGTGTTATTAAGCTTTCTTTCGGATTTTACCTAAACTGATCGCGATTTCCCACATGGGTTGCCGGGTTAGAATTGCATCTCCCCATATCATCCCGTGGGAGTCGTAAGAGGTGACTAAGGGAAAAATACCTAACTTACACTGCGATCCCAAAGCCGCCGGCCAGCGTGGGGATTATGGCAAATACCCTGGGGACGCTGTGTTCAGCAGTGGACGAGTCGGCTGTTACAGTACAGTACAGATCGCGATTTCACTATTCTTTCTTTTTCACTCCTACGTAGTCCGAGAGTGACAAAACTTCAGCATTTGGCAGCGTCTCAAGTGCGTTGTGATGTTCGTAGAACTGCCACTTCGCGGACCGTTCCCGCGTGGTGTACTTCACGCACCACATGATCACGATCGTGAACAACAGCGAGCAGATGGTGCGGCTCGCGCAGCAGACGCAGGCGCGGCATTGGCCGGCTGGGCGCCACGACCCGCCCGCTGAGGCCAAGTTCGACAAGATGCTCAAAGTTTTCCAGGTGAGTACTAACACACTCCTCTTTTTAAATTTTTAAGCAAGAAAGAAGAATTAAGAATGAAATTACTCACCTTCACCACGGTAGTTTAATTTGGCAGATCATTTCCCGGCCCCGGGGCCGGATTGCCGCGGGTTATTATCCCGCTCGCAGCTAAAATGGTTCATTTCGTTGCGCTGTAAATGTTATAATATTATGTTTCATCTTCATCGACGAACTTAATTCGTACCTAATGCCGCGTAATTGATTATTGTTTTTCATAATCTGTATTTTCCTATTAGGTCTATAACAACTTAAATGTTGCTAGACATCTTTCAGTCTACAAATGCACGGCCCTTAACTAAACGTGATTATTTAAGTAATTGTGCTTGTAAGAATTGTATAAATAGGCAATTGTGTGTGCAGCGAATTTACTGTGAACTCGGACAAATGAGCGCAGATCGCACGCACACAACAATGACTGAAAATCCAATGAGTTTACGTGTATTGCGTATAAATAAACTATTTTGCATGTAGGGGTAAAAACATTGGAGGGGCGTGCATTTTTATACTAAAATAACTCTTTTTTATTTTCATATTATTGTAACGTACATGACAAGGACAATTTTACTAACAAAACGTTTATGCTGTTTATTTAGATTTATTCAAATATTTCTTAGTCCCTATTTAAAACTCCTTTCTATCATAAGAACAAATTATTTTCTGTAATTGATAACTTTTTTTGACATTATGAACTAAAGAAATAAAGAGAGCGAGAATCTGGCACGAAAATTAACTTTTGTAAAATTTATTGCAGAACTTGCGAGATGAAGCGGCTCGATTCCTCCTCGAGGAAGCTTTCTTGGATTTAGAAGTCCATTTCGAGGATCTATTTACTGCCAAATGGTTGCCTTCCACTATACCAGTTGACACAATCTGCATTACTTTGGACGACTACTTTCAAGATTACAACCATCTGAGAGACAAGAACTTTGAATATGTCATCAATGAAGCCCAAAATTTGGTATACAGGAAGTATATAACGGCGATGCTTTCAAAAAAGATTACATTTAAAACTGTAGAGGAGGCGCAACAGGCGGCTTCTAAAATATTGAAAGAAGCTAGTCAGATTAGATCGTTCTTTAGGAAAATTGCGCCCGAGGGTGTCAACACTGACTGGCCTTTTGAAGTCATCAGTATGCTGGCAGAGGTAAGACAATGAAACCATAATTTACTCAATATTATTAATTTTCTATCGCAGCCAATGTTATCTACATAGGTGCGGTACGTTTGTGTTTTTTACCGTATTTAAAAAAAAAAGGAGGAGGTACTCAATGCGTCTGTTTATTTATGTTTGTTACCTCAGAACTTTTGACTGGAATAACCGATTTTGATGATTCTTTTTTCATTTGAAAGCTGATGCTTGCCGTGTGGTCCCTTTTAAATTTCATCAAAATCCTCTCCAATTGCACTTGCACTGCAATAACTGAAAAGTATTTTCCTATCTTGATGATATCATCTCATCATGACTATATAGTCATTGACAGTGAATGACAATTGATCCCACCAGGAACAAGGGTCACTAAAAAGGGTGAAAAAAAATGTTTACCATGAAATGGAATACTTCAACACTCAAATGTGGTAAATAACTTGTCGAAGTCGGTACCATGCGCACAATATTGTCTATTATCACAATATTGTGCGCATGGTACCGACTTTGAGCCATCATGGTACCCACTTCAACAAGTTATTTCACACATTTGAGTGTTGAAGTCGGTTCCATATTTGTCACTTTTTTTTGTAATGATATTGCGGTTATCACACTTTGTTCCTATTAATTACTCTTTACGGCGCTGCGTGGTGCTGCTGCTACGTTTCATATTTGGTTGTATTGCAGCATCTCATGATCTTATTTCGATTGACAAGTTGCAACAACTACCTGCCAACGTATTTTATTACTTCACTCTTCTAAGCATAAAGTTTCTTATTTATCCATAACTAGCTGCGCCCTGTTGTTTTACCCGCGTGTTGATAGTTGATGATGATGAAAAGTAGCCTATGTGTTATTCCAGGATCTGAAGTATCTACATACCAAATTTCATCCAAATCCGTCAAGACTTTTGAGCGTGAAAAAGTAACAAACATCCCAACATACATCCATACTTACAAACTTTCGCGTTTATAATATTAGTAAGGATGAATCACTAAATCCCATTTGTTGTACGTGAACTATTAAAAAAGAAGTTCTAGGAAAAGAATGAATGTGTAATGGCTACTCATTGCCAAGACATTTCATTAATCACCAATTGATCCCCCAACGAACGTCTTCACTACAAATATAGAATACTTATTGATCAATGCAATTTTTGAAGCAATGATGGCTCAGGAGGATTGGCTATGGACTGCCGCGCAGCAGATCCATGGTTCGAACCCCGCCGCGGGCTTGAACACCACAAGATTTGAAATTATAAAAACATTTCAAAGTTTAAACATAAAGAGTACTGAAGACTTGTGGGGTATGTCAGTAAAAGTGGTAGAGTCTATAATTTACATTATTGCACCATATTTAGAAACAATATTCAATCTTTGTGTCGATAGTGGAAACTTCCCCGATTTAATGAAACAAAGTAAAATCACTCCAATTTTAAAGTCGGGGTCTACATCTGACCCTTGCAATTATAGACCTATTTCCATCTTACCTGTTCTGAGTAAAGTATTCGAAAAAATTATGCTCAAACAACTACTATCCCATTTTAACAAGCATAATTTATTAAATGAGAATCAGTTTGGTTTCACCAAGAGCAAATCCACAACAGATGCAGGTGTTCAATTGATGTCGCATATACTGGAAGCCTGGGAGAGTTCACATGATGCTATTGGCGTATTTTGTGATCTTTCCAAGGCATTCGACTGTGTAGACCACTGCTCTCTGATTCGTAAACTTTCCCACTATGGTATTCGTGGAAAAGCTCTGAATCTTATAGAGTCATATCTGTCAGACAGGTTACAGAGGGTTGGAATAAGTGGCAATACTTCTTCCGGGTCATTGGTAAAAATGTGAGTACCACAGGGATCAATTTTGGGACCTTTTCTGTTTCTAACATATATTAATGATCTGCCTTGCATGGTCAAAGATTTCTGCGATATTGTTTTATTCGCAGATGATACCTCTCTGATTTTTAAAGTAGATAGGAAAGACAGTGAACTGACGCATGTAAATAATGTATTATCTATGATTTGTGAATGGTTCGCCGCTAATAATCTTCTCCTAAATTCAAAAAAGACGAAATGTTTAAAGTTTTCTTTACCAAATGTTCCTTATGTTAAACCAAACATAAAGCTTGGCCCAGATAAACTCCCTATTGACAAAGCGACAGTCTTCCTGGGAATCAAAATGGATTCCACTTTACAATGGGATCCACATATACATGATCTCTCCGGAAGACTTAGTTCTGCTGCATATGCAGTTCTTAGGATAAGACAGTTAACAGACGTAGCTACTGCTCGGCTAGTTTATTTCGCGTACTTCCACAGTATTATGTCGTATGGCGTATTGCTGTGGGGAACTGCTGCTGAGATAGAGACAATCTTTATCATACAAAACGTGCAATTCGAGCCATATATAAAATGGGTCCTAGGGAATCTGTGAGGGATCTATTTAAATAAATTGATATTTTAACTTTACCAAGTCTGTATATATTTGAAAATATTATGTATGTTCGTAAAAATTTGAGTAAATTTAAATTAAACAGTGACAATCACGATTACAATACTAGGAATAAAGATAAAATAGTGGTGCCAGGTTTTAGATTAGCAAAGACAAATAAAAGGTCCTTCTTAGGTAATTGTGTGCGGTTTTATAATAAAGTTCCTAAACATATTACAACGCTCACAGAAGGGAAATTCAAGTTGCATGTGAAAAACATATTGATTAAAAAATCCTACTACACAGTTTCTGATTACATAAACGACAAAAATGCCTGGACAATTCCGCCTCCGCCAAGCTATTGCCTGTCACCTACATAATTTAAACAAATATTGTAATAACTCTAATATATAGTATGTATGTAACACATTGTTAAAAGATGTTTAAAAGAATGGCCCCGAGTTTCTTGCCCGTTCTTCTCGCAGTGGCTCTATACAATTTATTTGCTGAACGTGGCAGTACAATTTAGAATATTTCAATACTAAAATTTGTAATTGACCTTCATAAGAGCGTCGTAGACGCCTAAATTGAATAAATGATTTTGACTTTGACTTTGAGCTTCACCGCATGGTGGAAGGGCATTTTGCGAATGCCCGACTGGCTAGCTACCACCCTCAAGTAGAAAATCTGTCGCCAAGCACCTAACGGTGTGTTCCGGCAGCAGTCCTTGAGAGCCAGTAAAATTACAGGCAAATGAGACCTAACAAGTATGTCTCAAGGTGATGGGCGCAGTGCAGTTCGTCACTTGTGATGAAATGCATCTGTTATAGGCAGAGGATACCGCTTAACATCAGGTGGGCCTCGTGCTTGTTCCGTCACAATAAAATAAATAAAAATAGAAAATGCACAAGAAGTGCCTCTAGTGGCTGAACTTAACTAACTTAACAAATGATAATAAAACAAAAAAGGCGTATTTTGGTATATTTTAACTTTAACTTGACGCATGTATGTTAGCGTCAAGCTTGGTGTGCACATCTAAAGTATAATACCAAAACTGGAACTAGAGAACTTGAAAAAAAAAAGTTTGTTAATACATCCAAAAAAATTAATATTGTTACGGAACCCTCGGTTTACAAGTCCCATACGCACTTGGCCGGTTTTATTATGTAGTTATAGTTACATCCTATGGGGTGGTGCCGGGCAAAAATCGCACCCCAAATATTACATGGGCAGTTCTAAAGGTCTGTCATCCTACACTGCGCTAGACGCCTGCCGAGCGCGACATTATGGCAACCTTATTAGTTTAATGGAAGTTATGGCTGCTGATGATAAATTGTTACTAATAATAACAAATATTTTTAAAATATTTACGAAAACGTCAAATCAAAATTTTGATAAAACACTTAAATAATATAAAAATATATCTAGTGACAATTCCGCCTAATTATTTAGGAGAATTAGGTATGGATTTCCGCAAAGTAACGCCTGAATCTATTCATTAAATTGTTACTATACTCTGGTTTTTAATTCGAGATCAAAAATGTAAACAAAGGTGTTAACCGTGCAAAAAAATTACAAGTACTTGGTAATTTTTCTAATTTTGGGAACGGATGGAGCATTTAATGTAAAAAATATATTTAATGCTATAATTTATTGCATTATTATGAAACAATAAAACACTTTTATATGCGCGTACATATTTACGCATATATTCAAGCCTGAAAAAAATTGTGTTAAATTGTTTTGTTTTTAATAGCCACACTTGTGAGAATATTTTTGAAGAAAAACTATTGAACACCCTGACCTATCAGTTTGACAATGACATATATTGATATTTCTTTGTTTACATTTTTGATCTCGAATTAAGAATCAGAGTATAGTTAATATTCGTTTGTCAGGTGCTCCGATGCCAAGACATCGAGATGCTGTCGCTGGACTTGCACGGCGTGGTGGCCAAGTGTCCCGACATGACGGAGGAACAGCTAGCGCGGCTGGTGAGCCTGCGCGGAGACGTGACGCGCGCTCGCCTTAAGGACACCGTCTCCATCGCGCTCGCGTCGCGGCCCTCACCGCCCGCCAGGACTCTCTCCCATCCCTCGCTTTTCAAGGACATCACCTTCAACGACCGCCTGCTCTCGCACTTCAACTTATACAACTGATACTCCTAACGTCCTATAATTCAATGGGTTTTCAACGAGAACTTGGATTTCTAAAACAAAATAGAATATATATACAAAGAATTTAGATGAAGATGATTCAAATTTTCATTGTATTACGAAGAGAAAAGTATGGCAATTATGAATGAAAAATGATATCTGGCAAATGTCCACCACGAGCACGCTGACAGATGTCGATTCTTTCATCAAAGTTTTTAATCACTTTTTGGCAAAATGGCGGGTCTGTTTCGCGATATGTTAAAAATTTCTTTGCTCTTTACTAAGTAGTCCAAATTCAAATGCAAACATGGCATATTCAAACCTCACGTGAATAAAGCCGCAGGCAGAATTATATCATATGGATTATAAGTTGTTAAAATGAAGTGTCACAAGTTGTAGTTAAATTATGTTTATTTTAATCAAAATCTGGATTAATATATTTTGTTTCTTCAAGTATTCCATAAATATGTACTCGTTTAAATCTAGTTATAAGTATTATGATATTTTATAAGCAAATATATTTTATATATACACCAATAAATGTATTATAGGCGAAACTATTTTCTTTTTATATTCATTCATAAATACGTACACATTCGTGCCGAAAGATACATAAACAAGAGTCTGCGACGCTGTTTTATCACTAACCGCCTACACATTGAATAGTTACGAGCAATGATATTTTTACATACGAATATAAATATTTGCATTTACATTGTTTATCAGTTAAGGTCGCAAAATAAGAAAGTGAGAAATGATTGCAGCACGTATATTTTTTGAAAACTTAATCGTATGAAAGTGAGTTACATTTTCCAGTAATAGCTATAATTTTATCTGTGACATACAGTTGTAAGTACAAGATACTATATTCTACCATTAGGTTTGTTTACGATATTTTTATTAGTGCTGAAAATAGTTTTTAGTTGGAAAAACGTATATACTGAAATTAATTGAAAGAATTTTGAAGCAGTGATGGCTCAGCTACTTTGGCTAAGGATTGCGGCGCAGCAGGGCCATGGTTCGAATCCCGCCGCGGGCTTCACCGCATGGTGGCATTTTTGCCGATGCTCGGCTGGCTAGCGATAGGTAGAAAACCTATCGCCAAGCACCTAACGGTGTGTTCCGGCAGCTGTCCCTGAGAGCCAGTAATTCTAGGTTAGTCCTGTTAACACCTTTGACCGCATCATCCCTGGTTAAAGACTTAACTATAATCAATTTAAAAAAAAACACCCATATCCAATCAAAATTGAGTTAGTTCCTGTAGACAATACGAATACCTTAGTTTAAAACGCAAATATTAGTGCTGAGACTACAGAACAAAATAATGTCCAGTTGCGTAGAGATCAGCGGTGGAGTTCGCGGGAACCGACGATATGGGATCATCAGAAGATTTAACGGGCGCTTGGATCAAGGCCGAGTCGGCAAGGGCGGGCGGCTATCGGCAGTCAGTCGCGAGTCGCGCGCTCTACCATGTGTCCCGCCGACTTTCTCGCCCGAGCGGGCCTGCTCTTATGCCTCGTCGTAGGTAAGCAATCAGCTGACTTACCCATTTCTCCCTTGTCTTCACCCCGTCATTATAACCGTGACCTAAAGAGGGACCAGTGTCAGAAGTGTTAGTGCTGTCGTCAGGCTATAAAAGGAATTTCCGAAATTTGTTCAGTGATAAGTATCGTGTTGTGATTTTTATAAGTTGTTGGGTTTTTATGTTTTACTAGTTTTGGGTAAATTTAATTCCGCAGTAAGTACCAATACTATGTAAGCAATTTCATTAGTAAATACCTATGTTTTTCTCTATTAAAATTTTGTTGTATGTTTAATCTACAAACTCTAATCATGTATTACCAATCCAATATATTGCATTATTTTTTATACAGAGAAAACATCAGTAAGTTTCCTTCGGGTTATGCAAATAACATACATGTTTTGTAAGGTATATTGCATTACCGGCAAAACATAAACAATTAAGACGAGTGAGTATTTCTATCTCTGTAGGTACTTTGACATTAGCATTTACATATTGCACAATGACTTTATGTTGAATACTTTCAAACTCTTCGAAGCAATGATAGTGGCCGTGAGTATGAACTGCCACGCGGGGTCCATGGTTCGAATCCCGCTGCAGACTTAAGCTTACCCGAACGGTGGTAGAGTCCAGTATAAAATGTATAGTCAAGCACCTAATGGTATGTTTCGGCTGCTGTTCTTGAAAGTCTGTTTACTTTCTAGATTAAGCCTACTATCAGTCTTTGGAACACTTCGTAACTCAATAACACGTGTGATAGTTGTCAAAACCTAAATTATCAGCAATAAAAAAAAATTGCTTGGTATAAAATTATGACAATAAGTAGGTACGGAGAACGCCAGGGAGTTTGAACCTGAGATACGTATTCAACTGACCCTGCGCACGCACACCTTTATCACGTGAAGAAGGCAGAAAAGGAACGCAACGGGCGGAAAATCGTTTTAGTCCAACGGTTATGTATGCCTGACGAAAATAATTTTATTAGGCTAGTAAAATCCCTATATACCTCTGCCATCAGTCAACCATCACTCAATAAAATGTAACTTTTGGAGTTATAGAACAATCGTTGAGCTAAAGATGTACATTTTAAGTACAATTCATTATTCCTTATAGGTACTAATGAAATATAAAAATAATGATAATCAAATAAATTTGTGATTATTTACTCAACTTTGTAAATTGGACTTTAATAAAATTAATAATCAAATAATTTTCCAGGTTTTACGTTCATTTATTTGCCTTCGAAACTCAAAACCTCAATAATGAGATTACACGCCACGCAATGTGGTTGATATATACTCCTATCTGCCCATAATTCTACCGAGCTCCAGTGTATAATGTATGGGTGGCATGAAAAACTGAACCTTACTAATATGACTATTTACTTCTAAAAGGTCCCCGGTAATGCATAGAATCGTCTTAAGTATATCATATTCTTAGCAATGGAGTGGGCTCGAATAATGGCAGGATATAATAGAGTTAAGACCTATCATCCTGCCGTATACAAGACCGCGAGTGGTATCTCTGACGCGCATGTTTATTGAATCAGTAGGTATTTAATCGAATATATCAAATAGCGTTGTTTGTTCGGCGTCGTGTGTGTTGGGTACAAGCCGGTGCCGCACGCCCGCGGTGGTATTTTTAACATTCCCGGACCGCACCAAGGTTAGCCAAGACACTCGCTTATTCATCGGGTTATGACCTAATTTTCTATAAACATTCAGAGAAATCCGAAAACCATAGTTTTATTACCACATACGTTATTTATATTATATATATAATGTTACCACCCGCTAAGCGAAAGATTTCTGGCACTTGTTCTGGAACTAAGCCGTGGAATTACTTTGGGAATATTTCATTTCCTTATTAGTAGTAAGTTTATACGTCAAGATCGTAGCGAGTGAAAATGCGAAGAGTCTACGTATGTAGCCATGTTCCCAACCGAGAAATAGTCATGACACTTACACTCCAAAGAAGGGTATTACGAATATTCGTTCATGAGAAATGTTTAATATAGGTACATGTAATATGTAGTTCTAATATCCATAAATTCTCACACCTCACAGATCTAGGAATGACCTATATTAGACGATGATTTGTACCGGAAATATGACTCAATATTACTACGATTAGATGGAGATGCGCAAATAGATAAAGTAGGACTAGATCATTCCTTCCAAGAGCACCCATACCGCTTGAAAGACAATAAATAGGGGCATATATGATCTGAAAATTGTTAGCGTGGGCCGTCTGGGATTACAACATAATAAAAGCTACGAGCCCATTTGTCATTTGTGCCGTCCTTATAATCGCATCATAAACCGTGACATATTTAGATTTATTGCATAACATAGAGGCAGAAACATCTTTAGCCTCATGCGGACGAATGCACATAAATACGTCAAGTTATCAACACGACTGTATATTCCCGAAGGGGTACGTGGAGGTGTCTCAACGCGAAATGTGGATACATTTGACTACATATTTTTGGGTCATGTAATACGTTTGCCATCTACAATGCACAGTTGCAGACTCCGAACTGCTACGGAAAATTTATTTGTCAAGAACTGTACTAGGGATCGAAACCAATACCTTGAGAATCCAAAGCAAGCAACGAGGCAGAAGCTATTCGAATTCATTCGTATTTAGCATACATGTGATGGGATAGTGTCTTTTTGCATTATTAGCTATCAGTAGGGTATATTTTGGTGAAACTTGATGCATATGAGAAATAGATTACAAGACACTCGCGAGATTTCCATTAGACACCGCCCGAAGGCACACTGTTTATCATTAGACATGGTGTAGAAATATTTAGTTTGCAGATGTCTTCAGATTTTGAAGTCTTTCCATGTGCCCTCTTGGTAAATCTATAACACATGACTTATGATTTACCTAATACAATTTACAGTACACTTCGAACTCGGATTTCCAAAGGTGGCTTGGACGGGATTGCTTTTAGTAATAAGGCCACACATTGTAACACTATCATTGTAAATTGTAATTTGACCTTATATTTGTTATTCTGTGTGGTAAAAATAACGAATTATCTATCTATCTTAGTACCTATTGGTCCACTGATGAACAAATACTTCCCTGAAGTTATCCACTTGCTTCACTATAGAAGAAATACTGTTCAGCAAGGCTGATCAGCATATTTTGTATATGTTATTAGATTATTTACGTAAGGAACATTTTTATTTGCATGGTGGTAGGGCATTTTGCGAATGCCCGCCTGGCTAGCTTCCACCCTCAAGTAGAAAATCTGTCGCCAAGCACGAGTTCGATCGAGTGGGGTTTTTTTAAAGCATGTATTAGGTAGTAATTACAAACACTCTATTTTACTACAATCTATTAGCTAGGTTGATGTAGCCGAATCCATAATGCAATTACGTATTACCAAATTAGCCGCACCCTAATCGATATGGTTACGATCACGTATTATTGCGTATAACAGTATAGGTTACATTAACGTATTAGATAACACACAACAGGTATTTTTAATCCATCATTCAAAATACATTCAGTAATTACAACCTATAAATTATATGAATTTAAACTGGTATCAATGGTAACGTTTGGGTACGTATTTTTAACGTTAGTCGCAAAGTAGCGGTAAACTTTTATTAGGTATTCTATTCATACCTAATTTTTCGGTATTACATGTTTAAGCGTTACGTTAACAGTCGGACACCCTATTAATAGGTAAACATGACCTTATATTTGAAACATTAATATTAACCCAGTAAGTAAGTAAAACAAAAAAACATGTAGTACCTAGCGCACTCTGTTGTAGGTACTAGATGCGTTACCTACGTTGTCCGACAAAACCCTAATATTATGTTAAATATTAGGGTTGTGTTACCCATTTTTTCTCTCAGTTAGTTTTAATATTGTTATGTTTGCACTAACGCCTGCTCTGCGGATTATACATTACAAAATTACAAATTTACGAGAGAAAAACTATACTTCACTTTGGAAACTATCGCGAGTTTTATCCATATTAACTTATTAGGAACTGGCTAGGACCCGCGGTGTATTTACCGGAAAGATAAGTTACGCGCTGAGGCCCGTGCTCGTCGCTTCGCGCAATCGTGACTCCCAGACGAAGGACTTCAAAACAGTCCGAAACTGGTCGGAATCTTTCCGGTAAATATACCGCGGGTCCTAGCCGGTTCCTAATAAGTTAATATGAAAAAATTATAGTCATGTGCGGGATTTGAATCTGCGTCCATTCACCTCTATAGACGGGTTATGCTATGACCGACGAGCTAACATGACATTATGACTCATAACTCTAATATTTGCTCTCGTTCTTCAACCATCGTATGGGGATGGATGTAATGTATATTAGTGTTAAAGAAAAAGGTAGGTATGATTGTTTGGTCTAGGAATTAGGAACGTAACTGGTCTCAGTTTAATTATGTATGACGCTGTGGTTTGCGCTCCGCTAATTACTTGTGTTCTTGAGCTGCAGCCAGGTTGTAAACACACCGATAAATTTCTAACAAGAGCAGTGTTTGGTATTTTAGGGAAGCCAAATCTTCTAGTTTTCTGCAAGTTGTTTGATTTATGGTGCACAGGAATTTATAAGCTTATATTTTACATCCACAATACAATTTTCGGTTCGTTTTGCTACGTATCTATGTATAAGTATATACTTACAGTTAAACCCAATTTCTTACCCATATCTTAAGCATATCTATATAATTTGTGATCTTAAGTAGGTTCATCATACTAATAATATAAATACGAAAGTTTATGATCGTGTAGCTATGGTTTGTTAATTCTTCACGCGGAAACGGATTGACCAATTTGAATGAATCTTGGAATATAGAAAGTTTAGGTTCTGGATTAACACATACTTTTTATAACCATTATCACTTTCATCATTGTCTATGGTCGTTGAAACTGCGGATCGTAGCTAGTTGGGTATTTAAAAGATAATCAAAGATAATTAGCCGACACGATGGACGACGACATAGACCTGTGTTAGAGGCTCTCGCTTTTCCGTAGTATAGGCATAGAACATATAATATGGTACAGGATATTTCGATTAAGTAAGCATAAACGCATATATAATATTATAAATAAATAACAAATGAGATGATGAGTTGAGTTCCATAAATAAAATAAGATAGAAGGTAAGTTACTTACTGGTTTAGTTAGATTATTTACCTATGTCTAAATGAGTTAAAGTTAGGGATGTAGAGATACGCTATGTGTATGCATGTATGTGTATATGTATCGATTCAACAAAGCAACACAATTTTCAAAACGCGTTTCTTTGTGCAGATCTGTCAAATCATGAGGCACCCATTTTTCATATTTTTTTATTTTTGAGTCAATACTTTTGGTAAGGCAACGTCAAAAGGCAACCAAGCTACCCATGCCGCTGATGCATGGGTAGCTTGGTTTCAGATTAGCATCTTTGGATCGGCTTCCACCATCCTTTTTAAGTCATTGTTATTCACCTGTGTGGGCGGTCTTCCACGTGGTTCGTTCTTCAAATCAACGTTTCTATCACGAAAGCGCTTAAATCAAAATCGCACGGTGCGTTCATTAGTAGTCCCCTCTCCAAACAACATTGATATTTCGAACTGTTTCTGCCGCGTTAGTTCCGCCTCGAAAATCGTATTCAAAAATCCCTCTAATTTTCGAAGTATCCATCTTTCTTGTCTATTTGTCTAAGCTGAATAAAAAAAAACAACTGAAAGTCGATAATCGAATATTGCACATTTTTAGGTATTATATACACCTCATGAAAAAATAGGTACCATATGAAAAAAGTTTTACTCAAATATCTCAAACCATGAAGGTTCTGTCAATTCGTAGTACCTATTACAATAGAACGGCAATTTCATACTTTATCCCCTATTATAAACCTTATATTATGTAATCGTTCTACACTGCTTCAATATTTAAAGCTAGCCAAAATGTTTTGGGTTACTGTTTTATAAATATTTCCTAAATTTTGCAAGTCTGTAAAGTAAATAAACTGTCAAGCGCATATCGGGCCACGCGTAATGTAGGGTTCCGTAGTAGCCCGTTATCATTATATAGAATAATTCTGTTGTTCTTTATCTTTTTATCTCTCTACCTATAACTTTCTAAGCAATTTGTTCTTTTGTTTATAAATTGTGGTTGCTTGCACGTGTAGAATGTTGTTGACCGTGACTATTAAGTAGGAATCATGGATTATCCATAGGTTTCTTAGTTTTTCACAAACTTTTTTCTTCTCACCATTTAACGACACCTCTCTATAACGCCATAAAAATGCACAGTCCCTTAAGTTTACACTGTATATGTATATATATCTATATATAGTGTAAACTATATAACGATACTGAAGGGACTGTGCATACTATAATATATATATATATATATACAGGTTGTCCCATTTAGTCAAGATTTCAAAATGATAAACGGGCCATCTTTTGAAGTAACTTGCCTAGGGTAGTACCATTTTTTTTTTTTTTTTACTGAACCATCAAAGTTTGTTGATATTATTTTTTCAACCACAACTCAAAGAAAATGCGATAATTTTAACAAACATAGCAACTCTTTTTGTTTAAATAGTGATTGCAATTGATAGCATGTTTATTAAAGACCACGTTAGTAAAAAAACACTGTAAAATAGTTAACTTTGAGGTCAGAATAACTAAAGATATGAATAAAGGTGTCGATTTTCCTCTTTTTCATAAATTTGCCAATTATAACTTAACCAACTGATATGGAATTTTTATTTTATTTGTCTTGGTATTGGTATGACCCCCCCTCTTGCCCCGTGCCCGCTTGACGTTAAGTTCTTGGACACCCTGTATATATATTCAAGAACCAACAAACAGAGTCACAATATTTTCCCAATGAAAAAATATTCTAATAATAATTATGAGACGGGGTTATGTTATGAGATGAGGTCTAAAAATTACCTTATACCGAAGCTAATCGATCAACTCTGTACAGTCATATCTGTTATGACTTATGATATAGGTCATACAGAAGCATAATATCTAATTGTTGCCTCCTAGAGTTTAAATGCAATAATTTATATTTGTTTATCAGCTCTTCATAATGGTTTAATATTATGCAATAAATACGTTAATTCGTTGTTGAAGCTACTAGAGGACCTTATGACAAAATTAAATATTTTTAAACCACGTGCTATTATTATATTTTGAATATTTACATTAACGATTAATTTACTACCTAATATTATTATATATCCTTTTTGACTTGAACCTCGAAGTTAGAATCCCATAACACATATGTAAAATTACACATTACAAATCACATGCACGTATACTCAAACATACAGAAACACGCACCGACACGTACACCTTTCAAATTCAACACAAAAACAACACTTAAACTCGTACACCAATACTACACCACAGAATAATGACTACACGTATATATTAATTCTTAAAAATATACAAAATGACATTAATTTCGAATAAAAACTATTTATGATTAATTATTTTCATCAAAGTCAAAGTCAAAGTCAAAATCATTTATTCAATTTAGGCGTCTACGACGCTCTTATGAAGGTCAATTACAAATTTTAGTATTGAAATATTCTACATTGTACTGCCACGTTCAGCAAATAAATTGTATAGAGCCACTGCGAGAAGAACGGGCAAGAAACTCGGGGCCATTCTTTTAAACATCTTTTAACAATGTGTTACATACATACTATATAATAGAGTTATTACAATATTTGTTTAAATTATGTAGGTGACAGGCAATAGCTTGGCGGAGGCGGAATTGTCCAGGCATTTTTGTCGTTTATGTAATCAGAAACTGTGTAGTAGGATTTTTTAATCAATATGTTTTTCACATGCAACTTGAATTTCCCTTCTGTGAGCGTTGTAATATGTTTGGGAACTTTATTATAAAACCGCACACAATTACCTAAGAAGGACCTTTTATTTGTCTTTGCTAATCTAAAACCTGGCACCACTATTTTATCTTTATTCCTAGTATTGTAATCGTGATTGTCACTGTTTAATTTAAATTTACTCAAATTTTTACGAACATACATAATATTTTCAAATATATACAGACTTGGTAAAGTTAAAATATCAATTTCTTTAAAAAGATCCCTCACAGATTCCCTAGGACCCATTTTATATATGGAATCATGAAATTTGCTTCTTCATGAAGAAGAAGCAAATTTCCAATAAAAAAAAAACTATAGGTTTTTGTAACCCCCTCCCATCAATGAGGAATATTCCGCACTCTCTCCCCCTCCCCGTTGCACAAAATATATACATATATACCATACCTAAAGTCCTTCTAATGTGTGTAGATACGCATTTTTTTTAAAATTAATATTATTTTAAGATAATAGTTATCGTAATCCCCCACCCCTCTGGAGGGATGCTACAACCCCCCCCCCTCTCCCCCCTCCACCCCTTTCTATAGTACATAACTATCTATACCGATTCTAGTCCTTCCAGTACTTCATCTTAGTAACTTTAAAGGATTTATTCTTAGGATTTTTGTATTTGGTGTAAAATTATCGAATACCCAAGTTCAACGACTATTACTGCTAAAGTAATAAAGTTTTTTTTTTTGTTTTTTTTTTTATGTTATTGTGATGGAACAAGCGCGAGGCCCACCTGATGTTAAATGGACTAACCTCTGCCTATAACAGTTGCAATTCATTACAAGTCATGAATTACACTGTGCCCGTCACATTGAGACATAGTTGTTAAGTCTCATTGTGCCTGTAATTTCACTGGCTCTCAAGGACTACTGCCGGAACACACCTTTCGGTGCTTGGCGACAGACTTTCTACTTGAGGGTGGTAGCTAGCCAGGCGGGCAATCGCGAAATGCCCTTCCACCATGCGGTGAAGCTCAAGCCGGCGGTGGGGATCGAACCAGGGTACTGCGGCACGGCAGTCCATAGCTATTACCGCTCGGCCATCATTGCTTCAAAACTTAAGTTATCTTAACCGCTATAATTTTCCTTGAAAGTTCATGAACTGCACTATCATCATGAATTTTTTCAGACTCTTCAAGCCAGTAGTTTATGTTTTGGAGGGGGGGGGGGACTCTTCTGGAACAAAAATTTGCACTTTAAAGTTAAATATTTCGTAAATGGAGCATTAAATCGAAAAATAGTATTAGCAACCCCTAAATTATTTCAAAATACCTATTCAATGATACCCCATTCGATGGGATAGACGACGAAAAAAAAATTCATAACCACAACACTTGTATGGGAGCTACCCTAAAAAAAAATATTTTTCACAATTTTATTTTACCACTTTGTCGGCGTGGTAAGTTTACATACCTGTACAAAATTGCAGCTTTCTAGTACAAACGGTCTCTTAGCAAAACCTCGGACAGACGGACATGACGAAACTATAAGGGTTCCTTGTATGTACTACGGAACCCTAAAAAGGAATAGCTTCCTATTATTCATCAGGAAGTCGCCAGCTGTCTATAACAGAGTTGGAAGTGCCAGCCCAGCTGGAGTCCGGTGCGGATGCGGTGCTGCAGTGTCGCTATGACAGCGGCGGGGAACCGGAGGAGGCGCTCATAATCAAATGGTGGTGGACCCCTGACAGTGACGCTGAAAAGGCGCAGCTCTACCAGAGGATAGCCAGGGAACCGGGGACAGCGATACCACATAACATAAGTGAGAATAGTTCAGTGTTTTTTCGTATAGTAAGTGTCTATAGTAACTGGAATTGATTCTAACGCACGCAGCCCTGAGGATTTTTTGAAAAGAATTTTCAATTTCTTATTTTCCGATTTTCTGTTTGTGTTACTCGCCGAGCGAATGAATAATTGCCATGAATACCTTTGAAGCGTTCGTAGCGAGTTGACTTAGCTGCTCTCAACCGATCAGCAAAGTTAAGCAACGTCGCGCGCGGTCATGAGTTGGATGGGTGACCGCTAGTGACATTACTACTGAGCGATTCCGTGCTTCGGAGGGCACGTTAAGCCGTCGGTCCCGGTTGTTGTCTTAGGATGGCAGTCGTTATAGCATGGTGGTAGGGCATTTTGCGAATGCCCGCCTGGCTAGCTACCACCCTCAAGTAGACAATCTGTCGCCAAGCACCTAACGGCATGTTCCGGCAGCTGTCCTTGAGAGCCAGTACTTCTAGGTTAGCCTGAACAACATCTTCGACCACATCATCACTTACCATCAGGTGAGATAGAGGTCAAAGGCTAACCTACCAGGCATAAAAAAAAAAAAAAAGTAAGGCTCATAGTAATACAGCAAGGTTAATGATAATGTTTTTGTACAATTGTACAATAGAGATTAGAGATTGTACAATACTATTGTTTAAAATAACATACACTTGTACAATAGAGATAAAGTACAATAAATGCTTGTGTGAAAGCACCGTCTTAAAAAATTATACAAATATATTTCATATGTAGTGAAATTGATCACGTGATATTTTGTATAAAACCGTTTGTACTAAAGCTTTCCGGTCGATACCTTCTTTCAAATTCACTCACAAACTCACACACAATAGATAGTACCTATATAAAAGATTTATACCTTAATGTTCGATTTTTAGTTACACCTATGACGTATTTAATTTTTTTGAGAACAATAGGCGCTGAACTCACAGACCCTGTTCTTAAATGAGTATGGATAATTTACTCAACCATTACTTTTTCTAGCTAGTATAATAGTGGAAATATGAAGAAAAAAATTCAGGACATTTGGCGATACAATAAACTATAGAATTTGTACAAAACACTACATGAAGGAATGCCATATTTTGCTAATATGTATATTACTATCATAATAGGTACCTATATTATTATCAATGAGGGATAAGTATAATCCCCTACGTTTCGCCAGATGTTTTAGATCTGTGGCACAAGTTTGGGGCAAGATCATTGCTGTGTTTCTAAAATCATATTAGGTCCTTACATATGAAATTGGCGTTTTGTATGGGAGGAACAAAAAGTCGAATATTTTTTAATATAATATATTTAATTAATCAAAGTATGAACCATTATTTTCTATGCACTTTTGCCATCTCATAGGTAGTTCATTGATCCCTTTACTAAAAAAACCAGTCGGACGGGAATCAATAAAATCTTTGAAGGCGATTTGGACTGCCCCATCGGAGTTGAATTTTTTCCCTTGCAAGAAGTTATCCAAATTTCGAAAAAAATGGTAATCTGTTGGAGCAAGGTCCGGGGAGTACGGAGGATGTCTTAGACTTTCCAATTGAAGCTCTTCTAATGTAGTAGCCGTCTGTAGCGCAGTGTGTGGTCTAGCGTTGTCGTGAAGCAGCAGTGGCGTGGAGCGATTGACCAGCCTAGGTTGTTTAGCCGCTAGCTTTTCCATCATGGTTTGCAATTCCTGACAATAGACATCAGCCGTAATAGTCTGGCCAGATTTGAAAAAACTGTAATGAACAATACCGGCACTAGTCCACCAAACGCTTACAAGTAACTTTTTTGGGGTTAATTTTCGCTTGGGGCAGGATTTGGCTGGCTGGCCAGGATCTAACCATTGCGCTGAGCGCTTCCGATTATCGTAAAGAACCCATTTTTCATCACAGGTAATGATTCGGTTTAAAATACCTTCATTATTGTGCCGGTTTAGTAATGTAACGCAGCAGTCGACGCGCGTTTGCCGGTTTGTTTCAGTCAATTCGTGAGGTACCCACCTTTCAAGCTTTTTAATCTTCCCAATTTGCTTCAAGTGAATTAAAACAGTTTTATCACTAACATCGCAGCCTGCAGCTAACTCGGACGTGGTTTGCGATGGATCCGCTTCCACAATAGCCTTCAACTCTTCATTATCAACTTGAGTCTCAGGCCGTCCACGGGGCTTGTTCTGCAGGTCGAAATTTCCAGAACGAAAACGTTGGAACCAAAAACGAACTGTGTTTTCTTTTGCAACACGACCGCCATACACATCATTCACCCTTCGAGTTGTTTCCGCAGCACTAGTGCCACGGCGGAACTCGTACTCGTAAATAATGCGATATTTAAGGTTTTCCATTTTGTAAAATGAGTGACGCAAACAGAAAAAAACAGAAGAAAAAAAACAAATGAATGACGATCATCGAAGCACAAATACATGAGTCTATAGCTGTACAAATTTGAATTTGGAATTCCTTACCAAAGAGGAGAAATTCGTGATTAAAGTGGCCAGTACGAAAAACGCCAATTTCATATGTAAGGACCTAATATTAAGCCTTTATTATTTTGAATGAAATAGTAATTACTGTCATGTTCTAAATATATTTCAGAGGTCAAAGACAACGACACCATAGTTTTGCCGGGGACCACACCTAACAACTCCGGTACCTATGAGTGCGAGGTTTCGCTCATGTCCGACAAGACCGAAGAAGTGCGACGGCATCAAAAGCTGACAGTATTCAGTGAGTATTCAAGGTATTTCCTTAATCCTATTTTCTGCCACAACAGTGAGGCATAGGAAGTAAGTTCCTGTTTAAAAAAAAATGTTCTTCATCAATTAATCGTTCCTTATTCGTTACCTGCATGAGAAATTATTAGGTAAATGTTAACTTTTTAAAATTGCCTATTTTATTAGTTTTTTTTTAATGTTATTGTGACGGAAAAAGCTTGAGGCCCACCTGATGTTAAGCGGACTAACCTCTGCCTATAACAGATGCATTTCATCACAAGTCACGAATTGCACTGCGCCCGTCACCTGGAGACATAGTTGTTAAGTCTCATGTGCCTGTAATTTCACTGGCTCTCAAGGACTACACCATACTAGATGACACCTAAATCAACCCCAAATTAAAATAACCAATTCGAAGTACTTTCTCTCGAATGAAAACCTTATTTGTTCACAACTCCACAGCGCCCGGCAGTGGTCTCAACCTCACCATATCGAAAGTACCCGACGGGCCTGATGCTGACGATCAAGAAGACGTGCTCATCGAGTGTCGAGCCGATGACGTCGCACCGGCACCGGATGTATCACTCACCGTCAATGGGTAACAATTTTGTTTACTATTTGCCGAATGGGAGGTTCTATTCGGAATATAATAATCTATCATGATGAAAGCACCCAGAGGGCCCGACGCAGATGACGAAGAAGTCGTGTGTCGAGCTGACGACGTCGCACTGTAGAAATGTTTAGTCTACTCTCCATAATATGTCAGATTTTTATTTTAAAACTAACTTTTAACACTGAAAATGCTAAATTATATCGAAGTCTTGGCCATGAAGTTGATATTTTATAAGTTCTTTATATTGATTATTAGGTTATGAATTATTATTAACGAATAAGTTTACAGTATTATTTTTAATGTTTTGTCAAGTCAAATCAAAAGCGTCGTAAACGCCAAAATTATCCAATTTTGGCGTTTACGACGCTCTTACGAATTACATAACAATATTCTACTGCTGCATTTAGCAAAATTGGTATACTTAGGACCACTTCGAGAAGAAAGAGTAAGAGACTCGGGGCCATTCTTTTTATATATCTTTACTCTTTTACAATTTGTAAGTGTATTATAAAATTATCAAAATATTTATTATATAGGTGTTTGCAGGTGGTTTGGCAGAGGTGGAATATCCCAAGCTTTTTTGTGTTCTAAATAATTACTTTGCAAGTTAAGTCTTTTTACATGCAACTTGAATTTTCCATCTGCAAGATCCGTAATATCCTTAGGAAATTTATTATAAAATCGCAATTACCTAAGAAAGACTTTTTATTTGTCTTTGCTAACATGAAAATTCTTTCTGTCACCGATAGTATATTTTTATTCCTAGTGTTGTTATTATGGTGCTCGTCGTTTAATTTTAATTTTTATAAATTCAGTTCCAATTTATGTTGATTTCTTTAAAAAATCTATCAGTGATTCACTAGAATCCATTCCATATTATAGCACGAATTATCATCTTTTGCAAAATAAAGATGATCTTTATATCAGCTGCTGCTCCCCACAACAATAAACCATACAACATTATGCTGTGGAAATATGCGAAATAAACCAGTCGAGCTGTAGTATCTTACGAACGGCATATGCAGCAGAGCTAGAGCAGAACTAAGTTTCCCGGAGAGATAATTTTTATGTCGAACCCACTGGATGTGGATTTGAAAATCAAAATAGTTTTACTGAAATAAAGTTGGTTGGAACGATAACATGTAAACATATATTCCAGGGCGGAATTCAACATGACAGAATACGTAACGGGTCCGGACTCGGATGGACTATACGACATCTTCAGCAACCTTACACTCAGTAACGCAGAAGTAGAAGGTAACGTGGTTCGGTGCGAGCTTTTCTACGTCGAAAAGACCGTCACACATCCGGCGCACTTCGTCGAAGAGACATACGACCCCTCGGGTGAGTTTGACACTGATGAACAGGGTACATTGTGGAATTGCTAATTACCTACGGCTAACCTTGTCTGTACTATAACTAAAGTTGACCACACAGAGACGATAGATAGATAGACACGAGAGGTGTCCTGCTAGTTTTAAGACTCATTACTTTGAATCCTGAAAAACGGGCTTAGGGGTGCCTCATGCACTATTTTCACTTTCGGACAGTGCAAACAACCGCGTTGATTTAAGTGCCTTACTTATAAACAGCTGACGTACACGTGCCATGTGTGTATAAGTACATAGGGCTGCTACATTGGTACATATTGGTATTATGTAGTACCTGATACTCTTTGTAATAGGCATTAGGTAATGCATATGTAAAGTACATATCAAATACCTAGTGCAGTCTATTCGCATAGGGTTTCAAAATGGCGGAAAAGCCACATTTTTTTAATCCATTATCGACACGTCAATAAATAACTTAGTCTAGGAGTCCTATAGATAAGAAAAATATAACAGTTCCAACTTTCAACTGATTTAATTTAAAAGTTACTAGTACCGGCTACCACCGGGTTTTTAGTCCAAAATATATAAAATTTTATATGTTTTACTTATCGCGTAAGCTAGCTGATAATACTCGTACCTATTACATATTTTGTGTTTCAATTATAAATTTATTGATAAATATATTAATCTACAACTAAACTCTCTGGCGTCAAAACAGAAGAACACTTTACAATTTTTTTGTTAATATTTGTGAGATGGAAATAACGCAAAATTGATAGGCTACAAGTTTGTTATTTTACTCTAAAGTGTGTCCTATATTCACAGCAAATTCGATCTTTGTCAACAACCATCCATGTGCGAATAAAATACTCGAAACTCAAAAATTTTGTATATAAAATAATAATGCATGTGATATTAATGTTTTAAATTGAGTAACCTATCTTACTCAATTTAAATTAAAGCGACATCATTAAAGCAATGTAATAAGGGGTTAAATTAGAATCGATATTACGCAATACGCATAGGTACGATGGCTGATGCCTCTTTCCTCTAGTCAGGCTCTTTCTACGTAAGAATTGCTTGAGCTTACGGATTCTACAATGGATAATTGAACAACTTCTACAGGTAACATCGCGTATATTTATACAACTTTAGTCCATCCAGGGCCCTTATCAATCACGTTGAAAATTTTGATACAATCGTGGTGCAGTGCAGACATGTAAGGTCTTGTCAAACAGTACGGAGTTTCTTGAATATAATCAGATGAGACATTTGTGGTTGTAAAAACATGAAATCTTCGCTACGCGTTCGTTTCGCTGTCTGCTTAGCGAGGTCTGTATTCTACTTGTGGGCACGATTACTGCAGTTTTCGTGCATGCATAAAAAAGAAGATTATTTAAATAGACGCGATTTAATCCCTGAAAGGTAATGGTTATGTATTCCAGATAATCAGGAACATTTTATAAATTACTATTTGTTCGGTTTTTATAGCGGACTGTAGATTATACTTAGAAGTAGTGAGAATATCGAGACGGTTAATCGATCGAAAACAAAACTGATTGACTCACCGATATGTAACCTGGAAGCCTTACCGGGGATGAAAGTAAAATAGTTACTGGGACGCCCTTTTACTGTCGATCCTTACATTACCCATTCAGGCGACGATGATACTGCGTAATTGGCTTGCAGAAATAGGATGAGCCAGGAATCGGGTTAATGTATAATTTACACACGTATAATTTGGTTGTGGGACGAGAACGAGAGATATTCGAAAAATTGCATTGATACGCTTGGCGACAAATTTTGAACAGCACGGAATGAAATAACTGACATTAACTGGTAAAATGCTCTTAGGCGGGAAAGTTTGTGTTGCCATTGCGAATATTGACATGAATTTTGAACACTATTCTACCATTGATGTTCCGTTCTAGATAATAATTTATTTCTTCATCCGTATTCCGTCCCATTAGTGCATACACTGTATCAGCGCCCTTGGCTAACAATGGTAGCTACTGGATCACACCAGTACAGAGATGACAGACTCTACTTAGCATTTGAAACACTTTGTAGGGTTTGTAAGAACAAACCTTTACCACATTCGTATGTTGGACTTGTAGTAGAAATATGATCCCAAAACGAAAACTGGCGCTTTTAGGTATTTTAGTTTGTGACTCAAATTGAAGCATGAAAAAATAACAGCATTTGCCTGACCTGATATGTTATGTATAAAACTTGTAATAATGTCTATCAAAGTAGAACAGTTAAATGCTCGGAAGATTTAAAGAATAATGAATTTCTTCACATTAAGTTGATTTTTGAATGTAGCTTGTTAAAGCAGCTGCGCACTAAACCAACCATTATTACAGTTATGAGCAGGTATGACTTGGAATAGAAACGTACATATAACCCGGGGCAAATCATTAGATCTCACTTGCACATTATAGACAGTCTTACGTGTGCAAGTGAGATGCAACGATTTGATTAGTTTCCTTATTAAAAAGGGTTATACTTATACACAAATGAATAATTCATATTTTCGCTGTTACTTTTTATTATATACCAGACATTTTAATTTGTATTGTCATTTGATTGGTGTAATTGACATTAGTACCTATTTAAAAGTTTACATTAATGATTAACATTATTTATTATTAAAAATAATATTTATCTTATTGACGTTTGTAATTATTGACATGTATTTTTGAGTTTGTAATTATTGTCAGAAATTTAAATTGTAATTATTGACATGGATTTTAATTTGTAATTATTGACATAGATTTTAACTTGTTGACTTATTTATCATAATGCATAGTAGTTGAATTTGATGTAATTGGTAATATTTTAGATTAGACTGTAATTGTAATTACTGCTTTTCGTTTGTATTGTTTGGTGAAGGTATTTAGTTATTTTTTAATCATATTATGTTACATACACGATTGAATTAGGATACTCCTGTAATGATTTGTGTATATGAATTTGCAATAAATAAATAAAATAAATAAATAAATAAATAATGTATAAATATTGACACAAAGTGTACCTGTGGTTGGATTAGTGCGTATGTGGCATGATACGTATGTTAGGCAGTTCGCAAACCGAAGGCACAAGTTTAACACGTACAGGCTACGGCTATGCGTGTGCATACTCGCTTTGTATTAGCTTTTGTAAGGTGGCGGATTAACATAATAAGTACCTATAAACATTTATCTCAGCAGTTCCAATACAATACAATTAAATACTCATTTTGGAAATATTCGTGTGCAGTTATGACTAATCGTGACCAGATTTTCTGATGTCACGACAATGTACGACAATAAACTAGTATAAACATAACATATTTTTAGATAGTATCTTTAAATACATTAACTTTACACTACAAGCTTTTAAAAACTTTTTCGTATTTGTTTATCCATGAAAACAGTGAAATTTTTGGAAAAAAATCCACATACAAGAATCTCTTAACGTTTCTGAACTGTAAGGTGACTACCACACGAAACGTCAGAACAAAAAAATCCGCCCGCAGATCGGTTTAACCCAATAAACAGAGACGATATTTAAAAGTTGGGTGCAAACCGGAGCGGCCAGCTACTGGCCGCTTGACAGATGAAAGGTCTAAATATTGTCTTTTTTTGCTATCGTCTTTACGAATTTGAACGCACTAATAGTTACTTATATGAAATGTATTGGATGGGTAGTTGTTAGTTAGTCCGCCAACGTTTGCCGTGTGTTGTCTGTGCACTAACGTGCGGTTGTGCGGTGGACGCAGGCGTGCTGAACTCGACCAAGCTACCCGAGGACCCCACCGAGCCCACCGCCCGCGCCGCGCCTCCGCCGGCTGACTCTTTGCAAACTCAGAGTAAGTGCCAACAGAGTACCCAACTAGCGGGGGTCGCAACCGTTATACCTACCTACACTTTAACTATTACAGCCATGACATCCACTGTTGAAAAAAGACCATTTGGATGGTTTGCCATAATCCCCACGCTTGTCAGGCGTCTTGGGGATCGCAGTTCCTCAGGAGGTGCTGCTACCCCCATCATCTGGTATTTTTCTTTTCGTTGCCTCTTAAGACTCCCTCAGGAAGATATGCGAATACCAATTCTATCCCGGCACCTTCACTTTAATTACCTAATTGCAAAACTGATATGTACCACTATATACAAGATAATACGGCCCAAATTATGCTCTAATTTTAACTTTCTTTAGTTAAATTTTACCTATCCCCTTTTCAATTAGCATAAAGTATTCTAATATTTAAATTAAACGATTGACAAAAATACTTTTACAAATTATTGTTTACTATCTATGTTTGATTTTGTATATATTCATGTATGTTTATGTCCTTACGATTTTCGCTATTATCCCTAAACTACTTATAATGTATAATTTATTGTTTTTTTAATATAAGTAATTGACTAATGAAGTAATGCAGTCGAGTTGCAGTTAAATATTTGGATTGACTTGTTTTGTATTTACTAAATTTGTATCCATTTTAATATGACAGCATACTAATAAAATTGCATGAAAGGTAGATATTTCATAAAATTTATTCTACTAACCGACAAACTAATATATGCACAGGTACCTATGTAAAATTGGATTTTGCTGTAATATATAAATAGAAGCAATATATAGTCATCTCATGCTCGACAAGAAATTTCGAATCTCGTATGCTCTTCATCGTTTAGGTTATTTCATTCTTAATTCTCATTCCCCACCTTGGGCATGAATAAATTATCCAAAGAGTATCGAGCATCTGAAAGAACCCCTGTTTGGTTTTTATCCCGTCCGGCCGTACAGACAAGGTTCGGGCGTTATGCTATACAAATGTCATATATATGCCTTATTTTCTAACTTCAATACAATACAATATTTGAGAGATATTATAAAATAATACTTAATTGTTTATTTAAAAACGCAACATTTATTGCTTATTGTGTTAATGTTGCGTTTCAAATTGCTCCCATACCGGTGTTCAGAAACATTTGGCACCATCAACATTTAGGAACATCGGATGTGGAAGCAGTAAAAGAAACTAATTATTTAGCAACCGCGTAGGACTCGCGTATTATTTAATGATTGTCCACAACAAAAACCGCGGGCCTTAGCAGGTAACTGGCTCCCAGACGAAGTAGGTACTTCAAATTAGTTCGAAACTGGTCGACAAATTTCCGGTAAATATCACGTGAGTCCTAAGCTTGTTGCTAAATGATAATTATGATCAAAATTCGATAGTTTTCTAACTTAAACAGTAGAAGAGTAAGAAAGTTTCCATACCCCTACACACATATCTTATACGATGACAAAGCATGTAAAATGTTTGTAGTTGTAATTTGAAATTGTTTTGACAAAAGAAAACAAATCAGTCTTTTGTTTTTCTGAGAAGATGGTACGCTCATGTTCATATGTCGGGTTAATGATAATTAAAAAAAGTACAATCGATTTTGAAACCATGGGTAAAGAATCATTAAACAGTCATTTAGATTAGATTGTCTATATAGTATGGGCCTATAACTAAAAAGCTGTTCGAATAAGAAGAGAAGTTTTTTGGATCTAAATATAGAAATCTGACTTCAGTGATCATAGATGTTCCTTCATTGTAAGATATATTGTGTACATTGCAGGTGGAGATAGCATTCAAAGCCACGTGTCGTTTGCTCTATTATTCGCCTTGGGACTCCTCACACAACTGCCCGCTTTGCTCTAAGCCTTCAATGTGATACTAATGTAACAGTTCATTTTTATTTATTTTTCTTGTGAATATTTAATAAATATTTTTTTGTATGTCTGTTGTTTCCTTCTACCTCTCCCAAAATTCATTAAGTAGATACCTACATAGTATGTAACCAATAGCACCCCATTTCCTACTGATGTGTGATTGGAAAATACGTATATTTAAGATACATAGAGAGTATACCAGAGGTAAGACCTCTTTACCGTGTATTCTACCCTGGTATATCTAGAATATTTATCATGTCGTCGCATAAGGGAGAGTTCTCATAAAAAGGGGAGTGAACAAAATATCACAGTGAAGTGGACTTTATTAGAAAGAAAACAAGAAAGCAACTACCTTAGCTTAGCCTGCTCAATTATTATTAGCATAATCGAACCAAAGTCTGCGTAAAACTAAATACCTAGTAATTACTTACTAATATTTTCGTGAAACTTACACCAGCTTATTAAGTAAAAACTCGGTTAATTGGGTTTATTAACTAACTAGTAATTAGTTAAACCATTATCAAACCGATAACACAACTGCGGGCACGCACGGCAAACATGCATTAATATAATGTAGTATGTTGTAGGGTAGACGGGGGGCAATAGTAACACTTTTTGATTTTCGGTTGATTGAACAAAAACTACTTATATTTTTTAGAATATGTATATGTAACCAAGAATCTATATTCAAAACCTACATAGATTTATGTTTAATTTTCTTCAAATGTTTACATATCTAAGTGAAAATTTAGTAAGAATCATACAAGGTGCAGTGTTACAATTGCACTGTACTCCAGGTCAATTGTAACAAAAAATATTATTCTTAATAAAACACTATTTTGTAATCAGAGATAGCTGCACTATCGTTTATTTGCTTTCTTATAATATATTAATCAGTCTCTATAATTAGGAACTTAAAAATTCAAAACAATATTATGTTAATAACGCAACAAAGTAACTAAATTGAACATAAACCCTGTTTTAGCTCTATACAATAAACAAAATTAAATCTTCCTATTTCTAAAATAGTTTGGCTTCAGCTCTCCTATATAGCTAAGGATTTGAGCGTACAATGCGATTAAAATAAGAATAGGACGGGCTCTCGGCTAACTTCACTCATATTCACTCTAATAAGTACGATCAGCAGAACAAACTTAAAAATAAAGCAGTGCCATATATTTATAGGTAATTTTAAATGAGTGACCCGAAATTAATAATTTTAATAAATTCATATTTTTAAGGTTGATAGCATAGACGCCATTTTGGTTTTATGAAAACGCGGGCGTCAGGGTCTTATTTCTCCGACAGTGTACTACTACGCGACACGTTTCCGAGTGTTTATTGATCTTCTCGTAATTTTTTTTTAACTGTTTAGTTTGTTCTTGTTGAATCTTTAATATGTTTTTGGTGATTGTTATATTTGTTTTTGTTACGATGAGTCTGACTCAGTGGGCCGTCAGGACATGCGGCATCGAAGAGCTAAGCAATTCAAATTAAGATACCTAAGTACAAAATATTGCTAACAAATAAAATCAGTTCAAATTATTTCTGTGTTTGCTGTACCTACAGTCACCTACAACTTCGTTTACCTACCTATGACTACTTGTTTTTTTACACGACTGCCCACATAAACGTGTGTTAAGTTTACAGGTTTCATGTATGTATGTATGTTTGTAGTTTCTTTATTTCACCATAACTTCTAAACGGCTTTACCGATTTTAATGTACGATATATCGTTATATTTATCTCGATAGCTCAAGTGACACTATGTACATAAAAAAATTAAAAACAAACTGGTCGATTTTAGACGCCATATAGTGAGAAAAACAATTTATTTTTTCTTCCAAAGCTATCGTGTTGGGTATCAAACAAATTCCAAGCCAATCAGGCTTTAAAAAAAGATTCCATAAATATATCAACTGGCAGTTTTAATTTCAATTGTTCGTTAAAACACTTAACGAAAATAAATTATTAGCAGTCGGGTTTTTTATTTTCTTTATTAATTTATACATGTTTTATCATTTCTTTTTTGCACACTGTACCAAGTTCTAGTTTTGACGTCACAACATGGCGCTAGGCCGATCCTATTCTTATTTTAATCGCATTGTACATCAATATATTTCGATATATACATACATATAATCAACAAAATGAAGTTTGTATGGTGTTACAATTGCCCCCAGTAATATATTATTGAAAATGTTGTGCTCATTTTTGCTAAATTTATTTGAAGTTATAGAAATATTAAATTTGCATAATACATACATAAAATCACGCCTCTTTCCCGTAGGGGTAGGCAGAGACCACGGATTTCCACTTACTACGATCCTGACATATCTCTTTCGCTTCATCTATACTCATCAATCCTTTCATACATAAGCGTCGGTTTAGGGTACTTTAGACCTGGCCTTTTTTCAGAACGTCTTCAATCTGATTTCGGAACGTTCGCATAGGTCTTCCCCTTCCAACACTTCCGTTTACTTGTCCCATGTATACCTGTTTAGTCATTCTCATTTCATTCATTCTCTCCACATGTCCAAACCATCTTAACATACCTTTCTCGATTTTTGTCACTACACCCTCATTCACACTACATCGTTCCCTTATCACACTATTCCTTATCCTGTCACTCCGTTTCACTCCAATCATGCTCCTCAATGCTCTCATCTCCACAGCATTTATTCTACTTTCATGCTTTTTCTGCCACACCCAACTTTCACTACCATACATCAGTGTCGGAACCAACACTCCCCCATGAACAGCCAGACGAGCCTTTTTAGACACCTTAAATTTGCATGCTAAACACAATTAAAAATTTTGCTGACCAGGGGGACGAGGGGGGGGGGGGATTAAATAATTGTAATAAATCTGCTTACGACTGCTACTACTGACAAATTTAACAACCCTTCCTGTTAGAAGTCAGTATTTTTTTTATCCTATTGTCATTTGTAACACGAGGTCAATAGTAACGTTACTATTGACCCCAACAACATGTTACGTTTGCCTCCAAGGAGCCGTTTTGACGATTCAGCATAATAACTCAAAAAAACACAGACAATAAATAAATTATACTCAATTGCTAAGTTAAATACCATAGAAAAGGTGTGATAGCAATATATTTCCAAAAATTCGTGCTACGATAGAGTAATAATTTAATTACACGAGACACAAAACTTACCTTGACGAGGTGAAATGCAAAACCTCCCGATCAACACGTCCGTATCGCCGCGATCACGCCGCCGACTGGTGAACGAGTCCAAACCTGTTCGACGCTTGGTCTGACGTTCGCTCACATAAATGCAGCATGAGTACTTTTAGAGATATTTACAGTGTTACTATTGCAACGTGGTACTATTGCCCCCGGTCTACCCTACTCATACCTCAATGCAAGTGTTGAAATCTTCAGACTCGTTATGTCATATTATAGCAAGGCCCGAATAGATTTTTCCGCTTCTACCATAATTTTCACGAAATGATCAAGAAGTAGCTGCGACAAATATTTTTTCGGTCAAATCCTTGTTTCGTCTAAATACGATATCAGAAACCGGTCGTCACGCCGTGCCCTGCAATCCTATTCCTGCTCCGCAGTCCTACTTTCAGATTATGATTGAGTAGAATTCTACCATTTTGTCCAGGGGTAGGTTTTATTCGCTCATTCCACTAAAATCTCGCTCCTCCATGGGATTAGACAGCACTCACTAAAACTACGATATCCCTATAGGTGACTACATAGAGCACACACTTTCCTCCCAGGGAAGTAGATACTGCATAGCACTGAATGCTCCATTACGATACCCTTTTTAAATATACATATAAATATTACCTATTATAAGTTTCTGCACGCCTGGTACTTCAAAAAAAAAAATATTTGATTTATAATAATTTACCTAAATTATAGAAGATGTGTTAATTACATAGTACTAAGTAAAAAACGTCTATGGTGTTACAGTTTCGTAACGTTGTCTGATTGTTAATTTGCTACACTTTTGTCTGATACTCGTTTTCTCTAATTTTATTTTTACATCTGCTCAACTTATTACATTATCGAAGAGTTTTCCACCGACCAATCAATAAAAAATTAACATGATTGGTTTTGCTATAATCTTTTTAATCTGATTTCTTATTTCAAAAAGTCTCAGGGCACGCGCTCAGCTACTGGAGTCAAAAATTGTGTTATCGACATCCAATGCTTCATTCAACTAAATTTCTATAAAATAGAGTATAATATTATAAAAGTAGGATAGGTAGGAAGTGCGGTAATTTTATTTCGTTTTAAATATTTTTGAAGCTTTGTGGAAAATTACGGAAATTAGTGTTAGGTTCAGATGAGTTCAGATTAAGAGATTTTATAAAGCTTTTCCGACTTTAGCCCATATTACTATGAGACATTTTGGTCGTAGTCTTACCATTAACTATACGTCCCGTCTCATCTTCCAATGCTCGCCGCACCCAGCTCTGTTCTAGCCACACATCTGCGGTCCGGTCTCAGACCTGTGCGTATCTCCACAAAGCTCCAATACCATTGCTCGTAAGTGAGCTTTATTATATCGTTCTTAGGGTCATAAACCGAACTATTACACCCTCGTGCATAATAATATTATAAACGGGTGCGTAATAGAATTATCCCTACAAAGTTAAGTTAGTACCTAAGTGCAAATTATATGCGAGTAAACAGAGCATTTTCAATTTAATCGGGTAATTTATCCCTACAAAGTTAAGTTATTACTTAACTTAAAATTATATGCGAGTAAACAGAGCATTTTCAATTTAACCGGGTAAAACAGATTTGTAACATCGTGTAAGAGGTTTATATGTAATCAACCATCATACATATGCCGCGCGCAAAAAAAAAACTATTTTCCATAATTTTTGTATGTTGTTTGTATCGCATTTGTGCCATATATATCTTTTTTCCTCGCAAGGGTGTTTTTTTTTTTTATAACTGATATGTTTTCCTTTGACCACTATCTCACCTGATGGTAAGTGATGATGTGGTCGAAGATGTTGTTCAGGCTAACCTAGAAGTACTGGCTCTCAAGGACAGCTGCCGGAACACACCGTTAGGTGCTTGGCGACAGATTTTCTACTTGAGGGTGGTAGCTAGCCAGGCGGGCAATCGTAAAATGCCCTACCACCACGCTATAACGACTGCCATCCTAAGACAACAACCGGGACCGACGGCTTAACGTGCCCTCCGAAGCACGGAAACGCTCAGTAGTAATGTCACTAGCGGTCACCCATCCAACTCATGACCGCGCGCGACGTTGCTTAACTTTGCTGATCGGTTGAGAACAGCTAAGTAAACTTCGCTACGAGCGCTTCAAAAAGTGCGTATGAAACTCCAGAGCAACTTGCTCATTATACACTCGGCTGATTTACGCCCTCGCCTACGGCTCGGGCTGCAACTAGGGTTGCCACCCGTACTTTATAATAAAGTATTGTACGTTATTTCAGGTAATTGCACTCTATACTTTATGTGAACAATAAAGTACACGAAAATACTTTATTTGGAATGATTTGGTTCCTTTGGGATTTTGAGAAGTTTAATCATATGTATTGTTTCGCAATAAATGCATCGATTGCTCGATCGATGTATTTCGCCACTCGCCAGTGCCACATCATTTAAGCACTGATATTTTTAAGAAATATTTCTGAATGCAACTTAACCTCAAATGTCAACAATTACACTGTCAATAACTGTCACAATTTCTTATTTGTTTCGTGCGAAGCAGTTTAAAGGTAACTAACTGCATAACAATTTTAGACATATATGGGATTAAGACTCAAAAAAAATAAGATCTCTATTTTGGCTATGAGACAACCAAACAAATTAGACTGTTATCTTCACCAGAACTAACTAGAAATATTCATTAGATTTTTATTATTATCGATGAAGCCCTCGAGTACCTAAATAAATGGTTTGATTTTAATAACAACAACTGGTTAATCAAACTTGATAATATTAAAAGAGCAATTTGATAATATTGTTAAGATAATTGAAAATTTTAATCTGCATAAGCTTAATGTAGATATGGATGATCTATATAATATATGGAGAAATTTATTTATTAAGTAAACGAACTTTATAATGATTTATGTACTTTAATCATTTTACTGAACTGTCAACTGCACAAAAAAGGCAGCAAGTGTAATGATATTTTTTTAAACTTGTCTAAAGTCATTTCATTTTTATTATCTATTCCCGCCACGTCAGCATAAACAGAGAGAGTTTTTTTGATTGTTGATGAATAAATGATAATTGAGTTGATGAATAGCAAATGGCGCGACGAAAGAAATAAAGCATCTCTGAATTTGATTAAAAATGAATTACTTATTTATTTTAATTTAAATATAGACTGTAAAGATGCTGTGCAATTGTATATAGAGATACTAATTTGATACATGTCGCAAAAAGTAATAAAAAATTTGTATTTAAACATAACATTAATGAAAAATTAATTGTACTTTATTTTATTACTATGTACTTTTTTTACTGCCTACGAGTATAAAAGGTAAGTAAATAACCAATGTACTTTATCTGCATAAATAAAAGGTGGTAACCCTAGCTGCAACACACAGCATCGTGTATAATGAGCAACTTAGCTCACTTGGATCATAATCTACTATTATATTACAGTACAGTATTTGGTACCTAAATTATACTAAAAATATTCTAGACAATCTTACAAATAAATAGCTAATTTTAACAATTTAAATCGAGCCATTCCAATTCTGCATCCACACTGCATGGATCGTGGAGTGGATACTTGCATACGTCGCACTTTTTGTAGAACTTGTGCGATTACCGTATGAAATTCGGTGTATTATTTACAAGCCAAGGAAATAGTTGGTTACCGAGTGTCTGACGCGGATAGTCTTAGTTATTAGGAAAAGTTCTAACGTTTCACATTTTTGTGACATCCAGTGAATTCAATATACCACATGTTAATAAGCTTCACTCAAAAAATTACGCTCAAGCAGTGATGTTTAAATATGCGGGGCCCCTTTCGCGCGGGGCCCGTAGCAATTGCTACTCTTGCTACGTGGTTAATCCGGCACTGACTGCTGCCGGAGCACACTTTTAGGTGCTTGGCGACGTAGCTAGCCAGGCGAGCAATAACAAATGATGGAAGCAACGCTGTAAAACTCAAGCCGGCTGTGGGAATCGAACCATGGAGATGCGGCACGGCAGCCCATGGCTATTACCGCTCGGCTATCACTGCATCAAATTGACGTTATTTTACTCTTCTACAATATTTGAATTTGACCTTCCTGGAAATTCTGGCTAATGTATCAATAATGAGCGAGAAGAAAAAAATCTTAATCAATAAATCAACTTTCATAAATACCTGCAGGGCTAGGATGCAATTAATACAAATTATTAATTAGTCGTTCTTTTAATTGGCCGTTTTTATTGATAGATATTATTATTTTTGGATATTTTTACTTTTGCCATTTTTATTGTTAGATGTTTTAGTATTGGACATTTTTATTATTTGTAATTTTTATTATTAGACATTTTTATTTCTGGACATTTATTTTTTGACATTAGTCGTGCATATCAAAAATTTTCCTGGCCGAGAAAGAAATATGCTACTACTTTTATTCTTATATTATGTGATGATCATCTGTTACGCGGGTATCCTGATAAAAAATAATAAAGCATTGTTTTCAGCTTAAACTAAGTAAAGTCAAATTGCACAGTATTTAGATAGGTCTGTAATAAAAAAAAAGTCGCAGGGATCAAGAATTATGTTTTATTTTGTGTGATTTCAATGGTTTCATTTTGACTATTAATTCTTTCAAACAAACTGTTTAGCTGGACAGCTCAGAAAGCCATGCAACAATATTTTTGGGGCTGCTAAACCCTTCCATGACATATCCTTTATATGTATATTCAGGAGCATGAGGATATGATAACAGAACCAATGATGCAAGAAGATGTCAAGCCGATTAATACTGCTCTGCTGACATGATTGTCTGAAAATATAAAAATATAGGTAGGTTTTGAAGCGCTCGTAGCGTAGTTTGGTTAGCTCTTCTTAACCGGGTCATGAGTTGGATGGGTGACCGCTACTGACATTACTGCTGAGCACTTCCGTGCTTCGGAGGGCACGTTAAGCCGTCGGTCCCGGTTGTCATCTTATAATGGCAGTCGTTACAGCATGGTGGTAGGGCATTTTGCAGATGCCCGCCTGGCTAACGGGTGGTAGTTAAGTAGAAAATCTGTCGCCAAGCACCTAACGGTGTGTTCCAGCAGCTGTTCTTGAAAGCTAGTAATTAAAGGTTAGCCTGAACAACACCTTCGACCACATCAGCACTTACCATCAGGTGACATAGTGGTCAAAGGCTAACCTATCAGGAATAAAAAAATAGGTCAAGTACTACTTAATTAATTCTTGACCCAGATAAATCGACTGATAGTAAGCGTTCCGATTCTCATTGACAGTTACATTGTCAATCATAAACTAAGTTCTACGTGACACTTCACTGCACCCCCAAACCGATACATTGGTTCCTATGTCTCGTTCGCCTTATTGGCTCCTGATTCCACTATTAGACAGAATACCAGACAATATATATACTAGTGGTAGGAACCCAGCAAAACACACTCAAATATATGAAACCGGGGAATTGTTCAACGACGAGTATTACCAATGTGAAAGAACTTCTTTGTGATAGCTGTATATTCGACCTGGGGTAGCTGGAGTCGGCAGGCCAGCTCTGCCCCCTGGCGAAGCTCCCAACTCGGCAGGGATGCTGAGCACTCGCCTTCGAAGTACAAGCCCTCACGCCAAACGCGCTGCTGCTGTTGCCCGATTGGAACGCTGAAATAATGGGGTAAAGTACTGACGTGATCCTCTAATAATATATTAATAAAGAAAATATTAGCATGAACGTCTAATAATATATTGGGTGCCCGTAGAACTGCTGTGATATATTCGTAGTTTTCGATTATTTTACAGGTGATCAACATATATAAATCCACACCACATTCACGCTTTAAAAACTATTTATTGTTGCAAGCAAATATTTATATTGAAAAAGATAGGTGATTATGGTCAAGAGAACCCAATAAGATTATGATTTGCATTACAAAAACACTGCCTCAATTAAAAAATTCTACCGTTTTTTTTAGTCATGTAATATATATTTTATGCTGGTGAGCTTTTATGCTTTTAAAATAGTGTCTCAGTCTCAATCAGTCATAAAGTGAAAAAAATAATTAATCAAAGTCAATTTAAAATTATAATATTGAAATATTCTACATTGTACTGCCACGTTCAGCAAAAAAATATGCATAGAGTCAATGCGAGAAGAACGGGCCAGAAACTCGAGGCCATCCTTTTAAACTTCTTTTAACAATTTGTTACATCCTATACGATTACAACACTTTTAATTAAATTAAATCTAATTATTTTTTTACGAACATAAGTACATAATATTTTTTATATTGTTAGGTTTGCAATAACGCCTGCTATGCGGATTACATTACAAAATCACAAATATACGATATGAAAAATTTAAGTCATGTGCGGGATTCGAACCCGCGGCCATCCACCCCTTGAGCCAGGGTATGCTCTAACCAATTAAGCTAACATGACATGACGTCATAACTAAAATCGTCCATGCTATTACGATGGTTAAAGAACGATAGGAAAGATTTGAGTTAAGACGTCAAGTCATGTTAGCTCAATTGGTTAGAGCATACCCCGGCTCAAGGGGTGGATGGACGCGGGTTCGAATCCCGCACATGACTTAAATTTTTCCTAACGTATATTTGTGATTTTGTACCTAATACATAATATTTTCAAATATATACAGGGCCGTAAAGTTAAAATATCAATTTATTGTAAAAGATCACTCATAGATGCCCTAGGATCCATTTCATATATGGCTCGTATTGCACACTTTTGTAGGATAAGATTGTCTCTATCTCAGCAGCAGCTCCCCATAGCAATACACCATACCACATAATACTGTGGAAGTAGCTACGCGAAATAAACTGACTGAGCAGTAGCTACGTCTGTTAACTGTCTCATCTTACGATCTGCATTATGCAGAAGAACAATAATTTATCTTACAACCAATTTCCCGTTTTCAATTTCAATTGTGTTATTGCCATCCAGCGTTGAAAGACAGCCATACTCTCGGCTTCTATCTCGAATATCTCAAAAACATGGCAGAGAATTAAAGCCAAGTTTCTGAAAAACAGTGTAATACCTGCCTACAAGAGTTATGGGATCCCATTACTCATAAGGTAGGTACGTACCTATGTCTAGAGAAATCTTCTGTTTTGACCATTTATGTTGACATAATTACGATATATTCCGGTTAGAAAATATACAAGACTATATAGGTTCTTTACGATATACTGTAGTTTTAATAGAAAACGTACTTAGGTATTTTACAAAAAAATCTATGACATTGAATCAAATGTTAAATGAAAAAGCGATGTTTGTAAATGTTGCTTTTCATCTACACATCAGCATGTGTGATAATTATAAGAAAGGTTATTTAAATATGTCAGCAGTAAGTGAGTATATAATAATTGAAGAATTTAAATTGAGGACAAAATTAGGTATAGGGTTTATATTTTATTTTGGTCATCCTGTAAAATAATGCAATTTCTGATTTGTGGCATTGTATTTAATGACTGAAAATCGTGAGACGTGAACGAGGAATGTATGTGAGGGATGCGAGCGGGGATACGATACGGTGCACACACTGTTCCAAAAACATTTTACGCATATTTTTGGTTGATACTTATACCCTATGGCTCGATCGAATTTCCGTTACAAGCTCCTAATTGATCTGAATCTGAACAGGTTCAGACGATGCCGCGGACGCGCCGCAGGCACCGCGGTTTGAATGAGGTACATAAGAAGCGCGGACGCGACGACCACGCGGTCGTATAGCGTGGTGAGTACGCGGTCTCAGCGCACAAACTTCTGCCTATGACAAATGCATTCCGTCACAAGTGACGAAAAGCACTGCGCCCTAATAGGCGAGACAAAGTTGTTAACTTTCATGGGCCTGTAATTTCATCGGCACCCATACCTTTCAAACCGGAACACAACAATGCGAACATTACTGCTTGACTGTGGTGGAGTAGGTACTTCCCCGGACGAACTCGTTCACATACAGTTCTCTGTGACTAGTTGGTAGAGTTTACCTTACTTGTCATATTCTAGCATCAAGTTCGGTCGTGGATGTAGCCGCTTTGCGACGCATTTGATATCGACTACTCCTGGTTCGCGAACAGCACTGAACGTTAGCTCGAACTCACTCTCTGGACCTAAAACATTCGATAACTAATAATAATAATAATAATAATGTTTATTTCACAAAAAACTGAACAATAGTACAAACCAAATTGATGGGTTCTAAACAATCTTATATGATATATAATATATTTATAATAAAGATAAAGTAAACACAATATTAGTTAGTCTATTGTTATTATAATGTACACTAACCCTCATACTAGGATTCCCTGTGTCATGAGGGCTAGTTCTCCCATTAAACAATCCATGAAATTTAGTTGAAAAAGATATTAAGTGCTTGCAACGCTCATTGAACGTAATAAGATCGCGCGAAATATACCAAAAAGTTAAAGTTACTCATTATGTATAAAGACTGCATTATTTATAGTTAACTGTGTAGTTATTAAAGAGTGTGTGTAGGTATGTATGTGTGAGATGTGTATGCGTGTGTGTGTGTGTGTGTGTGTGTGTGTGTGTGTGTGTGTGTGTGTGTGTGTGGATGTGGATGTATGTGTGTGTAAGGGTGGGGGAAAAGGGCTAGGAGTAAAAGAGTATTTGACTAAGGTAATTTTGAGCAGACTTAAAACAATTTGTGGACCATAGGATATTGTAAATTTGAATTGAGTTTGAGACTTTCAACATTACTTTATAAGAAGAAATAATAATATCGTGTTTATGAGTTTATTCATCAATATGAAGAAAATTTTCTGTTTCATTGTAATTTTGCGTTAACAACCACTTTGTAACATTTCTTTTACAGATGTATCTCGTGCAATTAAAGATATCGAGTATTTTGTTCATCTTTGCGTACGAATATGGGGCAGCAAACATGTAAAACTTTTTAGCGAATTTTGTTCGTAGTCGGGGAATCTTCCATTTGGGACACCTTTGCGGTCTGTAGGATTTGACAACTTCGCTTGGAGCTTGTCTATGAAATCTTAGAACTACAGCCAAAAGATAGAGTTGTCTTACTGTTAGAAATTTACTTTCATCATACAATTTCTCAGTAGGATATCTTATTGGTTTCTTGAGTGCGATTTTCAATATAGCTCTTTGTGCTCTTTCAGCTCTTAAAAGGTATGTTCTGTAGGCTGCCCCCCAGACTACTACACAATAGCTAAGAATAGATTGGCATAATGAGTTGTAAACCAATTTGATAGTTTCTGTGTCCGCTGCTTTTCTTAGCTTTATGAAAACATATTTAAGCTTTCGTAACCTTGAACATACCAGGTCGATGTGTTCTTGCCATGTGAGCCTTTCATCAATGACCACACCCAAATATTTTATATTACTGACTCGTTCAATCTCTGCGCATAAACATTTTTTATTAGAAATATCCCCACATGAGTGGATTCTGAGTGTCTGTAAACTTGGATGAGGTAAGCTGCTATACCTTATCTTAAATTCAATAAATTTAGTTTTCGTTGTATTCAATGTTAATAAGTTAATTTTCAGCCAATCAGAAACAGCTTTCATTCCTTCACGTGAGTTTTTGTATACGGCACTCCAGGTGTTTCCACTAAATATTATAGCTGTGTCGTCAGCAAAAGTAAATAGCTTTGCGTTGCCCAGAGGAAGTGTACATAGGTCGTTTATATATAATAAAAATAGGGTAGGACCCAAAACGCTTCCCTGGGGAATTCCAAAAAAGACTTCAGATAGATCGCTATGATGTCCATCTACTGACAGTCTCTGTTTCCTATTTGTTAAGTAAGATCTGAACCATTGCAGTACTGTACCTCTAATGCCGTAGAGCTCAAGTTTGGACAGTAGTATCGGGCGGGACACGGTGTCGAATGCTTTCGCTAGATCGAGAAAGACGCCGACGCACCTCTGACCCTCGTCTAGTTTTTTTGAAACTAGGTTGGCCATTGATACTACAGCGTCTTCCGACGACCTACCAGCGCGAAAGCCGTATTGGTTTTCAGATAACATCCCATTTTTTTCAATAAAATTGAGTAACCGTTTGTTTACTACCTTTTCTAATAGTTTAGACACCGCACTCAACAAAGATATCGGCCTGTAATTTGAGATTTCCTTTTTATCCCCTGATTTGAAAATGGGACAAACATTAGCGACTTTAAAACAGTCTGGAACTACACCTGTATCTAGACTTAGATTGCATAGAAAGGTAATAGGCCTAGCTAGGTGAGCTTTGCCTAACTTCAAAGTTTTATTGCTGATGTGATCTGGGCCTGGCGTTGATTCTGTTTTGAGACTGCTTATAATCTCCATAATCTCGTATTCATCGACAGGTTGGAAATAGAAAGAGTTTGGCATATTAGTAGGAAATTTCACTGAAGCGGCAAGTTCGTTCTCAGAGAGATTAAGTTCCTTAAGAGTGTTATTTGCTAACTGTTCCCCAACAGTTGCAAAATAGTTATTTGCTTTGTTAAGGGAGTCTACTGGACTGTTTAGTGAATTTAATAATTCAGAGTTACGAGATTTAATATGCTTTATATCAGTTACAGTTTTGATAGCATCCCACATTTTTTTGACGTTATGTTTTCCTTCTTTAATAAGGTTAGTGTCATGCTGATTTTTCAAATTTTGCAGTAGGTTGTTACAACTGTTGCGGTAGGATTTGTATTGTGATTCTAATTTTATGTCTTCTGGGTTATTTTTTGACTCTAAATGTAGTCGGTTTCTTTTTTCAATGCTTTTAATTAGACTTGGTGTAATCCATTTTTTTCGAATATACCGTGAGTTTTTAAGACTTATTTGTTTTGATGTGCTTTAATGAATGAGTATAAAATGTTAGTAAAACATACTGCTGCAGAATTAATATCTTTTTCATTGTACAGAACAGACCAGTCTATATCTTTAATGTCCTTTACCAATTTATTGTAATCGATTTTAGTGAATTGATTTGTAGTTGAAACATACAACTGTTGGTTTAGTTCTATAGCCGTCAGAAGTGGATAATGATCTGTTACATCAGAAATACAAACCGCTACTCGAGTTTTGTATATAGATTTCACCAAAACATGATCGAGGCAGTTCGGACCTCGTGTTGGTAGTTCGTGCCCAGGTATAACACCGTAATACCCTACCATATTTAGGTATTTATCTGATTTAATAGGGCACAAACAATTAGGCTTTATGTCAATATTCATGTCACCTGTAATGATGATATTTTCACATTTAATATCTTTGAGTACACTTTCCAGGGAATCTAAAAAGTAATCGATATTGTCAACGGAGGGAGATCTGTAAATGGCAATTACAGTGAGAGATTGGTTAACTTTAATTATTAAACAATTTCCATCTCTGAATGAAGGTTCAGTTACTTCCACATTCAAATTATCTTTACTGAGAACAATTAGACCATCATTCTGATTTAGAAATGTTTGTGAGTGTTGACAGCTGTATCTATTTAATGTGACATGTGTGAAACTTTTGTTTATCCAGCATTCAGTCATTATGATGACGTCGGGTAAAAAACCTAGTTGCGATAGAAATACTGTGAAATTATCATAGTTTTTCCTTACACTTCGAATATTTTGTGTTACTATTGTAAATTGAGATTTTGTGTCTCCTAAGAAAGCTTTGCATAACTCAGGTCTCATAATGTACTTACTTTCTATAATACATGTGTCGTCTACATCATTCACTAGGTCCATACTTTGGGTAGAGAAAACCTTATAGGTCTACAATAAGGATCCTTAAATTCAATATATTCTATGGAAAGAGAGTAGTATTTTATCGCATTTGAAGTGTAATTACTAGAGAAGAATATTAATACTACATGAATAAATTTGTGTAAGTCGCCCAAGATGTGAGTATAGGGTGTATAGGTGGTGAGTGTGTAAATTGTGATAGTGTGTAAAAAGTACAAGATATGTGTTGTAGTTGACTTAAGACATTTGTTTATGAATGTAATTTGAACTATCTTTACGCACGTAAACATTATTGGTATGTAAGATTTAATATAGTTGCGAGTAACTTCTGTTTTGTATATACGTATATATCTACTATTTTGTAATAAGTTGACTAGTCATTTGTTATTTCTCAACTGCCGTAGAACTTCTTCATTCTTTACGAGTACATGTGGGGCCCCCTCTTTTTGGCGGAGGTAGACTCTACCATTTGTCACCCAGCAGAAAGCATAACCTTCGATTTTAGCGAAATCTTTATCTAAAAAATGCAGCTGCTTGTCTTTTGCTGTCATATGTTCTGAAAGAAATAATCTTGTTTCCTGTCCTGTCATTCCTAGGTGATGTGAGGAAAGCTTGTATGTCTTGCTAAATTTCTTATAAGCCGCTATAATGTTTGTTTTCATAAGGGTACTGCTGAGTTCAATTACCAAAGTTGATTTGGTCGCATCAGTTCTTACCGGTAGGCGATAAACATCTCTCAAGTCAAAATGATGAAATTCCACTGCCAGCGTTTTCAAAAGCTTATGGGTTAGTCCAAAAAGGTCTTGCTTCTTTTCCTGTACTTGTTTTGGAACACCTCGTACTTCTATAGAAGTTTTGCGAGAGTTCCTCTCAATGTAGTCTATGCTGTTCTCAATATTTAAAATTTGCAGAGGCATATCTTTGCGCTTCTCTTCAAGTTGGTTAATGTTGGTCTGTAGGTCCATAAGTTGCGCGGACATATGATCGAGACGACATTCAATGTCTAAGTTCGAGCTTTGGATTTTTTCTAGTAAACGTTCTTCTAAGGTGTCCAACCTTGTGTTATGTGCGGACATCATAGTTACCATCATCTCTCTCATTTCTTGTTTGAAAATGTCCAACTCCTTATAGTCATCATTTGACATTCTGCGACGTTTTTCAGCACGCGTCAATATTTTAGAACCTGGTGTTTCAGCTGCCGACTGAATATCGGAAGCCGAAAAAGATTTGGTCGGGGGTGAGTGCAACATAATGAGGTGCCAACGCTGTCTATTGTTTGCCTTACTATTCAGGAAAGTGAAATTAGTTTCTGGGTAATGCTATTGCGAATCTGTCAGGCGCAATACACAATTTGAATGTTTCCAGTATATATATGATCAAAAGTGGGTAGGCTTGGTTGATGCTTCCAAATTACTTACTTAAATTTTGGTTTTTATTTGATGTTTTTATGGATTTTGCGCACTTAAAATGTCACTTAATACCACTTAAACGAAAGCTTGTAACTAGATTGTATCTTGCACTTATGTCAACACTTGCTAAATACACTTTTACCACGAATAATTAATTTTGTAAACAGAACCAAGTACAAAGCGACTAGCACAGTTGATGTCCGAGGGGGGAGCTCTTACTAAAACTATAATTGCGTTTGTTTATTATAGAAGTAAAACGCAAGCCTACTTACCTGTGTATAAAAAATACTACGTAGATACTAATTATTATAGGGGTTAAATTATTAAATTGCCGTTTCGTAATTATAAATGAAGTCACATACAAACGCTTTTATTACAAAGTATTACTTAAACAAATCCTACCCTCATTTCTGCAATCCAATAGGAAGATCATTTAAACCTTTCCAATAAAACTCAGTGGTAGTGTGAAGACCTCCCGAGATCTTTTTTTATCTTGGTTAAATTTGTCAATGATTGGTGTGATTTTAATTCCGCTTACATATCTTTCAAGAAGTTCCCGATGGAGCGTGATAGGTAACCTATACCACGCAGAGCTGCGAACATCCGTTCGTCTTGTTAGTGACATTTATTTTTTACCGCACACTGAGAAAAATGTCTTTGGAGCTTAAATCTAATTTGACCTTTTACCGTTGAATTGTAACTACGCAAGATGAATTCACAACTCTTAAGATGATTTTCACCACGCAAAGCGAAATCAATAAAAATGTACCATGTTTTATAATAAACACAACCGTCAAAAAACGCCTTCCGTAAAGTATTTTCAGAATTGAACTTGTTATACGATAATAATTGCAGTATTGACCATAAAATATACCTTACTCTTACGGCGGTTTATATACGGTGATTATCAATTTAACGTACGACTTAATCAGCCTCATCGAAAAGTCAATATTTAAGAAAGACCACAAAATACACTTTAAATGAAGACGAAAAGAAACATTCGCCTTCACTGACCTCGTTTAACGCCTTCTAGTTGGAAGGCGTTTTTATACGTATTTAAGTTTGGTCGGTTTTTTGCCTACATACCATATAAATTGGCCGTCATTAGGGCGCTTTTGACTTTAGATTTTTTCAGTGTAGGTATTAGTTTAAGGTCATTTGCTATTTATAGCCACTTCAACTGATCCTAATTTTTTGCCGTACGTAGTATATACGTTAGTACCTAAGGATCTTACTGTATACTGTCATGGACTTGGTCTCCTTCGCCTCCTGACCACGGCTGCGCACGATGCAAGTGTAGTCTCCGCTCAGCTCTGGCGTTAGTTCCACGAAACGTAGTGCTCGCTTCTCCACTCTGTCACCAACTGCTCTTGAAAAATAACAATAAGGTATTTTGATTTGTGTATCTCCAGAGCTACAGTGACGTCACCCCCTTTACCGCTACCAATGCATTACTATAATTATAGTTATGTTAGTGTTATAGTAATGCCAATGCATTACTATAATTAAACATTATATTATAATCATAGTAGCCTCGCTGAATTTTCAAATTAATTTGACCTATGATGGGTAATGGAAATTACCTGCCAAATTTTGATTTAAATTGTGACCTACCTACATACATTCCGAGCATGAGTGACTGATTATGACATATTTATTACAAAAGAGAAGTAGGCAACTAACAAATCACAACGGGAAGTTAAACGTTTGAAGCACGAGCAGATTTCGAAGTCGAACCCCTTGCTGAGACTCCAGGATCAAGATCCATCGCTCAAACTCTCGTTTGACTCTTTTGTAACTCTTGAGCCTAGTTAATGGTAATGCCTGATGTAGAACTTCCTCCTCCTTGCGTCGTTATCCTCAAAGCTGAGGGTCGTGATACCCCGTGGAAATCACCTTTTTATTGACAATTTGTCGAACTTCGCGATATGACAAATACATTTTAGATACCCTGGAACACCAATAGGTAAAACTAAAAAGCATGGCAAGTAAATTATTTCACTGTAGGTGTATGAGTTTATTGAATATAAGTATTTCATAATCACCTTTTATTGTATATGCCAAATCCAGACGCCCATCAAGAACGCCGCTGGCTTTCGGTTCTGTTCCCTGTCTCCATTCGAACACTTGCATTCCATTTCGCAGCCACACTACAGTGACATTATCAGTGGCTCCGGAATACACACAATCCAGGATTGCATCCAGGCAATCACTAGCAATGACTTGAGGCACCTGGAGCTGGTCTATTTTTACATAACTCAAGATATCTGCAAAAAAAATGGAAGTGCGTTGGTTTATGTAAAACATTATATATAATAATATTATTTGAACCGTGAAACATAGTTCCTTTATGGTGTTTCATAATATTCACTTGTTAGAAGCAAAAATCTATTCGCGACTGGTTCTAAAAATGTAGTAGACACCATAATTTAAACAAAAATGTAAATCGTTTAGAGCCAAAATGTTACATTATAATATCTAAGACAAAACTAATAAATAACACAAGCTAATGGATATAGGTACGTCCGTTTGCGCAGCACATGCGTGCTCTATTTATTTACTCGTACACTTTCTTTCGCTGGCATTTGTATGATCATGCAGCGAGAGCCGACAGCTGGCATCGTAGGTACTTAATAATTTTGGTCCTACATTATCTGCTCTGTGTGCGCACTATAATAGAACAACACTCTTTGGAAGTTTTGAGCACAAAAATTCGTGACTCCTCTGTATCCTATATGTTTTTTAAGAACTACTAAGCAAGAAATGTTACGAGCGCTTCAATATTTTGTAACTAGAGAGTGTGTATGTCTCCAGCTCACTCAATTGAAATTTCTCAACAGAACAGAGCGAGTTCATCCTTTATATAGGTAAACTAATTACCTACTTAGTCGACGTTGATAAAAAAAATGGGATCATCTTGAGGGTTAAATATACTCTAACCAACAAAAAAATAGAACTAAGTACACGAACAAGAGACGAATAGAAAACCTCCTCCATTTTCGAAGCAGTGATGGCTCAGTGGCATTGGCTATGGACTGCCGCGCAGCAGGTCCATGGAATGCCGCCGTGGGCTTGAGTTTCACCGCATGGTAGAACTCAAACCCACAGCAAAAAATAAAAAATGGCCATTTTGCTGTGGGGAGCTGCTGATGAGATAGAGACAATCTTTATCCTACAAAAGCGTGCAATTAGAGCCATATATAAAATGGATCCTAGGGAATCTCTAAAGGAACTTTTTATAGAAATTGATATTTTAACTTTAGGTACGAAGTCTGTACCTAAATATTTGAAAAATATTATGTATGTTCGTAAAACTTATAAATTTAAATTAAACAGTGACAATCACGATTACAACAGTAGGAATAAAGATAAAATAGCGGTGCCAGGTTTTAGATTAGCAAAGACAAAATAAAAGGTCCTTTTTAGGTAATTGTGTACGGTTTTATAATAAACTTCCCAAACATACCTATTACAACACTCACAAGAAGGAAAATTCAAGTTGCACGTAAAAAACATTGATTAAGAAAGCCTACTACACAATTTGGGATTATTTAAATGACAATTCTGCCTCTGCCAAGCTATCACCTGTCATCTACGTAATTTAAACAAATACTGTAATATTGTATTAAGTAAGTATGTAAGACATTGTTAAATAGGGTTTTTAAATATTTTTTTATTGTGACGTAACAAACCGAGGCCCACCTGATGTTAAGTGGACTAACCTCTGCCTATAACATGCATTTCATCAACGACGAATTGCACTGCGCCCATCACAGTGAGACGTACAGTTGTTAGGCCTCATGTGTCTGTAATTTTACTGGCTCTCAAGGACTGCTGCCGGAACACACTGTTAGGTGCTTGGCGACAGATTTTCTACTTGAGGGTGGTCGCTAGCCAGGCGGGCATTCGCAAAAAGCCCTTCCACCATGCTAAAATGCTAATGTTACGAGACGTTTAAAAGAATGGCCCCAAATTTCTTGTTATTTTTTCTCTCTTTCGTCCTTCAGAGGCAGTGAAATTACAGGCACATGAGACTTAACAACTACGTCTCAAGGTGACGGGTGCAGTGCAATTTGTGAATTGTGACGAAATGCATCTGCTATAGGCAGAGGTTAGTCCGCCTAACATCAGGTGGGCCTCGAGCTTGCTCCGTCACAATAACATAAAAAAAAGTTTTGATAGTATAATAAAATAACCACGTAAACATAGAAATATGTTTTATTATGTATTTCATAAATTAAATTATCTATCTGTCAATAAACATCCTAACATAGAGATACACAAATTGTACTAGTCAGTAGTCATATGGATCATCAGGATTATCCAAACACTTCTTTAACAATCAGCTAACCATAATGAAATTGGTTTTACTACGGTAGTATAGCCCATAGTAAAACCAGTTTTACTATGATATACCTACTACCCCGTATGTGTTCAGAGTCTAAATGTTCATAATTAGGTATAGGTAAATGTTTGGTCTGAACTTCAGACCAACCAGTAATAATTATGAAAATTATTAGCCTTTGAGTCAGACTAACAACGAAGTTATTCTTTCAACATACATACCAAGATGGCTTTACTAAGGGTCTGTTTCAGAATGTTCGAGTAAGTTCCGGTTATACTACCCAGAACATATTTAATAAATAAAACACTATCTTTGCGTTTCACAGTCACCGATTTAGCCTATCCATCGGTTAAAGCTTGAAACACACTGCATGTTAACTGTCATTTTTATCATTCAGTTATTTTATTTTCTGGGTAGTATAATCGGAACTTACTCGAACATTCTGAAACAGGCCCTTACAGACATATCATAAATAATTAATTTAGTAACTATCGCACGACATGTTTTTGGTGTAGTGCGCAATACTTGAATTATTGCGCAATCTGATACAGAGCACATCATATACATGTCATAAATCCTGATCCTCCATAATGTACTAAATAAATATGCATTACTTAAATATACACTGCTTATTAACTACCTATTAGCTGTGTCCTGGTACTTTTATTATAACATTAATTCTTTGGGAATTTAATACACAATAGTAGTCTTACGAGCTAGGCAACCAACAAAGCCTCTTTAATTTAGATCTTTGACCTATACTTATTCTCTCAAAGAAAACTTTTTCGCAAATGGCGCTGTATGTTTCCGGGCAGAAGTCTTATTTTTTATGTAATTAGTCGGACTGGTTAGGTAACGAAACAAACAAGTGGGCCCACCTGGTGTTAAGCAGTAACCTCTGCCTTTAGAAGATGCATTTGGTGAGGAACTGATCTATGCCCATCACCCTGAGACTTTAATATGCCAGTAATTTCAACGGCACCCAAACCGGAACATAGTAATGTTTGTGGTAATGTGAACATTACTTCTTTAAAAACACCACAAAACACGTCTTGATTTTTTATTTTATTTCTTTAGATCTTTGGTTAACAAGAGTTTTTATGTAAGTTCCATGATTCTGTATATGCTGATTGTGCCATGTAGGCACAATCAGCGACCAAAAGAAGAGTTGAGACTTTGCTACTCTTCTAGATAGCATAACTGATGCAGTCCAATGTAAGAAATAACTTATTCATTAATTAAGGTATTTTAACCAGTTTCTCTGGCATAGGTACATAGATTTTTGTTTAATATTGTATTCATTGATGAAAATTACAAAAATCGTATTTTTTTGTCTCGGCCAACTACATAAGTAATAGTACAAAGTTACATATATATAAATGATCTCAACAGATTAGATTATAAGCATTGTTTTCTTTTAAGATTTATATTTTCATGTAACTATTGAACCAATGACATTTTACTAATGAATCGAATAGAATTCGTACAATTATGTTAATGTTTCTTATTGAATTACCAAATAACTATTTTTATTCCATACGACTAAAACAAATCTTTTTCTGGCTATGTGCCACCACCTGCTTCACAGTTTTTTACAACAGAATTTGTTAATTCTTATTTCTCGTCATATACATACAGCACCCATATTTTATAAAAATTTAGTAAATCATAAAAATATACAAATGGTCCTTTTCTATGTAACAAACATTTAGTGCTATCTAGGTGGAAGAAATTAGACAGTGGACTTGGCTTCCCAAGCCTAAAATGTAAAAACAGTAAGCTGTCATTCGCAACATCAACAAAGTTTGAACACACTACTTTCACCACAAATACAAGGAAACAACTAAAGCTTTAACAAAATTGTAACATTTAAGGACTTATTTTCTGAAAATATATGTTTAGTTTTAATATAACACGTAGATAATTATGTATATGTGCCAATGACAGCAAAAATATTTAATAATAACATTTTGGTACCTAGTAGTATCATCTCTTCTAGTACCTACCTACCCATCCTAACTTTATTCTGGTTGTTCCATGGGTACTAAGGTGGTACTATCAGAAATTGGTATGTAACGCTCTTTTAATCTAAGTAGGTATTTAGTCCTTAAAAAATAACAAATTTACGAGACTTAAATTTTAGTCATGTGCGGATCCTGCACATGACTTACAACCATAAAAATATTAAAATTTAGTCGTTGATTGAAATGCTTAGATAAAAGATTATCTGATGAGATCACCACTGTGGTTTTAATTAAGGATGCCACGTTGTCGGGCGATTGGACTGTTCCCAGGACGGAACAGTCGAATCGAGTCCAGTATTGTGAAAGTCGACTAAGGGCACAAAATGTGCCAAATTAGTCACATGTCGACGCGGCGGCGACGCGTAATTGGAGTGAAGCTGTGCATCAGGCGCACAGCAAGATTCAATATATATGTGTTGTTTCAATATTATTTGGAAACAGGTTGACGAAGATGATGAAAAAAATGCTCCTTGTAAAATCAATGTACAATAGAAGGCAGGAGTTACTCCTTATAGTTATAGACCCTTCCAATCACGAAGGCGCGCCTCTCCATATTGTTTAATTGTAGTTGTAACTGCAGACAATTATATTTTACATTTTATTGTATAGGTACCATAAGCCTTTACACCCACACTAAGACATAGTGTACAAGCGAGACCTTCTAGGTTAGCCTGAACAACATCTTCGACCACATCATCATCACTTACCATCAGGTGAGATAGTGGTCAAAGGCTAACCTATCAGGCATAAAAAAAAAAAAAAAAAAAAAGACCTAACCAAACAAATGCGCATCAGTAATTTACTGTGCCTTCGTCTGAGGACCAGGACCGTATTGTCTAAGTCGAATAGTAATGAAAATGATATTTTTTTTAAATTAGAATTCCATAAATTAATAAAAATGGCAACCTTATCAAAGGAAAATGTCAAATTTAACATATGCACTACCATTTTGTTTGACAAGAAGGCGATTTAAGTTTATCCCCATTATCATTTAGTTAGACAATAAGACCCCAGATCTATACCCAAAAATCTCTATTCAAAACTGTTCACAGTACATCTACACAATTGCTCGGGTAATGCATGTACCTACCCGTAGGTACTGGACCGAAACTCAAACCCACAACGCGATGTGTTACCGCCAAAACCTGCGAGCCTACTGAACTGAAGTCACCTCTCAAGTGATCGCATGGAGATTTGTCCTCTGTAGGCATCAGATTTTAGAGTTGCGACGACGACTACCTCGCATTTCTGATTTCGGCTTCATTATCATTTTTACGTCTTATTTATGATGACTTACATTTAGAGTATTAAATGAAGCAACATGTATGAACAGAGCTTGCAAATCTATGGCAAGTGGTATTATGGCATATGTTTTTTAAAGAAGTGGCAAATGTATCACTTATATTACATTTTAACCTTTAGGCTTATACAATAGATAAAATAAATAGCTACCTTCCAACAATGTTTAAATATATGATGGCCATTATTGACTTAAAACTAACTGTTAACTAATTTTAGTGCCTATACAACTTAAGCATATTATCATACACAAATGTCATTTATTACCTATGTCCTATACAATGTTTTGGTTAATGTACCACTTTGGTAATGTATTAGCATTATTTTATTTCTTTCATAACTCAATAGCATGTAACAGAACTGCGTAATGCATAACCATATGTGAATAACTCAACACCATATCAACATATTTTTCTATGAATACAAATGTAAAGATTTTTTGTATTGTAAGATCTAATATCCTTATTAGAAATAAATATTTAATATCAAATTTAAATTCTTGTTCTGGTGTAAATAAACGCTTAATATAGCGCCACTCTGAATTCCATTTCACAATAGGCGTAAGATGAGCATAGCAGCTAACATATGATAAGAACAAATAATTATTCTAGGCTATAATATGGCATTTTCATTGCACAGCTTATAAAGGTGCTTTATAATTTCTACACACTAACAATATTTTTAGTACATAATATATAGTTATATTGCTGTTATCTTTGGTTTGTTTTTAACAAGTGTTTTTTTTTTGGAGTGTATTAATACTCTTAAACAAGTAGATTCATTCAAGCTAATATCTTACTCGCATACAATCAAGCAAACTGAAAGAAACTCGCTCGCAAATTTAAGCTACAGTCTAGACATAATTCATTTTTATACTAAGGCTCAATTCACATGGAAGTAGCAGCGGCCAGCAGCACCTAATTCAGCAACTGTTGATGGGCCGCTTGTCATTGCACTTATGCATCCTTCAACTGATAATATCCACTGTAGTAATAGAGACAAAGTTAAAAATAGTTTGACAGCAAAACTGCCTGCTGCTGCCACTTTGGTGTGAACTGAGTCAAATACAACATGTATTAAGGAGATGATCTACATTATTTCTTTAAATAGATGATGTAATTTATCTGACACTAAGATACAATTTTTTTAATATAGGTTATAACATTCTTGTCTTCTTCGGGATGTTGACAACATCATTTTTTAAATTATTGTATTAAAACTTCTGCTATTTAACAAAAACCAAAATACTGTAACATAATTTTCAATAACATAAGCATTTTTAAATTGAATTGAATGGTAATGGTGTATTATTTAGTCCTTTTATATATATTATAGAGAAATAATATGCTTTTGATATGTGTCAACAACCCTAACCCTTATTAATTATGAAAAAGATTTGCTTTTGTCTCCACTTCCTGGACTTCCACAAGCTATGCTGCAGGAGTTATGCCGCGTTTTGCGAGCACCATCACATATTCCATCTACATCTGTTCCTGCAGCCACTGAAGTCAGAGCTACAGTTTTATCAAAGTCAATAGTAGTGTACCCAATATTGGCAGGTGGCCCGCCTGTATTACTAGGAGATGGCTTTTCTAAACTACATTGTGATACAATGCGCCCACGACTTTGTGATATACATGATATGATGCTTTCAGTCTTGGAACTGCTGCAAGAATGACTTTCTGGAGATGTCAGTTCACGGGGAACTTTTGCTTCAACTTTGCTTGGGTCTATGTCTAATATAGCATAATTAACCTCTAACTCTTCAACGGGAGACACAGATGTTAACGTATCAGATTCAGAAAACTTTTGATTGTGTTCAGAGAGGGTAGAAAAACTAAATATTGCTTTTCCTTTCTTAACACTTTCTCCGAGCTCACCTAGTGCTAAATTTGCATAAGAATTAATTTCAGATTTTATGCCAACAGACAAATTACAATATTCAACTTGTTTTGGTGTTGGAGGTGTGGTAGGTGGTAACTCTATTCTGTTTATTTCTTTCTGTTTATCATTGGGCCCAATATTCATATACAGTCTGGCTGACTCTTGTTGCTCCAAGCTAAGCTGAGCATAATGTTCACTAGAAGCACTTAGAGTTGGAGACAAAGGACTTTTAGTTTGGTGGTTATTTATAACACTCTCATTGACATATCTGCTTTCAAGGAAGCGAGTTTCATCCTCAATATCTCTCATTGTATTTAAAGCAGCTTCCTGCTTTAATGTGTTTCTGAGAATGGCCAGGTCTCGGTTTAAATCATTTGAGTAAACATGTGTAGAATCAGTTGGCGTGTCTGCATGAGTGTTATTATTATGCTCTCTTTTGAAGTCTCTAAGTTGATACACATTTGTGGTATGGTTAGCATTACTTTGGTTACGTGGATACAGAGGCATGACTTCTAATATATCAGCACTGGATGGCGACCTTGGTGGTTGGTTGACATGTCTTATACCTCCATTTGGTACCATAGCTGCAAGGTTGGTTATAACTGGCCTAAGAGTATCTGTCAGAGGCTGACCATTATCAACAGATGATCGGTGGACAACACTGGCTTGCAATGTCTGCCTGCCTTGTGGAGAGGGTGTTAACCGAGATACTGGATATGGCACAGCATCATGAATTACATTTCTCAGCTGAATCTGTTGCTGCAATGTCCTGAACAATAGGGATGCTCTTCTACAACGAAATGCATAAATTCCTTCTCCAGTCTCACATCTCCTTCCTGTAATAAAATAATAGCAAAACTAGAGTAATAAACAAATTAAATAACTCATATAACAAATCGTATTGTGGATAATTTACTACTACCCATCAACATAATACTAGAAATAAGTAATTAATGGTAAACTATCATGCCATTTGTGAACAAGAATCACCTGATTCAAAACTAAATATTTCGCCTTCGAATCCATATCTTCTTAGAGAGTGCAAAGGCCACAAAGTGGATTCCCGTCCTTCTCTATACAGAACGATATCAGATTCTGTTATCTCTAACTGCCCCGAACATAGGTCTCCGCCATTCTCATCAATGTTCACAACACGAAATACATTGGGATGAAGGTCTGAGGCTTCATTTTTACTATGTAAGCACCCCATTACATGACCGTAGGAGAATTTATTATAAATATCACACCGAATTAAAATCTCGATACGAATTATGTACCAAAATTTGTTCTCGCATACAGTTTAATATTTAGCAATACACTCAATTGCATAACGATACGTCCAGTTCTGAGCTGTCGGTAAAAATTGCGAATAGACCCCATTCAGAATAGATGATTTAATTCCAGTGATGAATTTAGCAATTACGGTTTTACAGAAAAACGAAAATAAATAAATGAAAACATCGAGCGAGTCCAAAGAGTATAACGTAGTATATATTCTATTTGATCTATGGAGTATAAAATGAACCTATACATAGATCAGAGAATATTATCCGTAAGGACTATTCTGTGTTAAAAATTATAGCATTATGGACATATATCTACGGACTGGAAATATTAGGTCCTTACATATGAAATTGGCGTTTTTCGTACTGGCCACTTTAATCACGAATTTCTCCTCTTTGGTAAGGAATTCCAAATTCAAATTTGTACAGCTATAGACTCATGTATTTGTGCTTCGATGATCGTCATTCATTTGTTTTTTTTTCTTCTGTTTTTTTCTGTTTGCGTCACTCATTTTACAAAATGGAAAACCTTAAATATCGCATTATTTACGAGTACGAGTTCCGCCGTGGCACTAGTGCTGCGGAAACAACTCGAAGGGTGAATGATGTGTATGGCGGTCGCGTTGCAAAAGAAAACACAGTTCGTTTTTGGTTCCAACGTTTTCGTTCTGGAAATTTCGACCTGCAGAACAAGCCCCGTGGACGGCCTGAGACTCAAGTTGATAATGAAGAGTTGAAGGCTATTGTGGAAGCGGATCCATCGCAAACCACGTCCGAGTTAGCTGCAGGCTGCGATTGTTGGAAACATCTATATATTAACATTATTATTATTCTTAAAATGAAACATCTATGACCGATGACTTAACTTTATATTTTGAAATCAACAGCCAACCGATATTCAATGCTTACATTATACGCTAGACTCAGATATCATCTTTTAACATCTTAAATAGGATTCTTATGGTTTACAGTACCTTAGATTTAGGTTTTAAATACACACACTCGTAATTGTCTCCTTATTCGTATACTCCATGGATCTATAGATATATGTCCATGGTCTACTCGGAATGACTCGCATCTGCAAACTGGCGGTATTGCCGATAAGAAAAGAGTATCAAAATGTATTCACGTCACCTACCCAAGGTAGAGTTTGTTTTTAATTGTGTTGCCAGTAATATAACCATGAAGTCTACTCAACACTTCTTAGGAGATTGCTAACAGCTCGGCCATCCTGCAGAAGCGAGTCCCTGCGCTTAAAGTCTAATAAGTCGTTTAATGGTAATCAACTTACAAGTCAGGAACAAAACCCTGTTATACCTACAATAGTATACAAATTTAGAAGGCTATTCAGTGAATATTATGTTCATTGGAATGTCAAAATCATTATACAATGTTAAGCACAAGCAAATAACAAGACATTAAATATTATGTTAATAAGTATTATCATAAGATATTGTACTAGGTGTAGTTATAGAAATAAGTATCACAAACAACCGTATTAACATATAAGTTATTGTAATCACTATGTGTATATATTTGGTAACAATTATCATAGATATATAATCAGTTGTGAGGCGTAAGATATCCCACTCGACCAAGTACTTTGAATTTTAACAACTTTTAATGTCGGTTTACTATTATTATTATTACAGTATATTACTTACATATCGTATCGAGTAACTCTTTAATTACGGTTAGTAGTAGTTGGTACTTAATATTAATACATTAAAGTAGTGAATCAGGATTATTTATAAAGATATCTTATATAAACATTTCTTACAGGTAATTTCGTGTAATACTATGAAAGTAATAATAGTATGATATAATTTACGTTAACTTGTATAATTGTTATGAATCAATAAATTGAATGAACGGGAGTAATGATTTTAAGTACTAGTGGTAATTAATGATATGCTGGACTGACTGAGGAATCACAGATAGTTTCTCAGTCATTGTTTTGACACTCCCCATCTGAACTTGACTCTGATAAGGTTGAGTCCAAGTCCCTGCTAAATGCAAGCCAAGGCTTAAGCTTATCTATAGTTATTACGTTTTCATACCTAACGTGCCCAGGTTCGCGAGTTAATGAGTCTTCAATAAGGTATCTGTCGTTTGGCAGTATTTTATTGATACGATACGGACCCTGATATTTAATGCCAGTTTCTTTGATTTGCCATCACTTGGTACTTCGCGCCTAACACCAACTAGATCTCTCTAAAATTATCAGTGAGGTGTGTTTCGCATCAACCCGAGATTTGTCTTTCATTTGTTGATCCTTCAGATTCCAGATCTCATCTGAAGGGAGCGTTGCAGTGCATCAGACGACAAAGGATCGCTAGTTTGGTGGATGATCTCGTGTTTTCTGTGCTGCTGATTATTTTGAAAACAAATAAGAGCTCGGATGGACTTTTGCCGGTAGTCTTATGAAGTGCGGTATTAATTCCGATTTAGATATCCGGAATATTTTTATCCCAGTTCTTATCGTCTTTACCGTGAGTCTTTGTGGATAGAGCGTCAAGTATGGTTCTATTAAACCGCTCCACCTGGCCATTAGCCCTAGGAGTGGCAACTGCATTTAATATCTGTGTTCGATCCCCGAGATTTTTACAAAGGAACGAAAAGTGTTTCTCGTGAATGAAGTGCCCTGGTCTGTTATTAATCTCGATGGTGCACCAAAGTAACTTAATATTATGTGATCACGAAATACTCTGATCGATGAGATCAGATCATTTTATTTTTCTAACGGGTGTAATATTAATGTACTTCGTAAAACCGTCTACGATAACGATCAGATATAACAATAATAACGGAACGTCAGTTTTGGGTATTGGGTGTAGTTCTTTTGAAGTCTTTCCGGAAGGTACCTTATGGTGAGTGCCTTCTAGGTAGGATTTAACATATTTGATCACGAATTTTCTCATTTTTGGGAACCAAAATTATTCCTGGATTCGAGACAGAGTCTTGTCTAAACCGAAATGGCCTACGTCATCGTGGTTCATCTTCGCTATCTGCCATCATACCCCTTTCGGAACTAACCATCTCATCTCATTAGTTATTTCGTTTATTACCCTATAAAATTTTATTGTTCTTCAAACAGTAATTTTTGCATATTTCCGCGGTCTTTTCGGAATTTGGATCACATAGTACCTCTTTTATCCTAACGACCTCCGGATCGCTAGCTTGAACAATAAATACCTAGTCCTCAGTATTCACCGATACTACATCTAATACATGAGACTCATCCACGGCTGCTCCTATAGGATTCCTACATAGGGCCTACGTGTGCCATACCTCAGCCAGCTCTGTATTCGATGTCACAATCAAACTTGTTTGGTCAGTTGTATCAAATTGGAGTTGCATCCACTAACGGGCTATGCGGGGTACGAGGTCTCTCTTGGTGAGTGTGTGTTGATACTGTCAGTCGGGCGTCATGCGTAATCGGGATTTGATTGTAGCCGGAATTCAGTGAGTGATCCTCGTCATTATCAAAAGTGACTGACGATATGCTGAAATTACTTTGAACAGGTTTCGCTGGTAATTAAAGAACACGTTTTAAATGATATGTTAGCGTTGCACAAATTTTTGATGAGAGCACTTCCCTGACCGTCATTAAGTATATATTCGCCGAGGAGAAGGTAACGATCTTTACGACCACCACCTCGGATAGAACCGTTTACGTAAGCTGGACCTTTGTATTTCGTTTGTGATTGAACCGAAAATGCTGCGAATTTTCCTGAGCCAATTATTACTTACGTTGTCGCAGACCTTTAGGCGCAATTTTACTTCTGAATGAAAAGCAATTTTAATTCCTTAAAATATTAACTCGATGTCTTTGTGATAAATATCTCGGCATCTCGGTAAAACTGTGGCCGAGTAAAACTGGATAGTTCAAGTCAGAGTCATCGACAAAATATGCTTCAATCGTTTCCTAAATACCGTGAACGGTTATTTCTACGTTGGCTTTACTAAAAGATTCACAGAGTGGCCGCCTATCACTCAGAGAACAGGTATCCTGTCCGTGCTCAGCCCTGTCCGTGCTCAGCTCCGAACCTAACTATTTAAATTCAGAGTAGCTGATTAACGTGCATTGACTATCCAAGTCTATATGGCTTAACATAGGGATATCACTGACTTCAATCTCAACCAGAAACTTCTGATTAGCATCATCTGGTTTATTGAGAATGGCCACCTTTTTTCGAATTTGTCTGTATCTGTCTATTGCTAATTTCTTTATCAATTTGCTTTAGCCTACAGTGTACGTCTAAATGTCTGAGTCTATTGGTTTGGGGGTTTATTGCACTTAAAAGTCTTATGTCCCTCTTCGTCACAGTTAAAACATTTAAATTTAGTTGTATAATCTGCTTTAGATTTGCTAGGATTCACTATTCGTGCCTGAGGTCTATCTTGTCGTTGCCTATCATCACGGATAACACACGTTTTGACTGTTTCAAGGTACCTATGTGAGCACGTTTTCAGGCTTATTTAATTGCGCAGCCTACCTACTCGTACGGCGCAATCGTCTTTGCCGTATAATACAGGCAGTCGACTGGTTTTCGACTCTTAATACCACGGTTAAGTAGATTAATTTTGGAATAATAATATTGTTCCAGACTCGCCATAACGCACGCGTTTTGCGAGCATCGATGCAGCAATTCAGTGTAATCATACCTACCAGGAAAAGACTCATTAACCTTTCTCATCCATTCGCAACAGCTGTAAAGAACTGTGTATAACCCCTGATACCAAAATTTCGCGACCCCTGTAAGTTTTGACAAAGCAAATTGAATGATTTTACGTCTATTCCATTTGCAAATTATGCACAATCCTCAACTTTGGTTATCCAAATTTTTATTGTCTGCTCTTTTGTCATTGGGTCAAATTCTGCTTATAACATTTGTCAGAGAAAGCTTAGAAGTCGATTGTTCTCTAACGCTCTTCAACACAACTTATGCAAAACGTCATGAAACAATTCATTAGTATCATTCTGAACCCTATTTCGTGACGAAACGTGCGATCGAGAGCGAGAGCGACGTTGTGCAGTTTTAGACCTTTTATTTTTACGAAATTTTACATACTTAATCTTCATCGCTCTTGCTACCATCGTAACTTCTCTTCCATGTTAACCTACGCGATTCCTTGGAGGAGCCGCTAGTTTCATAATGCCGTCGCCGTCTTCTTCTTTCTGTCGATGCGGGTTCTTTTCTTGCCACGACTAGTTGGTCTTCCGTCAGCTGGCAACCTCTCATAGTCATCGACTGTACTAGTTCTCCGTTTACGACGAGAAGTGCTTTTCTGTCGCGAACCCGATGCCTTATTATTACTATTTTACAGGACATCTACAGGACCTTCTGTGTGTCACCATTGTCATGTTCCTGACGAGAACGTGACACCCTCATTTCATCGCTATTGTTTGACCCATGGTCATCATATTCTGAGCCTTGTTGCCGCAACAACTCCCTGCTCAATCGCTTTGATTTAACTTTATTCATCGTATCATAATTAGAGCGTTTGTGGACTTGCCTGTTATCCAGACTCCCTTCCACTCCCTCGCTTCGTTCACCAGAGCGCTTGTGGACTTGCCTGTTACCCAGACTCCCTTCCACTCCCTCGCTTGGTTCACGAGAGCGCTTGTGGACTTGCCTGTTATCCAGACCCCCTTCCACTCCCTCGCTTTGTTCACCAGTCAGCAGTGGAGTAACCGTTCTACGACCGCTCCCTCCGCGGCGCTCAGTCTCAGGGTCACTCCCACGCCGTAATTCGCCACCCTACCTCTGCGCAGCTCGTTCGGCTCTGCCCCGCTCAAGGTGTCTGAAACTCGCAGTATTAATGTTAAACGCACGTCCCACTAATAGATACTAGTAGGCAGCATAATCTTCGTAAGATGTAGGTAGCAGATACTTATAGGTACTAATTCCTTAGCACTGTAGGTAATAAATTATCTCAGGATACATAATGAGATCGCTCTCTGGGTATTTCTAGGTTACCTACTTAGGTACATTACTAGCAGAATACTTTGATAATACAAATAAATTACTCGCAAACGTACACACACATGCTCAAGGCATAGCCCTTAGTCCTGCAGACATGTGTTTTATCTTCAAATCTTTTGTATATGTATAATAGATCACAACAACAAAATAATTCCAGTTCCGGAATCAAAACATTTTTTAAAATCATTCTATATCCTTATTAGTAACAATGTTTTTTTTTTACTTGCGTTATTTTATAAATTGTCACGCGAAAATCTAAAAATAAGTAATAACAGCTTTTCTTCAACCTAGTCAAAGGGTTTACGAGTTAGCACTAACTCAAAAAAAAACAGCAAGGAGTATTACTTGTTTTCTTATTGTCACGGCAAAACCTTTTTATAACTTTACTTCAACCTAGTCATAGCGTTTCAAAGTTAGCATTAGCTAAAAAAAAAAAAAAACAACAAGGAGAAAATGAATATACCACGTGGGCGGGATCAACGAACAATTATGGATAACTTGTCCGTCGATCCCACTTCTGATATGTTGGAAACATCTATATATTAACATTATTATTATTCTTAAAATGAAACATCTATGACCGATGACTTAACTTTATATTTTGAAATCAACAGCCAACCGATATTCAATGCTTACATTATACGCTAGACTCAGATATCATCTTTTAACATCTTAAATAGGATTCTTATGGTTTACAGTACCTAAGATTTAGGTTTTAAATACACACACTCGTAATTGTCTCCTTATTCGTATAAGTACTCCATGGATCTATAGATATATGTCCATGGTCTACTCGGAATGACTCGCATCTGCAAACTGGCGGTATTGCCGATAAGAAAAGAGTATCAAAATGTATTCACGTCACCTACCCAAGGTAGAGTTTGTTTTTAATTGTGTTGCCAGTAATATAACCATGAAGTCTACTCAACACTTCTTAGGAGATTGCTAACACGATGTTAGTGATAAAACTGTTTTAATTCACTTGAAGCAAATTGGGAAGATTAAAAAGCTTGAAAGGTGGGTACCTCACGAATTGACTGAAACAAACCGGCAAACGCGCGTCGACTGCTGCGTTACATTACTAAACCGGCACAATAATGAAGGTATTTTAAACCGAATCATTACCTGTGATGAAAAATGGGTTCTTTACGATAATCGGAAGCGCTCAGCGCAATGGTTAGATCCTGGCCAGCCAGCCAAATCCTGCCCCAAGCGAAAATTAACCCCAAAAAAGTTACTTGTAAGCGTTTGGTGGACTAGTGCCGGTATTGTTCATTACAGTTTTTTCAAATCTGGCCAGACTATTACGGCTGATGTCTATTGTCAGGAATTGCAAACCATGATGGAAAAGCTAGCGGCTAAACAACCTAGGCTGGTCAATCGCTCCACGCCACTGCTGCTTCACGACAACGCTAGACCACACACTGCGCTACAGACGGCTACTAAATTAGAAGAGCTTCAATTGGAAAGTCTAAGACATCCTCCGTACTCCCCGGACCTTGCTCCAACAGATTACCATTTTTTTCGAAATTTGTATAACTTCTTGCAAGGGAAAAAATTCAACTCCGATGGGGCAGTCCAAATCGCCTTCAAAGATTTTATTGATTCCCGTCCGACTGGTTTTTTTAGTAAAGGGATCAATGAACTACCTATGAGATGGCAAAAGTGCATAGAAAATAATGGTTCATACTTTGATTAATTAAATATATTATATTAAAAAATATTCGACTTTTTGTTCCTCCCATACAAAACGCCAATTTCATATGTAAGGACCTAATACCTAAAAAATAAACGTGTATACCTGATACACAAATGTAAGTAAAATGGCTGCAATCTTAAGAGGTGATCTGCTCTCTTCAAATTATAACGATTTTATCGATATCGATGAATTATGAGATTAATATGGTATATAAAACTGATGCAATAGTATACATGGATACATGTAGAGAATAAATATGTAAAGAAGTGCAACTCACTTGATTTCGGATTCATCACGTTTACAGTTAAGTTCACAATTAACAATACACACACAATCTTCCAAATTTAATCGGATTGATTAACTGATTTGGCGCTTAGAAATAATCGCATCCTATTGGTTGCCTCAAGTTAATGCTTTTGCGCCGCACGGTACACATTTTAAACCACGCCCGCCATGGTGAGGTCTGCATTCTACCGTTTTTGAGCTTTGCTCACATTTATTTACATATTTATTCGTAGCACACATCGTTATACGGAACAGGGCATCCCAGGCTAACAAATTATAATTGTCTACATACTCCCATAAATGTATTTATTATTTCTTACTATAGAATTTGTTCTGATACCACAGAATATCTACCTACAGAAACTTATTAAACGCGTGATTAATGAGCCGTGTATTAGTGATAAATATAATACGTGATAAGATCAGTGCTTTCAATCACGTGAAACGCAATGTATGTAAAAATAAATATATGATGATTTTTGCGGTGTAATTATGCCACTGCTTCTGGTGCACTGACACTGGAGTTCTAGTGCAAAATTACATAGGTCAATCATTTGATTTAGTATTCATGTAAGTAAGATAATACAAAATGCATAAAAATATCGAGTTCTAATTAAACCGTAATTTTGCAGAGATATGTGACAGAAAAAGTTTTCTTCGTAACTATGTAATTTATATCTTTTTATAGTAAAGTCGTATGTGGGTAGCAAACTAGCTTCCTAATTTTATCAAAATTCCTACAGTCGTTACTGAGGTGAATGTTAACAGACTTTTTATATACAAGAAGTTAAATTTTTATCATGTTTAAGTCAGTCCGAAGATTTCTTATACTACACTGACAAAATAAATAAAAACAAAGTATCAGTAATATTTTCATAAAAACTAACGTGAGTTGACATAATTATACGAAAATAGTATATTTTTAAATATAATTTATTTTGAATACTTTTTCCAATACAGATTGGCTAGCATGAGGCCCCTATCTCACCTTTTGGTACTGTTGGTAATGATGTTGTTCATGCTAAGCCTAGACCGAGAAAATGGTACGTCAGTTGGTATCGTTGGGATGCGTAGTATTAACACTTCTTCGCCCATATATTGGCCTTTTAGAATTGTTGCTTCGATAACATTGTTAAGTATTTTTTTCACTGATAGCCGTGTGCCGTTACAAAAACGCGGTGGGTTAATATTACGTAAAATTATGACTACCAACTACTTTCAATTGAAGATTATGGGGTAGCAATCCCGGAAAATCCAATGAGTTTAAAAATTATGATGAATAGTTGACGACATCTTGATTAGTTGCGCAATCAACTGATGACTTTAATTGCTCCAGATTGATCATTTTGCAATTCTATATGCATATATTGTTTAAATTTAGTACAAAATAAAATTATATTATAAAATAAATATTTATATTATTTTATATGTATTTTATAATATAAAATCAACACAATCCATTTCCTTCATATTTGTATTTCAATGCCTGACAAAGATGCCTGGCAGGCAATTTTTATAGGTCTAACAGCAACGCATTCATACGCACTGTAGTAAATTGAAACATCGTAACTGAAAGCCGCTTGTGAAAAATTTAAAGCAGTACGAAGATGACGCGTTGCACGTAACCTAATCCTTTCATTTCGCTCTTCACGTTCTTCTGTAGTCCAATTCTATTGAAAATTTTGGTAGGTTTGTAGCATTTCGAGTTCTTCAACCCAAATTACTGCGCCCAGATTTTGGTGGCATGGGTCTAAACGTAATCACATGGAACACACAATTGTTTTACCATAATATTGTACTTGATTATTTTTTTTGTATGCATATATTGTGTTCTTACAGTCAAATAACTTGATAACTTGACGTTGGTATTTTACGTCAACTGTTTGACAGCTTATTTTCATGTGAAAAAGACTGGTATTATTTTTACTATTGTCCACGCATTCTTTTTTTTTAATTTTTGTATCCTTTCGCGTACCTAACGGAACATACAAAAAAATAAATTAGCTGAAGATGTCGAAAAAAGGCGGGAAACGTTCAAACTTGGCGGGCGCGTTTAAATTTTTTAAATAATTAAATTTAATAATTCTGTGTATATAGTGGTCAGAAGAGTTCAAATCGTAAATAATTTTAGTTTAATTTGTATATAATATATATTATTGTGTATATATAACTCGGTAAGTTCCTTCTGTTGATTTTTCTCGGCATGGAGGAGCCCCCTGACCCAGGGGGCTCAGTCCCACCTGCTGCATGTTTTATAACAGTTATGTCTAACGAATCGGGCATGGAGACAGATGGGTCTTTCATGGATGGGTCCATGTCTTCTCGGTCCTTGAAGCGCAGCCGTCCAAGCAAGATGTGTAAGCATTGTAACAAAAGAAAACGCAAACGTAACTCTGCTTTAGAACTCAAAGAAACGGATTGCGCATGTGTTTCTGTTGTCGAATCAATATCAGAAAAAGCACCGACTTCGTTTGAAAAGAAAACGCTTATTAACAGTAACACATCCCAATCAAACAAGGACACCCTGAAAGAGACAACAGACATACATCAGACCCGTCCTCAACCCCAGCCTTTTAGTCGCACATTGTATGAGTCCCATGATATAGCACCATACATTATTCATGTTCAGAGAGAGCAGCAGAATTCTGATGATGGCACCATACTGCACCCTATTGCCTTTGGAAAGTTCCTCCAAAGACAAAATTTTAAAAATATTGTTAATGGCAGTCTGAAACGCATAGGCCGAAATAGAATATCCCTCGCTTTTGCAAACTTTAATGATGCTAATGATTTCATTAACCACGATAGTCTTAGCAAAAACAGTTTAAAAGCATTTATACCAACATTTAATGTCACCCGCATGGGGCTTGTTCGTGGAGTTCCAGCTGATTGGTCTCCCGAAGAAGTTACAGATAACATCAATGTTCCTATTGGATGTGGAAAGATATTAAAAGTCAGGCGTTTAAATTACAAAACCATCATAGATGGGAAATCACAATGGAAACCCTCTCAGACTGTAGTGATAACTTTTGATGGACAGGTTCTACCCAAAAGAATTTTTGTATGCTTTAATGCACTACCTGTAGAGCTTTATGTATACCCGACTATACAATGTTACAGCTGTTGCCGCTTTGGTCACACAAAAGTCCAATGTAGGTCCAAACCCCGATGTTATAAGTGTGGCCAAGCCCATACTGCTGATAGCTGTAACATTGAGGAACATAACAGTTCTTGCTGTCTATGCTCTGGATCACATTATGCCACAAACAAATGTTGCCCTGAACACGAAAGACAAAAACGTATCAAACAATACATGGCCGAAAGTTGCGTATCCTATTCTGAAGCTTCTAAACTCCACCCACCTGTATCCAGATCATATGCAGACATAACATCAACAGCTCATCCCACTCCCAATAAAAATACAATGCCTCCACCACTCTCATCAACTAAATCTTATAAAAAAACTGTGACCCTAAAACCTCGTTCACCACATCAGTTTGCTAAAGGCTATGACCATGCAGCACATCAAGCTCTAATAAAAGAATATGATATGCCATCTCGATGTAATGGATGTGCGTACAAATCTAATTCCTCTGATAATGAAGAACATTCTCTTACTAATATTATTATTACTCTGATAAATATTTTGTCGCAGTCAAATATTATCAAACCGAACAACGCTGCCCCTATTATTGATATGTTAAATAAAATTATCCATGCCCAACATGGATTTACACCAACCAATGACGATTAACTGTAATCACACAACAGCAGTTCCACTGCACTACCCACATGTGGTGGTGCAGTGGAACTGTCGAAGTGTGAATAATAAAAAATCTGAAATTATGTACCTTACTAATAAATATGACCCCTCAATTATTGCTTTAGCAGAAACATGGCTGCGGCCTGATTCTGTTTTTAAAATCAAAGGTTTCACCTGTCTTCGCGAAGATAGAATAGATGGATATGATGGAGTAGCCTTATTCATAAAAAATAATTTACCTTATAAAATAATTTCCCTCCCTCAACATGAGGGTTTGTATATTGTAGCAGCACTTGTTACTAATATAATTTTTGCATCTATATATATCCCACACCCGTCTCCTGTTACATTCCAAACTCTAGATAATATATTAAACTCTCTACCTAAACCATATATATTATTAGGAGACTTTAATTCTCATCATAGGTTATGGGGTAGTTCTATATCCAATACCAATGGAGAAACATTAATAGATATATTAGACCGACACAATCTCTGTGTTTTAAACACAGGAGTACCTACACGAAGAACCCGCCCCAATGAAAATTTTAGTGCTGTTGATCTCTCAATTGTTACAGAGTCATTAGCATCAAAATTATATTGGTGCACGCATAATTCTACTTGTGGTAGTGATCACTACCCAATTATTACATCTTTCCCAAATAAACAAGTGCAAAATACAGTCCCCACACCTAGAATGAAATATAGGCTAATAAAAGGTAACTGGAATAAGTATACTGAATACATAGATAATAAACTACATACACTACCTGATATAACATGTAAGACAGAACTTTGTTCAGCAGCTTTTACTGAATTGTTGATAGAGGCAGCTAATGCTTATTTCCCTATCAAAAATGCTTCAGATGGAAAATTACCTTCCCCACCATGGTGGGATAGTGACTGCACTAATGCTGTTAAAATAAGGAAAGAAGCTGAGGCAGTGTACAATTTAAACATGACAGATGAAAATTTCCAAAATTTATTAGTAATTATGGCTGATACTAAAAAACTTATAAAAGAAAAGAGATTCTCAGGCTGGAGATGTGTTTGCACTACAATTTCTCCAAATACCCCATGCTCGGTTATGTGGTCTCTTATCAGACGTTTTAGGTTAGGTATTTCCGATTCCACTTTTAGAACAATCCCATCATGTATGACTGATGAATTTATGGATTATTTAGCTCCTCCATTCGTTCCTGAATTTGAATTGGTTTGCCCTCTTCTTCAAATTTCGCACAATCAAGATGATTCTTTCTTAAATTCTCCTTTTACTTTAAACGAACTCAAAGGTATTCTCTCTGGCATTCAGGACTCTGCCCCAGGAGAAGATGGAATCCCATACTCTTTCTTCACGAATCTTGGAGATAACAGTCTAAAATATTATTTAGAGGTTATAAACAAAGTAATTTTGACAGGTGACGTTCCATCACAATGGAAGTCTCAACTGGTGTTGCCTGTGTTAAAGCCTAATAAAGATCCATCTGAAGTTTCTTCCTATCGACCCATAGCTTTGTCGCCTGTCATTACCAAAATTGCGGAACATCTGGTAAAAAACAGATTAGAGTGGTTTATGGAAAGTAATGGTTTGTTTTCAGAATCACAGTACGGATTTCGTAAAGGAAAAAGTACCCTAGACAGTGCAGCAATCCTTTTAGCCGACATCCGATTAGCCTTCTCTCAAAATGCATCGGTTACAGCTGTTTTTCTAGATATCAAATCTGCCTACGATAACGTCTGTCTAACTATCTTAAAAAACAAACTACAATGCCTCCAAGTTCCGTTAAATTTAATTAACTTTATTATAAATTTAATGTCTGGTCGTTCAATAACATTAGAATCGTCAAGGAGAATTATTTGGAGAGGAGTCCCTCAGGGATCAGTGCTTAGCCCAATTCTCTATAATATATACACCAGCGATTTAGATAAATATATAAACAACACTTCAATTTTACAATATGCTGATGATTTATTATTATACAACGTGAATAGTAGTGTTAATAGTGCCTGTCTTTCACTTTCAGCCTCTCTAACTAATCTTAAAGTCTGGCTAGATAACAATGGATTAGATCTGTCTGTGTCCAAAAGCTGTGCTCTTCTGTTCACAAGACAACGTGTGCCACCACCCATAACATTACTATATAATGGTAGTCTTGTCCCTGTTAAAACCGAAGCAAAATTTTTAGGTTTAATTTTAGATGCTAAACTAAGTGGTCTGCCCCACTGTGAGTATATTGCAGCAAAATGTGAACGGTCACTTAACATTCTTAGGTGCTTATCAGGCGTTTGGTGGGGTGCCCATCCATTTTCTTTGAAGCTGATCTATAATGCTCTCATAAGAAGTGTTTTAGATTATGGAACATTCTTATTGGAGCCGTGTAGCTCAGCTGGGATGAAGAAATTGGATGGCATCCAGGCGAAAGCTCTAAGAATCATAACTGGTGCCATGAAAAGTTCTCCAATAAACGCTTTACAAGTAGAATGCGTTGAACCACCCCTGCCATTACGACGACAATTTCTCGCTGATAGATTTTTCTGTCGCATTATACAGTTCGCAAAACACCCACTGTTTCCAAAACTTAAAAAACTTTCGGCTATGGTTAATACATCTAAATACTGGTCTCATAAACGCCTACCATGTATGATAAATAGTTTATTAAAATTCAATAAGATCGAAGCTTTAACTCACCGCACCCATAAACTCCTCATATTTGAAACCAGTTTTGAATCTCTTTTAGTCAAACCAGATATATATCTTAACTTAGATATTGCCAAAGGAGACCCATTCGCCAATGAGTGTTTAAACAACATCATTGATGAATTATGGCCAGATTGGAATCAAATTTATTGCGATGCCTCAAAACACTCAAATAGTGACTGTGTTGGTGTAGGCCTATTTCATCGTCAGTTCAATATTGTAGAAAAGATAAAATTCCCCCCTCAAACATCTATTTTCACCGCAGAATGTTATGGAATTTATAAGGCTCTTGAATACATCCTCATTATGAAACTCTCAAATAGCGTAATTTTCTCAGATTCCTTGAGTGCATTACAAGCTCTTATGAAATTTCCCTTCAAAAGAAATGCATATTTTCCGTTTATTATCGAAGCCCGAGAAATGCTTATTAAATGCGTAGATAGAGGGTGTTCTGTTTCGTTTGCCTGGATTCCCAGTCACAGCGGAATAAAGGGAAACGAGAAAGCTGATCAACTTGCAAACCAAGCAACACAGTGTGGAGACATGTTCCCATATAAAAATTTTCCTCAGGATTTAGCTGCTCTCTCTAAATTAGACCTGCAACGTGATTGGAATGAAGCCTGGACAAATAGTGCCAGATTAAAAGGCAAATACTTCTATAACATACAACCAATGATCCCGGTTAAGTCCTGGTTTACCAAAGTAAAACTAAATAAACGTGCTACGTCTGTTTTGATTCGAATGCGTTTGGGTCACATGTGCACTCCGGCACATCTTGCTCGGATACGTATCATAGACTCGGAATTGTGTGAGTGTGGAGAGGACGTGGGTGACATCGATCATATTATTTTAAAGTGTCCCCGTTATGATCACGCTCCGCTTTTTAAAGACCTTGAAAATCTTCAAGTCCCTTTCCCTACTAATATATTTTCCTTACTTTATAGCAATTGTCTCCCTATCTATCAAGTGTTAGCTTCATTCATTGAAGCTAACGACATCAAACTATAATATTATGCTATTTATTATAGATACATAATTACTTAATCTTATACAATACTATGTACCTATTTATTATCATCCTATCCTTCCTAACTCCTCTGACCCTATTTTTTCCTCGAATCCCGATCTATAAATTATTGTATTTAAACTTATCGTTTCCTAATTTTTGTACATACTAATAATAATAAAAACAAAGTCATAAAATCAAGAAGTCTGAAGTTGAGAAGAGAACAGAAATCGTCTCAAAGAACTACTAATGAAGAATAAAACATGACACTGGCAAATGCACAAGACGTGCGAGACCATACCCCGCGATAGGGGAAAAAAAAAAAAATAAAAAAAAAAAAATTTGCTGAATTGGTCCAGCCATTCTGGAGTTATGCGCTTAGGAACATTCATTTTTATTTATATAGAAGATAGATTACTTGCATAAGTAAGTACAGTACCCAATGACGTTAACACTCTAAGGGATCTCGGAAGAAAATTACATATTTGAGCCGTTTGGTGTGGAGACGTTGGGTCCGTGGGGACCGGGAGCTCATCGTATTTTCCAAAATCTATCAGAGCGCTTGGTCGATGCGACGCGTGATCAAAATGCTGGCACCTATTTGGCTCAAAGAATAAGCATTGCAATTCAACGGGGCAATGCTGGGCACGCTGCCAACTGATAGTGGGTTAGAGCATTTGGACTCCCTATGAGTCCAAATGATTTTACTGTAGTAGCTGTAGTATTGTAGTAGCTGTACTGTTGTTTATAGTTTGTAGTATTTGTTTAATAAAGGCATACCGCCAAAAAAAAAAAAAAAAGGAAGAAAATTATATTTTAACTTTACCATACCTGTATATATTAGAAAATATTATGTATGTTCGTAAAATGTTTAGTAAATTTAAATTAAACAGTAACAATCACGATTACAACACTAGGCATAAAGATAAAATAGCGGTGCCAGGTTTTAGCTTAGCAAAGACAAATAAAAGGTCCATCTTAGGTCATGGTGTACGGTTTTATAATCAAGTTCCCAAACGTATGACAACACTCACAGAAGGGAAATTCAAGCTGCACATGAAAAACATATCGATTAAGAAATCTTACTTCATAGTTTGTGATTACTTAAACGGTAAAAATGCCTAGACAATTCCGCCTCTGCAAAGCTATCGCCTGTCACCAAAAACAAACAAACATTGTAATAATTTTAATATATAGCAAGTATGTAACGCATTTTTAAAAGACGTTTCCAAGTTTCTTGCCCGTTCTTCTCGCAGTCGCTCTATAGATTTTTAGCTTGTACAGCTTGAAATACATATTAAAAAAATTAAATAAAAGAAATAACATAATAATAATAAAACGAAATAATATCAGACAATAATATTACAAAATCATATACATGTACATCCAATATTGTAGGCATGTCATTGGTTAAATGAATTGTTTAAATGCCAATAAAAGTGTATAAGTAAAAAATTATACAATTATATATTAGAATTATTATTTTTAAATGTCAAGAATTCAGTGTAGCTATAGAACGAACGACCAAGTAGCCAGCGTTCGAACCTCGATTTGAACCCATTCAAACTTACCGCTAGTTTGACATAATTTGGGATAGGTATGATTATATACTGACGGACCCATGATGTGCGAACTTGCCAGACTTAACTAGGGAGCAGAACTTGCTAGCCAATAGTCCCTTATTTTTCTTACAATAAGAGTGAGTATCGCCAAGTTTAACGTAGCTATCTAAATTCTTCCTTACGAATACCGCCTCTTGGAAAATCGCTATTGATGGTAGTGTAAGGATTCCCAAATCCTTAAAATTTATGGTCTGACGGTGGTATCTTGGGGAATTCTAACGATAGCTCTAATCGCACGTTTTTGGAGCCCTGAATGCCCTCTCCCAGTCTGCAGCTCGAGCCCAGAGCTCTGCGCCGTACGTATGTTTGGGAACTCTATTATTAAATAAAAAAAAAAATTATAAAGCCACACACAATTACCTTACCTTAAATTAACTCAATTTTTTACGAACATACATAATATTTTCAAATATATATAGACTCGGTAAAGTTAAAATATTCATTTAAAAAAAAAACCCTCAGAGGTTCTCTAATGCCGGGTACAGACCAAGCGAACGAGAGCGAGCGAAGGGTAACGAGCGAGTGCAAACGAATCGGTGTGGACGTTATGCCGTAAGCAAGCGAAGCCAAACGGGGGCCTTCGTTCGCCTTCGGCCGTGCTCCGGCGGCTGTCGGTACATCAAAGAGAAATGTAACGAACGTACGGCCGCGGTGTGGACGGACGAGCAAATTCTCATTCAGTTGCGGCTATTGCACGCAACGGACGTTTCGATCCAGCGAATAAATTGTGTCAATTAAGGATTATGGAATGGTCTAATGACAGATTGCTAATGCTGATTGAGCTCTTTAACATAAATCAAAGCTTAGGGTTAAGAAACATGCTGAATACAAAATAAAAAGTAAAAAAAACGACGATTGGATAGAGATTTCCAATATCCTGTGTGTAGTGCAAAAAACTACTTATAATTAATACTACTAATTGTCGTCGATGATCACTAAAATACTACGTAAGTTTTTTTTTATGTCTGAGAAGTCAGCCTGTGTCCAATATCTCACCTGATGGTAAGTGATGATGTGGTCGAAGATGTTGTTCAGGCTAACCGAGAATTACTGGCTCTCAAGGACAGCTGCCGGAACACACCGTTAGGTGCTTGGTGACAGATTTTCTACTTGAGGGTGGTAGTTATCCAGGCGGGCATTCGCAAAATGCCCTACCACCCCATCCTGAGATAACAACCGGGACCGACGGCTTAACGTGCCCTCCAAAGCACGAAAACGCTCAGTAGTATTGGCACCAGTGGTCACCCATCCAAACTAATGACCGCGGCGGACGTCGCTTAACTTTGCTGATCGGTTCAGAACGGCTAAGCAAACTTCGCGACGAGCGCTTCAAAGTAGCGCTTCGCCGTGGTTCGCTGATTGTCGATGAACTTCAATGCGTTCATTCAATGTGGACACAACAGCGAAAGCGAGCGAGCGTGCGTTATTGATCGGCAAATCACACTCGTTAGCATTCGCTCGGTCTCGTTCGCTTGGTCTGTACCCGGCATAAGATCCATTTCATATATGGCTCGAATTGCACTTGTTTAGTATTTTGTTAAACATAAGTAACATTTGGTAAAGATAACTTTAAACATTTGGTATTTTTTTAATTAAGGAGAAGATTATTAGCGGCGAACCATTTAGAGATAACGATAACACATTTTATACATGAATTAGTTTACTGTCTTTTTCTACCGCGTAATAACATTTATGTGAATAAAGTTAAATGGTTAGACTTTCATCAGAGCAGAGATGGTTCTCTGAAACATACGCAAATATCCATTTAGGCTGGTGCTTAATATTTACTTCCATCTGTCGATAATCATAACTATTTGCTTCTCTATTCAAAATATGTTGATGCTATTTTTGAAACTACAGATTTAATTACTTATTCCTTTAAATTATCCATCCACTGGTGTTTATTCTTCTCCTTGGTGATATTACTTGCTCAGTGTGGTGGTGGTGGGATTCAGAATGTATTTCTGTTGTCAAATAGCGTAATGAGAAAGAGACATATTTTAATGAACATACGAGTATTAGCATAGAAAAGTATCTTATTATCAAAAAAGTTTTAGAAAGATCAAGTAGGTTTTTGTTAAAAAAAACATATTCTTGGATAACATTTTCTTTCAGCCCATTCCCTTTTTCTTTTGTTTGGAAGAAAATTAAAGCATTTCGTAACTTTAGACATGATCCCCGCCCGCCTCCTTCTAATGATACTTCTTGGTTAGAATAAGTTATTGATAAATTTGCTCCTTCATTTGTCCCTTCCCAGAAATTTATTTCTTCTACGCATGTAAACTTTCTATTTTCATATATACATGGTCCCTTCATATTTGATGAACTTTGAACATTAAATCATCTTAAAGATGCTGCTCCAGGATCAAATGGAATACCTTAGTCATTTATATGTCGCTCATCTACTGCCGGTAAAGTATATTTTGTGAGCATTATTAATAAAATTTACGAAAATTGTAACTTGCTGAAACCTGGAAACATCAAATAATAATTCCAATTTTAAAACAAGGCCAATCACCTTATCAAGAGTGATGATAAACATCTTTGAAAACCTTCATTAGGCTGCAATGGTTATTGGAACATTATATAGAAGTCTTAATTTGGATTTATATAAGATTTTGATACTACTCATTTATTCCGAGTCCGATATTCGTATAGCTTTCTGTAGAAAAGAACATCTAGTTGGAGTCTTTTTAGACATTTCAGGTGCTTATGATATTGAACTTCTTCATGTCCTTATAAGAAAAAAATTTCCAGCTTATTTGCCAGCGAGGATGACTCATGTTATATTTAGTCTCTTAATAAGTAGACTCGTATCCGTACGGTTCACATAACATATATATTCTTCACCAAGATTGGTTTGGAAGGGCCTACCTCAAGAGCCAGTTTTGAGCACTTTATTATATAATTTGTACATTTATGACCTCCATCAAAGTGTGGATTCAATTTTGTGAAATACTGGAATAGGTTGATTATATAGCCCAAAATTATGCTTCTGACTCTACGTCAGATTTGGTATCACGCCTTAATACAGATCTTATGTATCACAATGCATGGTTAAAAAATCATGGGTTATCTTTAGCATCAGATAAAAGGGGGGTGGTATTTTTGTGTAGAAAGAAATTAATCCCTGATGTTCAAACTTGTCTATGTGACTTTAGTCTTGATGTAAGTAATGAAGCAACATTTTTAGGATTTATTGTCATGGAAGTAATAAGTACTAGTTTTACGTAGTACTTATTACTTCCATGCTTATTGTAGACTCTTAAGATATCAGTTAAAGTAACGCCTGAATCTATTCATTAATAATTTCATATTTTGACAGTAGGTAGCTATAAAGGTTGTACCAGGAGCATCGATCAAGCGAGCTCGACTAGTATTTGGCCAAGGCTTTGCAGGAACGTACCCCAGCACTACGTTCCGAACCTCAGAGTGTAGTTATTTTTTTGTTTTTCGAAGGTACGGAACGACATGCGACATGACATCGTTCGTTACCTCACATATCAATATTGATATTAAAATAATTATCTATGTTATGTGTTTGTTGTGTTCTTGGCGGGGGAACTAGCAAAAAATATACATGTTTTATGATATTTGAAAAACATATTACCACCATTACCTGCAAAATTCAAATTAGCACCTATAATTCTATCATCCACAAAATATCAGTGTATTCAATTCAGGTTGCAACCTATTAACGGCCGAACGCTTTACTCTAAATTTGTCAACGACGTCAGTGTGAATAGTTGTATTCCGAGTGCGCACTAACTAAGGGTACGTACCATTTGAGTGAGATTCGCTAAAAACGATCACACTCCCAAAAAGTTTTCCAAATGGGTCTTGGCGTTATTTTCGCCTTAAACGCTACATCTAATGTCAAAAGTGACAGAAGTGGCAAATTTTAGTGGCATTCTTAGCGTTCTTATAAAAAAATGGAACGGGGATGACAGTTACAAACGATCACGTGATCACAACCACAGACGCAGAATGTGATCAAAATTATCGAAATTTACGTTCTTAGCGACTAATGGAACATACCCTAAGGTTCTGAAGTTCTGAACGTGCCCCTGTGATTCCGATGTGTGAATGTGTAGTGTAATCGTGTAATCTTACAGTAATCTTAATATATCTATGGTGTAATGCATAAAGAAAAATAATTTAAACCTGTAATGTTTACAAATTGCAAATATTTCTATAAGTGTCTTTAGTACAAATTACAAAATATTTAATATATTTAACTTGTCTATTCGGGTCGTCAAAAGAACACCTGCGAAATATATTTAACTCTTCTTTTAATTGGTGTGCACAAAGAACAACTGCTGTGTCCTGGCTTGCAGACCTCGCAGAACTAAATAATATGCCATTGTTGGACTCTATAAAAAATTGCTGACCACAAAGATAAAACAAACACCTACGCTTGGTTCTGAATAATGTCTTGTCAAGTGGAGCAAATAGCTGATTGTGGCGACATTTCTAGTATTGCAAGAGCACTTTTTATTCCTGAAAAAGAAGGTGGGTAGATTCATGCCGTTTAATAATTGTCAGTGCGTCCAAATTTCTGCAGGGATAACACGGTAAAATTGTCAAGTAGCTTGCAGGGCATGGAGGATAGAGATGTGGGGTGGGCCAGATTTACCATTAGCTAGCCAGTCAAGCACTTTTAACGAATCATCCACGATTCATGTGTCGAAGATGAAGCTTACAGAGAGATTTGAACCATAGTTCCCCGGCTTGACCGACAATGCTTAAAAATACTTCTAATCAAAACAAACAATGTATGAAATAACTAATTTTGGCAAGCCAATTTACAGGAGAGGCAACAAAGATTTTTAAACTCATACAAGAAAAAAAAAATTCAGTACTCCTTTTTTGGGCAGTTGTTCAAAAAATTTTAAAGTTTTGCATTTTCTGCTTCAGACTTGCAAATCCACTGTGGCTCAAACATTGTACATGTGCATTTTACCTAGCATTTTTACCTTTCTCATTGACGGAGCTCAGTAAGTACCACATGATTGAAGCCAGAAGCAAATGACAACCATAATCAATCCTAGAAATAGTTACCTTACGAAATAAAATTATTTAACCATCAGAGACCCATTAAAGATTGGTTTAGGGGCTTAACATTCTTTGGTATAAACTATTAACAATAAACCTGTATGGGTTGTAAAAAGAAATGTTTTATTTCAGACCTAAATTGGCTATCCCAATGTTGTGTATCCCTATCATCATGCGGAAGCTTACTGGCTGTGGGATACAAAAACAGACTGTGCATATTGGCCTCTCAATGGATCAGTTCTACTGATAGCAACTCTTTTTTGATATCTTGGAGTGGAACTCTACCCTCAGAAGTCACTGAGATTTTGACTTTATCTATCTGCCCTTCACAGCAATCTTCACAGGTATATACAATTATTATTTTATTATTTATTATTATAGCAATACCAGCACTTTACGAATAAATAATAAAATAATATTTATAATTATATATTTTTTATTTGTTCACTGTTAACAATATGCAACACCACCAAACAATTTCAACAATGTTGTTGTTAACAAAAACAAACACCATAGTGTTGAATAACACACAACAGGCAATCATTTAGCACATTTCATTTTTACTTGTAAGGAAGACACCTCCCGTTCTACCTAAAGAAGTTCACAGACGTCAGCTATAATATATATTATTGCATAACTGTCAGTATAAACGAAAATGTAAAGCTAGGTATATGTTATAGCTGCCGTGTGTTGTCACTTGCCAATTACTATGGAAAATGTGTGAAGATGTATTGAAATATATCTAGCTATAAATATATAGCTTTATATTATAGCTGTCGTCTGTGAAACACTTAATACATCACAGTTTAAATTATTGAAATCAATCATGCCATTTTTGCCAACAGATGAATTGAGAACCAATTTCTTTTTGATATGTACCTTACCCTATCTTCCTAGCTGATGCTGTAGAAATACTAGCAGGTAGAAATCAGTACTCAATGTCAGATACAACAGTATTTCATTTTCTAATAATATAACAGGCACTATCGCATCCAAACCAAAAATCTTACCCCTATGACGGTTAAAGTATAAGTGCATAAATTATACAATTGATTTGAGTGTAATTTCAAAACAAACTTTCAATTCAATTCAAATTCCAAATTGACACGAATACAATATTTCAGAATGGACCAGACTGGTTTTGTATCATAGTTGGATTCAAAAATGGTCATGTTGGATTCTACACTAACACTGGACATCTTCTACTACTTGAGAAACTGGAAGAAAAGCCAGTGATGAAAATATCTTGCCATACTGGGACATATGGAACACTGCCTGATGACATCCATGTGCTATTTCAAACTTGCCAATGCATAATATCTGGTGCTAGCCTGTTCCAAACTCTCCGTAATGCTAAAGCACAACTAGCTAAAGGTGAGTTACATAAAAATCTAAATTTTTTAGTTTTGTTCTTAATGATTATAATGAAGCAATGATGGCCGAACGATATTAGCTATGTACTGCCATGCCGCAGGTCCCTGGTTCGATCCCCACCGCCGGCTTGAGCTTCACCGCATGGTGGTGGGGAATTTTGAGATTGCCCGCCTGGCTGGCTAGCTACCACCCTCAAGTAGAAAATCTGTCGTCAAGCACCTAACGGTGTGTTCCGGCAGCAGACCTTGAGAGCCAGTGAAATTACAGGCACATGAGATTTAACAACTATCAAGGTGACGGGCGCAGTGCAATTCGTCACTTGTGATGGAATGCATCTGTTCTAGGTAGAGTCCGCTTAACATCAGGTGGGCTTTCGAGTTCCCTCACAATAATAAGGATAAAAAAATTTACGGTGATGGGCCGAGTGGCAGTTTCCGTAGCGACGAGCGGCCTTTTGCTAGTTTTTTAAGTTTCACTAAGCATAGTATAGAGAGCGCACCAAAGGGTTGAACAGCAAAACCTACTCCTAAATGCGTAAATTAAGCATGCTTGACCAGGACTAGGTACATCATCACCATCATGATCAGTATAGAAACAGACGGAAGTCGAAAATAGTTTCAAAGTAAAATTGCAGGGGGCCAATTCTCACCTCTTACAGTAATAATAATTTAATCTTACTGCTAATTATACCTCTACGTCAATTAAGCAATCTTACAAGCGATACATATTTCATTCGTTCTTTTAGTAGGATCAAACAAATATTGCTTGACGCGATTGTGGGTCGGTGATATTTCGTGACTGCGAATGATTATTTTATGCATGAAACGAAACGCTCCTTTTTTATGAGGGTTTCGTAAAAGGTGGGAGTTGGCCCCCAGGCCGCTACCCTGCCGGCCGCTGCCACTTCGGTGGGAATCGAGCCTAAATGTAAACGCGCACCGAGACACGCCGCAGGAGCCGCACGCGCAGTCAGTATGGAATAAATGCGGGTCGTTCGTCCCAAATAGGTACATTTCTAAAAATTTTTTTCTCTTCTTTATTTATTGTGACGGAACAAGCACGAGGCCCACCTGATGTAAAGCGGACTAACCTCTACCCATAACAGATGCATTTCATCACAAGTCACGAATTGCACTGCACCCGTCACCTTGAGACATATTTGTTAAGTCTCATGTGCCTGTAATTTCACTGGCTCTCAAGGACTGCTGCCGGAACACACCTTTAGGTGATTGGCGACAGAATATTTTCTACTTGACGGTGGTCGCTAGCCAGGCGAGCATTAGCAAAATGCCCTTCCACTATGCGGTGAAGCTCAAGCCCGCGGCGGGATTCGAACCATGGACCTGCTGCGCGGCAGTCCATAGCCAATGCCACTGAGCCATCACTGCTTCAAAATCTTAATTCGATGACTGCGGCGCATGTTCTGGTGCTTGTTCACTGTGAGTGTTTATATGGACCGCCGCGCCGCAGAGAGCCTGATAGTATATAAAATTAAACTTTGTCATTGAATTAAGATATATTATCGCGAGTATATTTTTATTACAAAACATTTTTTTTATATGTTATTCTAAAACCTAAAGCTTTATATTAATACTATCGGCATTTGCTTTGCTCTCCACGCGCCTGTCTATGGGAACAGAGACATAGTTGGACTATGATCATGCTATCAGTTCTATCCTACTATCCAGAGGCCTATGATGTTTGAAAATAATTGAAAGCGAAAAATGCGAAGCGCTCGTAGCGAAGTTCAGCCGAAGTGAACCGATCACCAAAGTTAAGCAATGTCGCGCGGGGTCATGAGTTGGATTGGTGACCGCGAGTGACATTACTACTGAGCGTTTCCGTGCTTCGGAGGGCACGTTAAGCCGTCGGGCCCGGTTGTTGTCTTAGGATGGCAGTCGTTATAGCATGGTGGTAGGGCATTTTGCGAATGCCCGCCTGGCTAGCAACCACCCTCAAGTAGAAAATCTGTCGCCAAGCACCTAACGGTGTGTTCTGGCAGCTGTCCTTGAGAGCCAGTACTTCTAGGTTAGCCTGAACAACATCTTCGACCACATCATCACTTACCATCAGGTGAGATAGTGGTCAAAGGCTAACCTATCAGGCATAAATAATTGCGCAAAGCTATAATTTTGTACTTTAGTCCAAGCAGGTATCCAAGACGAGTACTCAGTGGACAGTCGCAACATCCATATAAGAAAATGGTCCTTCGTTGAACAAGAAGTGATAAATGATGCTGCAGTAGTAGGTCTCGAACTCAAGAACACCTATGATCATCTATTAGCCGCCTCAACTTATGGAGGATACGAGATATGGTAAAAACTATCACAATAAAAGTTAATTGGTAATTTATACGAATTTATAAAAAAGCCTGACAAAATGTTTGCCAATTATTTCTATACAGAAACACATGAAAATGTGATAATAAGTATGATTATCACATTTTCATGTGTGAAAAACTTAAACTACTGAACTGTTTTTAAAGAGTTTTTGTGATTAACTTTACTTGTAGGGGCCAGTTTCATAATATTTCTAACTTTATTCCACGTACCTATGTGGGGTCGGTGCAATATATTTGCACCGACGCTACGTAAAAGACGACACAAAAACATTGTGACAGCCGTAAAAGGTTTCGTTGAGTGAACAGTAAGTTCTTATGTCCTACGAAATGTATGACATGATTTAAAGGCATTAAAAATATTTCGTCTCATTTTCTTACTCATGGTCACGGCTTGCTCAACGGTTTTTTTTTTTTCCGAAATTCGTGAATCTTCATCGACATCCTGAAGACGCTGTTGAATAAAGTATCCCATAGATCTATCCCATAGCCTGCCTGGATCACATATTTGTAAAGTCACATAATGAGACGTTGGGAATAACTTGTCATACCTCAGTTACGGATCACAGTATAACAATTGCTGGCACTTGTTTGTCCAAAAAGTATGCCATAAAGCAAGATATTATCCATAAACTTGATATTGACACCACTGTTACTGAAATTAACTCTATCGACTGGTCCGTGGTAATTAAAGACTGCAATATAAATTCTGCCACTAACAACTTTAACAAAATTATCACTTCCATTCTTAATAAACATACGCGCACAGTTAAAATTGGACGAAAATGGGTGATCATGAAACCGTGGATTACGCCAGGGCTTTTACGATGTATGCGACACCGAGACAAACTGCACCTTGATCTGAAAAATCATCCTGATGACGTTGTTCGGCGAAAGGTGTATTCGAGATATCGCAATTTTTGCAATAAACTATTAAAAAAATTAAAAAATGACTACAATCGTCAACAGTTAGAAGAAGGTAGAAATAACCCAAAAAAGTTATGGAAGGCTATAAAAAGTATTATTCATACAGCTACGGACATCCAATCCTCAAAGGAACTTCTAAATCTTGTCAAGGACGACATTCAACTTTCACTCCTACACTGTAACCAACATTTCACATCAGTTGGTAATAGTCTTGCACTTACTATTCTCAATAAATTGGGCAAGACTGAAGATACATTGATAAATGAACACAAACCTCTTACTTTTTTCAATCATTCATTTTTTATGACTCCTACAGATCCCTACGAAATTATTAAAATAATATCTCAACTCAAAAACGAAAGCGCACCAGGCCCTGATAAATTTACCCCTATTTTAATTAAGAAAACAATGTGCTCAATAGTCGTTCCTCTGACTCACATAATCAACTTAAGTCTCGAATCAGGAAAATTCCCTCTCTGCTGGAAAACGGCTGCCATTTCCCCAATTTATAAAAACGGAACCAAAAATCTTCCAGAAAGTTACAGGCCTATAGCCTTACTGAATACCGTGTCCAAAGTCCTAGAAAAAGTTGTTAACAGTCGCCTAGTCTCTTACGTAGAAAAATATCACTTGATCTCAGACAAACAATATGGTTTCCGACGAGGAAGGTCAACAGAAGACGCTACGTCATTTTTAGTCAATCTTGTATCTTCACACGTAGAAAGAAACGATTGTTGCTTAGCCGTATTCTTAGATCTGGCAAAAGCTTTTGACACCGTCTCGGTTGGTTTACTTCTAAAGAAATTAGAACATCTAGGAATAAGAGGCGTGGCTCTGGACTGGTTCTCAAGTTATCTCAAGGATCGACAACAATTTGTTAAAATTGGTACCAACTGCAGTGATACTCTCCCTATTAAATACGGAGTTCCACAGGGAAGTATTCTGGGCCCCACGTTGTTTACGTTATATATAAATGACATTGTTAATTGTTCACTTAAGAATGCAGAAATAGTGACTTACGCTGATGACACTGCTATAGTTTTTCACCACCAAAACTGGGAACAATTACACATTGTCGCGGAGGATGGTCTCGAAACAATAGCTAGCTTACTTGACAGAAATCTTCTCACCCTGAACCCGGAGAAAACGAAATACGTCGCATTTTCCAAAACTATTGTGTCCAGCCCTCCTTCCGATCTCATTATTAAAATACATTCCTGCAATTTCACGAAAGGCTATAGGCAACTAAATATATGTCCATGTACTGTCATAAAAAAAACAGCATCTATAAAATATTTAGGCATAACAATCGATGAAAATTTGTCTTATAATAATCATATCGTGGAGTTGTCTAGCCGCGTAAGAAAACTTATCTTCGTAATGAAGAAACTTAGAGATTGCACGCCATTTGACGTTATACGTCAAGTATACATGACATTATGTCAATCTGTTCTGCAGTATTGTGTGTCAGTTTGGGGCAGCGCAGGGAAGAGTAATTTCATAACGATAGAAAGAGCTCAACGAGCACTCCTAAAAGTATCTCTAAAAAAAAGTTTCCGCTATCCAACTGACAAACTGTATGAAGAATTTCAGGTGTTGCGTGTCCGTCAATTGTTTATCTTAAGAGCAATCATCAAAACACATAAGGGTCTTCTGAAAAGGCCAGATCATGAAAACATTATGTCAAAGCGAGCCTTTCGTATACCCCTCCCATGTGCTACTTCCCTACTTGTAAAACGAAGTCCAGACTATGCCCATCCCAAAATATATAATAATGTGTCAAAACTGTGCAATATCAAAGACAGCTCCTTGTTTACTTGCATAAAGTTGGTAAAGGACATGCTGATGAAATTGTCGTATGAGGAAACAGAAAGTCTTATTTAAATTTTGTCAGAATTACACACACACACACACACACACAAGAATTATATACACATACTATACACACCTTCACACCCAAAACATTATCCCACATTCACACATTTATAAACACTTCTAGTGTCTAGTTTTTAGCATTAAGTAATTTAAGTTCTTTTCAACTTAATTTCGATGTTAAGTTAATGTTCCAATACATAACTATGTTTAGTTTTGCAAACTGTATAAAAATAGTCTTAAAGCTACCTTATATCATAAATATTACTTTGTTGATTTGCTGCAACTGTTATTTATATCGATTCAATCGCACTCAGAATCTCAAGATACAGGCCCTCGCCTAGTTTGAGATTCACTGGTTAAATACTAACGCTAACTGTAACAGTACAACTCTGGAGTACTTTCATTAGCTATAAGATTCACTTTTTGGAAATAAATATTTATTATTATTTATTATTATTATTCACTTTATTTATTATACAACATAATTTTAAATTTTTTACAACATTATTACAAAAATAAATATTATAAAAAACTTAAAACTAGGGTGCCGCTGGTCGCGGGGCAGAGCCCAAGCGACCAGTGGTTAGGGCTGCAGAGAGAGGAACCTCCGGACAATGCGTGTTGTGTCCAGTATCACTGCCTTCTGCATCAGACCCTTGATCCAACCATCTAGCGAGAGCCTCTTAAGGTGTTGGTCGAGGCTCTTCGCTATAAGGCCGTTCGCCGAAACGACTATCGGGACAATGATCGTCGAGTCAACATCCCACATGGCGGTTACCTCGTGAGCCAAATCAAGGTACTTGCTGACTTTATCCTTTTCGGCCTTAACGAGATTCTCGTCATGTGGGATGGTGATATCTACGAGCACTGCCCGGCGCTGGGATCGGTCGACCACCACGATATCAGGTTTATTGCAAACAATAGTCCTGTCCGTGATGATAGAGCGGTCCCAGTAGAGCAATGCACGACCATTCTCGAGAACTGGCGCCGGTGCGTACTGGTAGTACGGCACCTCTGACTCAACAAGGCCGTATTGAAGGGCAAGTTGCTGGTGGATGATCTTGGCCACTTGGTTGTGCCTGTGCAAATACTCGCCGTTAGCAAGATGCGAACAACCGGAAATGATATGCCTGAGTGACTCTCCGGGTCGGCGGCATGCTCGACAAATGTCGACCGTACCGTCCTTCAAGATATATTTCCGATAGTTGTTCGTCATCATTACTTCGTCTGCAATTGCACAGGCAAAACCCTCGGTTTCCCCAAAGAGGTCTCCGAAGCGTAGCCAATTCACCGAAGCTGGTAAATCCACATCAGGCCCTGTTAGGGCCCGGAAAAACCTACCGTGCAGCTCCTTGCCTTTCCATACTGCCTTGCGGTCATCGGTGCTCAGCATCGTTGGTTTGCGCCAGTTATCGTTCGCCAAGGAGAGCGGTGTGAGGCCCTTGTCAACCGCCACGACATCGCGATGCATCCCGCACTCGTGGTTACGGAAATAATCCCTGAAATTGCACACTTCACGGTTGTGAAGGGTCTTGGCATTTAAAAAGCCGCGACCTCCCCATTTCCGTGGAATGTACAGTCTCATAACGGACGAGCGCGGGTGTAGCATGCGATGTGAAGTGAGCAGTTGTCGGACCTTTCTATCCAGGGCGTCCAGCTCAGTCTGTGTCCACTTCAGTATGCCAAAGGAGTATATCAGTAGAGGCATCACCCAACCGTTAAAGGCGCGCGCCCTGTTGCCTCCAGACAAAAGACTTTTAAGTACTTTTGTCAGGCGGAAAAAGAAGCGCTCCTTTACCGATTTTTTGATGTCCTCTACCGAAATACCCAACGACTCTGACATACCGAGGTACTTGTAGGTCTCGACTTCGGAGAGAGATCTGAAAGTCATTGTCTCAGAAAGCTGCAAATTCGGAGAATTTACAACGTTCCCCTGCTGTACATGCAAGACCGCACACTTATCTACACCAAACTCCATCCTAATGGCACTACTGAAAACCTGTGTAGTTTTTAGTAGCTCCATCAAGTCTTGGCGTTTCGGAGTAAACAGCTTGAGATCGTCCATGTACAGCAGATGACTAATGACCTCACCTCCTCTTCGAAGCCGAAAGCCTAGCCCTGAATCCTTCAGCAAAGTGCTGAGAGGATTTAACGTTAGGCAAAACCACAATGGACTTAGACTATCACCCTGGAAGATGCCCCGCTCAATCCTTATAAAGTCCTGCGGGTCAGAGGAAGTGTTGCTACCACCTGGTTGACGAAGGACTGTGGTCCACTGTCTCATACACGCAGCTAAAAAGGATCTTAGGGTTGCATCAATTTTATACAACTCTAATATCCTTTCCAGCCATGAATGAGGCACTGAATCATAGGCCTTCTTGTAGTCAATCCAGGCAACAGAGAGAGCCCCTCTGTTCCGCCGAACTTGTTGGCTAATGGTCATATCTATGAGGAGGAGCTCCTTAGTACCACGGGACCCAACCCTACATCCATTCTGAGCAGGGGCTAAAACATTGTTCGCAACAATGTGCGTGTTAATTTTTGTGGTCAGAATGGATGTAAGGAGCTTGTAGATGGTAGGCAAGCACGTGATAGGTCTATAGTTTTTCGGATCCGTGGTACTACCGGACTTGTGGAGCAGGAAGGTGATACCGGTAGTCATGAAACGGGGAAGAGAACCAAGCTCAAGGGCCTCTTGAAATTGAGTTGCCAATCGGTCATGTGAGCAACGAATCCATTTTATCCAGAAGTTGTGCAATCCGTCCGGGCCAGGACTTTTCCAGTTCTGGGTCGAACGAATTGCACAAGTAACGTCTACGGGGTCTATATTAACAGACCCCATGGATTCGATAGACTCACATTCCCGCTGGACAACACTAATCCAATCACCTTCTGTGTGCTCGACGGGTATCGACCAGATGCCACGCCAGAAATCATTCATGGTACAGGCATCAGGTAGTTGTCCGTCGATCACACTCTGATTGGTCCCTTCCCACTTCCGGTATACCTTCTTCTGATCACTTTGAAAGAGGCGATTAAGCCAGTATCTATCAACACGCTCTCTGTAGCGACGAATACGACTCGCCCACGCATAGATCTTCTGTTTCAGAAAGTCAATGCGATCCGTGACACAGGTCATGTAGTCTCGGGGCAGGACACCGGTTCCGGTAAAGGCCTGGGTCACGAAACGCATCACTCGGGGGCGGTTATATTATATTATTATTATTATTATTATAGAACGCCACAATGAACGGCTTTTACAATGTCGTCAGTCCACCTAGTGGGGGGTCTATACAATTTCTACGCTATGTCTCCATTGTAATGTGGTAATGCGGTGAATATCCTCGTTCCGGATTTTATCGCGAAAAGAAACTGAGCTTAGCGCTCTCCATAGCTCGTTGAGCGACTCTGAGCGTGTCCATAAGGCCCAAAGGTGAGGAACACGTCTCAGTGCCATAATTTATCACTGGCAACACGCTGGATTAAGACAGGTCTTCGGGCTCTGCGGGAAGTGCGGGATATTCGACGAGATGTCGCGTAACATCCGACTTGGATTCTTCAGGCGACCTCTATGTGTCGAAGTTTGACGTGCCGAACCGGACAGTCTGTCTCAAGTTAATAGAATGGTCAACAACTTCAAAAGTATCTTCCCAACAACTACTGGCACGGGTGCAATATGAACATAGTTTTTGTCTTGCCCATGTTCATGTTAAGACTCACCCCAGTACAAAACAGCGACCTCAGTATATATTTCCCAAACTATGCAGGGGTGGAGGGTGTACAATTCTGCCCCGCACCCTTCGGGGGAAAAATGGTGAATGCAACTCAAAAATAAAGAAGTCTCCATAATTTTCCTATGCCTTCTTACAAGCAATGGCTAAAGTTACTGCCCTCTCTGCCCTTCTCCAAAATTTAACGTGTTCTGATTAATATAGGTTATTTTTCATGGAGTACGTAGTGAGTACCATTATAATTTACGAATGAAATTACAATACAACTGCGTAACCTACCTAAAATAAATTAGTAAAGTGGTTAATATGAATATTTAAAAATATTACATAATGCAGGTATCGCTCTGTGCCGCCAGTGAACACACTGATCATAGGGGCGGGAGCGAAGCCGTACGTCGGCTTCCACTACGCCCTGGAGGGGGGTACTGCGCCACCACTCCAAGATGTAGCAAGAGCTGTCGCACATAAAATAAAATCCGCTTTGCCGTAAGTACTTAAATTTGTCTCTTGTACTGTATTTTTCAACACACTAGCTCGTAACGGGCATTTAAATGCACCGATTTTATTGTCATAATGTAGTCTATTACGCACTAGTGCTTTTTTCTACTTTACCGCCCTTGTGTTTTAAATAGAAAAAAAAAACAAAAATCGCCAAGGAGATTGTAGTTTTTTTTCATTACTTTATCATATAAAAACAAACCAAAGAGTTTTTTACCTACTGAAGTAGAACTTTATGAGATTTAATTAAATCTTAATCAGATTATTATTGCTATCAAAAAGATAAATTAAATATTTTCGTCAGCTAGTAAAAAATGAAAAAGTTGTAAGGTAAGGTAAGGACAGTGTATATAGGCAACAGGTTATGTTGGTTGCAGCGGGTGGTTGGGCGGCAGTGGCAGTAACGCGGCGTCGGAGAACCCCGCGTCGAGCGGCGAATCTGCCGCAATCCGCGCTGAGCCGCTGTCCATGCGCAGCGGCATCGCGGACCGCGCGAGACTTGGAGCGGCCGCCGTCGTATCTCCCGACCGCCGCCTCGCTGCCATCACCGACACCTACGGCCGCGTCGCCATCCTTGACCTGCACCGCGGACATCTCATCCGCATGATCAAGGGCTGTAGGGATGCCCAGTGTGCTTTCCTTCAGGTTATCATATACGTTCAATATTTTTTCGAATACTGACTCACCCTTTTTGGCTTCGTGATTGATAGTGACAAGGAAATATTAACGAAAATACTATTTTACATGATTCAGTAGTAGGATATTTATTTGAAATATTTAGTTTTTTTCATTGCCAAACCCATTTTGTGGCCCATTCAGGCCCATACTGTGAAACTTATGTATATATCAATATAATATGAACTTCTTTGATTAATCAATACATCTAGCCCGGTCATAAGTTCTGTTACAAATGAAAATGCATTTTTTTTATGATGTAGTGTAATATTTTACTAAAACATGTGTGTACAGATTTATTAAAGTTTCAGCAAAAAATTAAAACAATATTTTACTCGAAATGGCCACCTTTGGCTTTAATGTGTCTGGCCACGAATCTACGGATTTACTGCACTGTTTCCATGGGAAATTTGGCCACTGCTTGCTCCAGAGATGTTTTAAGAGACTCAATATCGCCGTGTCGTTTAGTTGCCAAGCCATGTCCTCTAAAACTGACCATAATTTGTAGTCTAAAGGGTTGAGGTCTTCAGCTTTTATAAAGTCCGGAACGTTGGTTTGAAGCCAGGCTTCGGTAATTCGTGCCTTGTGACCAGGTGCAGAGTCCTGCTCGAAAGTCCACGGTACATTTTTTAAAAGTGTATTGCTGTTTGTTTTCGTAACACGATCCAAGACTGTCTCTTGATACGGTTCGGCTGAACTTTTCAGTCTTTTTTCACAAAAATCTAGCTTTGTGGCGTGTGTTTTTTATTAGATATTTTTGTACCACTTGAGCAGATTCTCAGAAACTGTGAGCGTGCACTTTGCTTATTAGAGTGCTCTTAAATCGTGATTTTTTTTTCATCTGTAGAGGATATTTCTGTGCCCTTCACATGCGTATCGCGACAGAAGGCGTTTTGATCGATCTACTCCTTGGAGCATGGAGGGGGAGAGGAGTAGTAATATGTAAGTCGGCCTTGTCTCCATCCAGTCGGCCGTCACGTCAATGGTAGGACCTTAGCCTTCTCTAGGCGTTTCACGCTTGAAAATATCGTGACTATGAAAATGTATTTTCGTCGAGTTCACGTCGCAAAAATAAAGTGTTGCATTCTATCTTGCAAAAAAGTTCTGATCAACTGACAAAGGCAGCCGATGGCATTACATTTCATATGTAAATGTTTTGAAAATATATTTTTCAATTATTTACATTACTAAGTACCGTCGTATTATTATTGTCTATCTATGGTATAGTGGGTCAAAAATGTCACTACTTACTACTAGTTGTCGTCAGCTTTTGGAACTCATTTTACCGCCGTATATGCAGTTTAAATAACATATAACCACCAACCTTACGTATTGATATTTTTATTAGATATTTTTTTTATTTTTGTGATGATAAAATCAAGTACATTTTTAGATTATATCAATATTTTAAAAATGCGCTATCTCTCGGCAAGGGGCTATTGTATAAGAACAAAAATAGGGCCGTATTCATCGCGGCGGATTAACTATTATCGAGCTTTTGCTTTCACCGTCAGATGGTTTTATGAATAAGGTGGGCCAGGCCAGCTTTCCACCCTCTCTCACCCCGAAAACTGGCGACACGTTTCGTCAAGAGATAATTTGTGATCGGCCCCTCTTCTCTTCTTCTTCTCCATCGTCCATAATCCACTCTCTTTAATTGTAAAGATTGATTTACAGCATGTCCTGTATATCGACGACAAGCACCGAGCTTCAGGTCTTGTTTTATAATACGCGTGTCCTAGCGGGAATCTGCATTTCTTGCGATAACATTTTTTGCTTCCTAATGGGCTTTCGACGAATTCTGGCTATTACAGCCTTTGTAGTTCGAACAGCAAGCGGCCGCCCCTATCCTTTATGGTCTTCGACAGGGGAAGTGTTGTTGTGTCTGTTGATAGTAAGATATACGAACATACGGTTGATACCAAGCTTTTGAAGTGTCTGGAATATGACCGACGGCTCCATACCCACTTTGTGCAAGGCGATCACTGCAATCCTATTTTCTTTAAAAATATCCAAATAGCGCGAAAACGAAAGAAGTTTTAAAAAATAAAAATGCCTTCCATATTCAAAATAATTAAAATGTTTTTATGTAGCAGTAATAAGGTCCAGACTAGTTAGGTATATAATATCTTTTTCCTTGACACACCGGTAACCCTTGCCGTTACACATACAGTCCGAATAGAACACCATATCCTAAATCATAATATATACACAACGTAACACTTGTTTCTCGGTGGAGTAGGCAGAGCCCATGGATTTCGACATGCGACGTACCTAATTAACTAACACCTCTTTGGATTCCTTTCACACAAATCTCATTCTCCATACACGCTGGTCTGCTAATAAGTTGGCGTCGTCCTGCACCACTATGGCCTATTTATGAATTAAATTCTATTGTTATCATTATCGCCGATACGAATGGGTTAAGGCGTCGACATAATGTATGATCATAATACTAAATGATAAATGTAACAAACCAAAACATAGAAATATAATTTTATTTGTAATTACAGATATTTGAAGCCGATGACAAGAAGCCACAGCTGACTACAATTAAAGATGTGAAACGAGCCGTATTCCTCATCATCTATAATCCTAAAAAAGGACTGATAGACATAAGGCTAATGCAAAGGGGAAACAGAGTGGCAGTGTTCACCGCTACTAAAAATGGGCAGTTATTGTACAATACATGTGGTTTAGTCGGTGCGGAAAAAAACTATACAACCAAAAAGTTAAACCTGCCAGAATCCCAATGTGTGCTTATAGATCCAGACGGTAAACTGAAAAAGATTCACATACCATTTTTTTATGCCTTGGAAGGAGAACACTCTCAGAAGTCTAAAGATTTACAAACATTGAGAGAATTTCGTGATGGTGTGAAGAAAACGTCAATGTTCGATAACGAGACTTGCACAGAGCTACTTACTATAGCATCCGAAATCAAAACCTTAGATGTGAAAAAACACTGTATTGAACTGTTGGTTAAAAAGTATGAAGTGCCACCAAAATTCATTATGTCTTGTTTGGCGATATTTTGGGACAGTCTTGGTGATGATGACAATAACACGCAAATACTTGATGTTAAACATTACTTTGCCAATTTAGCGCTGGTGACTCTGTTTTACAGACACATTAACAGTGAAAACACAGAAGACATGGAAGAATTGATAGATAAAATACATCAATTTCTTCTTATTGAAAAAGATCAGGAACACGATGAACACGAATCACGAATAGCTACAGATGATTTAAATATTGATAAATTTCACCTTTTGGAAGATGACAACTGTATTCTGGAAAGATTGCTCACTTTAGCTCAAGAAAAGGATTACAAAGAATTACAACATGCACGGGTAAAATTTGCTGATAACAATACCAGCTCTTATAAAGACATTGTTTCATGTTTCCTTTTAACAGAAACATCCAAGTATATTACTCTGAAACCCGAAACATCGCCAGACAAATTGAACAATCTTGCGTCGATCATATTCAAATGCATTTTCAAAATGAGAAATTTAGAGATGCTCAGTAATATTATTAAGAAATGTTCCGTTGATCCTAAAGAAATAATCAAACTATTAATAATGGAGGTAATGAACATGTCGATAGATAATATCAGTATTGAACTGATAGAAAAATGTATAATGGTGTTGTATTATATATGCATCGTCACCGATGAAGCCACAAAAATTACTTACAATGAAGTATCGCCATGGTGGCAAAGTATACGAGATACATTGTTAGAGATGTCCTGCCCGCTGAGAAGTATGATAGTGGCGATGGCCTGCAAAGCTGTTGCTAAAATATTTGAATGCAGCTCTTTAGAGAGAGAGGATGACACTGACGTTTGGGAATCTGTTACAACTGAGAACGCGAAATGGGGCATTTTGATAGGCAAGTTAGAAGACATATCCATTTTGAGTATAGTGTTGGCGTTTAAAGAAACATTTATTGGAAAATCATTGCCAAAACTTCAAGTAACCGACTATGACATTAACCTTAAAAATATTTACACGAGGGGCAAGGGTTCAGTGACTGAATTGATTGCCAAATGGCTTTGCGGAATGGGTGTTTTGCCAGAAGCTGTAGTAGCTAATGAATTGATTGAAATACACGATAGCAAAGTAGATTCCGGCGCTGAATACGACGAAGATGCTTCATATCTTTTTGTAGAAAATAACCGCATATACGTTGACGAAAACCCTAAAGTCTTTAAATGGCTGTCTTTGTTACGGCGACAGTTCCCACTAAGTACAATATCGGATTATATAATTGCAAACATGTGTTGGGAGTATGCAATCGCTTGCCAGAAAGGAGTTCAAGCGACTGAGCTTTTGGAAGCAGTTATCCATTGCCTCATTAATATATCCGATTCACACATAAAGTTAGGATTATTTTCAATAATTTGGTCTACTTACATAAAACATAGCTTTGAAGGTAGTTGCAGACTAGTGAACAAAATGGGCAGGCTACCGAAAGACTCGTTCTGCTTGCAAGACATAGGTTCAGACAATGTCTGCCTGTTGAAGTTTCTTGAAATTTCCAAAAAATATTTGGAAAACTTTATCAAATATGCAACAGCGTATATGAACGATGAGAAGCGAAAGATTGAATTTGAGAAAATTTGGGATGAAAGTGCTCCATCTTTGGTCGAAGTAGCTCAGAACACCAGGCGTCCGAACAATGACATACTAAACCTGAACTATCAAATCTCGTGCACTGTGTACTACCAATGTCATTTTAACTTAAAATTCTCAAAGCCCCTGGATACGCTGTTTGATGTTGACTACCAATATGTACTAGAAGCGCTCACAGGCCATGTCGTCTCGAGAGATATAAATATGAAAACCTCGGACAAAGCTCGCGGTTTCAGACTGAAATTTTTAACTAAACTCATAAGAGCCGCAGTTGAAACCGTCAGTACGATATCGGATGGCGATGGACCACAAAGAACATATAATAGTGATGAATGCACGAAATGGATGGAAAATATAACCGTTCTGGCAGAGTTATGGGACATTGAGAGTGACTATCTAAAACGTCAGCAGGTAATAATAATAATAATAATTTTATTGGTCAAGAAACTTTACATAGGTTTTTAAGTCAATAGTAACTTGTGTAACGCCAACGTAAATTTGTGAGTTGAAGTCGAGTTGATTTAGTAAGTGTCATCGATATAATTTAAAACAAAATGTAAATTTACACATAATTCGAGTATAATTTGCGTTTCCTCGTTGGCGCAAGTGGGCCTTAGGGCCTGTTTCAGAATGTTCGAGTAAGTTCCGGTTATACTACCCAGAACATAAATTAACTGAATGTCAAAAATGACAGTTAACATGCAGCGCGTTTCAAGCTTTAACCGATGGATATGCTAAATCGATGACTGTGAAACGCAAAGATAGTGTTTTATTTATTAAATATTTTCTGGGTAGTATAACCGGAACTTACTCAAACATTCTGACTATGACTATGATACCAACTTACACTACTTTAGATATAACCTTATAATGAAACACTTAATTAGATTCAGTTGTTTGACATATTATCAGGTGGTGCTTATTATCTTAATCACACTAGCCCCCACACTAGGATTCCCTGTGTTGTGTGTTGTGGGTGGCTAGTCTCTTCCAGGGGCATAATACATAATTGTTGATAAGATTGTTCCATTAAATTCCTTTACAACCATACATTAGGATAGGTAATACCTACACACAATAGGTAACCTGAACATTTATGTTTTTTATTTTAACAGCAAGCATGACCGGTGTTCATACCTTCTAAACCACCAGTGGAATGAGTGGGAAAGGGTGCGTACCATTAGCGTGAGATTCGCTAAAAACGATAAAAACGATCACACTCCCAAAAATTTTCCACATGGGTCTTGGCGTTATTTTCGCCTTAAACGCTACATCTAATGTCAAAAGTGACAGAAGTGTCAAATTTTAGTGGCTTTTTTAGCGTTCTTATCCAAAAATGGAACGGGGATGACAGTTACAAACGATCACGTGATCACAACCATAGACGCAGAATGTGATCAAAATTATCGAAATTAACGTTCTTAGCAACTAATGGAAAATACCCCTAATGTGTATTTGGTTTCAGATCGTAGCACTTTACCACCTGGGATATGATTCACTGATCGAAAACATTATAATTGTCATTGAAAAACCGGAACTTATTTTCTCTCCAATTTTGGCAATAACCATCCAAAGGTTGAAGCGAAGTCTGGAACGTTCCAGTAACCAGCCTGAGTGGATTGTGTCTGTACCCCCACAACTTTATAAGAAGATGCAAAATACGGTTAGTAACTATATTATGCCCATACCTTCGATAAACTAACCCGCACATTATTTGAGGGTCAATTTTATGATGGTTGGTATTAACCGTCTTAGTAAAAATCTTCCATGGCGTTATTTTAAATCTGTCGCCAAGCACCTAACGGTGTGTTCCGGTAGCTGTCCTTGAGAGGCAGTAATTCTAGGTTAAGCCTTGTTAAGATGATCGACCACATCACCACTTACCACCAGGTGAGATTGTTGTCAAAGGCTTACCTAAAAAAATTATAATTTACTCTCATTTTAGGATTCCAAACACAATAGGCACAACGGAGCCTTAAAAATGACACTCTGATGTCTGTCTGTTCGTCCATACGTCACAGCTCTCTAGCTCATTAACTGAATAACTTACAGATCTCAAAATTGGATATCTTGTGTACAGTGTTCACAAAAATCAAATATTGCATTAAAATTTTAGTTAATTAATTTCTCAGGGGATCCTACCCTAAGCGTGTGGGTAGCAGCGTGTAGCCAGAGCTATTTAAAGCATAAATAGTTTTTACTATCTATAAAAAAAAAATAGAAAAGAAAGAAAAATTATCAATTTTATAAAAAAAATGTAACAGGGTCTATCGCAAAAATGTAATCAAAATATCTGTATCAATTATTAATATTAATAAATAATTTCTACTAAAAAATCTGCTATTGGAAATGACACAAAATTACACCCGGCTGCATGCCGCCCGACTCCCATGCACTGCTCAGTATATTTCCATAACACAATGCCACATATTAATAAGGACCAGAAGGATAACCCGCAAAGCCATTCCAATAATAAGCGACTCTAGCTACGATGCATTAAAGTGCACTTCAGCTCGCAAAGCACGGAGTACCTAATACTTATATTTACCTACAAGGCGTCTCTCTTTCTAACGTAATTGTCGTATCTATCATGCTATTCCTTTCTTAATTCATGTGCTTTTGGGTCTATTCATTTAAAATTAATAAGTTTGTTTTTTTCCAGGCCTTAGATTCCTCAATACCAGCACATCCGTCGTTGGCCACCACCATAACAGTACTAGAACACCTAAACCAAAAAATGTTGAAGAAAGAAAAACATTCACCTGAAGACACGCAAAATATCAAACAAGCTGAAATCATTATTGAAACCTGTGAATTATTAATACGACGGCAACTGTAAAAATTATATATTAAATAAAAATACCGACTGCATTTTTTTTTGTATGTTATTGTTACGGAACAAGCTCGAGGCCCACCAGATGTTAAGCGGACTAAACTCTGCCTATAACAGATGCATTTCGTCACAAGTCACGAATTGCACTGCGCCCGTCACCTTGAGACATATTTGTTAAGTCTCATGTGCCTGTAATTTCACTGGCTCTCAAGGACTGTTGCCGGAACACACCGTTAGGTGCTTGGCGACAGATTTTCAAAATTTATTCTCGTTAATCATTTTATCGTTCCATTGAAATTAAAACTGCAAGTTAATATTTATAAAATCGTTTTTTAAAGCCCCTTATTTTGATACCGCACTCAATGGGTTTGGGAGTTTTTATTTTTGGTACAATATGGCGTCTGTACAATCCACCAGTTTTTTTTTTACTTTTTGCTTGTACCAAGTGTCATCTGTGCTATCAAGATGAATATAATGACATTATACATTAAAATCGGTTGGGCCGTTTAGAAGTTATGGTGGAATAAAGAAAGTCGCAAACATACATACGAGTACATGAACCCTGAAAACATAATATACTCCTTTTTCACTTATTTTTTTTGAGCATTAGTGTAAAAAAATGAATTATGGATAAATCAGTTGCTCAGTTCATCATTACTCTTTTATATCCCCATGAGGGGAAGTTACTAAACGGCCACATCATACCAGATATAGTTTTTTATAGCTTATAGGCTAACCTTTGACCACTATCTCACTGATGGTAAGTGATGATGTGGTCGAAGATGTTGTTCAAGCTAACCTATAATTACTGGCTCTCAAGGACAGCTGCAGGAACATACCATTAGGTGCTTGGCGACAGATTTTCTACTTGAGGGTGGTAGCTAGCCAGGCGGGCATTCGCAAAATGCCCTACCACCATGCTGTAACCACTGCCACCCTAAGACAACAACCGGGACCGACGGCTTAACGTGCCCTCCGAAGAAGGGAGCGCTCAGTAGTAATCTCACAAGCGGTCACCCATCCAAGTCATGACCGCGGCGGATGTTGCCTAATTTATCTGATCGGTTAAGAACGGCTAAGCAAACTTAGATACGAGCGATTCATGTTTTGGTCCATAACGGGCATGCATTTTGCCATGTAACTGACGTCCCAGTCTTCGAACTGCTATTAAAATAACGTGGAAAATCCTCGGGTTGGACAATTACTACTGACAGTCCGGGCTACTAAATATCCGGGCTGAGGATTTAATCTATGATCTCAAGATTCCAAAGCCTGAATTTACGCCTCTCTGGCAAACGACCCAATCGCTACAATGTTAAATAGTCCACTACGTTAGTCCCCGTCGAACACCACTTGCGACTTTAAATCGAGGCGTGAACTTTAGCTGAAACAACTATCTTTGTTTGACTCGCACCATGCACTACCGAGACTCCTTCAAAGCGTAGGCCTGCCTTAGTGTGCGTGAATATAAAACAAACGCATAGCTGGGTTTGGCACCTGGTCTGGTACATGCCCAGGGTTATAAGAGAGCCTTCCCTTGTCCAAAGTCCGGTGGAGTTAGACAGCGGTAGCCAAAATCTATGTCATCCCTAAAGAAAAGAATGGTATGTACCAGTTCCGGGCTATGAGAGGGCCTTCCCTCGCCCAAAACCCGGTGAAGCTGGACGGCCGCCAGTAGCAACCAGCATCTATGTCCTCCCTAAATAAAAGAGATGTACCATTCTAGCACTCATTACGACTCGAAGACCAGAATAAGTTATAGAGTTATAAGTGTTCATAAAAGCATTTCTATTTCGTAAAATGTTGTTTGTTAATTACGTAAACCTTTTTGGGAATCGATAGTAAATGTACAGCAGACCTACTTTGTATATATAGTTTAGTAATGCGATGTTTAGAAATTTCTCTGCAAGGCATGATATTAGGATGTCTTGAGGACTAGACCCTGTATTTACGTAAGTATACATTTTTGTCCAGGGTATGTCTCTATATATAAAATGGTTACAAATTCATGCTAAGTTCATCATACCTTTTTTTGATGTTATTATGACGGAACGAGCTCGAAGCCCACCTGATGTTAAGCGGACTAACCTCTGCCTATAACAGATCCATTTCATCACAAGTCACGAATTGCACTGCGCCCGTCACCTTGAGACATATTTGTTAAGTCTCATGTGCCTGTAATTTCACTGGCTCTCAAGGAGTACTGCCGGAATACACCGTTAGGAGCTTGGCGACAGATTTTGTACTTGAGGGTGGTAGCTAGCCAGGCGGGCAATCGCAAAATGCCCTTCCACCATGCGGTGAAGCTCAAGCTGGCGGTGGGGATCGAACCAGGGTACTGCGGCGCGGCAGTCCATAGCTATTACCGCTCGGCCATCATTGCTACAAAACCTGCTGTTAGGTTTACAGTTTATAGTTCTTTATTAATAAATTATGAAAAAGATTTAACGTTATGGTAGATAAGTACATGTCTAGGTAAATGTTTACACTTCCTTTCACGGCACTTTGAAATTTATATTATATAATTTCAGTATTTGTTGTTATAGCGGCAATAGAAATACATCATCCGTGAAAATTTCAACAGTCTAGCTATCACCGTTCTTTAGATACAGCCTGGTGACAGACGGACGGATGGATGGACGATCGGACGGACAGCGAAATCTCAGTAATAGGGTCCCGTTTTTACCCTTGGGGTACGGAATCCTAAAAGAAGCAAATAAATTTGCTAGGCGTGTACGCCTTTGAGCAATTGTACACAAAATTATATATTGCATATAAAAACAATTGTTTTAGAGTCATTATACTCTTATTCTTGTAATAATGTATAAGCAAAATAATAATATAATCTATTGATGTTTAATAAGGGACATAAGTTTTACGTGATAAAGGAAGTAGGTAAGCTAATTGGACCGAACATCTGCGAAATTACCCTAAGTAGGTTATTCACTTGCATAGGTCAATAATGCAAAAATATAAGAATCAAGTTGAGTAAGTAAACAAATAAATTGATGTTAAATAATCTTAATTAATAGAACAAACGCCCACGACCGAAGTAGTAGAGTTCATGAGGAAAAAATATAGTCCTGTGCGGGATTCGAACTCTAATCCCTAAGCCAACATGACGTATGACTCTAATTTGTCCTTTCGTGTCTTAACCATCGTATGAGGATGGAGCGACATCTATAGTTCAACTTTCGTTGTTCTATAAACAAGCCTAGATTTGCAATTAGCTGTAAACATGTTAACAATGACGCAACCCCATTATTTATTTTTGCATTAACGTTGGCGCCGCGATTTTCAGAAAAAAATATAGTCATGTACGGGATTCGAACCCGCGCCATCCACCCATATAGGCTAACCGCTAAGCCAACATGACATGATATGACGCATCACTCCATTCAGTTCTATTAATTATTCAATGAGGTCTGTTTCAAATCACGAACTTGATTAAAACTTAACTAACTATAATTGGTCCTATAGTCCTGTCAGATGCAGTATTCGGAATAAGTTATTAAAAGAAACAAATGTTATTTTAATCTAGAAGATTAAAATCAAGAGACTGCTGTTATTGACAGACTACGAATAAATGCGTAGGTGCCAGAGTTATAAGAATTAAATCGTGCGTGAAAAGACCCGTTTAGGATTTAGAAACATGAGCTTAGTTCACGAAAGTTTAAAGAAAAGAATTAAAATGTTACTTGCTCAGTGATAACAATGAAGATATAATAATATGAGAGAATAATCGATGAGCATCGAATCGAATTTAATAATAATCGTAGGCATAGGTCTTATTGATATTCTAAATATGAACTGGATATCAAAGATAGCTTCTGTAACACATCGTTACGTGCTTAATGACTGGTTATGGTCTTATAGAATGGCAGTCATTTCAACATGGTGGTAGGTAACGCATTTTGCCTTGAAGTACAGCCTGCGTAGCTAACTACCAACCACATGTAGAAAATCTGCCGCAAAACACCTAACTGTGTGTTTCTGCTGCTGTCTTTGAGAGCCAGTACCTATTATAGGTTAAGCCTGTTCACCACCTTTGACCACATCATCACCTACCATTAAGTGGGATTGTGAGCAAAGGCTAGCCTAACGGTTACTAAAACATACATATTCAAGTCAGCATATAGCTCCAAAGATGTGCAGCGACCCACTGAAATATTTCTATATATGATTATAATAAGCAGTATCGCGTGGTAAGCGATAATCATATTTAAAATTTATTTTAAGTACCGACATCATTTCTCACATCTAAAGGGAATCGAACCACGTCCGCCGATTCTATGCACCGAGTGCCTTAATCATTAGGACACCGAAGAAAGGTCGGCTGAGCCAAAATAACGAAAAAAGAATATGTTATTCTCTAAAAGAAATTTGTAAATGTTGGTAACCCACTGAAATGTTGTAGGTACCAACCTAATACTGTGAAATATGTCGTTCTAACTGGGGCAACATCAATGTACTTAGATATGGATGTGCCAAATATATGTATATACAGGGTTATTGTTAAAATGCTAGCAACCTCTTAGGGTTGACTTCTGCTAGCCCTAAGAAACATTTTGAGTTGTTTATTTTTTTGTTTTAAAAAGCGCCGTGCTCCTTTATTCATTGGATATCCCTGTATTCATTGAATATAATGTTATTGTACCTACTACTAACGTCATCTGTCAGAAAACCAAAGAGCTAACATCGCTGCAGCATGAGCAGAACTAAACTCAATTATTACTCAAATACATCGTAGTTAATCAACTTAATACTAGATGACACCAGTAGAATCAGGATGTAATATAAAAAAAAGCCCCCCGAAGGGTTCCCGCCTTGTCGTGGCGGTGGGGCTTAGTAGCCGTGGCTTCGTCACCCACGGTGAAGCGAAGAGGAACCAGGGGCCGTGCTGGCTTGGGCAGTCAGCCGGCCCCAGAGGGGCCGCTCCACTGGGCTTTGCGTCTAAGTCCAGACTGGAGCGGCAACGGGTAGGCTGCGGTGCTGTATGGGCAGCACCGCATCTGAGGCGGGCTGTGGTGTTGTATGGGCGACACCACAGCTGACGTTGAGGGGCCACGGCGGGAGAGGAGTGCCGGTATCACGGTGCGCCGCTCTCCCTACCTTCCGTGGCCACGGCGGGGCCGCCACCGTTGGATGGCGGACGCGGAGGGGCCGCAGGGGAGGAGGAGTGTTGGTATAGCGAGGCGCCGCTCTCCCTATCCTCTGCGGCCGAAGTAGCAGGCGACGGGGCTACTCATCTGACCCGTCGCAGGGGGACCTTGGGCGTCGGAAGCGGGGTATTCTGACGCCCATTTGCGGGCTTGGTCCCCGGGTGGTAGCGACGTGCCATGTGTTCTGGTGCGTCGTGAGGGGTAGCACCCCAGGAGGGGTCCGGCAACGGACAACCGTGGCGGGTTCGTGGTTGAGTGCTAAAGCGACCCTGCGATCCCGCCGAGAAGCGGTAGAGATGGAACACCGTGTGTTATTTAGTCGGTAGGGGCACTTGCTGCTGTGGGAGTAGTTGGTGTCGAGCCCAACATATCCCGGCCACCTTCCCCGGGGTGGACGGGAATGCGTAAATGCATTTTTCACACGTAAAAAAAAAAAAAAAAAAAAAAAAAAAAAAAAAGCATGTAATATAAACCCCCCGAAGGGTTCCCGCCTGGTCGTGGCGGTGGGGCTTAGTAGCCGTGGCTTCGTCACCCACGGTGAAGCGAAGAGGAACCAGGGGCCATGCTGGCTTGGGCAGTCGGCCGGCCCCAGAGGGGCCGCTCCACTGGGCTTTGCCTCTAAGTCCAGAATGGAGCGGCAACGGGTAGGCTGCGGTGCTGTATGGGCAGCACCGCATCTGAGGCGGGCTGTGTTGTTGTATGGGCGACACCACAGCTGACGGTGAGGGGCCACGGCGGGAGAGGAGTGCCGGTATCGCGGTGCGCCGCTCTCCCTACCTTCCGTGGCCACGGCGGGGCCGCCACCGTTGGATGGCAGACGCGGAGGGGCCGCAGGGGAAGAGGAGTGTTGGTATAGCGAGGCGCCGCTCTCCCTATCCTCTGCGGCCGAAGTAGCAGGCGACGGGGCTACTCATCTGACCCGTCGCAGGGGGACCTAGGGTGTCGGAAGCGGGGTCGTCTGACGCCCATTAGCGGGCTTGGTCCCCGGGTGGTAGCGACGTGCCATGTGTTCTGGTACGTCGTGAGGGGTAGCACCCCCGGAGGGGACCGGCAACGGATAACCACGGCGGGTTCGTGGTTGAATGCTAAAGCGTCCCTGCGGCCCGCCGAGAAGCGGTAGAGGTGGAACACCGTGTGTTATTTAGTCGGTAGGGGCACTTGCTGCTGTGGGAGTAGTTGGTGTCGAGCCCGACATATCCCGGCTACCTTCCCCGGGGTAGACGGGAATGCGAAAATGCATTTTTCACACGCTAAAAAGCCCTCAAAAAGCGCAGCTTTTTGCTAGTAGTGTGCAGTGTATCGGTATTGTTATTATTTATTTGTTATTAGGTATTTAATATTCCTGTGGATTACATATAGGTACAATTTTATTAGAGTCCATTTTATTCGTAATTTGAGCAAAGAGATAAAAGAGCAAATATATCATAGTGGTTAAGGTTAAAAATGTGATTTTCGCTTAGCACGCGATAGTGCTGCATATTATATTCATTTAAAAAAATATTTCTTCGGCTCTCAAAGACAGCTGCAGACACACACAGGTGCTTCAAGACAGATTTCATACTTGAGGGTGGTATAGTTAGCTCCGCAAGCATTCTGTCTCAAAGTAAAATGCCCTACCACCGGCTTGAAATTAATGAAAATCTATGACTACAACCGGCACCGACGACTCAATCTGCCCTCCGAAGCAGCCGTGCTTCAAAGGCAAAGGAAGCCCTCAATAGTAAATACCACTAGCAGTCATCAATCTTAACAACTCAACTAACTAATAGATTAACTATCGATTGTAATGCCAAAGTGTAAGGAACATAATGACTATAATGAGGCTGTAGTAATGTCGTGATGTATACAAAGTCCCCTCCTAAAATGTACGATTTACATAAAGAGTCCGACGCATTTTCCAAGATTTTCAGCCCTTGACGCACTGTGACCATTTTTTTAGTACTCAGTTGCTTTCCATTACCTAAAGCACTTGGGTAACTTATACATTTACACAGTGATATCTGAACGCGCCTCAAATGAATCAGGTGTCAACTGTCACTGTCAATGTCAATTTTTTCTCTCAATCTCGAAAGTCCTAAACTTCAAATTCTTTAGAAGTTCAATTCGAAAAGGAAAACAATTTTGATTTTGCACAGGTTTAATCCGAATTCATCTTCAATATTTTTATATTGTAAAGACAGTGTTGTTATTTAAAAATGGCTCCAAAGGCTGGTGGTGATTCTGCAAAAGTTAATTCAGCTATTTACAAAGACAAAAGTAAACCAGCCGATATTCGCCTGAGCAATATCAATGCCGCTAAAGGTAGGTACACCGTCTGTGTTTTATGATTAATTTTGTATGAAATGTACGTGACTTAGAGCATTGACGGTATTTCAGTAAATATAGGAGACTGAAAAATATTATATATATAAAATTCAAGTTGTCTTTTCTAGTTTATTAATAAGATAATCAATTGTTTTGGTTCTTATTTCTTATCATCACATGATCCATTCTTCGATCAGCCTCTTGTAGTAGGTACGTTGTTGTACGTTTTGGGATAGAAAATAAAAATATTTACGCACTTGTTATAACTGTTATAAAAATTGTGGGCATTTGTTCTGATAAACTTAACACTACTTTGGTTCTGCATACTATATGTGTAGTTTTACTCACATGACTTATCTTTTGCAGTCAATGTTTATCTCAAATATATTATGATCTATGTAGTTTTGAAAAATTGGAATGGAATAGAGTAATGTGCTAATTCTGGAGGTCAGTATGCTGGCTATACAAATTACTTGTGGATCAAAGCTTTTAGTGCACTATTGTTTGTCACCATTTTCCATGATGTGTTCGTCCTGGGCTGACTTGACTGAATTTCTGTATATGAGTCAGATTCAGATTGATGAAGATGAACTTTATGATGACCACCAATCCTATAGCCCTGCAATTTCAGGGCTATAATCGGCATCATTCAGTCCATCTCCTTTAAAATCATTGACATCTGACCAGTCAAGCAATGCAGAGCTTAAATTTGCTGATTTAAAACAATCAAAAACTATTGAGACCCAGCAGATGTCATTTTTGTAATTAGCACCCTAAAAAATATCAACTATATTATTTTATTCAAAAGAAATTGTCCACCATCTTGGATTTCAAGTAATTTTTGTGATCAGCATACTTAAAACCCTGGAAAGCGACACCAAAATTATTTTATTATATACTGTGTCTGCCATCCAGGTTTCCGAAACATATGTGATTTGTGTAATCATCACTCTAAAAACCCTTTAAAGTGACACCATATTATTTTATTTAAAAAATGTGTCTGGCATCTCAGAATTTCAAAACAAATATAACTTTTGTAATCAGCAGCCCAAAAAACCTCAAAGTTACAATCATTTTTAATTTAATTTAAAAAAAAATTACTGCATCTTGCACTACAAAATGTATGCTATCTTTGTGATGTGCTGGCCACCTAAAATCCTTGTTATAATAAATTCCACCAACTTGAAATTTGTAATGGATACTATTTTTATACCCATGGTGAGCAGAAAGGAAGCACAATTGCTCTGTCTAGACACCTTCGCTTAACAACTGTATGGATATTTTTTTTGGCTGTGGTAATACCATATTTTTCATTGAATTGAAGCAATTCCAGTGTACCCAAAGACTGGTACTAGCTTATAATGAAACCAAATGCGTACAGTGAAATAGGAGTTGTGGTGTGCCACAAAGACCTTGTGAGTACATGTCATAGCAAAGCTGAAATAGACGACACATAATATAATATAATAAGTGCATAACTAAAAAAATCTTAATCCTTATTACACAGTCAGAAAACATTTCATGTACTGTGGTGAAAAACCGTTTTGAAGATATATAAAACATACATACAACTACAGATCTGGAATCCATGTTGTAGAAGTAACAGCATTCAGAACCTTATTTTGGAAATATTCTTGTCTTCTCAGATGTGGGCAACAACTTCTCAAGGATTGCACCAGTGTTGGTTGATATTATATCTCATTTACCCTCCTCCCTTACAAGTCATTTTCTTACTTATTGTGTCTTTATATCCAGTATCAACATGAAATTGACTTTACAGTACATAAATAATGTATGCTTTTGTATAATTCAGCTGTATACAACAGCAAACTTGAAATGATAATTTTACAAATTACAGTCGGTTGTTGGAAAGTCGTCATAAATATGTTATAATTCTATATGTGTCACATATGTGTTTTATTTATATTGTTATAATCCTGATCATACAAGCTTAGCAACAAAACAAAAAAGACACCTCATCATTAAAATCTTACTGACATAGTACTTTGAAATCATAATAAAAAACTGTAGGTGTTTTTTTTGTGTTTTTTTTTTTATTCCATAATTATTATTCCTATAACTTTGAGTTTTGTTTTAGTGTCATTATTTACCAGTACTATGTTACTTTATACACAATAAAATTACAGCTTCCTAGGATAATTAGTTAAAAGGTAGGAATAAGATTATTAACATACAATTTCCTGCAATTTCTTGTTTTCGCTGTGCCAAAATGTATGAGAAGAGTATGAACTTCTTAAATAAAATAATTTAATCACTATACGAGGGTGAATCAAAAAATTCTTGGAATCAATATTAAAAAATGCAAAGATTTAAATAATAATATTTTATTTTTCTACATAATCTCCCTCCAATGCAATGCATTTAGAATAACGCGTTTCTAACTTCCTTATTCCTTGTGAAAAAAAATTATTTTCTTGACTCTCGAAAAAGTCCTCTACGGCAGCTATAACCGCGTCATTATCGTGAAATTTTGTTCCACGAATTTCCTCTTTTAATTTTGGAAACAAGTGAAAATCACTTGGGGCTAAGTCCAGAGAATATGGTGGGTGATTTAAGAAAACATCAAATTAATATTTTAATAAAACACTTAAAAAATATAAAAATATATCTAGTGACAATTCCGCTTAATTTTCCTGCTAAGCCGACGTGACGTCACAAACGCCACGCAGCCAAACCCGAAGAATTTTCGACGCGTTTCGCTTCTACACGAAGCATCCTCAGGAGGTCTTGACTCTTCGAGCGCACGATCGAGAAAGATCTCGATTCTCGATCGTTAGTACCTAACTGCAAATTATATGCGAGTAAACAGCGCATTTTCAATTTAACCGGGTAATACAGATTTGTAACATCAAAGAGGTTTATATGTAATCAACCATCATACATTTGCCACGCGCAAAAAAAAAACTTTCGCGCTATTTTCCATAATTTTCGTATGTTGTTTGTATCGCATTTGTGGATTTTTTTTCCTCGCAAGGGTGTTGAAAAAGTGCGTATGAAACTCGTGAGCTTAGCTCACTTGTATCATAATCTACTTTTATGCACGTGACCTTGCTCTAACTTGTCAGCCTTAAATGCGAATTTCTTGGGATAAGACTTGAGAAATTCATTACTATTCAGATTTTTTTTTATAGCCAACTCCCATATTGTATACCTACTTACTGAACATTGGTTGTTTTGAGTTTAAATGGAAATAAAATGCTTCATCAACTACATGTCACTTGCGCTTAAGTCACGCATGTACCCCAGTTTTTTGGCAAAAGTTAGAATTCATTAGATAGATCTAGATAATTTGTTCTTTAATTTTCCTATGCTCTGCTGTTCTCTCTACGGTATGTTTCCCATGGATATTCCCCGACCTACCAAACTAAGGGTCAGTTTCACTAAATTAGGATAAAACTAGGTATACGAGAATAACTTTTATCTCTGTATCCAACGAAATGATAGACTCTTATCACCATAGATGTCCCATTGGACACTTTTGTTACAGTATTTTAAATTTTCCAGCGCCGTCTATGAAATTGAACATCAGGCAAACGGCTGTAGCAAAAGAAATAATCTTATAAAAGAATAAAAAAATATAATTTTTATAAAAAAATATAGTGTTCAGATTCCAGATTGCCCAGGCAGGGATCGTTCAGCAGAGGCGCCTTCCACCTGGACAATCTGTTTTGAATGCTTAACAACCGGCGATACACCGGGAAGGCTGAAAAGAAAGTACAAAATCAAATTTACAAAGGGTTACATACAATAATAATCGGTTTCCTTGTTCCGTAGTTGATCCCTCTAGCCTATCGTGACCTACTTAATCTACTGATCAGTAATAATTAAGCGGGACTTACGACTAAGGCGGAGGGTTAGTTCTTCATCCAGTCCTTTGAGGCTCCAACGTCACAACACAGCACCAAGATTAATAAATTTATTGATAGCGTAGAACAAATACGCTCAAGGCGTCAAAAAATAATGTCTGCTGAATGTCCAAAAAAATTTCCTTCGTAGACATTTTTTTCAAACTGAGATATTTTATCACCGCACGTAACTCACTTTTATCCATAATTTTGACTTTTTAGCAACTCGTTGCACAAAAAAATTTATTACATGAGAACGAACTGACAAAAATAAGTGACAGTCTGCATAAATATAGTGTGATAGACACTCTTTAATTTGAATATCGAACTTGATCCAAAAAGGTTTCATATATATGCACTTCTAAGAACTTTTTGATTCACCCTCGTATGATATGAAGTTCATGCTGTTGTCACAGTGAGAATTATTTTGAGTAACAATCCATGTCTTGATGTACCATCATTTTTTTCTTTATATGAATCGGATTTGTAGAAGAGCCACACTATAAAGCTAACAAAAGTGACATGCCATTGAAAAACTGCAAATAAAAATACAAATATCATCAAAATTACAACTTTTCTTGAATACAAACTTGAACAATAAAAAAAACACTTCATGACTCTTATAATATATGATCTGGTTATTTTTATGATACTGTATTGGAACAAGTACAAGGCCCACCACCTGGTGTTAAGCAGTAACCTCTGATTATAACAAATGTAGTTTGTTACAAGTCTCATGTAACTCTAATTATATAAGCACCAATACCCTTCAAACCAGAACAGAAGTTATGTGAACATTACTGCTTGGCGGTAGAAATTCTCCAAAGACAATACTACTGAGCATTCCATGGATTCACCGCGTGGGCGCCGGGTCCATAGCATTGCAGAGGAAGAGGCTAGAGGGGTCTGGTAGTAGTACTTCCCAGACAAATTTGCTAAAACAGTTCTCCTGATACTTAAAAGCTTTATTCTTGATAAAACTGTAGTTGATTACCAAATTGTAACTGTTGTAATATTTGTAATCTGTGTTTTTATGATACTCTTTGGTTAATTGAAGATGTGAATGTGCATGTGATCTATGAAAGAAAAACTAATGTAAACTAATGAGATTATCAAGAATAAAGCTTGTATCATGAAGAGTACGCGTTTATTTAAAGCACCCATTTAACATGGTGACAGCGGTGCGGAAAGCTGTATATTAACGGTGAAATTGTTAAAAGACAGCAGTGAGCAGTCTCACTTGAAGCAGTAGCTGTAATTCGCAGTAAGAATAACAGGAAAATGGCGGAAAAAATGTCGTGGTTGGCGCCTCCAGAGAAGTTTTCATTCGAACCCGTAGAATGGGAAAGTTGGAAGACTAGATTCCAAAGATATATAGCTCTATCAGGAGTTGACAAGAGCGACACAGACAAACGTGACTTGTTGTTGTACTGTATGGGAGAAAAAGCGGAAGATGTGGTACTACAGTTCGTTAACAAAACGTCATACGAACAATTACTCTCTGATTTCGACGATTACTTTGCGCCTAAACGGAACGTGATATTTGAAAGGTTCCGATTCAACTTGCGTGTCCAATCGTCGCTTGAAAGAGTGGAAGATTTCATCACAGATCTGTATAAGCTGGCGGAAAAATGCGAATTTGGTACACTGAAAGAAGAGCTCATAAGAGACAGGATAGTGATAGGAATAGCTGACAAAAAAACCAGTGAAAGGCTTCAGTTAAAAAGTGACCTTACATTAAAAGAAGCTACTGTAATATGTCGACAAGCAGAAATCCAGAAGCAAGAAAATATAAATAAAGAAGAAATTTTAGTAAAAACAGAATCAATTAATAAAATTGGAAGGGAACGAGGAAAAGGAGAATGCTGGTTCTGTGGTAGAGAACGTCATCCTAAGGAAAAGTGTCCAGCATTTAAATCAAAATGCTATAAATGTGGCACCATAGGCCACTTTGCAAAGAAGTGTAAGACACGGAATATCCGTAAAATAGAGGAAAATGAAGAAAATCGTGTATATCAGGTGGGTATGAATAGAAAAGACAATATTTATAAGGTTGAAGTAAAAATTATGCAAAATGAATTGTTAATTGGATCTATGGATTTTTTGATTGATACAGGAGCAGACATAACGGCAATACCATGGAAGGACACGCCGAAGTCCATATTATTAACAAGCTGTAATGATATTGTTAAAGGAGCTAATGGAGCAAGATTAAAAGTTATTGGAACTACATATTTAAGGTTAGTTTATAAAGACAGGAAATGTTTAAGCAAAGTATACATCATCAAAGATCTGGAATGTCCCATATTAGGTAGACCAACTATTGAAGAGATGAAAATTATTTCAATCTGTGCCATTGAAAATCAAGCAGAGGTCAAATCTGTGTCAAGTAAAGTTAACATAGATAAAGAATTTCCAAAAATTTTTGATGATCTTGGTGTATTTAAAGATGAATATAATATAAAATTAATCGACAATCCGCAAACTTTTGTCCAAGCATCTCCTAGAAGTGTGTCCATACCCTTGCTTCCTAGAGTAAAGGAAGAGTTAAATAGGTTGGAAAAGTTAGGTATAATTAGTCCTATAGAAGAGCCAACTGATTTTGTTTCACCTATAGTAGTTGTTTTTAAAAATGATAAGGTTAGAATTTGTGGAGACTACACACAAGTAAATAAAAACATATTAAGGCCAGTTTTCCCAATTCCTAAGATAGAACATACATTAGCAAAATTAAAAGGAGCTAAATATTTTTCTAAAATTGATGCTACTTCTGGTTTTCATCAAATTAAATTAAATGAGGAGTCAAAAAAGCTTACAACCATAATTACACCGTTTGGTCGTTATTGTTATAATCGTTTACCATTTGGTTTAAATTGCGCACCAGAATATTTCAGCATGAAATTTGCAAATCTGTTCAAAGATTTAGATGTGGCAATCCATATGGACGACCTACTGATTTATGAGGAAAATATGCAAAATCATGATATTACACTAAGAGAGGTATTGTCTAGGTTGCAAAATGAAGGAATTACCATAAATAAAAACAAATGTGTGTTTGGGGTAGAAGAAATACACTACCTGGGACATGTAATAAATAAAAAAGGTATTACACCAGACCCTGAAAGAATTGAGGCTATCAATGGGTTTAGTAAACCAAATAATAAAAAAGAATTGCTGCAATTTTTGGGCATGGTTAATTTTGTAGGGAGATTTATACCAAATAAGTCATCCATACTAGAACCTCTCCATGCTTTGCTTAAAGATGACAATATGTTTGTGTGGGGTATACGCCAAGAACAAGCTTTTGAAGAAATAAAATGCAAATTAAAAGAGGCTCCTACTCTAGTGCACTATGACCCTAATAGTAAAGTAATTATTTCAGCTGATAGCAGTTCTTTTGGCCTAGGGGCAGCCCTTATGCATGAAAACAATTTAAATGAAAAATCAGTTGTAAGTTATGCTAGTAGGACCCTTACCAATACTGAAAAAAATTATGCACAAATCGAAAAGGAATGCTTGGCTTTAACCTGGGCAGTAGAAAAGTTTCGAGATTATATTGTTGGATTACGCATACAGTTAGAAACAGATAACAAACCATTGGTACAGATATTGCAAACTAAACCTTTAGATGACTTGAGTCCCCGTCTACTGAGATTTAGATTAAAACTTATGAGGTATGACTATGAAGTTAAGTATACCCCAGGTAAATGTTTAGTTGTAGCTGATGCTCTTTCTAGACAACCATTACCAGTGACTGAACAATATTTAAATTTGGACATAGTAACAGTTGTAAATGCTTTAACAAATGAGTCACTATCACAGGAGATACTTAGTCGAATAAGATCAGAACAAGATAAATGTCAAACTTGTGTGAGGCTAAAAAAATTCACAGTAAATGGTTGGCCTACTAAGAGTCAAATAGATCAATCTTTGATAAAGTTTTATCAGTTTAAAGACAAATTAACAATTGAGGAAGACTTACTTTTATATAACTGCAGAATAGTTATTCCAAATCCAATACAGAAAGAAATGTTAGAAAGAATCCATAAAGGTCATCTCGGGATATCCAAATGTAGAGAGCGAGCAAAGCAATCAGTATGGTGGATAGGCATATCTAAAGATATTGAATCATTAGTAACTAAATGTTGTAAATGTATAGAGGCTAGGACTAATCATAAACAGGAAATGATAGTAGAAAAAATTCCAGACCGTGCTTGGCAGAAAATAGGGGTAGACCCCTTTAAGTTTGGCAATAAATGGTACCTGGTGTTAATAGATTACTATTCAAGATATTTAGAAATTAGCCAATTACATGACTTAACAGAGGAAAGTGTGATAGAGGCATGTAAACAAAATTTTGCCCGGTATGGAATTCCCGAATTTGTCCGATCAGATTGTGGAACACAATTCAAGTCAAAATTTAATAAATTTGCACAAGATTACGGATTTCAGTTAATTACTAGCAGCCCATATTTTGCTCAGAGTAATGGTCAGGCAGAATCTGGGGTAAAAATTGCAAAAAATTCTGTTATCAAAAAATGATGACATTAATTTAGGCTTGTTAGTATATAGGAATACAACCTTAGAAGCAGGGTATAGTCCGGCAGAGCTAATGTTCAACAAGAAACTACGGGACAATTTACCATCACTGTCAAGTAGGTTAAATAACCCAGTATGGGTTACGAAAGACTTTAAAAAAATACGCCAGGAAAAGAAACATAAAGATGCTTTTTACTATAATAGAAGACACAGGGTTTCTGATCTATCAGAACTCAATGAAAACGATAGGGTGTGGATAACGGATATGAGATGCTACGGTAAAATTAAGAGAAGGTGTCAAGAACCACGTTCATATGAAGTAGAGACACAAAAAGGTAATTATAGACGGAACCGTTGGCACTTAATTCTTGCTCCTCAGGAATCATATGATGATAGCAACTTAACATCAGTAGACTATTATGAGGAAATGCAAAATATAGATAGGAACTCTTTGAATAACTCCCTAGGGACAGAGTTTGAGACTAATCCTATTTCATCAGAGTCGGTGAGATGTGATCATAGTTCACCAGAATCAGAAAGGATTACTGAACCTGTTGTAATAAAAAGGAGAGTCCATAGACCTGCATATTTAAATGACTATGTGGTAGATTTATAAAGAGCTCTATTTAGATTTAGAAATAAGTTTTTAGCTGTTAGATTTAATGTAATACTACTCAGTAATACAGTGTAACAATAATACTTCTAAACAAATGTTATGTAAATGCTCCTAATTATTACTGACTGCATAACTAGCATATATGTTAAGAGCAATGTCATTCCAACTTTGAATTTATCTGTAATTTAGTTTAAGTGGTACTTTAAAGTTTGTATCTAGGTTATAATAATGATTGTGGGTTTTGTGAATATTCCTTTCATTGGAAAAGGAAAGATGTTGTAATATTTGTAATCTGTGTTTTTATGATACTCTTTGGTTAATTGAAGATGTGAATGTGCATGTGATCTATGAAAGAAAAACTAATGTAAACTAATGAGATTATCAAGAATAAAGCTTGTATCATGAAGAGTACGCGTTTATTTAAAGCACCCATTTAACAGTAACAAAGTAATATCAATCTACAGTTAATAATTTTTTGGTTCACATGGCAAAATAAAATGATGTTGTCAACTTACCCCCTAATATGTGGAATCTGTCAATGGGGTATGACACAGCTGTCGAGAAATGTCCACGTTTTTTAATCCCGTGACGCCCCGTAACGTTTTTTTTGTACTAAGTGGTTTTCCATTACCTAAACATGTCGCCCTAATATCCCCATACCCTAATATATCAACTATACCATACAAAAATAACATTTTCATCCATTTAGTTTGAGTGGATCAAACAGCGAATGTAAATATATTTTTACAGATTTTGAGATTTTTTGTTTTTTAATCGAGTTTATTTGTGGCAATCTCCAATCAACATATAAACTTCTTGGTACCAATGCAATCTTCATCATATTAAAATAGACCTTTTCATGGAAAATTTTACAGGAAAAAGGGTTTGAACAGACGACGAAAATGGCGGGAAACAGCATTTTTTATTTAGATTTTTTTTTTCCGGTACTATACCACATGCAACATTGATTTTTCTTTTAATATGAGTATTTTTTATGGTTCTTGAATCAATTATACCAGATTGTAAGGATAAATATTTTAAAAGTAGTAACGAGATTTAAACAGCGGTTTTTTTTTCAAAAGCTATACCACCTACGACTTTGTTTTTTTCAGAATTATTTCAGATTTTTAGGTTTAATAGTTTAAAAGTTGTTACGAGATTATTTATTACGTAAGTTTCCATCGGTGAGTGTTTGCGCGGCAAAATGTATCGAAAGAAAGTTTTTTTTTTCATTTTACACTTTGAATAACTTCTCGTTACCGTAGAGTGATGCGGTTTTTTGTCTTGTATAGCCTTCGAGAAAGTTTCTCGATGTGTATAGCCAATGATAGTAGCTTACTAACAACGTTTGAATAATAACGATCGGATGAATACAAGCTTCACACTAAATCTTTTTTTTAGACGACCGGAATTCCGGTCGCGACACACAGGGGAGTCAAATAAAAAAAAACTTATCAATCCTTATCCTTTTAATAACTTTTAACATCGTTATTGACTTGTGTCCTATACATATGCAAAATTACAGCTTTCTGGGTTCATTACTGTAGAAGTAGTTACGAGATTATTTTTAAATGACGTAATATTTTGGCGCCAAAATGTAATTTGAGCTGGTTTCAGATTTCATTAAATTAAAAAAAAATACTATCTATTATCTCAGAAAAATATGGATTTTTTCTCGTATAGCCAAGGATCCACCCTTACGAAAACCGTTCGCATTATGAAAATCGGTCTTACGCCGATTTTATGGTAAATTTGTAAACACGATTATTGACCGCCGACCGGCTAGCCGGTTTGTACAGTTGCGCACAAATCCGACAGTGCGGCGGATACAGATTAGGGGTAACATCTATAAAATATGAGCTAAGTAGGTATGTTTATATAAATGAACATTAATTATATTGGTCTAAGCATGTTTTTCTTTATTTTACAGCTGTATCAGATGCCATCCGAACAAGTCTGGGCCCTCGAGGCATGGATAAAATGGTATAACTCTTTAGAATTGCTTAAATTGTAACTTTGTATTTTTCACATGACAATTTCAACATTTTTTATGACCTTAAAATATAATTCAATGGCTCCTTGAACAAATCATATGCAAACTTGAAAATTCTTTTTATGTAAAATACCAACCAAATTTCATGAAGATCTGGCATTCAAAATAAATAACAAACATGTTATGTACAAATGCACAGGCCACCAACTAGCCACAGAGACCTTGCTTCACTTGGTTAGTTACTGTTGAACCCATTTTTGTCTGACTAATTTAAAAAAAAACGGATGAAAATTGTTCACCTACAAATTATAAAGACATTTATTTCTGTTTGATCCTATCGCTGGTTAATGACTGGTCTCCCTCAATAAATTTTAATCTTAACAAAAATATTGAATTTCAGATCCAAGCAGCAAATGGAGAAGTAACCATTACCAATGATGGTGCTACAATCTTGAAACAAATGAGTGTAATTCACCCTGCTGCTAAGATGGTAGGTTTCATAATGTTTCATGGAATGTAGTGAATTTTATATCAATAATGATTAGGCTAAAGTAAAATTTGTAAGCTCTAGCTCACTAAATAATTTTATGGCTGGGTTTTTGCTGTTTAATGCTGTATCTTCTATGGGAATAACACTGGGACATTAAACAGCAGCATACAAGAAAAACTTCTAATTCAGTTGACCAGAATGAACTAAACATGATATTTTGTAGCATGTTTTTTTTTCACATGCACATAATTCATTATGCTCCCTTTATATATAAACACATATTTTATGAAAATGTTAGCCAGCTACCTACTACGGCCTTTTCAAGGTGGGGCGGCCAGATAGCCACGCCGACGAGGTGGAGGCTTAGTAATAGAGTCCCGATACTCAGTATGGAAGCCTTAAAAGTTTCACCAAATATAAAAGCATTTCTGTGCTATCATAATTTTTTAAATTATTACTGTAACATCTCCAAGTGCAGTTTCATCTCTGTATTAATTGATTGAGGTTTAATACCTACTTATAAATTAAAGGATATCAATTCAATGTTTTATGTTACAGTTGGTGGAATTGTCTCGGGCCCAAGACATTGAAGCTGGTGATGGCACAACTTCTGTGGTTGTTATTGCAGGAGCTTTACTTGATGCCTCAGAAAAACTTCTCCAGAAAGGGATCCACCCTACAGTCATCTCAGATGGATTCCAAAAAGCTCTGAAAATGGCTTTAACAGTATGTATTTTTGCAATAACTATTATGTTGCCATGTGCTATGGTATTATTTTGTGACTTACAGAATTTTGTGGCTGAACCCTGTGAGGTGCCGGGTTAGAATTGCACCTCCCCATATCATCCCGTGGGTGTCGTAAGAGGCGACTAAGGGAAAAATACTGGAAGGTGGACAGCAGCGCCTTCTTAAAAACTGCCATCTTACACTGCGATCCCCAAGCCGCCTGCCAAGCGTGGGGACTATGACAAATACCCCCTTAATAGCGGAGGAAATGTTCAGCAGTGCACAAGTTAGCTGTTACAGTACAGAATTTTGTGGACCAACATTCATGGCTAAAAAAGACGGATTTGAGCAGTTTTTTCAAAATTCTTTGATTTTGATTCATTTGACTTGATTAAATCATCTGCAATTAAAATTAATTACTAGATCATTGCATAAATAATATGAGGTATTTTAATATACATTTTATATTATATTAATACAGTCTACCTTCATTATCTTCAACAGGCTGTGGAAGGCATGGCCATACCAGTAGACTTGGCTAATGAAGATGCATTATTGAAGGCTGCAGCAACATCCCTGAACTCTAAAGTGGTGTCACAGCACTCCACAATTCTGGCTCCTATTGCTGTGCAAGCAATTCGTGCTGGTAAGTGATATTAGAATTTAAGTTAAGTCTTAGGTGCATTGGTCGAAATGTCGAGGTAAATAAATATATTCATGTTTTATCGCGATTAAGTCCCGTTAAATACTTAATCAACATTATAAATATTTAGTCCTAGAAATTGGCGTTTTATACGGAAAAAGCAGAACAAATAAAATATATATTTATTCATTCAAAGTATGTACCATTGTTATTTATGCGCTTTGTCATTTTATAGGTTGTCTCTTAATTCCTTTGCTGAAATAATTGCTGTATAATCAATAAAATCTTTGGCGGTTTGTGCTGTCTCATCAGAATTGATATTTTTAGGGTTGCCGGCCGTCCACAGGGCTTGTTCTGTAGGTCAAAATTCCCAGAAAGAAAATGTTGGAACTGTGTCTGATTTTTATAGGGAATGTTAAGTGATAGAAGCTCCCATTCAAAAGACATCAGCTGCATGTGCTGCCACTACTTATTTGATCTGAGTGACAATCTGTACTGCTAAAAAGGACCTAGACAAAACCTTGCTTCTCTGCATATCACTGTGTCATAAAAAAAAAAATGTTTATAGTGATGGAACCTATTCCAAATGGCGTGGGAGCCCGCGTGGACCTTCGCGACGTTAAGGTGACGGAACGTGTCGGTGGCACCGTCGAGGACACTGAGCTGGTGCCCGGGCTCGTCATCCCGCACCGCTCTGCCAATGTCAATGGACCGCATCGCATTGAAAAGGCCAAAGTTGCACTCATACAATTCTGTATTTCGCCTCCTAAGACTGATGTAAGTAACAACGAAACATATTCTAAAAGTTGCGCAAAAATTTATGTATTTCAGCTTCTCAGACAGATGTAAGTTCCTTTGATTTGAAAGACAGTACAGTTTACGATACTCGTGGTGAATGTAGCGGAGCACAACCACATTTTTGACACGTAACTGTAAAATTATTGGTTTTTACCGACTTCAAAAAAGGAGGTGGTACTAAATTAGTCTGTGTTTTTGTTTGTTATCTTAGAACTTTTTATTTGAAAGCTGATAAGCTTGCCGTATGGTCCCATTTAAATTTCATAAAAATTGGTCAAGCCGTTTTTGAGTTACACTCCAATAACTGAAAAGTATTTCCCTATCTTGATGATATAGTCATTTACAGTGGATGTCAATCGATCCCATAAGTAGAAATGGACACTAAAAAGAGTGAATTTTTTTTTTACAAAAGAATTGAACCGACTACAACACTCAAATGTGTGAAATAACTTGTCGTAGTCGGTACTATGCGCACAATATTGTGATAATAGATACTTTTGAACCATAATAGCACCGACTTCAACAAGTTATTTCACACATGTGAGTTGAAGTTCATTTAGTTCCATTATTTGGTAAAAATAGCTTACTTTTAACTGCTTTACAATATTTATGCACTGTATATGGGCACTGTTCAGGTACCAGCCTAAACTAGTATTTGGCGGGGACAGGAGGCGCGGGGTGCGCCGCCGACCTCGCTTCTCACTCGCCCGCGGAGCAAGAACGCCGTGCTCAATTAATTTTAACCACTCGTTTTGGCATCTGATAATTTGTAGTTTCCAAAATTATATCTCAACATTTAGACAGTCCACCTTTTATTCAAGTCCCTAGCTAGGACCCTAACAGGCACTGTGTAGAGTGTATACAAATACATATAGTAAGGACCGGTCTACCTTGTCAACAGATGGACCACAATGTCATTGTCTCTGATTATGCTGCTATGGACCGTGTTTTAAAAGAAGAACGCCAGTACATTTTGAATATTGTCAAGCAGATCAAAAAAGCTGGATGCAATGTATTACTTGTACAAAAATCTATTTTGAGGTAAGTTTCACCTGTAATCGCTTATATTACAGTTTTTTCATTATTATAATAAAAACTCATAGATGCCATTCAATACTTACAAATAGACAATTTAAAAAGGATGTGTCACTTTTTTTTATGTCATGACTTACAAGCTTGAGTCCCACCTGATGTTAAGCGGACTAACCTCTGCCTATAACAGATGCATTTCATTACAAGTCACGAATTGCACTGCGTCCGTCACCTTGAGACATAGTTGTTAAGTTTCATGTGCCTGTAATTTCACTGACTCTCAAGGACACCGTTAATTGCTTGGCGACAGATTTTCTACTTGAGGGTGGTGAGGGCATTCGCAAAATGCCCTTCCACCATGCGACCATGAACCATGGACCTGCTGCGCGGCACTCCATAGCCAGTGCCACTGAGCCATCACTGCTTCAAAACTGGTTGGGTGTAAAGAACCATTTCAAGGCTCCAAAACCTGTGGGTGTTGGCCGTGTCCCATCTTTTTTTTTTTTTTATGCTTGATAGGTTAGCTTTTGACCACTATCTCACCTGATGGTAAGTGATGATGTGGTCGAAGATGTTGTTCAGGCTAACCTAGAAGTACTGGCTCTCAAGGACAGCTGCCGGAACACACCGTTAGGTGCTTGGCGACAGATTTTCTACTTGAGGGTGGTAGCTAGCCAGGCGGGCATTCGCAAAATGCCCTACCACCATGCTATAACACGACTGCCATCCTAAGACGACAACCGGGACCGACGGCTTAACGTGCCCTCCGAAGCACGGAAACGCTCAGTAGTAATGTCACTAGCGGTCACCCATCCAACTCATGACCGCGCGCGACGTTGCTTAACTTTGCTGATCGGTTGAGAACAGCAAAGTAAACTTCGCTACGAGCGCTTCGCTCTTCTAAATGAAAATTATAGAACACGTCACGACATAGCACAGTATATCTTGTTTGAGGCGTTCATTTATATTAGAACTCGCTTAAGTTGGCCTTAGCGTTTCAAGAGGCTTAGCTTAAGACCAAATTGCTTAACTTCAAGGTAAAGTTCTTAATTCCAGACTTTACTAGTATAAAGGCACCAAAATTGTATTGTTATTTACAGGGATGCTCTCAGTGACCTTGCTGTTCACTTCTTGGACAAAATCAAAACAATGGTGATTAAAGACATTGAGCGTGAAGATATTGAATTTGTGTGCAAGACACTTGGTTGCCGACCTATCGCCTCTTTGGATCATTTCACAGCTGAGAACTTGGTTAACGTCGACCTTGTTGAAGAAGTGAATGAGCCCTCTGGGAAATACATCAAGGTACTGTATCGTGCATATACTATTTTAAACACTATTGATTGATGTAAACCTTTAATGGCTTGGCAGTGTCATATAATAACAGTTCTTTCAAAGGTCATAATTACAGCCTGAAAAAGACTGGCTTAGAACAGTATGCTCTGGAGTTTTGCTGTTTGGTGTCTGAGAATTTAAGGTTTTGTCGTGACCAGGCGCTACATGTTGGTTCGCTTTTTACCCCTGACCTACCTGTTGGTTAGTGACTATGTGGTTGAAGATATGTTGAACAGGCTTGTGCTGTTTTTTTTTCCAAGCAGATGTAAAGAGACTGACTTACTGTCCAGTAATTAAATTACATACTTACTTACTGGACAGTTGGAGATTCCAAATTTAAAATATCGCTTTTTACTGGACAGTTGTGAATAAGTCCCCGGTAGAGTTCACTTTCTGGATACTTTTTAGAGATGTTATGACAACATTACATACCATTTTTGAGAAACAATATATTGTCAAAATTTATATTGTTTTTTTTTGTAATTGTTATTGTGACAGAACAAGCACGACGCCCACCTGATGTTAAGCGGTATCCTCTGCCTATAACAGATGCATTTCATCACTAGTGACGAACTGCACTGCGCCCATCACCTTGAGACATAATTGTTCAGTCTCATTTTGCTTGTAATTTCACTGGCTCTCAAGGACTGCTGTCGGAACACACCGTTAGGTGCTTGGCGTCAGATTTTCTACTTGAGGGTGGTCGCTAGCCAGGCGGGCATTCGCAAAATGCCCTTCCACCATGCGGTGAAGCTCAAGCCGGCGGTGGGGATCGAACCAGGGACCTGCGGCACGGCAGTCCATAGCCAATGCCACTGAGCCATCACTGCTTCACAGTTGTGAATAAGTCCCCGGTAGAGTTCACTTTCTGGATACTTTTTAGAGATGTTATGACAACATTACATACCATTTTTGAGAAAAATGATATTGTCAAAAAAGGATTAATAGTAATAGTATGTGTAGATGACGGGTTGCACACAAGGCGGTCGCACTGTGTCGGTGATGGTGCGCGGCACGTCTGGCGCGGTGGTGGCGGAGGCGGCGCGGTCGCTGCACGACGCGCTGTGCGCGGTGCGGTGCGTGGCGCGGCGGCCGGCGCTGCTGCCCGGCGGAGGCGCGCCTGAAGCCGCGGCCGCTGCAGCTCTCGCGCGCGCAGCCATCGCCGCGCCCGGCGCCGACCACTACTGTCTGCGCGGGTACTCCGACGCTCTAGAGGTCGTGCCCTCCACGCTCGCTGAGAACGCAGGTAACTGTGCGCTCTCATCTTATTCTATTTTGTAAAGATAACTTTCTAACCTATCAGCAATAAAAAAAATACAAGTGCTAGTTGGACTCCCGCACCCAAGGTTCCGTAGATTCTGAATGTATGAGATCCTTAACGTGAGTTTGAACTGCACATGGCCGGTTTCAGTATTTGTTGTTAAATCATACCAAGTTTAATGCTTGTATGTATTACTATTTTACGATTGAGCAAAGAACGATTTTTAACAAGTTTCTTGTAAAAATAAAATGGGGTATTTTATTTTTAACTTATCGTTATTATTAGGCAATATAACTAAGAAATAATATACAATAAAAATAACAAATTTTAATAATATATTTGTTATATTTCAATGTTCATATATTTTTTATTCTTTATATAGTTCTTTTTCTAAGGTTCTCATATCTAGTTCACTAAAGTAACCTCGTTGTTGACTGCTGTTATAAATAATATACTTTTATTGTAATATTAAACAAACTATGACATATGTATGTACAACACAACAGCTATAATTACAATCAAATGCAAATAAATAGCCCGCTACCATATTAATATATTATGTTCTATGCCGCTACTCTAATACTACTACTAAGGAAAACACCTTCATTTGAGAAAAGGCAAATCAGCCTTGCATAACCTTTAGTGTCTATGCAGTCCAGTGCTGAACATACTATATTGCCAATTATGTTTAAATTTATTTGTCACAGCTGATACTTAGCAATAAGGGTTCCATTTTCTTGTATTGAACCCTAAAAAGACCAGTCTGACCTGATGCTAAATGATGATGTAGTAAAATGTGGCAAACAGGCTTAACCTAGAATGGGAGCCTATACATATAAAAACCTAGAATAAAATTGCATAGTTAACGTTACGTAAGAAAATTTTCTGCTATAAACATATAGTTTGTTAATGTTTCTGTTAGGGATGTTGGTCAAAAAATTTATGGAGGAAACATTAACTTAACCCTTGGGCCCTTTACGAAACTAGAGGCTCTTTTGCGGTAGAAGAAAAGGTCATGATACTATACTACTAGTCACTAAGGATGGCGTTTTTTTATTTACTAGATATTAACTTTATTTCGTACCTAATTTCATATAATTAATAATAAATCAGATGATGATTTTGAAGAAGATTTGATTAATTTTGGGTACATATATGATACTTCGACTAAATAAAAAGATAATAACTAGGCGTTACTGGGTACGTGAAATAAATCAAAAGAGAAGTAAGTGTGGTGAGTATCATACTCTGTATCCAGACTTGCTTAAAGATGATGAAAGATTTCGTATCTACTTTTGGGTTACTAAACCACAGTTTTTTTACACAATTCTCGAACAACTGACGCGTGACGTCGGGTGTGGTCTAGAAGCACACTGTGCGCAGTCCACGTGCTAAGTCGGGTGGCGTGTTTACCCCCACTATCAGTAACACACCAATCTGGCATGTTTGGATTGGGTGGCTGTGTGCGCATGGTTTCGCGTCGGATGTTCATAGTGTGATGTTGGTCAAAGAAAATATACAATTTGATTCGATTCAACACGCGTCGCGTTACATGGGATCCCGTGGCGTGTTAATTAATAATGTGTTTCCACAATAAGTCATTGCAGACTCACAGGCAGTCCAAATGGTCCAGTCCACTAACAGTTGGCAGCGTGCCCAGCATGCTGCCAGCACTGCCCCGTTGAATTGCAATGCTTATATTGTTTAGTTTATTGTAACATGAATATAAAATTGAAGAATGACAACATACAAAACTGTGGTTCTATTCTAAGTTGAAATTTTAAAAACAGGTTAGCTAGAGCTGTTAATCTATAAACATTATAAGTTATTGAAACCTGCACATTCCTACTGGACAAAACTGTAGTTGCAAATAGTATAAAAATGTAAATTGAATGAAATATTTTAAATTAATTAATTATTTTAAAATAATTGAGATAATACAATGATTCGAATATATATATATATATTCATAGATGAAAATAATAGATTAAAACTAGATACATTTAATACAAAACTGTTATATTATAGGGAAGGAACTACCAATCAAGATGAGGGTGGGTGTTTATATGCCCAGTTTGGTAGGGTAGAGCCGCAAATTTGAGCTATATACTTTAAATGAATAAATACAATTTTGAATTTGAGTTTCTTCTTGCCCGTGGCGAGAGTTAGATGTTGAGATGGGGCGCCGCATAGTTAAGCGTGTTTAGTGTTATCAGCCCGTGGGGTGCCGGGCTAGATTGTCATCCCCCCATCTCTACGCGTGGGTGTCGTAAGAGATAACACACCAGAAGGTGGGCAGCAGCACTTTCTGAGGTACTGGTATCTCACACTGCGATCCCCAAGCCGCCTACCAAGCGTGGGGATTATGGCAAACACCCATTGGGGGAGGCTGTGTTGAGCAGTGGACTATCCGGCTGTGGAGTATAGTACAGTGTTACCAGACTGACACAATGACATATTCTGTCTGCAGTCACATCTAATACACATGTTCAAGTGATTTTTTTGTCAATTGTAACTTGAACATGAAAAACAGAATGCCACAATGTGTCTGTTGAATAAATATTTTTCATTGAAATGATATTTGTGTTATGAAAATTGAAAATCTCCTTTATTTGAATCTAACTTTTCTGTTTATGCTAGTCTACATGCTTTTGGTGTGATATGTTGGTATTATACATTCTTCGGAGTGTGAGTCTGTCATTAATAAATGGTTTACTTCAGCAAAACAAATGTGTTTGCAGACAGAACCCCTAGTCTATAAAGTCAAAATAAATTATATATGTTAGATCCCTAATGCAGTACCAAGTGAGATAAAAATGTATCGAAGAGCAATAGAAAGAAAAGCCTTATCATTTTCAAATGAGCCCCTTAACCATATAGTGTTGTGTGTTGCAGGTCTCAACCCTATCGAGACGGTGACAGAGCTGCGCGCTGCGCACGCGCTGGGCGCGGAGAGCGGCGCGGGCAGCGGCGCCGGCGTGAACGTGCGTCGCGGCCGCGTCACCGACATGCGCCAGGAGAACGTGCTGCAGCCGCTGCATGTCACGGCCTCCGCGCTCGCGCTCGCCACGGAGACCGTGCGTTCCATACTCAAGATAGACGACATTGTAAGTTACATAACATATTATTGAATGCCCTTAAAATCTTAAATTAAACCTAATTTTAAGCAATCTCTCACTGAATGTATTCATCAATTCTATTAGAATTTAGAAAGAAAGGAAGAACCTATGTTTGCCTACATTTCTACCATATTATACTTTGTCTGTAACCGCTGTTCATGTAACAAAAATTGCATCTGCTCCTAAACAACCTCCTAAAATTTATTTAAAGACATGTCAATTGATATACAATTTAAATCGAAGAACGTGTCCATGCAAAAATAATATTTACGAAAATTTTCTAACATTTCTGACGGAGCAATTACTGTCCAGTCCAGTGCACAATGATATGAGCTTTATTTCAACATTGGTTTGTTTGATATTCGTTCTGGCCCGGGACTGATGCCTCAGTAAATTTGTGTGTCCAAATGCCCACACCACAATTACCCAATGTGTATCTCAACTGAACAGTTTTAGTAATAATTTGTAAAAGCAAGATGAAAAATTTCAAAGAAGTTATGAAAAATTTGTGAAACCAATTTAATTTATGACTGAAAAATTGTATAGCTATATAAAGAAAACTGTATTGAAAATAGAAAGTGAAAGCTTTTGAGTTAAACAAGTTTTCAGGTGATCATTTTATGACAATTTTACTCTAGCCATCAGTCTAGACTGAGGCATAACATGGTCTTAGATTTGCTAAATTCGCATCTAGCCTTCTGTAATATGTAACTTAACTTCCGTAGATAACATGGGCTTAGGTGTTTCCATAGCCTTCTGTTATATTTTACTAAATTCTGTGTCAACTTTCAAAAATGAATTTATAATTAATAAAACCTACAAATTAGAAAGATATTGAAAAATTCAAGTTTGAAAAAGTCTGGGGCATCCTTATTTTTACCGTTATTTCTGTATTACACTAAATTCTTAGAGAAAAACAACGACATCAAAACTTAGTAGAAAATATCAATAATATCTGATATTTGCTATGTTAAACTTCGTTGATTAAATGAGATAGGGAATTTACCGGAGTAAATATACTGTATTGTGACCATAAAAAGGAAAAAAAAACAATATTACCTTGTTATGAAAAAAGTCCAGGTCATGAGTAACCTTAAGAGATGCCATGCAAGTGGAAATCCATGGTCCAGTTATTTGGCCAGAATTTGCTTAGCTCTCGTTTTTTTTTTTTACAATAAGCTACTTTCTGTATTTTAGTCCCTCAGTCCAGGGGCACATACCTACCTATGTAATGGCTACTTACTGTCAAAATTTACACCAAAGATCAGGCTTGCTTGTCATGTTCAAATTAACCTCCTATTCAAAATATATTTAATAAACAATTTTAAATCATTTATGTTATTTTGTCAATGTTAGTTTGAGGAGGGTTAACTATGTGTCAGAAATTGTGGAAAATAAATATAGGTATAATAATATTAGAGTCAGACATACTAAGTTATGCCTGTTTACCATCCTCATCCACACTCATCTACAGATGCAAAAGTAGTGAAAACTTAACAATGAACTAAAAATAGGAACACCCTGTATATGCTTATAATCAATTAAAATTAACTTGTGTGTAATATGAAGCTGTTGGTATGAAAGAATTAAAATGAAATGTTTTTTGTTCCAGGTAAACACCATGAACTAAGCTATTTATACTTTTACAATTAGTCACAACTTTGAAAGTATTAATTTTAATCTCAAGTTGAGAGTACTGCTTTTAATTACAATATATTAACACAATTTTTGCTTTATGGATGTATCCTACTTTCCATTGTTATTGCATTTGTGCTTTAATTCTGATTGTGTTTGTGCTATATCAAAGCTATTGAATATTATATTTATCATAAAATAAAACACTAAAACACAAGTACACATTTTATTTAATTATCACGTCTTTAAGTTCCCGAAGGGGTAGGCATAGGTATAGTTTATCTTTGATATGGATGTATTTGATTTGCAGCTTTGATATTTGTTTTAATAGCTGAGGGTGCTTTTGGTAGAGTAGAAGGAGCAGGGCCGAGTTGCGGAGCTGGTCCTCTTGCGGGGCCCATCCCAGGTGCGCCCACACCAGGTGGAACCATAGAAGGCATACCGGGACGCAAGCCCTTTCCTGTACCAACAGCTGTCACCAGGGCATGGGTGTCAGACATACTGTGTGTTGGTTGCATACCTGAAGCAAAACATAACCTTTCTATTAATACACATAAATGCAGTGTTTTAACAAACACATCGACGTCGGCTCCGCCGCCGTGAGTAGCGCGTCAGGGTCAGCAACCTACATACATACTGAACTACCCCATCTTTTATTTTTACGTTATTGTGACAACAAGCTTGAGGCCCACCTGATGTTAAGCTGACTAACCTCTGCCTATAACAGCTGCATTTCGTCACAAGCAACGCACTGCGCCCGTCACCTTGAGACACAGTTCTTAAGCCTCGTGTGCCTGTAAATTCACTGGCTCTCAAGAACTGCTGCCGAAACACACCGTTAGGTGCTTGGCGACAGATTTCCTACTTTTCTAATTGATAACTACAACAAATTTTCCGTTATATTGTCGTATACCTATTTATTATACATTACATAACATTATCAATATAGCAATATCCCAAAGTTAAATTACAAGTCCACGCCTTGTTTGAAAAGACCTTATACTAGAATTAATAAACTAGGTACTTTGATTTTTACGATAGGGACGAATTAAGAACGCCAACAGGGTTTTCTTTCAATTTCCAATAAACTCGAAGGTGATCAACGGGCTTTAACCTGGAATGTATGCGTGGCGGCAGATTTTTACTTAAACGATGTGTAAGCAACAGCTAAGAAAATTATTTTAGAACGGGCAGAATTAAGGAAGTCTAGTATGGAAGGGGGCAAGGAGGAAGTAGTTAGGGAGTATTATGGATAAAAGTAAGGATTTGGGTAAAAGACGTAAGTCAAAGTCGATATATCGAGGTAGTCATAGAGGTCAATATTAATTTCAAAGTTGAAGTAATGTAATATTAAATATTGAGGTGTATTTATAAATTGTAAAAATGAAATTCAAAAAACGCGGGCAAAAGCAAGTATATATTTGCACAACCTAAATATCCATACAGTCTATAATATGTAATAACAAATATTTTAAGAAAATATTAAATTAATATTTTAGAAAACAATACAATTTACTTAATGAAATTTGCGTTTTGTCAATCTGACAACTTTGAACTCAAATATCTGGCGTTTGGTTAGAAATTCCAAATATATATACATATTCTTAAATTTAGACCTATGTGTATTTGGGTTTCCTATTTCGTGATTTTTGGTTTTGCGCCATTTGATTTTTGTTTGACGTTGTTATGTTCACAATATGGAAAACTTAAAATATCCGGTAATTTACAAATACGTGTTCCACTGTGGTACCAGAACCGCAGAAACAGCACAAAGGATTTTTTTAATGTTATTGTGACGGAACAAGCCCGAGGCCCACCTGATGTTTAGTGGACTAACCTCTGCCTATAACAGACGCATTTCGTCAACGATGAATTGAACTGAGACGTACTGTTGTTAGGTCTCATGTGCCTGCAATTTTACTGGCTCTCAAGGACTAAATGCTTTTATGTTGTAGCTGTAGTGTTGTATATAGTTTTTATATACAGCAAATAGCTGAAATGTAATGATGTGGTATATTTTTGATACCACACAGAATAGTTTGCAGGGAAGAAAAAATAAGACATAACATAACCCTTAGGGAATATTTTTAAGAACTGGGGGCTCAAGATGAATATTCTGACCTTAAGTATATGTGTGTGCCAAATGGCTATCCTATACATCGATTTGCGGTTTTTCATCAATAATAGCAAGCCATAAGCCATATATAAAAACTGGTAATATAGGAGAGACTGACAACAACAAAGGTAGTTTCAGTAACTGTCACATAACTAAGATGGAGGAGCATGGAAATTATGTTTTGTCACCCAATAAATAAATGAAACCCAGGTAGACCATAATTATAAACGATGGGTTGATGAGATGAAGAATGTAGCTAGATATTATGGTGGCTATCTAGCAGATCAGCCAAGGATAGTGAAGTAACTATTATTTAATCTGTGATGTATTGGAAAGGCAATTGTAGGAGGCCACTTTAATTCTACTGAAAGTCCAGGAAACTCTCAATATAATATCTTGAAGTGCTGAATTTGGACTTATGTGTTAATAATTTAGTTCCTGAACTAGAGTGAGTTCCTGAAATCGTAGTAGTAGAAGTGAGTTGAGTTTGGTGTATTATAAATGATGAAATCTTTTTGGTGACCTGACTGAACTGATCTGATGGTGGATTTCTACAATAGTGCGACTACTGCTTAATTAGGGCGTATTCCACTTGACGCCCGTTTCGTTATTTTCGATAATTTCGACCACATTTTGCGTCTATGGTATAACAACTAATATGAATACACAAGATGTGGTCAAAATTATCGAAAATAGTAAAATAGGCGTCAAGTGGAATACAGCCTTACGGTTAGAATCCTGATTGAATGTTTTTTCTGTTGTAAGTTCATACCATAAATATGTATGTTCAGGTACATAGCCCTTAGTGTGGAAGAGACTTACCAGTTTGAATTTTATTGTAGTTTATATAAAACACATACCTGCAGCTCTCATTGAATCTCCCTCCCAATCCTCTCTTCCTTTAGATATTATCTCCCATACATGGGTTACAACTTTTGTGTACTGGGCAACTTGTTTCTGTAATAATTAGATAATTATAAAATTTTACTACAGATACTGATTATGTCTCATATATTATATTCTCAAATGGAACATTACAGGGATATAGATGTGACCTCAAAACTTATTTTACCTATGAAATGCATGTCTGTGTGTATTAGGTTTCATAATTAATGGGCAAGATGGAGTCTATTAATGAGATTCCATTGTGTTGAGCTATATACCCATGACATACTGACAACTTAATGGGTATTTAGCTCGCAACGAGTTCTAGTCTGAAATTTTGATATTTTGTACAGAATGTTAGACCAAACCAAAACAAAACCAAATATTGAATTAGAAGTAATTTTTTATGGGTACATAAATATCCAAATTTTGCCATAAAATATTGTTAGTCTATCTAGCATGACCATCTAGAGCTCATTGTGTAGAATAGTTTGCTGCAGATGTCGTACTGTCTCCTTAAGATGGTTTATACAATAGCAACAAAAGTATAAATTTGAGCTATGAATGACTCACTACAATGACAGATGGTTGCGGGTTTGAATCCATAGTTCAAATTTATCCTTCAGTTGTAATTTTATAAGCTTATTCACTTAGCACGTGTAAATACAAATAATTACAATGTTATTATGTTGTATGAAATTGATATTCTACTTTTACATCAAATGCACATTGAAACCCTTTGCCATCTATGAAATCAGAGCTTTTGTAATTTAAATTTATTAAGAAAGATAAGTTAATGCGTCCTAGTACAATACCAGTTACAAGAAAACACATATTTTTCTTAACATTAATACAATAATTTATAACCAATTACCGGGTAAAAATAAACATTAGTTCACAGTAAGAATAAACTATACTTGTATAAACTTTAACAACAACAAGATTATAACAAATATTACGGCTAACAAATTAATTAACCAAAAATGGTTATGTAGTTTAATTTTTAAGCTGTAGAAATCCTAGATTGCAAGTCCCAGGCAACTATGACTTGGGCCTTTTCCTCTGTATGGATCCGGCACCTGCACCGTGAATTCATGGAATGCTAAGTACAATGAAATAATCTTAAAATAAAATTGAATTGATTGACATTAAATATATTATTTTACTTTTATTAAAATTACTAATTTTTATGGACAACTAAGGCTTGACCAAATACTTTTATATATCTAAAATTGTTTTCACAAAATAAGACCTGGCGATTCCTAAGGTCTTTTTCTCCTTAGGTTATTTTCTATCAATTGTTATGAGGTTTTGGATTACCTCATACTGTCACAGTTGAAAAAAACACTATACATATCATATAAAATGCAATGTAGCATATTATAATATCTCATTTTTAATAACCCTGCAGTTTGTCTTTACTTTGCAGGATTTTTGCTTGTTATGATTAACTCTTTTTTTTTGTTTCATTGAAAAAAAATATGATGTAGGTACCTCAAAGTCACAAGATAACAGAAACATTAATATTCTGTAAATAATATTATAATAATACACATACCTGTGCAGTATCATAACTAAGGGTACTAGCTTTATGATTGAACTGCTGTAGGCGCTGTTCTGCTTGTGGCTCTGGTTTCGTTCGGAGTAAGTCAGGGACAAGGTCATGTGTGCATGCTGGTACCCTGCCCTCTGTCAACCGTGCAAGTGCCTCATCACGCTCACATCCTAGCTGGAGCGGAAGTACTATTCGAGACCTTAACGACGCCGCTAATTCTGCTTGAAGAATTTTGCTCAAACCAGTTAGCTACAACAATGATTACAGTTATGTTAGATTTCTGGAATTATATTTTCTGAGGTTTTTGTGATTATTACACATAGTAATTAAAAAAGCTTTAAAGGTTTATATCGCGTATATTTATCATTATTAATTTCTCGACGTTTCAAACACTTAGCAGTCATCGGGTGACTAATTGGTATTGTTTGTCACTTGAGTTTAAAGTTGTTAAATTATTATTTATGTTTAGTAGTAAATAGGAAGGTCACCTACATGCCCCGATAAAATAGCATAGTTATCAAGAAAGGTGGGCCAGTTTATTGTTTCATATTCAGTTTCCAATTTTGTGATCAAGGACTGAATAGCTGTTTTAAGGTCTGTTACTCTATTTAGAATTGCTTGTATAGTTGCTTCTAATTGTTTTTCTTCACGCTGTTGCATATTCATCTTGTATTCATTTATAAATTAAAACTTATTTATAAATAACACCATTTGGTATTCTCCTTTGATGACACCATACAACCACTATTTACTATTATGACACCATAGATCAAATAGAATATATATGGGGCGTATTCCATTTGACGCTAATTTCGTTATTTTCGATAATTTTGATCACACATTGCGTCTCTGGTTGTGATCACGTGATCGTTTGTAACTGTCTTCCCTGTTCCATTTTTGGATAAGAACGCTAAGAATGCCACTAAAATTTGCCACTTCTGTCACTTTTGACATTAGATGTAGCGTTTAAGGCGAAAATAACGCCAAGACCCATGTGGAAAACTTTTTGGGAGTGTGAGCGTTTTTAGCGAATCTCACTCAAATGGTACGCACCCTTAGGATAGGAACGCTAAGAATGACTATAGATATAGATAGGTAATTCAAACTGTTCCAGTAGCTTCATAGCGTTTATGGAGAAAATACTGCCAGGACCCAAGTGGAACAACTTTTTCGGAGTGTGATCGTTTATATCGTTTTTGGCGAATTTAACTTCAAATGGTACGCACCCATGGATGACTCGGTAGCTCAGTGTTGCCAGATCCGTCAAAGCTACATATGATTAATCTGTGGCTGGCACCCAGGGTTGGATTCAGGGGGGAAATTCTCAAAGTTGGGATAAATTTATCTATTTTCGATATTGTTCCCTTGTCACCTATAGACTATTAATACCCCAAAAATATCGACTTTTCACAAAAATGCTATTCTCGGGAGTGGTAGATATAAAATTATGTCCACAGATAAACTTGTGTTCATGTGTATAGAAAGTATAATGATAATCCCCATATCGCAATGTTGCGTGTCCATCGCTAGGGCTTGATATTTATCGATAGTGATATTGCGAGAATAACACAAAACTACACGACTCGATATTCGCCATGTTTTCTCGATATTTATCTACTATGATATTCATATCACTGCACGAGAATCGCAGTCCTGATCCTCAAAAAAATATTGTACATGGAAAATAAAATTATACTACGTTACTAAACCTATACCGCATATCGTAACACACTAGGAACACATTTTTTTCTAAAATATGCAAATATTCACATTTGATTGCCGTGATGTTAAGCATAAGTAATTTTAAGTAGGTTTTCGAACGTAAGCCAGAAATGGCCAACATCTATGTTGTCTGTGGTTTATTATATCTTGTAAAATCAACAAACACTAAAAGTTATTAATTTAATTTAGTTATTAATTAATTCTTCGAAAACCTGCTTAAAAATAGGCTGGAATGGATATTGGAACATCGGGAAATTTTATCCAAGTCTCAATTTGGATTTAGGAAAGGTTTTGGTACTACTCATAGTCTGAGTATATTCATGTCTGATATTCGCATAGCTTTCTCTAGAAATGAAAATTTAGTTGCAGTCTTTTTGGATATTACAGGTGCTTATGATAATGTTCTTCTTCATGTTCTTAAACAAAAAATGATTCACCTTAATTTGCCAGCGAGGATGACTCATGTTATATTTAGTCTCTTAATAGGTAGACTCATATCTGTAAGGTTCCAGAATACTCTTTCTTCACCGAGATTGATTTGGAAGGGCCTACCCCAAGGGTCGGTTTTGAGCCCTTTATTATATAGTTTGTACACTTATGACCTACATCAAAGTGTAGATTCATTTTGTGAAATACTAGAATATGCTGATGATATAGCCCTATATTATGCTTCTAAATCTATGTCGGATTTGGTATCGCGTCTTAATACAGCTCTTATATACCTCTATGAATGGTTAAAAAATCATGGACTATCATTAGCCTCAGATAAAAGTAAGGTCGTAATTTTTTCTCGGAAGAAATTAATCCCTGATGTTCAAATTTATGTTAGTGACTATTGTCTTGATGTAAGTAATCAAGCAAAATTTTTAGGTCTTCTTTTAGACTCTAAGTTATCAGGTTCTGTGCACATTGATTATGTAAGAAATAAATGTGAAAAGAATATCAATATTCTTCGTGCTTTGTCTGGGGTTTGGTGGGGATCTCATCCATACAGCCAAAAACTTCTTTATAATGCTATCATTAGAAGCCATTTGGATTACGCTTCATTTCTGTTAGAACCATGCAGTAAAATATCGTTAAGATCTTTTGATTCAATCCAAAACAAATGTCTTCGTATAATTTCAGGTGCCATGAAATCTTCTCCTATAAATGCTCTTCAAGTTGAATGTGTTGAAGCTCCTCTTTATCTTCGTCGACAATTTCTCAGTGATTGTTTCTTTTTTCAAGCTGCTCAATTTTCTCTTCATCCAATTTTGAATAGACTTCACTGTCTTTCTATTCTATTTCGGTCTTCAGACTATTGGCGTCATAAAGACCCTTCTTGTTTATTAAATTCTTTTAATAAACTTTCAAGTATGTCTTTTTCGTTATATCAATTTCCTATACATCCTCTTTTTAGTGTTCCCTATGATTGTTTAATATATAGACCAAATATTCTTTTACATTTTGGTATTGACAAAGATTCCCCTGGCGCTGATAAAATTTTTCATGATACTTTGAATCGTCAATGGCCAAATTGGATGGCTATCTTCACCGATGCATCAAAATTAACAGATAACGGATCGATTGGCTGTGCAGTTTGGATACCTAAATTCAGGATAGTTCTGAGTCATAAATATCTTCCATAATCATCTGTATATTCTGGTGAATCAGTTGCCTTATTAGAAGCCGTCAAATATGTAGAATCCCGTAAATTAAATAAATCTATAATATTTTCAGATTCTCTCAGTTGCTTGCAAGACATTAATAAATACCCATTTCGGTCTAAAGACCTTTTACACACTAACCTAAAAATTAGAGAAATTCTTTATAGATGCCACTCTTCTGGGATAGAGGTAGCTCTTGCCTGGATTCCAGGTCATTGTGGTATTGAGGGTAACGAAAGTGTAGATTATTATGCTAAGCAAGCCGTTGAAATAGGCTTGGACACGTATTCAAAAGGATTTTCCAGAGACCTACGTACTATAGCGGAAAAAAATCTTAGAGAAAAATGGTCTGACATTTGGAATAGGACAAGAATGATTAAGGGTAGACATTATGGTGACATTCAACCAGATATTCCCGTTCAGCCATGGTTTTTTAAACATAAAAAGTCGAGTAAAATTGTAACCTCTACAATAATTAGATCGCGTCTAGGACATGTATGCTCACCAGTTTTTCTTGCAAAAATTAGGGTCAGGGACCATTCTCTTTGTGAATGTGGCCTTGAAGATGGAACTCTAGATCATATTTTCTTTTGCTGTCCTAAGTTGTCATATTCTTTGTACGATGTTTTAAGTCCTGATATCCCTAGACCTGTTAGTTTCAAATGTCTTCTCTCATATGTCTTTACACCTTTTATATTTATTTTATGTAATTTTATTAAGTCTAATAATATTCGTTTATAGATTATGTAATTATTATTCTTAAATACTTCTAAACCTATATATTTTTGCTTTATTTAACTATAATTATTATACCGGGCATTCTTCATTTAACCGTACATTGGCCACACTCTGACACTGGCAGAAAAACGTCAAGCAGCGTTTAAAAGCCATCTAAAGAAGAAGAAGAAGAAGAAAAGTTATTAAAGTTACTTAATTCTGTTATTTTATTTAATATGGGACAGGATAGACCACTGAGCAAGTAATATTGGACAGACATCGGTACTAGGACTTTCAGGAAATACATTGTACATTTATAAATTAGGGTTGATGGACATTCCTGACGCGGGACTGGTATTTACGTTTTGCAACGCCCATGTCTAGTTGTACATAATTAAACATGTATGTTGCTTGATTATGCATGGTTGAAAAGTAAATTCTCATTTATCAAGGACCCAAGAGGTTATTATTATTATTACTCTCCGAGGGCTGTGATATATCTACAAACATGTCGCGTCTTGACGACGAACGAGGGATACCTGCTGTCCCTACACCGGATTGGAGTATTGAAAACTTTAGAAAAACTTCAGAACAGGTTTGTAGATCCAGCTAGATTTATGTGTCTTGTTCTATTGATTGAACAAAAACACTAGTATCGTGTCGAGAAACACATAGTAGGGATCCAAAGATGTCATAGCCCCACCAGACTAACGGCTCCCTGAGCTGCAGACTTGAAACCAGTTTTTTGTTTGTTTTTAAGTATTTAAAAACCCATCAGCAGCATATAACATATCTCTGCTGTTTTGAATAATTTATAAAAACTGAATTGACAAAAAAATCTGTGTAATTATTGAACTGGCTTACTAATTTCACGATAATCAGTTTATAAATGCAACCTGTAGTGAAGAACAACTAGAAATATGGACTTGCAAATATTTTTTTTTCCGATAATGAAACAGATTTTTGTCTTCACCTTCAGGCTCGGTCAATTTAAAAAATAAAGTTTAAAAAAAAGATGTTAAACCTTTACAATTACACTGCTAACTTGATGAATTTGTACTGTAGGTAGCATACCATAGCTTCGTACATAGAACTTACTTAATTTGGCACATTTATTCTGTGATTTGGTTTATATTACTGTGAAGCATAAAAAATCACAGCTTTAAAGAAGTCCATTATCAGAAAAAGATAAACATATTTCTTTATGATAAAGGACTTCTTTAAAGCTGTGATCTTACAAAATTGCAACAAAAGGAAAATTTGAGCAAGAAGCTTATTTTATACTTAAAACTAGTTTTGATCGACATCAAGCAAAGAATATATAAAAAGTTGCTTTAAAAAGTTTGTTTTTTATAATAATAATAGTACTGCACATAGTCCTGAGATGAAAAACACTGAATTAACTGAATATCATATACATGCCCCATTCAACATGACTAGAGTAGACTAGCCACTTGTGGCAGGCAGAGTTTTCACAGGACAATTTATTGTCAAAACTAGGTTGTTTTAAGCAGTTGGTTGCTTTGCTGTATCAGCCAGATTGTCAACTGCCACTTCACTACACTACCTCCCCCATTAAGAGGGTGTTTGTGTCTTGGGGATTGCAGTGTAAGATAGCAGTTCCTCAGAAGGCTCTGCTATGCCCACCTTCTCGTATTTTACACCTAGTCACCTCTTATGACATCCATGGGTGGTAGAAGTGATGTCTCACCCCACGGCCGCAATATATATAACTTTTGCATACAAAAAGTTATATTTCTTTTGAAATAGCTGTTTCATCTAAAGCTCCCCGTGCTAGATATACCACAGAAACAAAAAATCTGAAACAACCTGTTTGTGTGTTTTGACAGCTGTCCTTGTGAACAAGTTCATTTACCATCTTCAACTAAATTATCACTCACTGACAGGTTAAATAGGAAAAATCTATGAAATAAAATCCTTTTCAGATGGACGCATGCAATGATACTGATTTAACTACATTACAAAATAGCTCTGAGGGAAAAAAGCCTCTAATTGCCAACAATGGTTCAACAATGGAAACGCCACAGAAAGGAACTAACCGTACAGCTGATATTGGGAGTGCTTCATCATCTGTATCACGACACCCTGGAGATGTATTATCAACGCCAACACACAGCATATCTACACCAATCTATAATAGTATAAACCCACATAGTACCATGACTGCAGCCACTCCAGCACCAGCCAGTGGGGTCAATCAAGCAATAAATAGCATCAAATTACAGTATGTATTACTGCTGGTTATTCAATTTTGGTATTGTTTGCAAAGCTGCACAGTTCCCAGCTTAAGACTTGGTCAATCTAAATGCAGTGCAATACAACACAGTGCAGCGCAGCTAAAGATATTGTAATCTATGGAATATTACATCTGTGTCAATGGTGTGTTTATAATTTTCCATAATAATAATCTATTCATTACAATGTCTTTAGCCCTGTGTGCTACATTTCTAATTAAGTTTGTATCCATATTTTAAAAGTGTGCCATCTCACGCCGCACTATTTGCAGAAAAGCAGGGCCATATTCATCGCGGTTGAGGGCGGAAGTATTATCGAGCTTTTGCTATTCACCGTCAGATGGTTTTAGGAATAAGGTGGGGCCACGCTAGCTTTCCACCCTCCCTCACCCGCAAACTGGCGACGTCATTAAGGCATCATTTGTGCACCTCCTCTTTCCTCCATGGTTATTAGTCATAATGTCACGTTAGCTTAAGTGGTCAGAGCATGCCCCGGCTATAGGGGTGGATGGCGCGGGTATAAATCCCGCACATGACTATAATTTTACCTTTCGTAAATTTGTAATTTAATCCGCAGAGCATGCAATATTGTAAAATATATATTTTTTTATATTATTTTGAAGGAACTAGCGCGAGGCCCACCTGATGTTAAGCGGTATCCTCTGCCTATAACAGATGCATTTCATCACAAGTCACGAACTGCACTGCGCCCATCAGCTTGAGACATACCTGTTAAGTCTCATTTTGCCTGTTATTTCACTGGCTCTCAAGGACTGCTGCCGGAACACACCGTTAGGTGCTTGCCGACAGATTTTCTACTTGAGGGTGGTCGCTAGCCAGGCGGGCATTCGCAAAATGCTCTTCCACCATGCGGTGAAGCTCAAGCTCTGGGCGGGATTCGAACCATGGACCTGCTGCGCGGCAGTCCATAGCCAATGCCGCTGAGCCATCACTGCTTCAAAATAATAGGGATGCGTCATCATTAACAAGTTTAAAGCTACATAATTGCAAAATTTGTCTTGTTTGTAGTCTCAACGTCAGTTGAACTTTAGTTGTCGTCGCTCCATCCCCATATGTTGGTAAAGAACGAGAGGAAAATTTTGAGTTAAAAGTCATAATGTCATGTTAGCTTCAATGGTCAGAGCATGCCCCGGCTATAGGAATGGATGGCGCGGATTTGAAGCACATGAATATAATTTTTTATCGTAAATTTTAAATATAAAGCAGAGCATATGTTATTGCAAAAATATATATGTTATAATGGCCCAGTGGCAATTACTATGGACTGCCGCATAGAGGTCTGTGGTTTTAAATAGTTTGAATTGTGCTGCAAGCTGACGCTTCATTGTATGGTGGTTGGACATTTTGCAAATGCTTACCTTCATTACCACACTCAAGTAGAAAATCTGTCGCGCCATGCACCTTACATTGTGTTCCCGCAGCTGTCATTGAGCTCTGGCTGTGGCATCTGGCTTAACCTGGAAATACTGGCTAGTATTTCCAGGTTAAACCAGATAACTCTTCAACAACAACATTCCTTACCAACAGGTGAGTTTTTAGTCAAAGGCTACTTGTTATAATTTTTACAGCTGAACGGCTAGCTCTTTTACCACTATCTCAATTGTTGGTAAGTGATGATATGGTTGTGGTTGGTAAACCGGCTCGACCAGACTAGTCTCTCAAGGACTGCTGCTGGAAAACACTGAGATTTTCTAATTGAGAGTTGTAGCTAGCCAGGTGATCATTCCCAAAATGCCCTTCCACAATGCGGTGATGCTCAAGCCGGCGGCTTGAGGACCGAACCGTGGACTTGCGGTAAGGTCCATAGCCATTACTGCTCAGCTAGCGGCCCGCCCCGGCTTTGCACGCGGGTATTTAACAAAAAATATAAATTAAAACATATAAAAAGTAATTATTGTGACATAACTGTAATAGTTAGACATATGGTATTGCGGACTTTTTTGTAGATATTGATGTCTTCTATAAAATTGTAGAATATAATTTTACTCTATTGTCAACAATTTCCGCAGCGTACGGGATATAACGATTTACACTACATTACCGAAGTTTTCATATGGATCCCTAAGTTTTTTGAAAATATTATATAGCCTATGTTCATCAAGTATAGTGTAGGATTCTTATGGTAAAAGTTTTTTTTTAATTCGGTCTATTAGTTTTTAAGTTTATTCGTTCGTCACAAAAATATAAAAATCTTTCCTTTTTATAATATTAGTATAGATATAGTATTCCTTCAAATGTAAGGTATCAATTAACTAACTACAAATATAAGTTGAAGCGCTCATAGCGAAGTTTACTTATCAGCAAAGTTAAGCAACGTCGCACGCGGTCACGAGTTGGACGGGTGACCGCTATTGACATTACTACTGAGCGGTTCCAGGCTTCGGAGGGCACGTTAAGCTGGTGTCGGTTCCGGTTGTTGTCTCAGGATGGCAGTCGTTATGGCATGCTGATAGGGCATTTTGCGAATGCCCGCCTGGCTAGCTACCACCCTCAAGTAGAAAATCTGTCGCAAAGCACCTAATGGTGTGTTCCAGTAGCTGTCCTTGAGAGCTAGTAATTCTAGGTTAGCCTGGACAACATCTTCGACCACATCATCACTTACCATCAGGTGAGATATTGGAAAGGCTAACCTATCAAGCATAAAAAAAAGTTTAAAAAAACATACGATTATTGATAATGCCGCCAGAACTTCCAGCTTAATGGTACAGTGACGTAATAGTTTATTCTGTCATGTGTGAACAACGTATTTTGACCGGAACAATTTTCGTTCGCCGCATTTCGATTCCACACTAAGTAACACCTGCATTTATTATTTATTTTAGGAATTGTGTTTCAACAGTCAACGTGGGTTGCGAATTGAAGTTACTAGACGTTTACTGCAAGACGCGCTTTTCTGAATACAATCCGCAAAGGTTCCAAGGCGTTGTTATGAAACTCATGGATCCACGTGCCACAGCATTAATATTCAAGTTAGTATGTGTAAGTTATCTATCTATTTAAATCATGATTAACATGCCCACGGTTAAAGTAATACAATTGTAGTACAAAGCTCCGGCTTGAAAGAGTAAGGTTCCGGTGGCCGGGAGAAATAGGCATCCGGCACGAAATCGGAGGACGCGTGTTTCATTCCCGTCCGGAACAAAAAAAATTGTGCTCCAATAGTTTGTAAACATGATTAACGGTTTTTGTAATTAGGTAAAATTTAAGTTTGCTAGGTAGGCTTGAACTCCCATCCTTGCATTTCTTACATTAGGAGTCAAAAGAAAAAAGATAGATGATATAAATACCAAATATAGAATGTATGCAACAATGTCTACCAACTTATACTACAATTTCTCAGGATCCCGCCAAGTGTGTCTATTGTGGCAAACCCTCCATAATGAATAAAATTCATCGAGAATTACTTTCTCGAAGATAAAATTAAACAACAATGCCTTTCTTTCCCGGCAGCTCATATATTTTCCTGGCTCCAATAGCATGCCAGGTAAATGGGGAGCAGGAGATGCAATGGATCTCTGCAAATGTCACATTATCACTGTCAAAAATGATCATATCAAATCATTTAGTTACAAGAATGTTGTAAAAAGCACAGCTGGTGGTAAATTAATAAAAAGGTTCAAATATTCTACCATAACTTAGGTGTGTAAATATTATTTAAAATTAACAAAATATTTTTTTGTAATATTAAATGTATTCCAATGTTATAATAAATAAAACTAATGAACAGAAATGTTATGTCAATATGTTTTGTTTATAAAGTAAATTCAGTTAAAAAACAAAATAAATGTTAATGCACAATTAAATAATTATACAAATTTTGTTTTTTAGTAAATCAATTCATAAATTATTTCATATTTAGTTTGGCCTTGACAACACACAACATACGTTAGCTCAGAGACTACCATAAAATTTACCAACTATACCAAGAGTTGACCAAGTGACAATGGGGCTTTATAAGTTCAAAAAGTATTTTGTACTATTGGCTTTGCTATTGGACATGATTATTCTAGATTTCGATAACTTTTTCTACTACATGTAGGGACATCAGGAACAGCATCAGCTTTCAGCGTTATAAATAAAATTGTAAAAATCAGAATTAGATAAGAGCTTCAGCTGATCTGTTGCAGTATGGCCCGCCTAAAAAATGGTTCTTGAAGGTTAACAAGCATGGCTTGCGCACATATAATGCAGCACACAATCGAGCAATACCATAGGGCTCTTAAACTCTTAAGTCTCAATGACGAAGCTAAAGATAACAAAGGCAGAATCATTTTCTAAAAATCGAACCAGTCCTATGGACTGTTATCTTTGATCCCACTGTAGAGGAGAGGATTCGAAGCATACTACAAAACACATAAATCCGTAGCGTGTTTTTTTTTATGCCTGATAGGTTAGCCTTTGACCACTGTCTCATCTGATGATGTGGTCTAAGATGTTGTTCAGGCTAACCTTGAATTACTGGTTCTCAAGGACAGCTGCCGGAACACACCTTTAGGTGCTTGGTGACAGATTTTCTACTTGAGGGTGGTAGCTAAACAGGCGGCCATTCGCAAAATGCCCTACCACCATGCTATAACGACTGCCATCCTAAGACAACAACCGGGACCTTAACGTGCCCTCCGAAGCACCGAAGCGCTCAGTAGTAATGTCACTAGCGGTCACCCATCCAACTCATGACCGCGGCGGACGTTGCTTAACTTTGCTAATCAGTTAAGAACAGCTAAGCAAACTTCGCTACGAGCGCTTCTTGAGTTCTTCAGTGCGGCTGGCAAGAGTCAATTTAAAGCTATATTTAGGCCATCCTGGATATAAGCCTACAAGAGATTAGATTGACTCAATCAGCCTAAGAACAACAAGGCGCCGCCGAGTGATGACCAAATCGTACCTATTATCGAAGTTATTTAATTTCGTGATAGTTGAAAGTACTACGCCAGAAGCATAGAACAGAAACTTTTCAGAAAAGGTCAAGGCTTGTTGATGAACTACAGGGTCATCTAGTCATGTTTATATATACTGTATTTTTTTTCAAAAGAAGGCTGCAAAAGTTTTTTTTAAGGAACTGTTTATTTAATTGTTCTTAGAATTTCGCTACCCACCTGAATGAGAAGTGAGCCCTATTAATGACACTCCGCTGTCAATCTCTCCGACCGTCCATATGGCACGGGTCTCTAGCTCGTATATAAAACAGAATGAGTGACAAACCTAAAATTTAGATAATATATGTAAAAAGGTTGTAAAAAACGGCAACAATGCGACTAGTCTACATTCAATGGTATTATTTTTACGAGGGTATGACATTCAATCCGTCTTCAATCAATCTGAATGTCTGGTAAATACCGATAAGTATTCTCACCACCCACCAATCTCCTTTGTTTGTTTTCCACTCTATCCACATGTAATTAATTCATAATATTAACAAGAAGTTAGCCTAAAATATTTTTCTTGTACCATAGCAAGTGTTGTGCTATGATATTATAAGGCACAGTCTGTAGAGTATAAATATATATTATTCTACAAAAATAAGTCATTTGGGTCCCTTCAAAGTTGTCATCATGTCATTTGTTACGGGGTCTTACTCAAAAACAAACTATTTCGATCAATCAAACCAACTGTGGTAATCAACGAAAATTAACCAACAAATACTGAAATCGACGATTTATAATGTAAGTTTGAAGGTGTGGTCAAAACTAACATACTTTTTCTTTTACATGCTGTTGTTATGCAGAACCCTAAAGGGCCAAACCCGACCTGCACTTGGCCAGTCTACTAGCTGCTTTTTAAAATTAAATATTTCAGCTAGCTCATAGTATTTTCCTTTATTGAAAACATATCCCATTATAGTTATATTTAAGCCAAATATATTATCAGAGCGCTTGGTCGATGCGACGCGTGATCAAAATGCTGGCACCTATAATAAGCATTGCAATTCAACGGGGCAATGCTGCCAGCATGCTGGGCAAGCTGCCAACTGATAGTGGGCTAGAGCATTTGGACTCCCTATGAGTCCAAATGCTTTTACTGTAGTAGCTGTAGTATTGTAGTAGCTGTAGTGTTGTATATAGTTTGTAGTGTTTGTTTAATAAAGGCATACCGCCAGTAAAAAAAAAAGCCAAATTAACAACGTTTTGAAGATGAATTAGTCTATTTTAAAAAGTTCAAACTTTGCAATTTCTTGGGGTAGACGAGAAAACAACTTATTTTCAACAGGTTTGATGATTCGTTTTAAATATTGACATTTTATTTGCAGATCTGGAAAGATAGTATGCACTGGAGCTAGAAATGAATATGATTCTTATATAGCAGCAAGAAAATTTTCAAGAATAATTGAAAAACTGGGATTTGCGGTAAGGCTTGTTTTGTAATTCAATGTGTTTGGTAGATTAAATAGTTGACCTATCTTTGGTTGGGATTGAATAGCATGGGTCATTAATAGCATCAGGGGCATTTAGGCCAACTGATAGCGCTACCGTACATTAGACGGAAGCATTATGCATCAGAAAGAAGCATGTGCCACAGGTAACAAAAGTTACTATACGCAATGCAAATACATAAAAAAAAACTTCGGTACAAAAGTTGTTTCCCATCACTTACGGTCATATATAGAATAAATTGGCTTGTGAGGTTAGCTTTACTTAATTAGGACCTATGAGTCCATTTAAAATAATACAGGGCATCCCATGGTGGTGCCACATGGAGGGAAAGTACCTTGAATATTGTAGATGGTACATTTTACTGAAAGAAGTCTTTATTTAAATTTAAAAAAACAATTAAATAAGAAACTGCATTCATAGATATTTTAATAATGACATGGTTGAACCGGGAATCGAACCCGTTACACGAGAAAAAAAACATGCTGTAGTTTTATAGTACCGATTGAAAGATTTCATCATAAGGATATTTTTTTGCTAAATAACATAGCATCAGAAATAAAAGGAAGACCATGAGTTTTACCATTTGATGTGAAATTTTGTTCAGAAAAATGAAAAAATGACATTACCTTAAGGACATACAACTGACACTATCATAAGTACCTATTACTAAGAAATGTACCCACTTGAAAATAATTTCCCTATACCGATCGAAAGATTTCATCAAAAGGATTATTTTTTTGCTTAATAACATAGTGTCAGAAATACAAGGAAGACCATGAATTTTAACATTTGATGTGAAATTTTGTTTAGAAAAATGAAAAACTGACATTGCCGTAAGGATATACAACTAATATTATCTATGTTATAATGTTAAAATTCACGGTCTTTTATTTCTGACACTATGTTATTTAGCAAAAAATAATCCTTATGATGAAATCTTTCAATCGGTAAGATAAAACTACAGCATATTTTTTTTTCTCGTGTAACGGGTTAACGATTCCCCGTTCAACAGTGTAATTATTTCAATATCTATGAATGCAGTTTAAATTGTTTTTAAAATTAAAATAATGTCTTCTTTCAGTAAAATGTTCCACCTAAAATTTTCAAGGTACTTTCCCTCCATGTGGCATAGCCATGGGACGCCCTGTAAATTATAATCAGTGACTATTAAGGAATTATAATAAGAAAATGTTAAAAAGAACATAAATCGATTTTAATGGGTTTTTTACCTACTAAATTCTATGAATAAATATGTATTACTATCATCAAATAGTTGCTGAATAAACATTGCATATTATTTCTTGCTTATTATGTACTTATAGGTCACGAAATAAAATGTTCATGTAAAACGTTGTATGTCATATTTTTTAGGCCCGTATGTTTTGGCATGTCTTTCGTTTATCATTGGCGTGTACAGCGCCCGGTTTCTCTTGTCACGCCGAGAAGACTACGCGGTAATTGGGTTAAAAATGAAATAAATATTATGTTATCCCAATCGCTTATGCATGTATGGATAGTGCTTGCTCAACGATGACACAAATGTGGCCGAAACCACTCCCTGTACCTGTACTGTACGAGTAGTAGCAAATCTGTTGTTGGGGGTGTTAATGTACTCAATTTGTTATCTAGACAAAGTTTCAAGACTTCAAGATTCAGAACTTCTGCGCGACGGCCGACTTGAAGTTCCCTATCCGGCTTGAAGCGCTGCAGCAGGCTCATGGCCAGTTCGCGTCCTATGAACCTGAGCTGTTCCCAGGCCTGGTCTACAGGATGGTCCGTCCGAGAGTAGTCTTACTCATATTTGTCAACGGGAGGATTGTATTTACAGGTAAAGTATATATTTATGTGAAACCAATTTCTCTAATTACTACTGTCGTCGGAAAAAGAATAATTTCTAGAGACTGACGCAACGCATCTCAAATATGATTATAGTGTAATGCCATAGTAAAACCAGAAAGTATTAAGAATATAATATATATATATAAATATATATATACAGGGTTATTGGTAAAATGCATTTTTTTTTTTTTAATACCTACTCTGACCCTAGAGCGCCCGCCGCGGCAACACTGGACCGTGGTCCCTTTGAATAGAGTTTTGAATATTTACATCGAGCAAAGTAATAAAAATATAAAATAATACATTACAGGCACAAGAGACTCTTGACATCAGGTGGTCATCGTGCTTATTCAGTCAAAAACATAAAAACAAAAAACAAAAAAGAAACTCAAAATGTTTCTTAGGACTAGCAGAAGTCAACCCTAAGAGGTTGTTAGCATTTTACCAAAAAACTTGTAATTACTATACTTAAGACTTTAGGAGTTTAAAATGGCTACTCTAGTCTTAACACGTATCTCCTAAGTTTTTAAAAGGTTACTTGTAATAAAGCTCGGATTTATGTAAATGGATCGTCATCTAAATATACTGTGAGCATTATCTTTATTTACATATTTAATCAAAATATTTATTTAAATATTTTATTTACAGGTGGGAAGAATAGAAATGAAATTACAGAAGCTCTTGAAATAATCTACCCTATTTTGAGAGGCTATAGAATAAGTTAATTTAAATAGTGTACATACTGATAATTATTATTTATATTTTAAAATCATAAATAAATGAAATAAAACAGTGGCTTATAATTCTTTGTTCTATTTTTTTTTCATATTTCCTCATTGAGGCAATTGTGTTCCATGTTATATCGAACGATAATGTCAAGCATAATTTGCGCCGCGACATAAATAGGTGACATACCAACCTATTTATGATGCGCCGCAATTTTCTTTCGCGCTTTAATAAACGGAGGGATTTCGTACTATGCATATTCCTTACGACCCGGAATACTTCTTATCTCTAATTCCTAAGCAGTACAGGGTCAGGAATAACGGATACAGGCGTTCATTGTATATAATTCATAATATTATCGGTTGCTTCGAAAGTAGTTAAAACGTCTATATAAGGGGGATAATTGATATATATGATGAGTCTTGTAGCCAGCTATTTACATACGCAATCAGGAAACACGATGTCCTCAGCACCTCTGAAACAGTGATGATGACCCAGTGCCAATAGCTATGGACTGCCGCACAGGGGTTCCAGGATTCGAATTCTGAAATTCGTCGCATGGTGGCAAGGTATTTTGTGAATTCTAGCCATTATCTGTCGCCAGGCACCTAACGGTATTTTCTAGCAACGTCACTCGAGAGCGAGTACCTTCTAGATCATGGCTGTTTACCATTGAGATGGTGGTAACGTCTAATCTATACACTGCAAAAGAGAATAGCCCATCCAGGGAAAGTTGAATACCGCAGGATTGAGCTGTTGAGATGGAATTTTTCCATTAAGGAACACAGTAATCTGTTATACGGTATACCTATATTTACTCGTACGGGCATCGTGTACGTTACTCGTGCGTAACGTCACTTGCCAGTCCCAACGGAAGACCAAGAGCTGGTTTAGACCAGCATCATGCTGAGTTGGGGCCGATTTGTGGCAAAAATTAAATTATAGCATTCCATGCTTTTTTTAATGTATGTATGTATTATGGTTTTGACAAACAGATATCGAAAATCACTGAAGGGAAGGGGCCAAGAGAAACAGGGAGAATAAATCAGCTCCCTTTTTCTTCTGTGTGTCGTTAAAAGGGATCACCAGAGGTAGTAGTAGAGGAGGTACCCTGTACTGTTGTCCTACTTCAGCCTCATGGATTCTATTGGTTTGCTAATTCCAGTTAATTTTTTTCTCTACTCTTACGTCGATTTCTCTGTCAGTCAATTTCTGTATGTCTATTTCCTCTTAGATCCAATTACTACAATATCAAGGTAAATAACTAGACGAAACGGCACAAAGAACGCACGAAACGTAAGTTGTAAAATTATTTAACCTCATGAATGAAATTATAGGTAGTTACTACCCACATAACATAGAAAGCGAAAAACACACAAAACCCTAAAAACGAGAAAGGCCAGCTTATTTATTTCCCTTATTTCTCTATGTGGAAGATAGCCCCTTCGCTAGTGATTGTCGTGCTAACGTTTATCAATCCAACGTTGTCGCACCTTAAATCATCGAACAAAAGATCTGTCGCGTTGTCGTGTCGAGATGGTGTGATGTCGAGTATCTGTTGTCGAAACCATGATACGGACTCGTATATATTTTTTGCTCCTAATAAAATATTTTTCTATGGTCTTAGCTTCGCTGGTCTCGGTGCTTATCTTAGAGCAGGGTTTAGAAGCTTGATGGTGTAAATTTAAGAACTTTTTATACCACAAGCTAAAGATGTTCATCAGAGAGTATCGACTCTCTGATGAACATCTTTAGCTTGTGGTGAACATCAAGATTCTACTATTAAATCTAAATGGATAAGAATGAAATCACAATATGTGTGTGTGAGAACAAAACTTACTGCCATAGGATCATAGACTACTATGAATGAAATTTGATCTTGGACATTATTTACAACCTTTGCAAGTCTAAAATATTACTTGCCCAGTGTACAAGTCTTTCCGGAGGTTATATACTCAATATTCTGGATAATAATAAGAAAAAAAAATACAGTTTAAATCACGAATACAACACTAGAAATAAATATATAAGAGCGGTGCCAGTTTTTAGATCAGCTAAAACAAATAATAAACGACAAAACTGCTAGGGCAAGTCCGCCTCCTCTGCCAAGCTACGTAGCGGTATCGCCTGTCAAATTACGTAGCCGCTACGTAATTTAAACAAATAATAATAATAATTTTATTGTATTATATGTGACATTGTTAAAAGAAGTTTAAAAGAATGGGCCCAAATTTCTTACCCGTTCGCCTCGCAGTGGCTCTATACAACTTTTGTTTGCTGAATGTGGCAGTACAAAGTAGAATATTTCAATATTAAAATTTGTAATTGACCTTCATAATACGCCTAAATTGAATAAATGATTTTGACTGACTTGACAACTTCGTAATATGAGGATGAGAATGAAAAAGAAAACTGTGGCATAAAGATTTAGATTTATTTAGAAAACTACTATGTATATTATACACTTAAATTAGGCACTGAGCACAAATTGTTAAAGCAGAGTAGTGGAACTTATGTCTACTTATACTTTAAACACATAATTATTGTTCAGACTTACATTGTGAAAATAATAAAAGCAATTTATACTAAAAAAAATCATGAACCACAGCTCAGACATTCATCTTTGTTTTGTAAGGAGCATGTAATTGCTGCCATATTAGCATCCTCCACTTCAGCTTTTCCGTTCATTACTCTTCCTTTAACTTTGGATTTATCAACAGTAAATTGAATAGCATTAGCAGCTGGTTTTGTTCTCAAATAGTACATGCCAGTTTTCAAGCCCATTTTCCAAGCATAAAAATGAATTGATGTTAATTTGCCATAATTTGGGTCTGCAACATGGATATTGAATGACTGACTCTGATCAATAAATGCACCTCTATCTGCAGCCATTTTAATAGTTGCCTTGACAGAAATTTCCCAAACTGTTTTGTAAAGATCCCTTATTTCTTTAGGTATGGTTTCAATATTTTGGATAGATCCATTGTTATGAATAATGAGATTTTTCATATCGTCATCCCACAATTCAGCTTCAGTCAAATCCCGCAAAAGATGATGGTTTACAACTTGAAATTCGCCAGACAAAACTCTTCGCTGATAAATGTTTGATGTAAATGGTTCAAAAGATTCATTGTTTCCAAGGATTTGGGCAGTAGATGCCGTAGGCATAGGTGCCAATAACAGTGAATTGCGAAGTCCATGCTTGGCAATCTTTTCTTTAAGAGCAGCCCAGTCCCAAAGATCAGTTGGTGTCTTGTCCCACATATCATACTGCAGTATACCTTGGCTTACAGGGCAGCCTTCATAAGTCTCATATACACCATCTCTTTCAGCCAATTCACAGCTAGCCTCCAGTGAACCATAATAGATAGTTTCAAAGATTTCCTGATTTAACTTGATTGCTGCTTCACTTTCATAGGGAATTCTCATCAACACAAATGTGTCAGCTAGTCCTTGAACACCTATACCAATAGGTCTGTGCCTCATGTTTGAATTTCTTGCTTCTGGCACTGGGTAGAAATTGACATCAATTATTTTGTTGAGGTTTTGAGTTATGGTTTTTGTGACTTCTTTTAATTTAACAAAATTATATGATTTGTCTTCATTAACAAACATGTTCAATGCAATTGAAGCTAAATTGCACACTGCTACTTCATCAGCGGAGGTATATTCTACTATTTCTGTGCAAAGATTACTGCATTTGATTGTACCCAAGTTTTTTTGATTACTTTTTCGATTGCATGCATCTTTATATAACATGTATGGTGTTCCAGTCTCCACCTGGGCTTCAATGATTGCTTTCCATAAAACTTGTGCTCGTACTTGCTTGACAAACCGGTTCTCACTTTCATACTTCTCATACAATTCCTCAAATTTTTCTCCCCAGCAGTCAGACAAGCCAGGACTGTCATGGGGACACATTAAACTCCAATTGCCATTGCTCTCAACTCTTTTCATGAACAAGTCTGGTATCCACAGGGCATAAAATAGTTCCCTAGCACGAACTTCTTCCTTGCCTGTATTTTTTTTCAAGTCCAAAAACTCAAATATATCTGCATGCCATGGTTCAAGGTAGACAGCAAAAGCCCCTGGACGTTTATTTCCACCTTGGTCAACATATCTTGCTGTATTGTTGTATACTCTCAGCATAGGAACAAGTCCATTGGATACACCATTAGTTCCAGCGATGTATGTACCCTTAGCTCTGATGCAATGAACATGGACTCCAATACCGCCAGCTGACTTTGAAATCAGTGCACACTGCTTGAGTGTATCATAAATGCCTTCAATGCTGTCATCTTTCATCGATATCAAGAAACATGATGATAGCTGTGGTCGTGGAGTGGCTGCTGAGAACAATGTTGGACTGGCATGAGTAAAATATTTTTCAGAAAGTAAATTGTAGGTGTTGATGGCAGCATCAATGTCTTCACCATGAATGCCTATGGACACCCTCATAAGCATGTGTTGGGGTCTTTCCACAACCTGAAACCACAATACATTAAATTATTATTGAGTCACAACAGATGTTGTGCATGATGTTGGTTGCATTTCATGTTATTGATGTGTACTCACTTTGTTGTCAATCTTCAGCAAGTATGACCTTTCCAAAGTTTTGAACCCAAAGTAATTGTACTTAAAATCTCTATCATAAACAATGGCAGAGTCCAATCTTTCCTTATTTTTCATTATAATTTCATAATGGAAATCGGATATCATTGGTGTTTTCTTCTTTGTGTGAGGATTAACAATATTGAACAGATCACTCATCACATCTGCGAATAGAGAATAGTGATGATTAGTTACTAAAATTGTTAATTTATCTAGGTAAATAATAAGAAATTAAAATAGCAATGAGTCAGAATGGGGCCATTATTTTAAACTCTAAAGATTAAGCATGCAAATATGCACACTTGTTGTACATATATTTTTAAAGGTTAAAACATAATTATATTGTGTTGAATGGGGCATGTTGGCATAAGCAATGTTATGTACCTACCTGAGAAGTGTTTTTTAGTTTCTTTATGTAGATTAGAAATTGCTAATCTAGCAGCTAGTACAGCATAGTCTGGGTGATCAGTAGTCATGGTGGCAGCAGTCTCTGCTGCAAGATTATCTAGTTCAACAGTTGTTACGCCTGAGTATATTCCATTGATCACCTTCAGTGTGATGCATACCTATTGGCAAGAAATTGATTTCAGTCATGATATACCACAAATAGGCACTAATAAACTTATAGTAATGGAACACTTTTTTAATATTGTTTGTCCATTTGTAGAATATACAAATGGACAAACAATAAAACAAACTGATGTCAATAACAATGTGACAAAAACGAGAAGAGCTTTATGAGCAAAAGTCTGTTCTGGTGGACACTCCAATAGTATTAAGTATTTTGCTACCAAGCAGTAATGTACAAATGTACTGTACTCTGGCAAAAGGTACACTGATATTTCAAGTGAAATGACTGGATTAACATGACAAGAGCAATCTCATAAAATTATAAAGAAAGGAAAAATTTATACCACAAGCAGGATTCAAACCTGCAACAATCCAGGCAGGACATGCTCATGTCCGAGGGTTAGATGGTTGCAGGTATAAATCCCTCATGGGTAGAATTTATCCTTTTGTTGTAACTTAGTAAGCTCACAAACATAGCAGGTGTGAATGCAAAAATTTAAATTTTAGAAGAAATAATAACTTTAATGGGCAAGCAATGTAGGAGACTTTTCCATTTCATAACATAATTAAGAGTTAATTAAGTGATCATTTATTATTAAGATGGATGTCTTAATCATATCTATTGTAACGCATGTTCTAGCTCAAAAGGTGGCAGATGTACCTAAGCACCAACATTTCCCCCCCTGACTTGTTTTAGTCTCATAGAATAGAGTTGAGCCTATTGCCATCTACTGAGCACAGTTCCAGACTCAGAACTCCTTCATACTGATAATACTATTTTCAAACTTGAATACAACTGCATGTAACAATATGACAAATTAGAAAAATTCCATGCCTCATCTAGGAATTAAACAAGTTCCAACAAAATCTGTAAATTCAACTTACAGGGTCTACAAAATCCATGTTCAATCCATAACAGAGCTTTTTTATTCTCGATGTAATTTTATCTATATGGACTTCCTCCATTCTCCCTCCTGAAAATAAAATTACTTACTTGAATCTGATATAAGCTTACATTTTGTCGTAACACAGTAAATAGGATGTAAATTCTTAGGTACCTAACACCAAGGCCTTTTTTTAATTTTGGCTCAGATTTTCACATTGTACAATCGAAATAATGCAGACCTTATTCAAATCAGTGATGTCAGGTCATACTTGTGGGTTAGAAAAGTAATCGAAATACGTGATCAACTTCGCTTGGCACGGACTTGATCCGTGAGATAAAGGCTATCGTTTTTGTTAAAAATCTAAGGAACCAGTATAATTATGGTGCAGTTTATCCATTGTTCCAACGAACCACATAAGTTACAAAAGTTGCGATACTTTAGTCGTGTTTTTCTTTCTTACCTCTTTTATAAACGTACAGCTTATTTGATTTTCCGACCATGATTTTATACTTGTTTACAATTGTTGTTAGCTTAGCTTGCAATTTTACTAAGGGTTTGAATTGAAGTTATTTCGCGAAATAGTTTTCGTTTCACATTCAATGACGGGAAATTTAGCGGGAAAGATGGCTAGCTAGCCGCGGCCATAGAATATAATAAACCCATAGCCCATAGAGTATAGTCCCACCAACTTATCTGTTCAGGCGGCAAAAAAAAGAACTACAACATTCCTTCAAATTGTGACAGTTGTAGTTGATTTCCTTGACCAGTAGCGCCCTCGAAAACTGCACAGTTAAGTTGGTGGTACTATACTACTAGTTGTAGCTGTCGTAGGTACTACGCGCTCAAATTCAAATTATTTATTTGCTTATACATGGGTAAAATTAAATTACAGATGTTATTGTTAACAATGTTTCGTTGGCCATGTTTTAACCTGTTTGAGGTATGCAACATTATTGTATAAAAACAACACAAAAGGGAAAAACCAATAGTGTACATTCGAAAAACATTCCGCCATATATTTTATAATATTATACCCTTATATGAAGACTGACTAAACGTATCTGTGTTACGCAGGGCCGCGTCCCAAACCTCAGAGTGTAGTTGTCGGTTGCTTTAACTTACTTGAAGGTTTGGAACGACTCGGTTGTTTTATAACCTTAAATATCGATTTTTGGCGAGGAACTAGCAAAATATATAGAAGTTTTATGATGTTAGAAAAGCAATAACTACTAGAGGTGTGTCGCTCTTTATGGAAATGACTCAGTGAGTCGTTTCTTTAAACTGATTCACTGATTCGAATCTTTAACACCGCTTAAAATGAATCATTCGCTCAATTGCATCTCGGTTTCAATCAGCACGCGGCGCTCACTGACACGATTGAGTGAGATAGACTTTTTGAAGCGCGTCGGGTCGCGCAGTCGCGGTCGCGTTGGAGATCGCCGACCGCCGTCTCTCTCACTTATTCACTACTAGTGGGTGACTGAGAAAGACGGAAACACTAGTTCACCTACGCACGCATTACGCGTAAGGAAAGATGACCTGTTGTTATTGTTTGTTTAGTTGACCTTTGTTTTGAAAAAACCGGATTACGTTAGGTCTGCGATTTTCTGCTGTATTAGAAAACAATTAAGTGTTACAATAAGTAAAGACTGTGTAGTCAATAGACTTTTACTTAATGAAAATAGTGAGTAAACTGAGTTGAACTGTAAATGTTTTAAAAGTTTTTTCCTTGTCAATAATCGATTTCTATGGAAGTTTCAGGCAAAAGAAATTATTTAAACACAATACAAACGCAATACTATATACTTAACATAATTCCTCAAACACGGTAAATAAAAACGATTCATGAAGGTTATTTAATTTATTTGCGCTAGTAAATCGAGTTTAGAGTCACTGATGCAAATGATGCAAATGAAGCACTCTACTGATTCGAATCTTTGAACTGATCCAGATACAAATGATACAATCTCAACAAAGATACGTTTTTGCCAGCACTAATAACTACCGTTACCTGCAAAATACAAAAGAGTGCCTATTAAAATTAAATGAAATGTCAAGGTCATGTCAGTTAAAGATTCAACCTTCAAACGACCGTTTTTGATAGTTAAAAAGTTGCGCTCTACTCGAAGGTTGTGAACGACTAGAGTGAAAAGTTGCACTCCGAGTGCGCTCTAATCTAACCGAGGTTCCGAACGACCCCCTGGTAACGCAGACTCAGTACACACGATCTGTGTGCAAGCGTAAAAGTCCCCTAATTCGGGAAAGTTGAAGTAACTTGAACGAGTCAGATATTCTATTAATTATGAATTATTAAGACTGGAGGGAAGTCTCGAATTCTCATACGAAAAGAGAAAACGTTTCTACCCCCCTAAACAATCACCGATTATGATGATTTTAGGAAATATTATAGATGTTATCAATATTCAGGTTTATAGGTTATGATTTTTATCATTAAATTAAAGGAATATGAATTAATGGGTATTTAAATAGCGATATTTTCTCAAAACTTGTATCTCTGGTTTGTGAATTGTTTATATGAAAATTAATGATAAATAAAGATAAAAGAAAACCTATAAACCTAGTTTTTTTGTCAGTTATAAAATAAAACCATTTTTTTTTAAATTTGATTAATATTTACATCAGCCTTTTGCAGTTGATCTCTAACGTGGTAAATTCGTTTATTTCTCCAAATTATTTATGAAACTACGCTTCAGTAATTATTGCCTTTTTTATAGCTGATAGGCTAGCCTTTGACCACTATCTCACCTGATGGTAAGTGATGATGTGGTCGAAAGTGTTGTTCAGACTAACCTAGAATTACTGGCTCTCAAGGACAACTGCCGGAACACACCGTTAGGTGCTTGGCAACAGATTTTCTACTTGATTGTAATTGTAGTAAGATGGTTAGCTAGGCAGGCATTCGCAAAATCTCCTACCACCATTCTGTATCCACTACCATCGTAAGACAATAACCGGGATCAACGGCTTAACGTGCCCTCCGAAGCACGAAAGCGCTCAGTAGTAATGTCACTAGCGGTCACCCATCCAACTCCTGACCGCGGAGGACGTTGCTTAACTTAGCTGATCGATTAACAACGGCTAAGCAAACTTCGCTACGAGCGCCTTGTTTTAGAACGATTGTTAGGCAATATATTTAAGTTGGCATCTTCTTCTAAATAATTTAATGAAGCTGGTATTTATTTGGGTGCATTTGTTATTATTATTTAATTTAAAATGACAGACTTCCACAAAATGTTCGGGGATGTTCCTTATAAGTACACCATATGAATACGAAACTTTTGTCTTCTAGCCATTGAGTCACCATGTAGTCGTTAAGGTCTTGTTCTTCAGCAGTTTCTCGTGAGTCCTTAATAATATAACACCAGCCTTCTCCGATGCGACCTTTTTCAAGGTACCAGTCTTTTGAGCTTTAATTTAGTATTGTTGACAAGTAGCTACTTCGTATACGCTAGTAGCTTGTTAAGCGTAATAATTACAGCACAATTGTAAAAAGCCAATGAGCACCTTCAATTCGTTCTATTTTTATAACGACAAACAAACAGTTTCACAATATTTTCTTAAAGTAAAGGTATTATTATTTATAATAATAATTTTGAGACCAACATCGATCGTTTGTTCAGTTTGGATTATTCAGTTGATAAACTAAGCAGACTTATACTACCTTGAAATGAGTACTGCCGTATTATATAACATATTTTTACTCAAGTCGACGAGAAGTAAGGGGCGCGGCGGCGCGCGGCCGAAGACACGCTACGCGGCGCGACAGCGGTGGGCAGCGCGGTGGCGCGGCTACAGTAAAATAATTGTGATCGTGTGACTCGACTGCACGTCTCTCTGTTGAATCTATACATATATGTTTATAGGATTTGACGAAGGTGCGGGGCGAGGAGCGCGAGGCCAGCGTTTAGCGGCGAGACAGCATCACTTTGTTGAAATATGTGGGTGCTTCTCTTCCTGTTCCTTTTAAGTAACCAATTTTCTTGCTTTGTTAACTGATGTTTATGTATTAAAGTAAAACAGATAACATTGGTGGATTATGAATGATTATAAAGAAAATAGGTATTATATTAGAACTAAATGTAAATACAGTGTATACTCCAAGTAACGTCACTCGATTTAACGACAAACTCCCTAAAGCGTCGAAATAGCTTGGCTGTGGTTGGTTTAGCTTATCTTCCATCCCCGCGAAGGGTTCCCGCCTTGTCGTGGCGGTGGGGCTTAGTAGCCGTGGCTTCGTCACCCACGGTGAAGCGAAGAGGAACCAGGGGCCGTGCTGGCTTGGGCAGTCGGACGGCCCCAGAGGGGCCGCTCCACTGGGCTTTGCCTCTAAGTCCAGACTGGAGCGGCAACGGGTAGGCTGCGGTGCTGTATGGGCAGCACCGCATCTGAGGCGGGCTGTGGTGTTGTATGGGCGACACCACAGCTGACGGTGAGTGGCCTCGGCGGGAGAGGAGTGCCGGTATCACGGTGCGCCGTTCTCCCTACCTTCCGTGGCCACGGCGGGGCCGCCACCGTTTGATGGCGGACGCGGAGGGGCCGCAGGGGAGGAGGAGTGTTGGTATAGCGAGGCGCCGCTCTCCCTATCCTCTGCGGCCGAAGTAGCAGGCGACGGGGCTACTCATCTGACCCGTCGCAGGGGGACCTAGGGCGTCGGAAGCGGGCTCGTCTGACGCCCATTAGCGGGCTTGGTCCCCGGGTGGTAGCGACGTGCCATGTGTTCTGGTGCGTCGTGAGGGGTAGCACCCCAGGAGGGGTCCGGCAACGGACAACCGTGGCGGGTTCGTGGTTGAGTGCTAAAGCGACCCTGCGATCCCGCCGAGAAGCGGTAGAGATGGAACACCGTGTGTTATTTAGTCGGTAGGGGCACTTGCTGCTATGGGAGTAGTTGGTGTCGAGCCCGGCCACCTTCCCCGGGGTGGACGGGAATGCGTAAATACATTTTTCACAATATAAAAAAAAAAAAAAAAAAAAAAAAAAGCTTGTCTTCCATACAATGATACACTTTATATAGCATTACACCCACTCTCAATAACGACAACAAGTAATAAAAAGTACCTTTCAAGTTGCCACAATTAGTAAAAGTGTACGTTCTTTTGTCGTTTTATTATCCTAGCCCGTGATAAACTCGACTGTCGGCATCATGCATACCGAACTTTCTAAGAAGTTCGTTCTTTTGTTTACAAATTGTGATTGCTTGCACGTGTAGACTGTTGTTGACCATGACTAATAAGTAGGAGTCATGGATTATCTGTACGTTATAATATTCTCAGTTGCTCACAAACTTTCAAACTGTAAGCATGGCTAGTAAAAGAAAATCACTGTGTATTGAAGAAAAAGTTTTACTGATACGCGCAATAGATAAGGGAGAGAAGATAAGTGATGTTGGCAGACGCTTTGGATTTAGTCGCTCTACCGTGTCCACAATTTGGAAAAATAAAGAAAAAATTCTCCAAGCAGAGGACGAAGGGAAAGCTTCTAAAAAATTAAAGAAACCTAAATACGAAGATTTGGATCAAGCTATACTGTCATGGTTTCACCTACAGCGCCAGAATAATATGCCTATCTCGGGGCCGATCGTGAAAGCGAAGGCGGCGAATTTTGCTGAAGAACTTGGATTAACTTCTTTCAAAGCATCAGAAGGATGGCTCGGAAAATTTAAGCAACGTCATCATATAAACTATGGTAAAATAAGTGGAGAAGCACTAAGTGTTGATAAGAATGTTACCCATTGGGTTAATAGAGTGTGGTCAATCAAATTTGATAGAAAACTACGCCCCAAGTGACATTTTCAATGCTGCTGAAGCAGATATTTTCTATAAGTTGACTCCAGATAAAACTCTTAAATTTAAAGGGTTTAAGTGCGTGGGAGGTGAGCTCTCCAATGAACGCATTACGGTACTTGTTGCTGCTAATATGGATGGCACAGAAAAAAAAAGTTGATGGTAATAGGCAACATGAAAAATCCGCGCTCTTTTAAGAACATTTAAAAATTGCCAGTGACGTATAAAGCTTATAATTCAGCTTGGATGACCAGTCAACTCTTTGAAGAAGAAGTGCGAAAGTAGGATGCTGAATTAAAGGGACGAAAAAATTTTACTTCTCGTTGACAACTGCCCTGCCCACCCGTTTATATCACACCTTCAAAACATAAAGTTGGCATTTCTTACTCCTCCTAGTGTCTTACAGCCAATGGACCAGAGTGTGATTAAAAGTCTCAAGGGTCACTACAGAAGGATATTATTGATGGAGCTAGTCGAATCGGAGAATAAAACTTCTGCTAATATGCTGCAAACAGTAAATTTTTTATCTAAAGCCTGGAAAGAAGTGACACCCACAACTATACAGCACTCTTTTCGACATGCTGGTCTTTGTACCAATTCTACAAGTAATGAGGTGGAAATAAAACCTGAGTTTGATAGCGACGATGACTTTTTAACTGAGTGGAGTCAACTGTACAACATGGCAGGAAATTCTACGGAAAATCTTCAAACCTACTTCGAAGTAGACGAATGCTTGCTTACAACGGCTTCACTCACAAGACAAAGAAATTTTGGATTCAGTGAGAAAAACTGAGGATCAAGAACAATGAGATGAAGAAGATGAGACGGATGAGCCTGAGCCTCCGCCAAGCATTAAAGAAGGAAGCTCTGGAAGCAACTAAATTATTGGAAAAGTACTTCCTTTATCACCAAGATGCCTTCACATCGCAAGATATGAATAAAATAAGTAAAAAAGTAAACAAAATTGCTGGTGCAGCCAGACCATACAATCTTATAAATAATTATGTGAAATAATGACAGCATGTAATGCAAACAAATAAAACAGTTATCTGACATACACACAAAGTCATTGCTCTAACGTATTTTATATTTTGTAGCATAGCACTCAAATTTAGGGATTTCGTTAAATAACAGATGGCGTTGTTATACAATATGGAGAAATTAGTTAATACATATGGCAATTGCATTAACTTAAATAAGACATAGGCCAATACCTTAATAAAAAAAAAGAACAGGTGTCAGACATTTCCCATGTGATAATTAGGGTTGGAATCACTTAGTTAGTGATCGAATGCTAAATTCGAACAAATCAGTAGCAGAATCGTTTAAGTTCTATGAGGGAACATGCGCTCTTTAAATTTTTCTTTTTATGTGATATTTTAAATATTTTCATTGCTCTCGTTTTAACATTATCATCATTTTCTTCTAATGGTCGCTTGCCATTTAATATTTTATTTACGTCTTTGCAAAAATTATGCAAGAAAAATCGTTTACAGAAGTCTAAAAGAAATATTTGTAATTTCCTATCATGTTCATGGCACCCAATATCATTAAAATCAATTAATATTAAACAAAGGGTTTTTATGTACATTTTCACATGATTTTGATATAAATCATTTTTTATATTATAAACGATGTCTTGTATATTTGATACAAGATTTGTTATTTTATCGCTGGGTGTGCATAGCCATCCTTGAGCATACTCTCCTCCGTATATAATCAGAATGTCCCAAAGTTACATTTTCACATATAGTGCAATCTTAAAATGGAGTGAATTCTATCTCAAGATGGTTCATGACTACTACCCCGGCTGGTATTGTGCTGTGCTGTGCCTTTTTCCGGTAAAATAAAATGACCAGTAAACATTTGGTATTACTTTTCTGCGAGCGAGCTGCAAGTAATTGTGATCGTATTGTTAGAACCAAATACATATACTTACTTTGAGTACGATCCTCATTGATTTAATTTTTTGCTGGCATTGAGCTTTCAATTAATTCATCACTTTCAAGTGGAGAAAATCCTGCCAGTGCTAGTAGCACTGGCAGGATTTTGATTGTGATGTGTTTAGTACTAAAAACGAGTAATTATTTAGCAACGAGGAATTGAATTGGATGTGTGGGCTTTGCGGAGTTTACAGAATTAAACTTTTTATCCGTTGATACAGAAGAAGAGACCCAACAAATAATTCTCGTATCCTAGCGTGTGGGGTGTACATATACATCGTACTGCTACTAAACAAAGATATTTATAAAAATCCGCTGTACAAAAATATACAAAATTTACTTTATGGCAAAAGCACAAATCTGACGTGATTCAAAGTCAAAGTCAAAATCATTTATTCAATTTAGGCGTCTACGACGCTCTTATGAAGGTCAATTACAAATTTTAGTATTGAAATATTCTACATTGTACTGCCACGTTCAGCAAATAAATTGTATAGAGCCACTGCGAGAAGAACGGGCAAGAAACTCGGGGCCATTCTTTTAAACATCTTTTAACAATGTGTTACATACATACTATATAATAGAGTTATTACAATATTTGTTAAAATTATGTAGGTGACAGGCAATAGCTTGGCGGAGGCGGAATTGTCCAGGCATTTTTGTCGTTTATGTAATCAGAAACTGTGTAGTAGGATTTTTTAATCAATATGTTTTTCACATGCAACTTGAATTTCCCTTCTGTGAGCGTTGTAATATGTTTGGGAACTTTATTATAAAACCGCACACAATTACCTAAGAAGGACCTTTTATTTGTCTTTGCTAATCTAAAACCTGGCACCACTATTTTATCTTTATTCCTGGTATTGTAATCGTGATTGTCACTGTTTAATTTAAATTTACTCAAATTTTTACGAACATACATAATATTTTCAAATATATACAGACTTGGTAAAGTTAAAATATCAATTTCTTTAAAAAGATCCCTCACAGATTCCCTAGGACCCATTTTATATATGGCTCGAATTGCACGCTTTTGTATGATAAAGATTGTCTCTATCTCAGCAGCAGTTCCCCACAGCAATACGCCATACGACATAATACTGTGGAAGTACGCGAAATAAACTAGCCGAGCAGTAGCTACGTCTGTTAACTGTCTTATCCTAAGAACTGCATATGCAGCAGAACTAAGTCTTCCGGAGAGATCATGTATATGTGGATCCCATTGTAAAGTGGAATCCATTTTGATTCCCAGGAAGACTGTCGCTTTGTCAATAGGGAGTTTATCTGGGCCAAGCTTTATGTTTGGTTCAACATAAGGAACATTTGGTAAAGAAAACTTTAAACATTTCGTCTTTTTTGAATTTAGGAGAAGATTATTAGCGGCAAACCATTTACAAATCTTAGATAATACATTATTTACATGCGTCAGTTCACTGTCTTTCCTGTCTACTTTAAAAATCAGAGAGGTATCATCTGCGAATAAAACAATATCGCAGAAATCTTTGACCATGCAAGGCAGATCATTAATATATGTTAGAAACAGAAAAGGTCCCAAAATTGATCCCTGTGGTACTCCCATTTTTACCAATGACCCGGAAGAAGTATTGCCATTTATTCCAACCCTCTGTAGCCTGTCTGACAGATATGACTCTATAAGATTCAGAGCTTTCCCACGAATACCATAGTGGGAAAGTTTACGAATCAGAGTGCAGTGCTCTACACAGTCGAATGCCTTGGAAAGATCACAAAATACGCCAATAGCATCATGTGAACTCTCCCAGGCTTCCAGTATATGCGACATCAATTGAACACCTGCATCTGTTGTGGATTTGCTCTTGGTGAAACCAAACTGATTCTCATTTAATAAATTATGCTTGTTAAAATGGGATAGTAGTTGTTTGAGCATAATTTTTTCGAATACTTTACTCAGAACAGGTAAGATGGAAATAGGTCTATAATTGCAAGGGTCAGATGTAGACCCCGACTTTAAAATTGGAGTGATTTTACTTTGTTTCATTAAATCGGGGAAGTTTCCACTATCGACACAAAGATTGAATATTGTTTCTAAATATGGTGCAATAATGTAAATTATAGACTCTACCACTTTTACTGACATACCCCACAAGTCTTCAGTACTCTTTATGTTTAAACTTTGAAATGTTTTTATAATTTCAAATCTTGTTGTGTGTCTGAAGGAAAAGTCCGGTGATTTGCTTGGAAAATTATTTTTTAACATAGTTTCTGCTACATTGGGACAAGAATCCAATGACTTAGTGGCTTCTAGGGGCAAGGTAGAAAAAAAATTTTCAAATATATTCGCCACTTGTATTGAATCCGAGATTTGATTTTTATCAATAGTTAAGACATATGTTGAATCTCTAGGTTTATTTTTACCAGTTTCACTATTTATAGTCTTCCAAATGGTTTTTATTTTATTTTTAGACTTGCTAATTTTGTTTCTAATAAAAAGAGATTTAGCACACAAGCAAACAGATTTGAACATTTTTGAATACTTCCTAACATAATCATGAAACTGTTTGCAAGATGTTAAATTTTTCCTACGATACAGATCAAACAAATAATCTCTACTTTTTCGAATACCTGTTGTTGCCCAATCACCGAACTTCAACTTTCCATCTATTTGTTTTTTTATTTTTGGACATACTTTTTGAAACTCAGTGTTTACTAAAGAAAATAAGCTATTATAAATGTCATTTTGGTCACTATGAGAAAAATTTGTAATGCCAAGCTTAGCTTCTATGTTGGTACTGAGTATTTCCAGCCTACTAGTTGATAACTATATATATAACTTCGAGGTGATAAGCCCAGACGAGCCCTCCAATGTCCCCACAAACTAAATTTATATGTTATTCTGCCTTGGATTCAAAAAAGGAAAAGGCTTATCAGAAAATTAATTTGGTTGCCCGGCTTGTTTTACTTTAAGCTTCTATTGACTAAAATTTCGTGAATTAATTATTTCGATTTGAATTGAATTATTCTTATTTCTTAATAAGAAATAAGAATAATTCAATTCAAATCGAAATAATTAATTCACGAAATTTTAGTCTCATGCATTATTGATATAATTATATTATCGATTTGAATCGATGGTGAGCATCCCTAATTCCTATAGCCAATTCCTATTTGATTTTGCATCTTGCCGATTTGTTTACTTTCTGTGCCAGAAATTTAAATTTATTTAGTTTAAAGTTAGCTGTGAATGGTGCATTATTTTTATGCTGGCTGTGATCATATAGGGACGTTGTTATGGTGCCATATACGATATTTTTACAATGAGGTGGAAAGATATTTTTTTGTTATGTATAGTTGCAAGTAGATAAATTAGGATAATAAAACATACATAAACTTATAGACTTTTGTATTTAGTTATCAAGCTCATTGTAGGTTTTTAGCTGGATCTTAATACTGCTTTTACTTTTGATGCTATATGTTTCGACCCGTGGCAGGAAGCATTGGTGATTTGGTCCATATTTAAGAGTTAATGATCTTCATGCGTTCCTTGAAAGTAATTTATAGGATAACAGGTTAATATTAGACATGAAATATATAAGGGGCGTTCGTTTTGGCTCGATTGCGTTTGTAGCAGTTTCAAAAGTGGCATTTGTGTTTTAGCGTTCGGATAGAAGCTTTTGCTATTTTTGACCACCAATTACTGCATGCTATCCGAACGACTTAAAACATACTTTGACAACCGACAATATTTTAACAATTTTGCACAGTACGAAACATGGAATCAATCTCTAAAATTAACAAAAAGTAGGTACCTATATTATTATTATATCTTTGTTAATGGCTTCTGATAGTTACATAAATAAAAAACTTGTGAAACTCTTCAATCGCGCCAAATACAACTGTCAAAACAGCAGTTGTCAAAAAACGATCACAACGATCCCACGGCAAGACATGGGTCAAAAATATCACTTTTCTCTGTCATTTGTAGCGTTTTCAAAGCTATCCGAACGGTGAGCGAAAACGATATTTTTGCTCACGAAGTCCCAAAACGAACGGCCCGTGTGATCGTTTTTAGCGTTTGTGAGTGTTATTTTTGGCACCGATAGGCTATCCGAACGCCCTAATAGTATATCTATAAAAAACTTATAGATATATCTATATAAAGGTACAAAGTATCAACCATACGTAACCGGGATGAGCATTTATGAAAAACAGATGGCAGCACTGTTTTTTTTATAATATTTTTAAGTGCCATCTGTTATATACGGACATTACTAACCGTGACGTCATCAAAAAAATCTATTAACACCTAGGGATGTCAAGTTTGGTCTCTATTTCAGTATATACAAAGTTACTTTATGGGTGCAGCAAAAGACGTCAGACAAAAATAACAGACTATACCATAGAGAAAAGTAATATACTGGGAACAGAGAGGCCCTTTACGATTTTTTATGCCGACCCGTTATGTCAAGAGACTGCTCTGGTATCAAAATCCGGAACTAAAATTTACTCACACATGCACGACTATGAATGTGTAATTAGATTAGTATTACTTACACATACATTCATATAATACCTACGTGCTACGCCGGCGGCGTCGTGTATGACGCAGATATAATATATTTCGTTTCTAAAATGTAACATGTTTAGCTAACAAACATTTTCTGCTGGGAAAACTATTTGTTATAAACGCGTCCAATAGTAGAAAGAACATAAATATACCAGTGGCATACACGTCACGCAGATTTACTCTTCACCGAAGGGGTAGCCCTGCATTGGCACCATTTCAAAATCATTCCTAAGAAACATAATTTTGTAAAAGTTGGTTTTGAAATGATTAGGATTAGGATGCACCTTACTTATAAATTGATATCTATGGGTACTTATCATTATGAAACAATATGAACAGAAAACACAGTAATTTTAAGAATTAGGTATATTAACACAGTACAGAATTAGGTACCTACAATAATTACAGTTGATAAAAGTCATTAAATTTTGTATGTATATTTGCTTATGCCTATTATAATATATTTGGCTCCATTGTTAATTACATCCTTGCCTTCATTTATTAACTTACCTACCAGTCAATATAGTAAAATAGTTTCCTTTAATTTTTTTGTACCTCATCACCTTCTTTAGTGTGTCCTCAGACATATTTGTCGTAAGCATGAGCAAAGTACCTGTTTCAGCCTTCCTATAACTAGCCATCGCTTCGTCGTATTTGCTGATTTCGGCGTCACCTGCTCCTTCGACAAGAATTGGCTTCTGGAGTTTACCTTCTACTGCTTCTGTGGCACCTTCTGTGCCTCCCAGCATGATGGTAACCTTATACTTCCATGTTGACCAATTTTGTTTGCCTTGCAATTTTCCTATATCTATTTTGGTATTGAAATCCATTTTGTGGACCCTCTCTTCTTATTTTTCTCTGGGGACCAGAACCTCTTAAAGGTATATGTTGATTCCTAGCAGAACTACAGTGGAATTGAAAATGAGTAGAGTTCTCACAAATATATATAAGATATTATTTTTACAAAGAAAAATATAATACACTATAAGGAACTTGTCAAGAGATGTTTTTTATTCGATGACATTATAAAACTAACAAACATTGGTTCCCTAGCAACCACTACATTAAGGTAGTAGTCCAACCTCTTTACACTGATGCTAGGTAGGTTAGTATATCACCTCAACAATACTTTTTACTTCCATGCCATAAACTAACTTACACTGAGCAAGTAATATATAAAACAATAAACCTTTTACTTAATACCTACTTACACAGAAGTTAATGTTGAGTTTTTTTTTTAATCCCACTGCATTTGGCTTCGCACGTTTTTGATGTAGTTGATTGTTCTGTCATCTTGTGGTTATGTATGGCATTAGATAAATCTTTTGAGACGGTGTTTTTAGAGGGCGCTATTAGCCAAAAATCACGGAAAATCTGACTTTTCAGGAAAGCGTCCCGCGCATGGACTATACGCAAAAGCGTTCAAATAAGATTGTTTTATATGTACATAACCACTAACACTAATCTGCAATAAACTTTTTCTTAATCTAATTCTGATTTTACTTCTCTTCATTTAACGATATCTCTCTATAACGCCATAAAATGAACAGTCCCTTCAGTGTCGTTATATAGAGTTTACACTGTAGTTGCAATAGATTCCGTACCTACTATTATTTAATATAATAATAGTAAGTAAGGAATCTATAATAATATTCATTTCCATACTTCAGAGAAAACTTCTATCATAGTTTTTCTGAAGTATGGAAATTAATATTTATGACGTTATAAAGTATATAATATTGTTTTAGAACTAAATATAAATATTTTTCATTTATTCTGAATGTAAAACAACTTATGTAACTGCGTGAGGAAGTTTTCTCAAAATTTTGAAAAATTTAGTATTCTAGGCAGGTATTCTAAGGATTATTTACATTGTAGGGGATGAAGCTTGAATAATCCTATGGGCTTACAAACACCTGGGGGGCCAGATTTATCCTTTTAAGACTAGACAACGCTCTCTGTTTATCATTTTAGCTTTAACCCCTCCTTGTTTTTAGTGTTGGTGGAGTTTGGAACACAATGCTAGAGCTTCGTTTAATGTTAGGCTTAGTTTTAAGAAATTGTTTTATGATTTTATTTATATTCTCTCGTACTTTAATTTTGTGTTATAAATATTTTCTGTTTGTTTGTTTTATTGAATTTTCCAATCATATTTTGTAATGATTATATTTGGCCTACTCTGATGTAATAATCAGACAGAACTATATCTTCGGGATTTGTAAAGAGTCAGTTGTTGTATTTTAAGTAACTGTTGCAGTATAGGTGATAATATCAACCACCGTGACCGTAGATTGCTCTAACCGTAATATTTAGTCTACGAGCTATCCAAGGAGCGTATGTCTACATGCAAATGACCAATGTTATCAGCAAACTCAAATATTATGTAGAACAGGTCTATTAGTCATCTTTTTTTTATTTTATTTAACGTAACAAGCTCGAAGCCCACCTGATGTTATGCGGACTAACCTCTGCCTATAACAGATGCATTTCATCACATGTCACGAATTGCACTGCACCCGTCATTGTTGTTAAGTCTCATGTGCCTGTAATTTCACTGGCTCTCAAGGACTGCTGCCGGAACACACTTGTGTGTAAACTTGTAAGGTGCTTGGGACAGATGTTCTACTTGAGGGTGGCAGCTTGCCAGGCGTCCGTTTCGGACGAGACAAAATGGTATTACTCCTTGAAGGAATCGCAGCAAGTTACGTAGAGACCAAGATGATTCACGCAGGGTTAGCATACGGAAACGGCGTGGGCGTCGTGATAGCCCACATAACCAGACAGGCGCGATTGATTGAAGGTAGATTGTCGACTAGTCCCATAATTATTTCAGTTCCCTCTGTTTCGAATCGTGAGTGCCACACGCCTTTGCCAATTGTGGAATACTCCGAAATATCTTTAGCAGTTGTTCTTTTTGTCGTATGTCCTGACAGATATGGGCGCAACGGTAGTAATAAGAACAGACGTTCTAAACCGTAAGGGAGAGACCTACTTACGAACCAGTGATGTTCAACGACTCTTTAGGGAAGATATGATTATCTTCCCTAAAGAGTCGTTGAACTGTTACAGGTCTGTTATCTGCGTAACTATTATCCTGTTAATAAAAATAGCCTGTTAGTAGACGAGGAAAGGCAACGTTTGCTGACTTTGATCAATAGGTTTAGTGAATCTTTTGTTTCTGGCACCGCGACATCTACCGTCATCTCTCTTCTAGTCTAATAAACAAAGTCAGGTACGGCCGAGTCCTAGGAAGGTACTTAAGCTGAAATCTGTTGTTGATGAGGGTCGTACACCCCATCGTAAGTTCCAGAGGGGTAATCTGGTCTTTGTGATCAAATACACGCAATCTCAGGGTTAACTGGATCCTGGTATGCGGGGGCCCCTTCAGAGTCGTTAATGCCCTTCGCAAAGATGCATATCGAATAAAAAATACTTTTTGCCAATATTTCTCACTTCTCTATCTTATTTATATTGAACATTTCTGAGTGTAAGAAACTTTCTTAGAAGTATTCCATAATTATTCCGAACCCTTCCGGAAGTTATGGAACTCTAGTAAGACCGCACTCAGAGTGCATTTTTTACACTAACGTTGTTCACAATCGTTCGGTTGTTGTCGTCTCGATTATTCTGAATCTCTGAAGTTTGCAAATTTTTAACCACCGAAATCTGTCGTCAAAACGTTTAAAATTTTGACTAGTTTTATTTTATAGGAGCATTGACGCATGCTAAGCGAAAACATAGAAATTATTACGGATGGAAAAAGATAACTTCCAGCGGGACTTGAACCCGCAACCCCCAGAATACCGCAATATAATGCACCAGGACGGTATTCTGGGGATTGCGGGTTCAAGTCACGTTTAAAATTTTTTGATGAATTTAGACAATCATACGAATCATGTTATGCTTTTCAAATACCATAAAATGTATATATTTTTGGATATTACCCTGCAAAAAAACACTACAAATACATACCATAACAGTTATATTAATATCAAAGTCGATATTCGGGGTTATACCACAAGCTTATCGTTCCATACCAACGAGTTAGTTGAAATCATGGAAGTGATAAGTACTACGTACAAGTACTTATTACGTCCATGGTTGAAATACAACCTAACAATTATTCCTATTCTAAGGCTATGGACGTAACCCAGGGGCCCAACTCCCACCCTAATCCTAAAAACTATTATGGAAAACCAACGTCATTATTTGTAGCATAAAATAGTACTACCTACTTAGATTCGGGCCATAGTATTCATGAAACAGTAATGTTCGTCTGTCGCACAAATGACTTAATTCAATGCGCGCAGCCTGATCTCACATCGAAGTTTTATTTTATATTTAATTTAAGGATATTTGATAATTTGAAATAAAACTGTAATTGTAAGGTTAAAATATGACTAAATTAATAGATGATAGTTGGACCGCAGTGGTTGAATTGGTTCCTGTTGAGTCTGTGGTATATCATATGTCTCTTATCTGTGGTATATTCGTTGCTGACTTGCTGTTATCGTTATCATCTGTGTTTCATTACTTTGTCTATGTCATCCACATCATACCAGTGACGTCAGTGACTGCCTGCCTGATGGCAATTCAATGAATGTATGAAAATCGTTTTATTGCACTTACGCGCATTTCAATCTTTACGTTTGGATGTAACATCATAGTTTTGTCTTCATTATTAGTTGCTAAAGGAAATTAAAACTGTCTCAATAAACCGTCCGGGATAAGGATGCGATGCTACCTCGAAGGCGAAACATCGGAGGTGTACCTGAAAGACCTTCGGAAAACGAGTTAGATTCCTACAGTAAATTGGACAAGAAAGGATATCATTATAACTCTAAACCGTACAGCCCGAAGTCTTTTCATAATTTGGAAAGTGTTGCAACTCCCAGTTCCTCACAAGATATAATATTTGACATCCTTCAGGACTTCGTTTTTGAACCAGTCATGGCTGCGAGAGACAGAACTAATGAGTTTATTTCGACGGTGCGAAGTCTCCAGGATAGGATCTTAGCGAGACCTGCTATTAGAGATAAACGAAAAGCTGCTGTTCTCGAAACTTATTCACAGTTTATGAGCATGGCGAAAGTGATTAGTAGGAATATAACTGGCACTTATGCCAAACTGGAGAAATTAGCTTTATGTAAGTTTAAAGTTTTGTAGACTAGGGTACTCATTTAAGAATAATTTCTTGCGTTAGGAAATAATTGTACTAATCTCACAAGTCCAATCCCAATATTTTAAACTAATTCAATTATGATTCATGCATTTTAAGTTGGCCTGAAAATGCATGAATCAGAATTTAATTAGTGCTGTTTCGCAAAAGCAATCATGACAGTGGCTTGGATATAATAATTTTCAAATGGGGCAGGGATGGGTAGGTTGAGGTTAGGTCCCTTACCCTAACAATATCATCATTAAAAAAAAAAAAGTAATGATTTTAAATATGCTAAACCAAAAAACTAACTGCAAATGCTAATCAAAGAGCTGAGGAGTGAGTAGACTGTATTGAATTCTATCACCCCCTTTTTTCATGCCAAAAAATTCAAAAGTTTTGCTTTGATGACTTCTATTGGAGAAATCATGCTAACTTATGTACCTTTACATTTTCAGTGGCCAAGAAAAAATCCCTATTTGATGACAGACCAACTGAAATACAGGAGCTAACATATATCATAAAAGGTGACTTAAATTCTCTGAACCAGCAGATAGGAAAACTTGGTGAAATGCCTAGAGGCCGACGAAGCATGCATAGCCATTCCTCCAGTGTGGTGCTCGCTCTGCAGTCTCGTCTTGCTTCCATGAGCAACCAATTTAAACAGGTAAACAGAATGCTTTGTTTATACTTAGATGCTGTAAAACACTTGACGTTAGGCACACATTTTGAAGTTAGGCACCTCCTCCAACTGCTTCCATTCTTCTGTTATTTGCTGTTCTGGCCCACACGTCACAGCATTTATTTCATACACCCATCTCCTAAAAGATCTACCCTGCTTTCTTTTCCAGTCATATGTGAACCAGTATATTATTGTTTTGGAGCATTTTTCTCTCACACTAATATTGCATTACCTGTCCAATTTGAGCATTTGATAGTGACAGTGATATTTTTTGTTCTTGTATGTTTTTGTGTTGTTCTACAACCTTTATCTGAGTTCTGAAGTAGTAGAACCTAAAAATCTTAATTACTGCCATTAAACTGGCCCTAATTTTAGTAATGAAAAACTTAATAAACATTTTAATTTTTAAGGTTCTTGAGGTGAGATCTGAAAATTTGAAGCACCAAAACAACAGGCGAGAGCAATTTTCTAGAGTGACACCTGTAGTAAAAGAAGTACCTTCACTCTTACAACAAGAAGATGTAAGCATTGACTTGGGAGAAACTTCAAATTTGCAGACACAGCAGCTTGCCTTGAGAGATGACTCAGACTCCTATGTACAGCAGAGAGCAGAGACTATGCATAACATTGAGAGTACCATAGTTGAACTAGGTGGAATATTCCAACAACTTGCACACATGGTGAAGGAGCAGGATGAAGCTATTGGAAGAATTGATGCCAATATTCAAGAAGCTGAGATGAATGTAGAGGCAGGTCATAGAGAAATTATGAAATACTTCCAGCATATAACAGGCAATAGAGCACTCATGTTTAAAATTTTCGGTGTCCTTATATTTTTCTTTATATTTTTTGTTGTAGTTATGGCATGAGTTTATCTAATTCGGTAACATATTATTAAGTTTATCGTGTAATATATGTTCTATTAATTGTGGATGAATATTAGAAAAATATTATTTTATGTATAGTTTAGGTAAATTGTATAATAAAGTTTCTTCATATCTAAAGGATATTCAAGAAGTGATAACTGCAATTCCTCTTCCACAGTAAATCCCTTAGCCAGTTTGGTCACTTCCCACTCTCGGCATAGCAACACTTTCAACTTGAAGGTGGCAGGCAGGTGGGCATTTGCTAAATGCCCTACCAACATGTGGTGAAGCTCTAGCCTATGGCTGGATGTGAACCATGGGCCTTCAGTCCATAGCCATTGCTACTGGAACATTATTGCCTCTAAACATCATGTCTGCAACTGATCTAGAAGAATGAAAATTTCTTCACAATCATATCCAGTTCGAAGTCTCCATGGGGCACAAGTAGGGCACCCTGAAATAATATGTAGCAAGACTTATCTCTCCTTATAGAGGGAGATGAAATCCAGAGAATGACCATCACCAAGGAATGACAAGCTTACAAATAGGCTTAAGTACTGAACATGAAAGGATAGAGTTTAGTAGAAGAAAGAATACCACTGATCCCATGTTAACATACACCTAGTGGAAAAAAAATACTTAATTTGAGTTTAGCAGATATTTAGTACTGTAGTTTTAAATTTCTGTGTCATGCCATTTATGAGATAGGTCCTCACAAAAAAACCCATTCCACTAGTTTTCCCAGGGAGAAAGTTTTCCCAGTTGCACTTTTTTTTCAAACAGGCTGCACAATGTCAATCTGTCCCTGAAAGCCAATTTTAGGTTGGCCTGAACAACATCTTCAGTTGAGTGTTAAATGTGTCCTATATTTTATTTTTATGTGGTAAGGAATTTGCAGTACAGCTTTATATTTATGTCAACACTATCTTTATTTCCTATAACAGCAGATAAAAAACATGATGAATGAAGCTGTTTTGGGGTTAAACAACTGTGAACTCTTTATAATATATTAAACATTATAACGTTATTTAATATATATTAAATAACGTTATAATAATCAGATCTTGATTGTGAGAAATTAAACAAATTTTTTTGTGATTTTAAGAAACAATTTCATGATTAAATTACAATATTTCAGCAGACTATGAACCATATTTCTAGTTTGACCTTGAAGTGAACCAGAATTATGATTCATAGTAGTGAAGCCAAATGTTTTTATTCAAAATAAATCGGTAAAGCTACGCAACGTCGCCCGCGGTCATGAGTTGGATGGGTGACCACTAGTGATATTCCTACTGAGCGCTTCTGTGCTTCGGAGGGCACGCTAAGCAGTCGGTCCCGGTTGTTGTCTAAGGACGGCAGTCGCTATAGTATGGTAGTAGGGAATTTTGTGAATGCCCGTCTGGCTAGCTACCACCCTCGAGTAGAAAATCTGTCGCCAAGCACGTAATGGTGTGTTCCGGCAGCTTTCCTTGAGAGCCAGTACTTCTAGGTTAGCCTGAGTAACATCTTCAACCCTATCATCACTTACCATCAGGTGAGATAATGGTCAAAGGCTAACCTATCAGTAATATAAAAAAAAAATGTTTTAAATTTTAAACGTTATCTACATGTATTAAACCAATATAAAAATAACTAAAGAAACGCATGCGGTGAAGTTTCACTGTTTATTAGGTGATGCAATAACAACAACGGTGGTAAAACGGAGGAGCGAGCGGGCGGGAGGGTCCGGCATAAGTTCAAATCTGTATGGTTTACGTAAAGTAATCAATTATGCCGAACATTCGGCCGAATGTTCGTATTCGGTGAAACCCATGTTTACTCCAGCACTAGGTAAATCCTATGACAAAATTTCTCATCATGACATAATTGCATCTCCATCTTCGTCATTCGGCAACGGTTGTTGTCTCAAATCAGATAATTGTCCTCCTTCTCAATCTGAAAACCTCCTTGAATTACTATCGTATACTCTTCTAAATATGATCTCCAAATTTGATGACGCCTTACCGAACAATATCCTGCAAATTCTGCAAAAAATTTCCTCAGTTACAAATTCTCAACATGGATCGGTTCCTTCAATGGAATGTCAGGAGTGCCCGACTCCGAAAGCCTGAACTTATTTATTTGATCAATAAATACAAACCCGTCGTTGCGGCCATTTCTGAGACATGGTTTAAGCCTGACACCATTTTTCGGCTGCCTGGCTACGCCTGTTTCAGAGATGACCGTGACGACGGGTGGGCGGGTTGCGCCCTCCTCATAAAAAAAACTATTCCATACTCTCTTCTCCCTCTTCCGCCTCATAGTTGCAACTTTCATGTTGTTGCTGTGAGATGTTCAAATATTTCCTTTGTTTCTATTTATATCCCTCACCCTAACGCTTCAATTATTTCAGAACTGTCTCCTATCTTTTCCTCGATTCCTCCTCCTATAATCATTCTTGGCGATTTTAACTGTCATCATCCTCTCTGGGGTTGTCCTGTGTCAGATTGCTTTTCTTCCAATCTGATTGAACTAATGGATGATTACAATTTATGTCTTCTAAATGATGGTTCTCCTACACGTTCTGTTTCTCCTCTACAAAATCCTAGTGCTGTAGACTTATCCTTTTCTTCTCCCTCTCTGGCATCACAATTGTTTTGGTCTGTTCTTCCAAATTCTCATGGGAGTGACCACTTTCCTATTCTCATTTCTACTTCATTTCAAAATTCAACATCCCCTCCCTTACCTCCGCTTCTAAAATACAGACTTGCTAATGCTGACTGGAACAAATTTTCATCCATTCTTGACTTCAAAGTTGCTTAATTTCCACCTGTCGATAATCATAATTATTTGCTCCTTTATTCGAAATTGGTAGATGCCATTATTGAAACTGCAGATTCAATAATTCCTATAAAGAAAACATTCTCTGGTATTCCTTCTCCTCCTTGGTGGGATTCAGAATGTACCTCTGTTGTCAAAGAACGTAATGAAGCAGAGAAATATTTCAATGCAAATATTAGCATTGAAAACTATCTTCTTTTCAAAAAAGTTTTAGCCAAATCTATTAGGTTTTTATCGAAGAAAAAAAAATATTCTTGGATAAAATTCTGTGAGAGTCTTTCACCACGTTCCCTTTCTTCTATTGTTTGGAGGAAAATTAAAGCATTTCGTAACTTTAGAAATGATCCCCGCCCGACTCCAACTAATGATACTTCTTGGTTAGAATCATTCATTGATAAATTAGCTCCTCCATTTGTTCCTTCCCAGGAATTTATTTCTTCTACGCCTGTCAACTTTCCTTTTTCATCTATGGATGGTCCCTTCTCATTTGATGAACTTAGTGCTGCATTAAATCACGTTAAAGACTCTGCTCCAGGATCAGATGGAATCCCATATTCATTTATATGTCGTTCATCAACTGCGACCAAAATATATTTTCTGAGTATAATCAACAAAATTTATGAAAATTGTAAATTTCCTGAAACCTGGAAACATCAAATAATAATTCCAATTTTAAAACCAGGTAAGGACCCATTAAGTCCTATGTCATATAGACCGATCGCATTATCATCAGTGATGATAAAAATCTTCGAAAACCTGCTTAAAAATAGGCTGGAATGGATATTGGAACATCGGGAAATTTTATCCAAGTCTCAATTTGGATTTAGGAAAGGTTTTGGTACTACTCATAGTCTGAGTATATTCATGTCTGATATTCGCATAGCTTTCTCTAGAAATGAAAATTTAGTTGCAGTCTTTTTGGATATTACAGGTGCTTATGATAATGTTCTTCTTCATGTTCTTAAACAAAAAATGATTCACCTTAATTTGCCAGCGAGGATGACTCATGTTATATTTAGTCTCTTAATAGGTAGACTCATATCTGTAAGGTTCCAGAATACTCTTTCTTCACCGAGATTGATTTGGAAGGGCCTACCCCAAGGGTCGGTTTTGAGCCCTTTATTATATAGTTTGTACACTTATGACCTACATCAAAGTGTAGATTCATTTTGTGAAATACTAGAATATGCTGATGATATAGCCCTATATTATGCTTCTAAATCTATGTCGGATTTGGTATCGCGTCTTAATACAGCTCTTATATACCTCTATGAATGGTTAAAAAATCATGGACTATCATTAGCCTCAGATAAAAGTAAGGTCGTAATTTTTTCTCGGAAGAAATTAATCCCTGATGTTCAAATTTATGTTAGTGACTATTGTCTTGATGTAAGTAATCAAGCAAAATTTTTAGGTCTTATTTTAGACTCTAAGTTATCAGGTTCTGTGCACATTGATTATATAAGAAATAAATGTGAAAAGAATATCAATATTCTTCGTGCTTTGTCTGGGGTTTGGTGGGGATCTCATCCATACAGCCAAAAACTTCTTTATAATGCCATCATTAGAAGCCATTTGGATTACGCTTCATTTCTGTTAGAACCATGCAGTAAAATATCGTTAAGATCTTTTGATTCAATCCAAAACAAATGTCTTCGTATAATTTCAGGTGCCATGAAATCTTCTCCTATAAATGCTCTTCAAGTTGAATGTGTTGAAGCTCCTCTTTATCTTCGTCGACAATTTCTCAGTGATCGTTTCTTTTTTCAAGCTGCTCAATTTTCTCTTCATCCAATTTTGAATAGACTTCACTGTCTTTCTATTCTATTTCGGTCTTCAGACTATTGGCGTCATAAAGACCCTTCTTGTTTATTAAATTCTTTTAATAAACTTTCAAGTATGTCTTTTTCGTTATATCAATTTCCTATACATCCTCTTTTTAGTGTTCCCTATGATTGTTTAATATATAGACCAAATATTCTTTTACATTTTGGTATTGACAAAGATTCCCCTGGCGCTGATAAAATTTTTCATGATACTTTGAATCGTCAATGGCCAAATTGGATGGCTATCTTCACCGATGCATCAAAATTAACAGATAACGGATCGATTAGCTGTGCAGTTTGGATCCCTAAATTCAGGATAGTTCTGAGTCATAAATGTCCTCCATATTCATCTGTATATTCTGGTGAATCAGTTGCCTTATTAGAAGCCGTCAAATATGTAGAATCCCGTAAATTAAATAAATCTATAATATTTTCAGATTCTCTAAGTTGTTTGCAAGACATTAATAAATACCCATTTCGGTCTAAAGACCTTTTACACACTCACCTAAAAATTAGAGAAATTCTTTATAGATGCCACTCTTCTGGGATAGAGGTAGCTCTTGCCTGGATTCCAGGTCATTGTGGTATTGAGGGTAACGAAAGTGTAGATTATTATGCTAAGCAAGCCGTTGAAATAGGCTTGGACACGTATTCAAAAGGATTTTCCAGAGACCTACGTACTATAGCGGAAAAAAATCTTAGAGAAAAATGGTCTGACATTTGGAATAGGACAAGAATGATTAAGGGTAGACATTATGGATACATTCAACCAGATATTCCCGTTCAGCCATGGTTTTTTAAACATAAAAAGTCTAGTAAAATTGTAACCTCTGCAATAATTAGATCGCGTCTAGGACATGTATGCTCACCAGTTTTTCTTGCAAAAATTAGGGTCAGGGACCATTCTCTTTGTGAATGTGGCCTTGAAGATGGAACTCTAGATCATATTTTCTTTTGCTGTCCTAAGTTGTCATATTCTTTGTACGATGTTTTAAGTCCTGATATCCCTAGACCTGTTAGTTTCAAATGTCTTCTCTCATATGTCTTTACACCTTTTATATTTATTTTATGTAATTTTATTAAGTCTAATAATATTCGTTTATAGATGTAATTATTATTCTTAAATACTTCTAAACCTATATATTTTTGCTTTATTTAACTATAATTATTATACCGGGCATTCTTCATTTAAACCGTACATTGGCCACACTCTGACACTGGCAGAAAAACGTCAAGCAGCGTTTAAAAGCCATCTAAAGAAGAAGAAGAAGAAGAAACCCATGTTCGGCCCATCTCTAATGGGAATACCAGTAAGCGTAACCAACAACTCTGCCTGGTATATAGAATGGCAAGTCTTTACTCACTAGTCATAATTTACATTGAAGATCCCAGTGTTGGACAGAATTTAGTATTAATACTATCTTCTATGATATTATTATTTTTTCTGACAAATAAATCCTTAGTAGCAGTCCAGAATCTGGAGCTGGACATGGCTGATTTGGCCGACTCTAACATACAAATTAACTGGCAAAATAAAAGCGTTTTAATATCTGGCTATCTTTTCAGGGATAAACAGGCATGATGTATATTTCGAAATTATTTATTTAAAATATTTATTTATTATTTCTTAGGTGGTAGGTACTTACAAAACATATTAGACTGGGATAATATTCACTATTTGTACATAATATAGTCAAGACCCATTTCTTAGTCAGATGATCTGACTCAAATCATTGATACCTGTTATAGTAACTGTAGTACAGAAAACACTCCGTTCTTAGCAGGCCATGACTAAAGTGTACAATAATATAAATATTTTTAAAGTTCTAATATACAAAATAAAATTGTGTTTGTGTGCAACTTAAGTTTCTGAAGAATGACCACAAGAAATTACTTTTTGCAATGGGCGCTCTTGCAACACATCTCAATCAATTAACCAAAATGCTATAACATTGTATAGCTCAACCATTGCTGAGGTTGTGTGTCATAATGTTGCTATATTGAGGACATTGTTGAAGTATTTAAATGGCGAGATGGCCTGACATTGGTTCTATGGCAGAAAGGGTGCTGCCTCGTGTGGGACGCAACATGTGTGAGCACGTTAGCATCCTGCCATGTCTCCGTTACTCAGCAGTTGGCAGCAGAAGCAGCTGTCCGTCGCGAATGCCTAGAGTTGGGACTTTGGGGCTCTGAAGCCAAACAATTAGGCCAGAACCTCGCCCCCGTTAAAGAGAGAGGGTGGGACCCTCGATTTGGTTGGTTCTTGGCCACACAGCGAGATAATGCGGTGAGTGTGCTGGGCACATTAGGATCGAGTGTCAAGTGCAGTACTCAAGTATACATTGGACTGTATAATCTACACTAATATTATAAACTGAAGCATTTGTATACACTGAAGTTTGTAAGCAATGTTGTATACTTGCTATAAAATATGATGTAAGTCTAGCCCCTTTTCATTTGAGTGCTAACCCAAACATCATTTGTTTCTCAGCTAATGCTAGCAACACTGATTATTAATAAAATAAAAAAGGGGCTTATTGTACAACTGAAATTAATACAATTATAAAATTTAATGCAAATTTTACTGAGAAATTACATTATAATATTGTATTAGGTGTATTGCCTAATTATTATTATTTATATTCTTACTCTTATTTTTATGTATTAATAACAAATATTTTTATTTAGTATAAAAATTCATCACACCAGTCTTTTAAGCACTGGTAGCAGTCAGCAGATTGCTTCGAGTTTGCACTGCATGTATCTTTCATCCATTCTTGAAATAACTCTTTATTTTTCTTCAGCACTAAATACTGACCAAGAACAACATAAGCCTGAAAAAAAAAAATTTCATGTTGAATAATATTGTACTTCAATAATTCAAATAATTTCTGAAATATGATTTTCACATAGATGCGAGTGCTTGTAATCATATTTAGAAATAATGTAAAGCTTGCAGCTCTGGCCACAATAAACAATGAGGTAAAATTTCTTAGAGATTGGTAAAGTCAAAATAATTTATTCAATTTAGACATCTACGATGCTCTTATGAAGATCATTTACAAATTTTAGTATTGAAATATTCTACATTGTACTGCAACATTCAGCTAATAAATTGTAGAGCCACTGCGAGAAGAACGGAGAAGAAACTCGGGGCCATTATTTTAACAATGTGTTACATACTTACTATATAATAAAGTTATTACAATATTTGTTTAAATTATGTAGGTGACAGGCAGCGAATGGGCAAAGCATCCTGGTTTACAATCTTCTTTAAGTGATGGTGACCACTGTGCAAACGTCTGCCTGTTTGCCTACTTTAGGCAAAAATAGCATTTGGTCTTTGAGGCACTGCACATCATTAACTGACACACTAACCATTTAGACAGTCTCTACTCTATGAATCCCCTACCACCTCAATGATAGTATCATTATTAATTATGGCACTTCGATAACTTCATTCAGACCTAAGCAATGTAAGCCCTGCTGCTTGCCAGATGAATCCATCCACAAGACGAGGCGGTTGTACCATTCAGACAGGTTTTACTCTAAGAATCCTATCACCTCATTGATAATATTATTTTTGACGATGACGCTTCAATACGTGACTCACAAACAACTCACCTTATCATACCCCGCTGTTTCTAGTCTTTTTCCCAAAACTTCACCAACACCTGCTAATTCCGTAACAGGTTTATCACCCATAGGCTCCGCCACAAAATTCCTGTGTTTTTGCGATGTGCTAGACATTTTAAAAACAGCAACTTGACTGCTATTTGGAAACTCGACCGGGCAACGCTTTTATAAAACCGAACGGTAACGGACAGTAGACTGTACAGTATTTTCAGAAATTTATTAGCAGAACTACCTTTGATCGAAATCAATCTTCCAAAATAAGGACTTGATAACAACGCGAATGTACAATTTAGTCATCAAATTAAATTCAATATTTTAGCTTTTCTACTGCCGGCGATACTATTTTTTTTCTATTTCATTGGACGACGCGTGCAAAGATTACTAAACCCTTAACCCCTGGACGCGTGAAGTGATAAAAAATTTTCAACAGAGATTAGTAATGACTAACACATGCCAGGTATCGAGTTAGTCTTTTACTATATTCGATATTCGTGATATCGAATCCTAGCTATCGACTGCAACAATGGCTTATCGGAAAAGCTTGCGAGGCTAAAATATATTATAATGATTGCGCTATTTGTTTTTAATCAATATAAAAAAAAGATGGCCACCGAGAGAAGAAAAAAGTGAACCGCTTTTATTTCGGTAACTGAAACAAAATAGGTACCCTACCTATTTTGTTATACCAGAAGGAGTCGTTAGAGGTAAAATTATTAAACAGAACAAATTTAAGCGGCGGCTAGCGTGAATATGGGTCGGATCCGAAAATATGAACATGTCATCTGCCAAGTAAAAATGGATGGCGAATATAGGAAATTATGAGACTTAAGGGGTAAGGTCCAAAATTAAACATAATAGTGGTCTTTGTCGTTTTTTAAAGAGATATAAAAAGATAGCCACTGTCGTCCATCAAAAGAATCATTTAACAAGATAGGTAGTTAAGGAGTTATTACTAGTTTTTACTTGCATGCAATTTAAGTACATTATGCTAGCTAGCCATTCATAATTAGTATTGCGTTGTGAGTCTGTGGTCGTGAGAAATTATTCAGTTATCTGCGACGCGCCTACGGCGCCTCTAGCGGCAACGAATGGCAAGTGTGCAGTGTTGCCAGACATGCGATAATTATCCTAGATCCACGATATTTTTGAGTACAATGCGATATAAAATAATAGGTACGTATCGCACGATATTTTATCCAACTCTACGATAATTTTGTCAAATACACGATATTTTTGAGATGAATTCAGGTCTCGGTAACGGAACGTAAATTTTTGTAATTTTTTTCTATAATCTAAGGGAGTCCAGAATCATACGAACGTGAAATGTGAATTGATTTTACCAAAATACTTAAATTAAGTTATAAAAAAGCCGACACCGTCTTATAACAACTACTGTTAATGGCATCTAAGTTTTGGGTGTAGAAGGCTGTGACAGTGGTAGCGCAAAAACCTGGTGAATTGATTTTATACCAAACCAAGTATGATTGAGTGTATGAATAGGTACGGAGAATACGGCCCTGAAAATAAAAACAGAGCCCGTTAAGGCCTACATGGCTCGTCCGCTGAAATTCAATCATTGTGTTCTGACTCTGAGGATTTATTACTTTTTATATACCTATCTTTAAGATTTAATTTGTAAAACAAAAGAAACAACCTGCGTGTTGTTTCCTGAAAATTAGTTAGGCACCCAACATTAAAATTGCCTAATATGACAAGTAACGATGTCTATTAAGGTTACGCACCCTACATTTTTGCCGTATTGTCTATTTAGACTCGGTTGAGTAACTTATAGAGTAAATTTGGACTTGCGATAAAAACACGATAATTTTGCATTAAATCTCGGATAATTTTTAACTCGCGGATCTGGCAACCCTGCAAGTGTGTGACGTGGAGAAAAACGCGGGAATGTTATTGGGATTTCCTTTTAGAGGCATTGTATTTGTAACATTAATTTTAAATAAAGTAATGTACAAATGAATACAGAAATTTATTTTAACAATTATAAGGCAAGAGAATAATTATTCGCCAAAACAACATTCTAGCTACAATATTTGAAAGAACCGTCTTTTACAATGAATCTGCATGCTTATTATACAAAATGTTAGGTAATAGCTGATATTCAAACTAAGTTTCCCAGTGTCATGAATATCATACTCTTCTCTATTTGATTAATAAAACATTACAAGATATAAAACTGGTAATCGAGTTATTGAAATATGTATACAGAAATATAGTTACGCGATCCTTAAATTACTATGATTTGTATATAATTAAATATGTATATAGGTAAGTACTTAAAATTATATTATAGGTCAACCGGGGCTATTGCGTTACAATACTTTTTACGGCATTTTTAACTGGTTATAGCAAGTTAATGGTTGAACTTATAAGACTGTAACCTACAACACAAAATAGAATATTTTGTCTAATATTATACTTTAATTTTATTTCTTGACATTTTGAATCCTTGTTGTATGAAAATAATTAATTATTAAAAGCAGAGATTTTTAGATGCAATAGCCCCACGTGGGGCGATGGCGTCTTTGTTTAGCATCACATAACTGGAAGAGTTATCAACAAAGTTAATCATGAAACTATGTAAAAGCACTAGAGATCAAGTTAGTTATTATATCATGAGCTAAATTCTGGGCATGATCTCTCATTACGGGTGACACAAAAATGTTCGGGGCTATAGCGTCTAATTTATACTTTCTCTTGTAGATGCATTCGCCCCATCTTAGATTCCAGGAGTAACAAACAATTTTCTTCTCAAAGGTTAAGTATTAACTAATAGTGGGAATAGAGATTCTTCCGAAGTAGAACTTTGCAGTTTTGCATAGAAATGTACTTGCAACCCTCTGTTCTATGTGTTAATATAGAAATTAATAAAAACATACTACCAACAACACTGAAATTAGGTAAATAATATTTTATAAGGATATGGTGTTTCCTTTTACATGTTTTAACTATATAAGGTGTATGGACAGGGGCCTAAGGACGTAATAAACACAAAGAAAAAAAAAACGTTAATAATCTTACCTGGTTCGCAAGTCTTCCAAAGGCAAACAAAGGTAAACAAACACGAGTTTCCAAGCCTTTAAACCGATAACCAAACTCGTCAATAATAACGTAACTTAAATATCGTACGAAGGTAGGCGATTAGTTAACACATAATGTTGCGTCATGCGAATAGTTCCGAACAAATAGAAAACCCAGTGAAATAGTTTGCCTACCTATTTATAACTTTGTATAATCTGCTGTGCCCAATTAATTTATTTTATTTTAAAACGACCGCGTTTAAGAATGTGTGGTACTTATGCAAAATGTAATGTAGCGTCCGCGCTTGCCAATTGCCGCCAAAATGTAACTACGATGTAAGTAGCGACCGCGCTCTGCTACCAGAATTTGTATGGACAGGGGCCCTTGTGCTGAGGGAAAAATATATAGAGTTTATGCGGGAGTATGAGGCACTAGGGCGGTGGGCCTCGAGCTTGTTCCGCCACAATAACATAAAAAAAGGCTCTATAATAATAATTGTCTTAGAAAGTATATACTTTGCAACGCTTCGACCTTCCATTAACTTCATAAAAAAATCACAACAATTAATTTAATACATTAAAATATGTTACGATAAGAAATCCACCACTATTTGAATTATTAATTACCAGCCTCCCGCAAAACGAGTGTATGCCTAATATAATTAGCGATCCGGGCTGACTTCATCAGGGTTAATATACAGTGTAAGACCATTTCAAAAATGTTACCTTTTCAATAGTGAAAGAAGTTTTCAAATTATCAATCAACAAACATACAAAATTGACGCTACCTCTATATATTCTTTTAGCCCTAAATCTGCAATCAGCATATCACGCATTTTTTTTTCCACTATCTGTCTATACAGCATAGATATACATACATATACCTCAATCACTGTTATCATAAAATTAAAAGGTTTAGGACCTCAGACAATGGGGCTATTGCGTTACATAAGACGCAATCACCCCAACGGGACAGACGCGATAGCCCCAATGCAAAAATATAACCTACAATATTTTTATTGCACGTGGACTACAAATCTTAAGTAATTTCCTTAAAGTAATTAGAACAACACGTAAACAAATTCATATTACAAAATATTTACCGTTAAAAATTAACGACCATCTTCAAAACATTGGGATTTCAGGATATTTATATATCACATGTCACTTACGTGAGGTTCCGAAGAAAATGTCATATTCAAGATGGCGGAAATTTATACAAAAATGAGGCCTCTTGCGACCTCTACCGATCAAATAATGTGGTTTTAGTATCAAACACGTTCAAAAGATGGCGGAAGTAGTTCTAGATTTTGTGTTTAGTATTATAATTGGATTAGATGCCTTAACCCCATAGACGCGTTAGCCCCGGTTGACCTTATAACTTTATATAGAATACATTTATTTTTGCCCAAAGATAACGCAGAATTAATAAAGAAATTCCTTATGGAATACATTAGACTTAAATATAACACTTCATATAAGTATTTTGAACACGAAGTGCATCGTAGGCAGTTCAGCCCACTGAGTTCTGCAACCTTATGGGGATGAAGCGACACCTACCTGACCAACTTGGTTGCATTAAAGCCTCAGAACACCATGAGGTAGTTGTGTATGAAGACAGAGGAGAAAATCTTAGTTACCTCAAAAAACCCATACACAACAATGCAACTGATTGTTGGGGACATCCGATCCCGAGTTCAGTTACCAAAAGTGGCTCAGAAAGGCTCCAAGAAAGAGCAGAGGCAGAAAGAAGCCAGGAATGTAGCCCAAAAAAGAATAGTGGGCGAGTCGCCGCATTCCTGACAGCTTTCGGTACAGCAGTAGGAAGCTTATTCCGATACCCATCCCAACCCCGAAACCCAATGCCCACAAAACCACCACCCCGTGGCAAAGCACCATCAAAGGTTACCAGGACGAGAGCTGACATGGGACAGGTCAGTCCGCCCCGATATATCCCGGCACAGGAACCAACGAGCCATGCAGCTAATGCCATCCTAGAGTTTCTAGCCATTATAAGGGCAACCAGAGAGGTCAACCACAGAAACTGCGAAAACATCTTGCAGTCCTTCAGGCTAGAAAATGAAAACCTTCTAAAGGTGAGAGGAAGAAGCCGCTATATACAACAACGACACATCCCAGGTCATCAAGGGGAAAATGTCAGGTAAGTATATGGCGGCATACAATGCAACAGGCGGATTTGTGTCCCTGGACGAGGGAGCAACGGAGCGACTAGGGAGGCCTAGTCGCTCCGCTACGTTCCGTACGCGACACTACAAAACGACCCAATAGTAGTAACGGCCCAGTGCACCAAAATAATGTTAGATGACCATATCCTCGAAATGGCTAAATCTATTGCGGGGGGATCGGACATAGAAACATTCTGGAAACACTGGGAAGTACCGAAAATACAATGGGTAAATGGAGTTCCAGGATGTGGCAAAACAACTTGGGTGGTAAGGCAATTCGATGTGGACAGGGACATCATTATCACAACAACCACAGAAGCAGCGAAAGACCTGAGGGAGAAGCTTGCGCACCGAATCGGAGACTTGGTGAAAACCAAGGTGCGCACAATGGCTTCAGTCCTCGTAAATGGTTTTAAAAGGACTGAGAGCTACAGCCGCCTCACAGTGGATGAAGCTCTCATGAACCATTTCGGAGCCATAGTCATGGCTTCCAGGCTGGCTGGAGTTGGTGAACTTGTCCTCATCGGAGATGTCAATCAGCTGCCTTACATCGATAGAGATAATCTCTTCGTATTAAGGTACAACCGCCCTAACCTGGTCACAAACATCACCCAGGAGTTGTTATGCACGCATCGGAACCCAATGGATGTCGCGTACGCACTGAGGGAAATATACTCTGGTATATATTCCTCAGCTCCCCGTATTAAGTCACTTGAGCTTGAAAGGTACACGGGTGCAAAAATCCCCAAAATCCCTCCCGAACACCTTATTCCTGGTTCACACTCAGGAAGAAAAGGAGGCCCTAACAAGCCAGGACTACGGAGATCACGCACCCTTACCATCCATGAAGCTGAGGGACTTACATACGAGTCGGTCATCGCCATCAAGACCAAGAGCAGCATGAAGCTGCACGAGAGCGTCCCGCACGCAGTCGTTGCAGTTTCACGTCATACTGGAACCTTCAGATACTACGCAGATGACGAAGAAGACGCCATAGGACGGTTCGTTAGGAAGGCGATGGTTGCGACACCAAAAGCTATCCATGATTACAACCTCAAAATTGCGATCAAAGATCGAAACAGCGTGGTAATGGAGACCCTGTTAAAATGTGACGTGGGATAATGACAAAAAAATGTTAATTTCTGTATGTTATTTTCATATATATATAATATTATTGTAGTCCCAAATTATAAATATGTGTAATAATTGTAATCGTTGGCACGGGTATCCAGAGCGGTCATGCTCACATAAAGGTGTTGTCTAGCGGCGGTGTTGTGTGTCGCCATCTTCCCTCAGAAATGGTTGAGGAAGGCGATGGCTGGCACATGCGTCAACTCGTGAGCGGGTGCTGCTAGAGAACACCGGTCTGCTCTGAATGCTAGTGCCAATGACTTAACCGGAAAAAAAAAACTTTTCTTTTAGCACTGTTCCCTCTTAGAATGTTGTATGTATATTTTCTAATTCTAGTAATAATTTAAAAAAATATGTCACTATTAAAAAAAAGGCACAGACCCTGTGGAGTGTAGATTAATAAAAAAAAAAAAAAAAACCGACACCTATAGTTCAACTTACGCTGTACTTACTACAAACAAGACCGATGGATGGATGGATGGATGGACGCGGGTTCGAGTCCCGCACATAAGAAAAAAATATAGTTTTTCTTTCGTAATTTTGTTAAACACGGTTAGGTGCTTGGCGGCAGATTTTCTACTTATAAAATTTAATAACATATTGGCACGACCAACAATCCTAATTCAACGGCTCTATAGAATGATTACATTCAACAGTCTGCGAAATCTGTATATATTGACATATCAAATTAGGAGAAATGAAAACTGCTCTAGCTTTTAGTAAAATATTCATTTTACATCAATCTCTAGTCAATTCCACAGAAATAATGAATTATTTGAATTTGATTGCAAGCACTGAAAATTTGATTTATCCTGCTACAGAGATAAATTTAGTGAAACTCGAAGAAACTATTATAAGTACCAAATATAACCAGATTACCGAGGTACCGCTGACAGATAATAATACCTACCTAGAATTATTACAAACATTATGTACACCTTACCGAATTTCCACGATGCTGAGAATAGTACCTTATCCTAATTTTGCGAATTTGTATACCTTTTGGCAAAGGGAATGAAATACCTTCCGATCATGAAACCATGTCGGTTTCTTGGCGGTGGAACCACTTTTTATGCGATGACGATAACCGAGCTCACCTGCATTCACCAACTCATGAGGTTCGTAGATAACCTCACTCGCTGCGTGCGAAACCAAATTCACATCGAAGATTTGAGAATCCAACAAATATCTATATCATGCTGGATTTTACTAAAAGAGGTATTGTGTGACTCTGAAATCCCTAAACATCCAGGCATCGGGACTATTGTAGCAATCCGGGACGAGCCGTGTGAATTTGAAATTCGCCGAATTAGAATCGACACCATCGTACCTTCACCGAGAGTGATCTGGTAGGGCCTGTTCCTGTTGTAGATCTACACACGTTATATGCTATTGTGAGTAAGAACACGCACCTTTACTTGGTATTTGCGTAATATGCAACGAATAAACTTATACGAAGTAAAATACTTTAAGGCACAGTGAAGTGATAAATAGTGTTTCAAGAGGAAAAGACTGTAGCTTCAGTGTAATTTATACTTATTTTACTCTATTCCTAGCTTTTATATGTCTTGCCTGTGCCACGTACTCGGACAAATCTTAGCAAACTCTCATTATTATTGCGGAAGAGACATATCTATTTTGTTGTACGATCAGTGAATTCAAAAAGACAATAGGTACTATATGTGTTATAAAGTTAAATGATAACAATATTTTGATGTATATGTTAATGCTAAGATTATTTGAGATATTTAGTTAAATTATATATTAGGTAGTGGCTCTTGGAGTTGTAAGCCCCGCAAGCATGTCATTGCATTATTTTACCCTGCGCACACTCCTCCAATCACATTTATTAATCTATAATAGAATTTGAACAAAACAAAAACAATTAGGTAGTGTTTAGATGGGTACTTTTCCCAAGGCTGATAAAGTACCATTGTGATATGAGTTATTAATGGTATTAATTAATGACACACGAAATCAGCGTTTCGTCATGTCTGTCTGTCCGTCTGTCCGAGGTTTTACTAAGAGACCGTTAGTCTTAAACAGCTGTAATTTTGTAGGTGTGTATTAATTACGCCAATAAAGTGGTATAAGTTTGTTTTTTGTGTTAGCTTCATCTTTTGCAGAACTCGTCTACTATAACTAGATATTTTAAAATGACTTAGGGGCTGCTTATACTATTTTTTGATTTAATGCTCCATTTAAGAAATATTAAACTTTAAAAAATGCAAATTTTTGTAACAGCCCCCTCTAAAAGCTAAACTGCTGGCTTGAAAAATCTGGAAAAATTTATGATGATAGTGCATTGTATGAACTTTAAAAGAAAATTAATAGCGATTAAGATAACTTTATTAGTTTAGCTGTAATAGTCGTTGAACTTGGGTATTGCATAATTTTGTACCAAATACAAAATCCTTACAATAAATCCTTTAAAGTGACTAAGATGAAGTAGTTGCTTGTTTGTAACAGGTTAAGACTAGCATTGAAAAACAAAATTATAATAAAAAAAAACTAAATAGGTTCTTAAAGCTGCCACTAGATGGCTGTCGACCAACGGGTTCTGAATCGCGTTATCGTTACGTGATTCGAGTAGGTACCTATAGTAGTCACAAACGAAAATTTGTTTAATGTTCGAATTACAATTTTGTGTAAGTACTGAAATTATAACTTTTCGTATAAATGCATGTTACGAAACAACTTCTAAAAGCTTTTCAACTTCCTCGTAACTTTGTGTCAGTAGCCATTTATTTGGGGTTTTTTTGCAATTAGAATTATTCAAGGGATATATAGGGTTATTGGTAAGATGCTAAAACCTCTTAGAGTTGACTTTTGCTAGTCCTAAGAAACATTTTGAGATAATATTTATATGTTTTGAAAAAAAAAAGATTTTTTTTTTGTTTTTTATGCCTATTCTGAGCTGAATACCCTCGGCGCGGCAACACTAGACCGCGCCGTGGTCCCTTCGCATAGTTTTGAATATTTACATCAAGCAAAGTAATAAAAAATATGAAATAATATATTACAGGCACAAGAAACTTTTGACATCAGGTGGACCTCGTGCTTATTCAGTCAAAAACATACAAAATAAAAACCGGCCAAGTGCGAGCACGAACTAGCGCGCGAAGGTTTCCGTATCTGTAACCTAATCTTGCAAGTTACAGACACTTTTCGCAGTGTCCGATTGAGCTGGGCGGCGAAAACCTGTCGAGAAAACGTTGTCGAGATTCGGAACATACTTGTGTCTGAAGTCGAGACCATGTTGTCAAATGTTTCGAAATGGGGCCCGACTGAACTTAGTCCAATTTAACCCCAAGAAGACACAAGTTTGTGCGTTTACCGCTAAATTATGCCCCTTTGTCGTATCCCTCCGTTTTGAAGACACTCCCCTTGCCACCTCGACTAGTACTCCGAAGTACTTGGCGTCTAAATATCGAGCGTCGTTCAATTTCGCTGTCACTTGGAAGATAAGGCTAAAATAGCCTCTAAAAGCTTGGTGTGCTCGGAAAGGCGAGACGGTACTTCACGTCGGCCCATCGCCTGCAACTTTATAAGGCTAGAGACTACTGGAGTACTGCTTGAGAGCAGTACTCCAGTAGTCTCTGGGCTACTGGAGCTGCCCAGCACCAGCATCTTTCATTTGACCGCATCCAACGCAGAGCGACTCGGGTCGTCGACGATCAATTTCTCTCCGGTCGGCTCGACCCTTTGGCACTGCTTAGAGATGTTGGATCACTCTGCATCTTTTACCGTGACATACAGGGTTCTTCAGAGGTACTACAGGGTCCCTGTAGAGCATATTTCCTCCTCAAAGGTCGGCAACGGGTCCTCTTTTATTGTATGGGAGCCCCCTTAATTATTTATTTTATTTTAATTAATTATATTTAAATCACTACATAGTATAAAACAAAGTCGCTTTCTCTGTCCCTATATCCCTATGTATGCTTAAATCTTTTAAACTACGCAACGGATTTTGATGCAGTTTTTTTAAATAGATAGAGTGATTCAAGAGGAAGGTTTATATGTATAATAGCATCCATTAAATAGTGGAAAAATACTGTTATTTTTGAAGTTTCTAAAGTGATGTCGTAAATAATTACACTTTTTCCGCTTACTTTGCAAACGCGGGCTGAACCCTACGAGATTTTTCAAAATAATGAATGAGATTTATCAAAGTATTGTATACTTACATTGAAAAGGTCTACAGAAAACTCCGCTATGGTATATGTCTATTTTTTTTTTTTTTTTTTTTTTTTTCAGTGGCGGTATGCCTTTATTAAACAAATACTACAAACTATATACAACACTACAGCTACTACAATACTACAGCTACTACAGTAAAAGCATTTGGACTCATAGGGAGTCCAAATGCTCTAGCCCACTATCAGTTGGCAGCGTGCCCAGCATGCTGGCAGCATTGCCCCGTTGAATTGCAATGCTTATTCTTTGAGCCAAATAGGTGCCAGCATTTTGATCACGCGTCGCATCGACCAAGCGCTCTGATAAATTTTGGAAAATACGATGAGCTCCCGGTCCCCACGGACCCAACGTCTCTACACCAAACGGCTCAAATATGTAACCCATACCGAGGTTAGTATATTTGCGCCGCTTGACTTGCTCTGCCGAAGTAGCCCCGGCGCCAGCCCTCACGTGGGTTTCAGAAAGGTGTGACGGCGCTAAAGTGTCTACGCATGTAGCGTCCCACACTAAGGGCCGTCCTAACTTCCATGGAACCAGAGTCATGCCGTCAGGTCTTTTACCATCGTCACGCATCAGACCGTTCGGTTCGAGAACAGCTGGAACATTGGCGCTGGTAAAAGCCCGGCGAATGATATCGTTAAGGCTGGCGTGGCGGGAAATTCGACCAGCACTTCGAGAGCAGGAGAGGCCATGGTGACCGAGTTGGTCAACTGCAGTACCACACTGGCAGTGATGTGCAACACAACACCTTGCACCCAAGCGTAAGCTAATAGCGAGACGAAAAGCGGAAGGATCTATAAGGCTACCAGTTTTGTAAGAAGGAATGGCTTGTAACCAAAGACCTGATTCCCACATAGAAACAGCGAGAATACGAGCACGATCTGCGATACTAGGGCACGTATTTAAAAGATCTTTCCGTGCTAGCTCGCATAGGGGCCGATCCCACTGTTTCTGAGATGACAAAATTTTTGGGAACTCAGTATTTGGACAAGCCAGTCCCCATGTGGTTTTGGCCTCAGCCAGATATGCTACATCAAAAGAGCCTAAAGATGGTGCAAGAATTTTTTCTACTAATTTGTGTGTACTGTGTACAGAAGACAAAAAAGCTGGTAATGCCACACTAGAAATTTTGCGTATCCCTATGCCCCCCAACCTCACAGGGAGGGAAGCTTGCACCCAAGCCCTATCATCCATCTCAACATTCAAAACCGATATTAACGTATCTTTTAATAAATTGTCTAAGCTTAAAAGAAGCTCACTGTGTTTCCACAGCTGACAACATCTCAAAAAGTATGTAAATTTAGGAACGAAAAGGCAAAATCTAATAATAGTAAAAGCCATATGGGCGTTAATTTAGAATAATCTGCTAGAAGCATTTCTAAAGTTTTGAATTTGTTCTTCGACAAATGGTGACAAAGATTCGTCAAAAATCGGTGAACCCAAAAGACGGAGCGAACGTTTTTCTACTAATTTTATATTAGGCGCAAGTAGGTAAGTTGAATTTTTCAATTATCGAAATTTTATCCGGACAAGTATCACAAACAAAAAGTTCACATTTGGAAAAATTTAGTTCAAGACCAATAAGACGAAAATCGTCTATAAGTACTCGCAAGTCATTCAATACCGTGTTCGCATCGCCTCCTAAGGTTCCGTCATCCAAATACCAAACGTTAAGTTTTGATTGGAGACGTTGAATTATTGAGTGGATGGCAAGGCTAAAGATGGCTGGTTCCAGAGGATCACCCTGTTGACATCCTACGGAAGATAATATAACGTTGTTTTGGTATGTTAATTTTGATGGTTTGCCGTAACATTGCCAAAGAAAAGGGTATAATTCCGGAATTTTATCTTTCACTTCGGTCAAAAGGGTGCCTCTATCTAATGAGTTGAATGCATTTTTTTTCCACATTTTTGATCAAAAAATGTGCGAAGTGAATGTACAGCAGCCTCACAACCACCCTGAGAGCCAAAACCGAGTTGTAGTGGTTGAAAAAGATTACTTAAAAAAGCAACCTTTTTCCTACAACCACATTTGGCTGTGAGGCGACGATAAGTGGTGTCTACTATACTATACTATACCACCATCTTTTTTATTAAGGGCACATAAATTCGCACCGTACAGAATTTCGGTAATTTCATTGTTGACCTGACCCGACAACATCAAATTAACCAAAGCCGTCACATCCCTAACATCCCTTAGAAGTGTCTCGCCTACCTCACCAGAACTAAAAGATAAAATATCTTTTAAGTGCTGACGCGTCAGGCCATCTAGACCACCGGCTGAGCCACTTCGAAAAGATGCCACGGCTGCAGAAACATCCTGTGGGGTCACCTCAACAATGTCATTATTTTGTTCAGGAGAGTCGGGAAGGTGGAGACCTGCAGTTGCAGGCGGATGCTTTTCTATTAGGGAATTCAACGTGTCAGATGTGAAAGGGGCGATTGTATCACTCATATGTCTATCTCTTATGGATATCCCACAATAATTTTTTTTTGTCATTTACTTTTACGACAAATAATGGCTAATTTTCGAAGCGATTTTAACCAATACAGCATGAATCCTTATCTAATTAAATACCTTCTAAATTTTTCTTATCTTCTTAATCTTAAATAATTAAATAAATCAAAACTACTGGATCGATTTTTATAATTTTTCAGTGAATGACATAGGCTATATATTTTATACCCGTGCGAAGCCGGAGCGGGCCGCTAGTACAATATAAAACTAAATATTCTGTGAATAGTTAAAGCGTCTACCTGTCACCGTTATTAGTATCAAGCAAAAAACAGTAAAAAAATCAAGATTGTTGTATAGGAGCCCCCCTTAAATATTTATTTTATTTCACCTTTAATATTTGTTGTTATAGCGGCTTGAAATACTTATATCATCTGTGAAAATGTCAACTGTCTAGCTATCACCGTTCTTGACAGCCTGGTGACAGACGGACGGACAGCGAAGTCTCAGTAATAGGGTCCCATTTTTACCCATTTTTTTAGAATACGGAACCCTAAAAACACAAAAGAAAGTAAATAAAAAATCATTTTTTTCCATCCAAGAAAAATATCGTCTCAATATGTTTCTTAGGACTAGCAGAAGTCAACCCTAAGAGGTTGTTAGCATTTTACCAATAACCCTGTATATTCAAAGTTTTATTTATAGTGTTATAAAGGTCTATGAACATACTGTCTCGATGCAAATCGAGAGCAAGTAGTGACTTGAGCAGCTACTCTAACGTTTCTTCTATTAGTAAGGTTTATAGGTTTGCATCAATAGATCTATATATATGTAGCTTTAAAGCGGCGTTTTGCATGTAGAGTTTTCTGATTGTTAGGAATCTGGACTCTCGATAGAGCATATCTGTAGAGTATCGGTAGGACTTGAAATACATCACTTTTAAAAAAGATTTCTCTGCTCTTTCGAGTTCGAAGAACTTTGTCTTGGTAGAATTGATTGTGGCAAAGTTATGTAGATTTGGTTGATTAAGTATTTTGGTGCAACATGAAGCTAGACAGTTGGAATTTTCATTTTAAAAATCCAAACTAAGTTACGAAGTTCCACTCTATATTCGGAAATCTGTCGCCAAGCACCGAACGGTGTGTTCCGGTAGTTCTCCTTGAGAGCATGAAATGATAGGTTTTGAACAACACCTTCGACCGCATAATCACTTGCCATCAGGTGAGAGCTAGCCCATCATAGTTATATATAAACAAAAAGAAAAGAAATTTGGGCCCCGTTCATAATATCTGACACAACTAGCCAGTAGGTAGTGTAGAAGGGCAAAAATATTCCTTACACCCCTACTGGTAATGTCGTAGGTAAGGACCACCTTAACTTGTTCGCTTTTTACGACGTAAACATGATGATATGCTACAGTCCTCATTCTTCAGCCGGGCCGACCATTGAATAATCTACGATAGTTTAACAGAGTAAATATTAACGGTATCATAGTGTTGTCAAATGCTCACAATCTGAACGAAACATCGTAATGGATCGACGACAACGTACCTATAAAAATTATAGTTGTTCGTATTGATACAGTCCTGCAGTCTGTAGCATAAGAGTACCGTGGAACCGAAGATGCAAATGGCTAATAGTTATCCCATAATTATGGCGATGAAACGGGGATGCTACCCTGAACAGCGGACATCTTCAGGCTGATGATTGCACTAAAAGAAGATATGCCTTGACAGTAGGCTTCTAACAATCAAGCTTTCCTAAAATTTTAAGTGATAGGTACAACTATTTGTTACCAAAACAGCAATTTTAATGTCGAAATTCGCGTAGATCGTGCGTTTAGTTAATGAAGAAGGAGGTAGGGCGGCGCACCGCAACCGCAACCCTTGGGTTTATAAACTTAGCACCTTGGCGCTGATGCCCTACTTCCGCCGCGGTGCCCTAACAACACAGATCTCGAGCAAACATGTGGAAGATTTTATGTGTAAGTCATTTCAACGCATTCAAATGTTTATTTAGTATATAAAATAAAAATGTATCTTGTGTGAATTCCACCTAACTCACTACACGAAGCATCCTCAGGAGGTAGATTACTATTTTTTTTATTTAATACTATATTTTTCATAGTTTTTTTATAAATATTAATTAAATTTTTATTTAGTTCGTTATTTTCTTCAGATGGGTCGACCGAACAGGACCATGTAAAATGTCAGTTAATATTATCTATTTATTAGACCAAAAATATTTCGGTTGCTTAAGCCGGTTGTTTGGTACATGACACACATGACATACAATGTAGAATAATCAATATTAAAATGTGTAATTGACCTACATAAGAGCGTCGTAGACGCCTAAATTGAATAAATGATTTTGACTTTGACTTTTGACCAGATAATTTAAAAACTTACTTATCATTGGTTTGGTACGTAGGGAATTTAAAGGGGAACTATCCCGCATAAAATAAAACCGAGATATAATAATATTCCTCGAAGTCGAAGAACCCTGTTGTATGCCTTGGGTAGGTAAATACATTGCCTACATAATATATACTGATGTTAGAAGGGTTCTTCGCTCATAGACATTTTATTGTTGAAAACAGTAATTCACAAGTAAACTTAAATTAGATTAAAAATAATTTAAATAACGTTCAAAAATATTTTTTTTCCACTTACGTAATTTAAAATTCATTATTTTATCAATACCTACTTAGTTTATCTTCAAGGTACTCTTTATGAGAGTAGAAAGAAGGCTTTGCTTATTAATTTTATTCAACCTACGAGTATACGGAAAGATGTTAGGGGAATTTGCATTTCTTATTATCATTGGTAAGTGATTATTGACAATTTTGGCCCGAGATTGAATAGATTTTATAGGTGTTTTTAGCGTATTCTTGTGCCGAGTATCATATCTGAGTGCAATTTCCAGCAGTTTCGTAACTATGTAGATTAGATTACAGAAATAAGCATACCTATCTGATGAATGTATATAGAAGGTACCGTAATTATACTAAGTAGGGTAAAGTGTGTGGCTACGTGGACTCTTCCCATTTTACTCGGATAATAGCGCGAATGAGCTGCATCACCTCACAACTCTGTTTCCATACCTGACTATATACAGAATGGATTGTTGCATAATAGCAGCAACTTTGACGAAAGTAAATAACATGTCTATAGGATATTTTTGAGTGAAATTAAAGTCACCATTTTACTCTAAAGGAATTTCGTTTGGCTCTATACCATTCAACGCACAATTCACATGGAAGCTCAGCATATTCACAGTTACCTCTTGTAAAGCTATGCCATGTACAGTAACTGCTAAAGCATTGTATTCGCAAGGTTGAAGTGGATATAACAAGATTTTTCTCAGTTGAGTAAGAATCCATTTTTGCAGTTGAGTTGCGTTCGGAGTTGGTTGGTATGTTCGGAACACTTACTTACGCTACGTCATCAGCGAACTGCTTATGATATCGCTGTCGTGCGTGTTACTCAGTAGTGTACTTTGGCCTGTATCAGGTTAGGATTAGCGATGTGGAGAGAAGTCACGTATATTGCTGCCACCTTTATAGATAGGATATTGTATGTAACGGTTGTCAGTGATATCCTTGATGTAATATTTTTCGGAATTAATTAGTTTTCTGTTGTTATTTATTATAAAAGTAATACCAAGATATATTATAAGAAATTGATACAGCTGTTTTTTTTACAAAGGGAGTCAAAGTCAAAACATTCTGTTACAGTTATTCGATTTGACAACTATCAAAGTGGCAGTTAATGTCGTATTTTTTCAATTTTAATTACATATTAAGTCTAGTTTTGATCAAGAAATTAACTAGAAATATTTTTATGTGGTGACAGCTGTCAATAAAATGACAGTTGATGTATTTTTCAGTTATGATATTTTGTTAAGTGTACTTTGACCTAAAAAATACTAGAAATAGGCAACTGTCACATTATAGGAATAATTTAATATCTATAATGTGACAGTTGCCGTCGCATTATAGAATTTTATTCGGTTTCCACTCTAGTGCAGTGGAAGAAAGAGTAAACTGAACCCATCCACCCACCAGTGGGAAAGCCATCGGGTCTGGGTCCAGTTACCCCTTCTTTGGTACGAAACCGTAAAAAACAAGTAGTTGGTCAGTTAAAAACAAAATTCCTAACTGACCACCCAGGTGGATGATTCGGTAGTAATAAACGGTTCTCGGTTATATGGAATAGCGTTTGCTTAAATTATCATACAATAAGATATTGTGGCGCTTGGGGCTCCGACATGAGAACCAGCTGTCAAAAAAGAGTTGTTCAAAAAAATTTGCAATGACGAAATCTTATTCAGCATTTCCATTAGTCGCATTTTACGAAGATCCAATAATGGAGGGTATACCTGAAAAAACCTATGTTTGCAATATAATATTTACCAACCTATCTCTCAATTATCGCAGGTTGCGGTAATGACATTGACGTACTTGTGGCCTTCAGCAGCTCAAGAATATCTTCCTCCAAAGATCGGCGGGAAGAAACCAGCAGCTCCGGAACCAACAGTAAGAAATATTTATTAAATATTTTAAATTATCAATAGAAATTAGTGCCCATTGTGTCTTCTCATCCGGTCGCCAACCAGCACGAACTCGCATTACCACCATGCAAAATCACATCTTGTTCCACCAGCGGTCAGCCAGAATAGAACCATACTTCGGATATCATTGCTCTGCGAGAACAGCTACCTGAAGTGATGGCTTCTTGTGCTGTCTCTACCTAGTTACCCTCTTGGATTTCTGCATTGAACATCGTGCGGGAACATGGCTATGCCGGTTGGCTGCATTGGCGGCCGCAGCCTACCACTAGAATATGGTGACCATATATACATATATATAGTGACCAACCATGTTCTAAGATCTCGTGAGATTTTACGGTGGAAGGACTTGCCCTTTTTGTACACTTTATGTTTTGATGGGATTATTTTACAGGAAAACTATATAAAAAGATGTAACATAAAAATATGCTTATAAATTCGTTATGTAATAAATAACAACAGTTACACACCCTCTCCCAAAAAAACTAAAATTGATTTAGCGGTTAGAATTGATCGTATCCGATTGGTCGAGTCAAGGTGTTGTGCCGCACGGTACACTTTTTAAACCACGCCCGCTGCGTTAAGATTTGCGGTCTGCTGTTTTTGAGCTTGAAGAAATATAAGCATTTCTTTACATATTTATTCGAAGTTAGTTCATTATAGATTTTATATGTAGGTCGAGTAGTACAAATGGCCCATTTCTGTTTGAAGCGAAGACGAAATCCTAAACAAAGTTATAACGTCTCATTTTTTAAAGTTACCAGCGAACTATGATTTTTCGTACGACGTCCAAGACAACGGTGTGAGCCTGGACTTTGGCCACAACGAAAAACGGAAAGATGACCATGCCACCGGTTCCTACCACGTTTTGCTGCCCGATGGCAGAATGCAGCTGGTCGAGTATGAAGCCGGTCCTGATGGATATAAGCCACAGGTGAGTTCACTGTTGTCCGTATTAGAAGCTGTTTAGGTACAAGTACTTATGTTTATAGAAATAGTTTTATGTGAGCTAAGACCACAAACAAGATCTGTTTATTTATGAAACAGTACACATCATCAAAATTATGCTAACAATATTTTTATAATTTTTAGTCAAGCGATTTTGATGAATATTAGGTGACCTATACGAGAAGAACATATACCACAGCATATAAACAAAACTAATAGCGATGCAAACCCTCCTCCTATTTGAAAGTATGTATGATGTACCTGCAGCTAGATGTTTTAAGAATTTCACACTTTGATGACCCTTACTGATTCCAATATTGTTATTATTGCATTAAAGCCTGCTCAGCGAATAATGTCTCTTAACAGGCCGCTACGTCCCCTTAAGATGGTTATAACGACAGGAGCGTAAAGTTTAAATTTGTGCTATGACTCGCTCACTACGATAGCTCAATTAGAAGACCAAGTCCCGGCTATAGATGGTCGCGGGTTCGAATCCCGCACGTAGTTCTAAGATTTCCTTTCGTTGTAATCCCTTATAATGATTCCAAATGTGCGTCTCGTGCGTGAATGTCAGACGAACTACGAAGTGCTTGAGATAAATTGGTTTAATATCTACGTGAATACCACTTTGAAGCAGTCCACATTCAAGAATTGATTTCAAATGTACTTCTCAATAATATCTCACTCTGTACCTAGACTAGAGTACCTAGTGTACATTAATTTGTATTATTAGAAGTGCTCTAGATTAATAAATTGATTTAATATCATGCCCTAATATTCATTTAAAATGTACGTGAATGTTAGATTCCGAAATGCTTTATATTAATTTCGTTCTGCAGATAATGTACATGGGTACTGCGACGTTCCCGACACCGGGTGCGGGCGATAAGTTCGACGGGTACCACTACAACGCAGCGTCCAACCGGCAGAGCGTACGGCAAGCGGCGCCGCGGGGCTCTGCCCGCAACGCGCCCGCGCCGCCACCCGCGCCCGTGCCCTCTCCGCCCCACGTATCTACCAACGCTACACAATAACAACTAAGCACACATAATGACAGCTTCATTTTGACCCTCATTTTTGCCATTTATTGATAGTGTTACTCGTGTTTGTAAGCCTCAGATCAATACTTACGTTGAAGCAGGAAATATATACCATTTATTTATCGCAAAGACTTAACATTACCAACTTTGATCAGTGTTTAATTCGCGAAAGTCTTAGTATTGGTCTTTATACTGCCAAAAAACTAACCTTTGCTATAAATATGTCAATCACACGCTCATACACGAAGGGTGCTGGGCACATAAGATAGATGCATGAGGAATCACGATTGAAATATATAAGGTAGAGAACATTATCTGGCTTGGATGGTACACATCAGTTGTTGCTTAGCAAAAAGCATAAGTTGAGATAAGCGTTATCCATAATAAATTACACAAGGGCTTGTAAACTGGAAGACGTAGGTCCTTAATTAATTTGTTCAGAATAGAACAGAACCAGTGTAGTCAATTCGGAAGTAAAAAAGTATATAATATTTCATTCTCGGGAATAACGAACTATAACAATATGCTGAATGAAGTTACCTAAATGTTAAGTCTAGGCGCTTGTTAGAGGGGTCGATATAAATGTTTGAAAATATGTATAAAATAAGGTTTTGGCATCATGGTTTTAGCATGCAGCCGATATAGCCGATTTTTTATCTTAAGAAATCTGACCGAAAGGAATCAGTTGTGATCAACATTTTGTATTTATTCTGCAATTATAAGCAAGTTGATATACATTTCAGACAATGTAACAAACCAATACGAAAAAAATATATAAATAAGTGGAATTATGAAATGTTAGTAAACTGTTACAGTTTGCATATTTTTATTATTTACGAAACAATCCTTTTTGATGGTAAGTACTCACTTTAATTAGCTGCGTAGATATGAAATTACCTAGTAGCTTTTGGCAAAGGAACAAAATCAACATTTTTACTACGAATATTTTATAATATTATTTGCTATTCTAAAATAAAGTTATGGTTAAATTTTTAAATTTAAATTTAATAATCTTAGGTTCTTATTTACAAATACATAAATAATATAACATACACTGACATTACAAAATTACGAATTAGGAAACATTGTAGTCATGTGCGGGATTCGAACCCGCGTCATCCATATATCCTATAGGCGGGGAATGCTCTGACCGCATGAGCTAACAAGACAATGACTTATAACTCCAATTGTTCCTCTCGTTCTTTAACCATCGTATCGGGATGGATCGACACTTATAGTTTAACTTACGTTGTACTACAAACAAGACTAATTTTGCAATTTTGTTATACATGTACTTAATTCGCAGAGATTGCGTTATTGCAAACATTCAAATATTAAAATACACTGACATTACATAGATCAGTACAAATTCATACTGCAATATTTTATAATACTATATAAAAAGCTCTATTTGACAAATATAAATTAGGTAGGTACAAATAAGAATTCAAGAAAATACGAGTATGAAAACACAAAAGAACACAAAATGACAACTTCTATTCCAAAACTACAAAAACTAGGAGACAAACATGTTATACAAAGCTCTGATATTACATAATAAAATAGGTAATATGAAAAATGGGTGCAATGCAGATCAATTAGGAGCTTCTAACCTAACGGAAGATAAAACACAACATGAATGAAACAAAGTTAATCCTTTTGTTTCTCCAAAAAGCGCAAAAATAGAGAAAATAATAGTAATCCACGACGACGCGGTAAATCTTTCAGCACGAATTTGTTAAAGAAATAATGATTCACATTTTAGCGTGAGTTAGGCGAGAAAAGTCACTATCGTCGTTGGGAGTTTCAATAAATAATTTGGAAACAGCTGCAGTTAATTCTTTCTTTACCTATCAATCAAGCAGTTATGAAAAATCTACGGCACGGATCCAAACAATAGTCCTCTGAAGTGGAGTACACCTTCAAAGTGACCAAAATCTGGGAACGCCCACCTATGGTCTTTACCGCACATAATAGCGCACGAGACATGTAGATGCGTTCCGTAAGCGGTAGCCTCGCGCGATTTATTGAAGTCATGAGTAGTGACATTTCGGTTGATGTAGGTTTAAAGTTGGCATCGGACTGGACCACTATGGCCAATTTATGAATGAAATTCTATTGTTATAATTATCGCCGATGCCAAAACATTATTTTCCATTAGTACAAGTCGGTCGGGTCTTCCAATAGGGACCGGCCAATTTTGACAGTTGATAGTAGCCATATTGTTAAACCTATATCTGTCAAATTGACTGTCCTCTATTCAGTCTGTTTTTCCAAATCACCGGGGTATTCAAGAACCCATACAAATGATAAAATCTCCCCATTGTTTTATTTAAATTTAACACTACATATACTTACTTCCGTACTTCTTACACGCCTAAGAATTCTTTTCGATAGTTTCCACGAAGGCAATCAGTATTTACTATTTCTTATTATATATCCATTTTTGAAGCAATGATAGCCTAATAGCAGTAACTATAACTATACATACTGTCACGTAATGGCTCGAATCCTACTACCCGCTTGATTTTTAAGTCTACGTGCACCATGAAATTATAGTAGTAGGGCATTTTGCAGAATATGACACGACAGAATATAACTTTAGGGTGGTAACTCATAAACCAAGAACATAAAGGTGCGTTCCGGAAGCTGTCGTAGAGAGCAATTCTACACCCAATTCTAGGTTGACCTGACCAACAACATCAACCATATCGTCAAATTCCAACTAATGAAATTGAAGGCAAAGGCTTTTTTTATTGCTGATAGTAACTTAAGTAAGCCTTTGACCACTATCTCTTCTGTTGGTAAGTGATGATATGGTCGAAGGTGTTAACATGCTTAACCTAGAATTACTGGCTCTCAAGGACAGCTGACGGAACACACCGTTAGGTGCTTGGCGACAGATTATCTACTTGAGGGTGGTCGCTAGCCAGGCGGGCATTCGCAAAATGCCCTTCCACCATGCGATGAAGCTAAAGCCCGCGGCGGGATTCGAACCATGGACTTGCTGCGCGGCAGTCCATAGCCAAAGCCATTACTGCTTATTTCTATAGTTATATATAATCTTTACGAAACAAATCGCGCGGGCCTGTCGATGGATTAAATTACAACAGGCACGACCACTGTTGTGCTTACGTAATTAAATAAGTCTTAGAGCAATATTCGCCCTATGTATGCAGTATGTCAATGTTCTGATCGGGCCAGTGCACGCGCCGGTGTGTGGACACCGTGTCGAAGCCCACGTTGTCGAACGAGTGGTAGTCTTTCTGCATACTCATCTCGGCTAGGTTACGGTATCTGAAAATATATTGAATTATTTATTAGGGCGAGCGCAGCGTGTCCTATCACTATCCCACAACTTGTACATATTGTGGCCCCTTTTACTGAACAACTATCAAGCCTATAGATTTGTGCTTTAACATAGTAATTTAACTACATATCTAGATGTGTTATATGTCAAAAAAAAAAAATGATAACCAATAAAAAAAAAATATGAATGTTGTATTCATCGGATTTAGTGTTATTATACTACTAACGCCACCTGTTAGAAAATCAATAAGTTATTATAGCTGCAACAGAACTAAACTCAATACTTAAATGCATCGTAGTTAATCTTCTCAATACTAGGTGACACCACTAGAATCAGGTTGTAAAATAAACGCAAGCCCCATAGCCCTCACAAAGCTCAGCTTTTTGCTATTTTAATATTTATTTTTATTTATCAATTATTTGGTTAGGCAGGGGAGTAGGTTCGAGCGTGGATGACATCGTAATGGGGCCTCTTAACTCTACTCCTTGGTTTGTAAGTCCCAGGCGCCTGTGACTTGGGCCTCTTCCTCCTTTCTTAGACAACAACCGGGATCGACGGCTTAACGTGCCCTCCGAAGCACGGAAGCGCTCAGTAGTAATGTCACTAGCGGTCACCCATCCAACTCATCCAAGGACGTTGCTTAACTTTGCTGATCGGTTAAGAATAGCTAACCAAACTTCGCTACAAGCGCTTCAGACGGTCTGAAAACTCGGCAAACACAACATAGCGATTTATTCTAGCAGCTGTCCTTGAGATCCTAAGTCAGTTTTCCATCTTCTATCATACCAGAACTTGCCACATTAGGTGAGATTGAGGTATCAAGGCTAGCACAAGGGCAAGGGTAAGGAAAAATATCGAGGAGACAAATGTTAAGCATGACGTCGCTAATGAAAATTGCCAGTTTAATATGTCAGGTAGTCTACTACTCAGTTTCTTACTGAAGCCGGTATTACATCGGTATTCTATATAATTTAAAACAAAGAAGCTAAGCAACGCTCTGCCATGAGCAATAACTTCATATATTAGGCTTACGCCCGTACGTATTTGTTTTTATTTTTACAACTTTGTGTCACACACCACCAGGAAACTACTAAAATAAGATTTGTAACTCATTGAGAAACAGTATGAGATAAACGCGAAGCCTCGCGTTAGTGTGGAGAGAGAGCTGTGTTTAGTGATGTCACGTTGAAATCACTTTATTTATTTTTTGCCGTTTCATCCGATCTCTTTTTTTAATTGCTGATAAAAATTGCCTTTGACCACAATCTCACCGGATGGTAAGTGATGATGTGGTGAAGGTGTTAACAGGCTTAACCTAGAATTACTGGCTCTCAAAGACAGCTGACGGAACACACCGTTAGGTGCTTGGCGACAGATTTTCTATTTGAGGGTGGTCGCTAGCCAGGCGGGCATTCACAAAATGCCCTTCTATCATGTGGTGAAGCTCAAGCCCGCGGCGAGAATCAAACCATGGACCTGCTGCACGGCAGGCCATAGCCAATGATACTGAGGCATCACTGCTTCAAAGTCTTATTTCCAATGAATCTTAGCAGATTGGATACAGGCATCACCAGGCAGCTGTGCTATCCTACCTCTTGACGAGCACGCAGCACCCTAGGAGCAGAAGAACTTGCACTGCAAGCCAGGCCAGCGCGAGAGCCACCAACAGCAGCTCATGTACGCACACCAACGCGCCGTCGCCGGTACCGCCTCCTTCGAAGCGCTCCTCCGCTGCAAACGGAACAAACACCTATACACGTTAATTTTAATACACACTTATCTACACTAATATTATAAAGAGGAAAGATTTGTATTTTTGTATACAACGAATAAATTTAACAAATTATTGGAGTACATTTTTTTTATGTTATTGCGACGTAACAAGCACGCGGCCCACCTGATGTTAAGCGGACTAACCTCTGCCTATAACAGATGCATTTCTCCACAAGTCACGAATTGCACTGCGACCGTCACCTTGAGACTTATCTGTTAAGTCTCATGTGCCTGTAATTTCACTGGCTTTCAAGGACTGCTGCCGGAACACACCGTTAGGTGCTTGGCGACAGATTTTCTACTTGAGGGTGGTCGCTAGCCAGGCGGGCATTCGCAAAATGCCCTTCCACCATGCGGTGAAGCTCAAGCCCGTGGCGGGATTCGAACCATGGAGCTGCGGCACGGCAGTCCATAGTCAATGCCACTGAGACATCATTGCTTCGAAATTATTTATGCCCAAGGCGGGAATCGAACCCGCGTCCTCCGATATCGCGTCTGGTGCCTAAACTTCCTATTTCTAGCAGAAATTTTGTGCTCCAATTGTATAACTAATTGTATAATGTAATTGTTTCGGCTAGAAATGCCGAGTTCAGGTGGCCGAGGAGGATTTAGCCCTGGGCATAAAATTTTGTACTCCAATAATGTGTTAAATATATTATCGCTTAGCACGCGATAGTGCTTGTAATAATATTTACAAACACAACGAATAAAGTTTAAAAGTACTGGACAAATTGGGATGAAATTTTGTATGGAAATAGTTTGAGTAATACCCGGGACAGGACATACGATAGTGTTTATCCAACTCCGCAAAAAGAGGTTAATAGTTTTGCACGATAACCGACATACGCGCGGTCGGAGCCGCGGTCGGAAAGCTAATATTATCTAAAGTCTTTCTGTCATGAGGGAAATTTCTTCTAAGCGTTATTGAGGGTGTACGCTGCGTCAGGCGGGATCCGGCTTCATGTACAAGACGAGTAGGAGTACAGCTGATTTAAAAAAAAAAAACAAGAACTCCGCTACATGGCGCGCGTTCTTTGTGGACAACGACAACGTTGACAGTATTCACGATTTGTAGCAGGTATATTACTATTATCTATGATTAAATGTTAGGTAAATATAATTAATATTATAATATAATAATTCAACATGTGGAATGATCTTCCATCTAGCGTTTTTCCGCAGGGCTACAATATGGGTTCCTCCAAAAAAGGTGTTAAAATAGTTTTACAGGGTCGGCAACGCATTGGTAACGCTCCTGGTGTTGCAAATGTCCATAGGCGACGGTAACCGCTTACCACCAGGTAGGCTGCCTGCTTGTTTGCCAACCCATTACATAAAAAAAATATCTTTGTTACATGACAAAAAAAATTGTTCAGAATAAAATACTATTGGATTACCTAATACTCTATGGCCGTGACTCATATATAGAATCTAATTATAACATATTTATTTTTACATTTTCAGCAAGTTACCCATAAATAAGCCTACGAACACACAGAGATTAATAGAAACAAAGTTACTTCCGCTTTTTACACGAGTGCCCAAAAAAGTAACTGTTATATTTTCAGGGTTGAAGTATGTATGTATGTTTGTGAGTTTCTTTCCACCATAACTTCTATACGGCTTATCTGATTTTAATGTATGAGATATCATGAGATTCATATTGATAGACACTAGGCACAAAAAACTAAAAACAAACTGGCAGATTTTACACGCCATATTGTGACGTGTTGTATCAAAATGAAGGGCTTTAAAAAACGATTCCATAATAGTACATTATGCAACAAGTGCGCGAAGTTGTTTATTACTTTCGAGACGGGTCTTAGAGAGATGATCGAAGATCGAAGGCCTTGAGTAGGTAAAAAACTCTTTGGTTTGTTTTTATATGAAAAAGGAACGAAACAAACTACAATCTCCTTGGTGAGAAGTGTGGAAACGTTGTTTTTTTTCTATTTAATACACTAGTGCGGTTTACGAATAAATACTTTACTTATTCGTAGAGTGCGGTAAAGTAAATAAAAAGCACGAGTGCGTAATAGACTATATTATGACACTAAAATCGGTGCATTTAAACGTCCGTTACGAGCGAGTGTGTTGAAATTATATAAGTTGCTGTTTTATTTTCAATGGAACGATAAAACCCTAATAAAATAATTTGTAGTCGAGTTTATCACTTTTTCAATTAATGTCTACTTGTGTAATATTAGGGCGGAAGTATGTTATGTGTATGTAAATATAAATATACTATATAGACATGATACTAGAAGGTATATTTCCTAGTGTAATGTAATGGTAACTCACGGAAAGACGAGCGGTGGTCAGCCCTGACGAGAGTGTCGGCAGGCACTATATACCTCGAGCCAACCAACATTTCCAGCTCCAAAGAAACTGTGTCTCCCTCTCCACCGCACCCCGCAGCACCACCTTGCGCAATCACATTTCCCCCTCGGAGCACTTCACTTCCTCCGAAGGGTAGTTCAGGTTTTCTTACGGGGCTCGAAGGGATTACGGGTTGTACTGAAGCGGGGACTTCGTTGCTCCACTGGTAGAAGGTATCGTTTGCTTGTCGAACGCCTCTTGGTTGAGATTTGGTCCCGCAATCGATCTATTAAAATGTTACACTTTAACGTCATTTATGTTTCTAAGTCATATCATCTATTCACGGGTCGGTCACGTAGTAGACCACGGTCAATGCAACTTGATCGAAACATCGAGGTTAGTCAAAATATTGTTACGTTGATGTTAATTCGTGCGTGAATAGACCCGTTTATGATTTAGAAACATGAGTATATTACACAATTACAAATTTACGAGAGAAAACATAATAATAATAATTTATTTTTGCATAAAGTTGTTACATTTTAATTAATGAATCCATAGGCTCCCGAACTGGATATAAAACCTAAGCCAAAAATTTCAATAAATTATGCCTTCGTGTTGTTAGCGAAAGCATATTTTTAAAATGTTCTTAGATAATACATATTGTACCGGCTCCATATCATTGGGTTAATGGTAGAAACATGATAAACGAGCGGTGATGGTAGCCCATGGGTCGTGAGGGTCGTCTGCTAATCGAGGGAGGGTTAAGAGCAAAATTATTGTGTATATAATTTGTGTTTTGAACGTTCGTCTGGAAGCTACCACGCAAACGGTTAGATAATATATAGATATACTAATAGATGCACTTAAGTATATAAAAACCGCCAAGCATTTAGCCGTGGGCGAGATATCTTGAAAATACACCCTTCCATTCTAGGCCACGCGTGTTCTGCTCCAAATAAATTTACATTAACTGTATCCAAAAACTACTAATACAAACCTGAGGACACTTGTCTTCGCAGAAGCGGACCATGAGCGCAAACCTCACAACGTGTGAGGTCGGAAAGCGGAATGCTTTAAACCGAGCCGATAAGCGCTGAGTTCCGCTTAGCCAGGTTCTCGTGAACGACGGGAAGTCCACCTGAAAATTTAAAATAACCCTTTTAAGAAGGTATTCAAACATAATTTGAATTAATAGGCATGACGTTTACCTTGTAAGGCGATATCAGTCATTCCTTATCTAAACTAATATAATAAAGAGGAAAGATTTGATTGTTTGTCTGTTTGCATTGAATAGGCTCTGAAACTACCGGACCGATTAAGATGCAATATGGTATGGAAATGGTTTGAACCATGGGGACGGTTATTGAATAGTTTTTATCAAAAAAATTCAAAAAGAGGTTTAATGGTTTTGCACGATAACCGACATACCCGCGGGTGGAGACGCAGCCGGAAATCTAGTTAATAAATAAAGTATTTATGTGTTTTTATATACGTTTAAATTAATTGCTCGTTTTTTTATTCTCTTCAGCTAAGCAATACAGTCCTGGTACGCAACCCTACAAAATGCAATAAATAAAACAATATGGTTTTGCACGATAACTGACATACCCGCGGGCGGAGCCGCGGCCGGAAAGCTAGTCAATAAAGAAAATATTTATGTGTTTTTATATACGTATAAATAAATTGGCCGGTTTTTATTATTCTCTTCAGCTAAGCAATACAGTCCTGGTACGCAACCCTACAAAATGCAACAAAAAAAAAACAATATCTGTTTATTTATAATTTTACCTAGCGCACTTTTATACAAATTGTCAGATGTAAGTAGCTTTATTTTTAACTAGCTTTCCATCCACGGCTCCGCCCGCGTTTTATTCGGTTATCGCGCAAAACCATTAACCTCTTCTTGCGCAGTTGGATAAAAAGTATCCTATATCCTTCCCCGGGCCTCTAACCATTTCCATACCAAATTTAATCCAAATCGATCCAATCGTTTTTAGTTTATTCCTGTCATACAAAATACAAATCTTTCCTCTTTATAATGAGTGTAGATATATAAGTTTATTTTTTATTTAAAAATGTTAACCAACCTGTCCGGTAGGGCACCCTCTGCTATCCAGGAGCAGCACAGAACTGTCACCAAGGCGTGAAGACGCCACTAAATGGTACGCTTGAATTTCAGCCGCCTCTGTGAAAAGATATAAAACATTAGAACCTATTATAATGTGAGGGACTCTACATGCGTAGAAACCCACGTTTGGACTGCCTTTGAGTCCAAATGCTTTTATTGTAGTAGCTGTAGTGTTGTATATAGTTCGTTGTATTTTGTTAATAAAGGCATACCGACGGTAAAAAAAGATGTCCTGTTCTGTGGCAATTACTAGCAATGATTACTTTGCATAATGAGCCATTAAATTGCTCATGCCTGCTTGAATGCTCGATTATACAACTTATCTAAGTGTGACGCGCTTTTAATTAACTTATGAAGTTGGTATTATGTGGACAGTTACGCTTCCGTTAATCTGTTCATCTGTTTCATTAAAGATTTCGATTGTTATTTGATTGAGGTATTACTGAATTTATATGCGAATGTTAGAGAAACACGAATTATGGCTTCAAGTACCTAGAACATTAATAAAATTTAAATAAACTTAAAAAGTAGGGTAGGTAGGCTACGAATCATTATTTATTAGAAGGTCATTAATATATCTCAATCAAATTTATATTGGACCATATGACAAGCACCAGCTATCAAATGTAAAAAAAATATTCAAAATCGGTATACACTACAAAGAATTATGAGTTAACAAACACAAAAAAATATACAGTTGAATTTAGAACCTCCTCCTTTTTTGAACATCGCAATGGTAATAGTATTTTTCCCTATAAGTTGTTTACGTAACCATTCATCCTTATTATTTCCCTCATATCTTTTTATTTTAGTTCGTGCCCGATAGGTTAGCCTTTGACCACTATCTTATCTGATGGTATGTGATACTGTGGTCGAAGATGTTGTTCAGGCTAACCTAGAATTACTGGCTCTCAAGGACAACTGCCGGAACACACCGTTAGGAGTTTGGCGACAGATTTTCTACTCGAGGGTGGTAGCTAGCCTTGCGGGCATTTCGTAGAATACCCTACCACCATGCTGTAACAAGTGCCATCCTAAGACAACAACCGGGCTTAAAGTGCTCCCCGAAGCATGGCAGCGCTCAGCAGTAATGTCACTAGGGGTCACCCATCCAACTCCTGACCGTGGCGAACGTTGCTAAACTTTTGGTTAAGAACGGCTAAGCAAACTTCGCTACGAGCGCTTTAAAACCTTTTTTCATTAGTCGGAAAATGTTGAATAACTAAAAATATGTATGGGTGAAAACTTTCACTTTTATGGTAGCGTAAACAATGAAACCTCGTACTAAGGGTACTGTTCCGTATCTAGTGAAGACTCACCAGTGGTCTCCAGCCGCAGCTCGAGCGGTTCCCCGAGCGAAGCGGCGCCGGCGCCAGCGGCCACCTCGTCGCCGCGCACCACGTACATGGTGAGCGGAGCGGAGCGAGCGCCGAACACTGCGCTCGCCGCGGCCGGGCTCGCAGATATCGATGGCTCGCTTCCTGGTACAGGCTTGCTGAAATAGTACATTTTACTTATAAATACACACATGTGTAGATACATTTAGAATATTTACTAAATTATTGCATCTGCTCAATTAGTCTGTATCTTAAGGGGGACAAACGTTAATGAAACTTACCACTAGTCCCCCGGTTAACGATTGGGAGAAAGATGGCACTGTTTTCTAAAGTAATATAATAAAGAGGAAAGTTTTATTGTTTGTTTGTTTGCATTGAATAGGCTCTGAAATTACTGGAACGATTAGGATGAAATTTGGTATGGAAATAGTTTGAGACACGGGGAAGGACATGGGATATTTTTTATCCAACTAAAAGAGGTTAATGGTTTTGAGCGATAACCGATATAAGCGCGGGCGGAGCCGCGGCCGGAAAGCTAGTAATAAATAAAATACAGTCTGTGCCCCTGTTTTAAAACGGGGGGCAGATGATAATTTTGATAACCGTTTGTCCCCCTAAGCTGACTAGGTTAGGCTAGCTAGGTGGAAAGAAGGTAATAATTCTTAATACCTGCAAGATAACATATACTTAAGGTATCAAAAAAACCCACTCCTTGGATAATTTACCATATATACATAGTGCAAAAAGAATGAATATCTCACCCAGAGTCTCGGACTGAAACGGTGGCGTCAACTTGTGTTGAAGTGTGCAATCCGGGCGTACATCCCACACGCACCCAGCGGTCCCCTGCCGTTTGGATTATTGGGTTATTCTGGATCATCACCATCACGTATGCCATTGTCCTGTAATATACCATTAATATGTACTTTATTAAGGCTGGGTGACACCAAATATGACAATAGGTAAATCTGATTATGTTTGCAATAACGCCTGCTCGGCGGATTACATTACGAAATTACAAATTTACGAGAGAAAAAATTATAGTCATGTGCGGGATTCGAACCCGCGTCCATCCACCCCTATAGCCAGAGTATGCTCTGACCTCTTGAGCTAACATGACAATGACTCATGGGTGGCGCTCTAACCCAATACGATGGTTAAATAACGAACGATAGGAAACATTGAGTTTTGAGTCAATGTCATGTTAGCTCAAGCGGTCAGAGCATACCCCGGCTACAGGGGTTGATGGACGCGGGTTTGAATCCCGCACGTGACTATAATTTTTTCTCTCGTAAATTTGTATACAGGGTTATTGGTAAAATGCTAACAACCTCTTAGGGTTGACTTCTGCTAGTCCTAACAAACATTTTAAAGAGTTTTTTTTGTTCTTCTTGAAATATTTTTTTTTGTTTTTGTGCTTGTTTATGTATGTATAAACGAACACAAAAAAAAATATTTGACGGAATAAGCACGAGGACCACCTGATGTTAAAAGTCTCTTGTGCCTGTAATTTAATATTTCAGATTTTTTATTACTTAGCTCGATGTAAATATTCAAAACTCTATTCAAAGGGAGCGCGGCACGGTCCAATGTTGCCGCGGCTGGCGCTGTTGGCTCGGAGTAGACATTGTCTTTTACTACGAGACACAGCACTTAAACGTGTCAGACAGTACTAGAAAAACTTATCGTTTGAAGTTTTGAGTCTCTCCGAGCCAAGAGCGCCCGCCGCGGCAACACTGGACCGCGCCGCGCTCGTTTTGAATATTTACATCGAGCAAAGTAATAAAAATATGAAATATTAAATTACAGGCACACATCTCTCATTTTGATTACAATCAAAATGAGAGATGTTTCCAGCTAATAATAAATGTGTCCAGCTAACAAGCTGGAGAACGCTGCATTTCTCACCGTATAGAGTGGTACAAAAATAAATAGCGCAACCTACTCGTATCATAACTTTGAGATGCGATAGAACCAAACAAGGCTAAACATAATATATTGATACCTGTTAATAACTCCGTTGGGCCCGTTAGAGATGCCATACGCGAAGTTGACGTCGCAGTCTCCATGCATCGGTAGTGTTAGCCTCACGACGCCATTGTCAGCACGAGCGCTACATTTCTCGCCGTGACCTGGGACGTAAACGCGACCACGGAACAAACTGCGCGGTCGGTACGTAACAACCATGTTACTGTCTTCACAATCAACTGTTACTGGAAATAAGAATAATGAACATATAAAAAAAACATTATTGAGCAATTCAGGCCTCAATGTTATAATGGTGCTAATCTGACCAACACAAAATATTTTTAATCTGAAGGTATATACAGGGCGTCCAATGACGATGCCACATGGAGGGAAAGTACCTTGAATATTGTAGATAGAACATTTTACTGAAAGAAGACTTTATTTAAATTTAAAAAACAATATAAATTGCATTCGTAGATATTTAAATAATTACATGGTTGAACCGGGACTCGAACCCGTTACATGAGAAAAATACACCTGTACCTGTACCCTTAGTAACCTTACGGCAATGTCAGCTCTTCATTTTTCTTATCAAAATTTCACATCAAATGTTAAAATTCATGGTCTTCCTTTTATTTCTGACACTATGTTATTTAGCAAAAATAATCCTTGTGATGAAATCTTTCGATCGGTATACTAATAAATGTACCCACTTGAAAATAATTTCCCTAATTATTTTCAAGTGGGTACATTTATTAGTAATAGGTACTTACGATGATGTCAGTTGTATGTCCTTACGACAATGTCAGCTTTTCATTTTTCTGAACAAAATTTCACATCACATGTTAAAACTCATGGTCTTCCTTTTATTTCTGACACTATGTTATTTAGCCAAAATTATCCTTGTGATGAAATCTTTCAATCGGTATTATAATACTACAGGGTGTTTTTTTTCCTCGTGTAACGGGTTCGATTCCCGGTTCAACCATGTACTTATTTAAATATCTATGATTGCAGTATAAATTGTTTTTTAAATTTAAATAATATCTTGTTTCAGTAAAATGTTCCATCTACAATATTCAAAGTACTTTCCCTCCATGTGGCATCGCCGTGGGACGTCCTGTATATCCCTGTCCATGAAAAGTAAGGCTGATCTGAGTTATTAATTTTCAAACTAAAGGAAATAGGCTGTTGTGATGCAATGCAAGATGACGACGATTACGATTGTGAGGAATTAAAAATTGATCAACTAAAATCACTACTTTAACTGACCCACTATGGCCAATTTATGAATGAAATTCTATTGTTATCATTATCGCAGATATCAATGGGTTAAAATCACTTCTTCCCATGGCTGTCGTAAGAGACGAATAAGGGTAAAATACCTTAAGGAGGGCAGCAGCACCTACTGAGAAATCGCTATCTTATACTGCGATCCCCAAGACGCTTGCCTGTGTGGGGATTAAGCAGGGGAGCACGCTGTGTTCAGCAGTGTCATTCTGGCTGATACAGTAATGACCTATGTGTATCCTTGTAAAGTTTCCTCTAAAATAATAATTATTGGTCTGTGGTGACGTACCACATTAGTGTACGTAGTTTGTAAGATAGTATAAGTAGATATAAGAAATTGCATTATATAGATTATAGCTGTAAGTTAGTTTCATAAATTAATTATAGGTCTATCATTCATCCCCAATTAGTTTAAGTTATACAAATAATCACATCGGGGTCACCACTGTCGGGACTGGTGATATGTGGTCGTATGGTAGTCCCGAACTGTTTTGTATGGCCGAGCGTATGCGTGATACAGAGGTCACAGGGATGATCACAGTGGCTACTCCCTTTGAACAGAAAAGAGGCTTTTATTCTCACTGCAACCATCCAACCATCCTCAGCCTCCTATAACCGCTCTGTAACCCGGTGTTTGACTGATTCCTTAGTCTCCTGTCAGCGTCTGTAGCCACTTTGATCATCCCTGTGACCTCTGTACCACACATACGCTCGGCCATACAGAACAGTTCGGGACTACCATACGACTACATATCACCAGTCCAGACAGGGCTAAAACCAAGTTTATTCATCCCTAGGTATTGTTCGTAAAGAATTTGTGTGAAAATAAGTCAATTCTTTGCCAAACCATTGGCTATTCACTTCCTACTTACGCATTGTAAATAAAATTGGCTCCACTTTGACGATGACTAATGATGACTGTTCAGCCAACTATGTACCCGTCATTGACAATAATAAATTGTATTGTTATGGTAGCACTGACTGGCGCTTCAAGGCGTGTGTTCATATTTTAAACCATAATATTATGAAATTATTGTTATCATACATTACTACACCGTATTTAATATTTTGGGGTTTAGTGATTTTAAAAAAACATGGAATATTGGAAAGGAACCTAGAAAATGGCACAAAAAGGGTTGAGTGGAAGTAACAAAGTCTTGGGAGCGGACGACTCAGAGTCACTACCTCATGTATTCCTGCCTGCGTTGTTAATTCTACCATCCCCATTCTAAATTCCGACGATCATCGTTACATGGTTGAAACTCGATTAACAAAAACACTGCGCTTTGCTTCTGCTTTCATTTATTAAGGCTAAAGCGTGTTGATTTCAGAACCTGAGGCCTGCTTGAGATTTTCTGGAAAACATCCTCCTTTATAACTTTCACCAGCTAAGAAAGTATTCTTCCTCCCACCATTGGATAAGGACTACATCGAAACCATCCTCATTTCTAAAAAAAACACACTTACTGTTCAAACAGATGACTCGCCTATAGTACGCGGCGCCGTTGGTCCGCCGCAGTAACCATGACCCCGTGGTCACCAGATCCTCGCTGTGAAGGTCACAGGCGCCTCGTCCTACTGCCGTGATCCGGCGATGAGTCCGCCAGGTGAACCCGCGGCAGATAAAACGCTCTTCTACTTCGCATGCTCTCTTACACTGGAAAATATTAAGTATTTTTTTATTTAACCCGCAAGTATTCGATCCTCAACGTGAGTGTTTTTTGCCGGTTTAATTTATAATATTTAATTATGTGTGAAACTCACAAGTATTTTTTTTATGATTGAAAGCGGAGGTCATGATTACCATTTCATCATCGAACTGTGAGAGAATTATATCAGCTCGACGACAACGGTTTAAGAACATTATTTTAATATACAGGGTTATTGTTAAAATGCTAACAACCTCTTAGGGTTGGCTTCTGCTAGTCCTAACAAACATTTTGAGATGTACCATTTCCGTACAGTACCAGAACGTACTGCACTGGTACTGGGTACGTTCTGGTACTGTACGGAAATGAGAATAGAACCCTTTGCCTGACATGCCTCAAGGGTGAACTGGCCTGTCACTTCTCAGTACAATCGTCGAAGGGTGTCACTCCCTTATTTGAAGTTTTGGGTCCAGAACTCAGCATGATATCTATTAATTTCTTCAAACGATACAAGCCTGTGGGTGGTGATGGGCGGTAAGATACCTCTGCCTATACTGTTCGGTGAATTCAAGCTTGACAGTATCATCAGGACTAAGCGAGATTCCGATCTATTTTACGAAATCAGGATGGGACCTGAATAATAATTAGTACGACAACGAGTTTTCACTCGAATTCGTATCCCTATGCAGGTCATTGTCTAGCAACCCATAACCAAAACATGGACATATACCTGGAACGATTGTATTTTATTGCGTTCGCAATCTGAGTATGTTCAATTGCATGAGAATGTAATTTCAGTATAGTTGTATAGGGATAAAATACCATCAGGCGCATGATCCACTATTCCTGTCATTTTATTTTATGATAAATATAAATCATGTATTTTAAATTAAGTGTCCTCAACTTAGTATAATTATCTAATCCAAATTAGCCAATCTAATTGTCTCATTAAAATAATAACAATTACTTGCACGACAAATGCAAAACTTGCATTGACCTGAATAGTATCTTTTCTATGATTCAATTTATAGGTTTCAGATACTATCATAGCGCTAGTTTTTACCTGACAGAAGCCAGTGACACATTCGCTATCTGTTTTTACGACCGTGAAGCATGCTAATGAATGCTATGGAAAGATAAGGCTGAGTGCAATTACATAAATAATCACTGTAATGTGCATTGGCAAACCAACGCTGCCTTACGCATCTATTATACTTTTTCATGCTATAAAGAATGGAGCAATTACCATACCTAGTTATCAGAGTCTTGCGAGGTAATGCACAGCTAGCATCTATTCTAGATGGTTAAAGTCAATATTTTACATTAATAACAACATCATCAGCTATATACAACATACTATTGTATTTGTTGTTTTTGAAGCAGTGCTGGCTCAGTGGCATTGGCTATGGACTGCCGCGCAGCAGGTCCATGGTTCGAATCCCGCCCAGAGCTTGAGCTTCACCGCATGGTGGAAGGGCATTTTGCAAATGCCCGCCTGGCTAGCGACCACCCTCAAGTAGAAAATCTGTCGCCAAGCACCTAACGGTGTGTTCCGGCAGCATTCCTTGAGAGCCAGAAAAATTACAGGCTAAATGAGACCTAACAACTGGACGTCTCAGTGTGACGGGCAGGTTATAGGCAGAGGTTAGTCCACTTAACATCAGGTGGGCCTCGGGCTTGTTCCGTCACAATAACATAAAAAAAAAAAAAAAAAAATGTTTTCAATAACCGTCTGTACTCACGCGTATTGGTCGAGCTTGTCGACCTAGGTTATTGAAAACATTAATATGTCTCATGCTCACGGAAACTTTCAAACAAAAATACTATTGTATGTATATAAATAAGCATTTTCTCTTTCGAGCCATTAGTTTATTTATAGGATAGGCTACTGACGTTTTTAACAGACTTAAAGAAAGAGGTTTTCAATTTGACTGCATATTTATTATGTGATTACTCCGCTAATTATGTATTGATTTTGATTTGAGGTGCCATATTGTTTTGAGTTCTACTGCTATTGCTATGTTCCCACATTATGGGGAGGAGGGTTTGCCATAATCCCCACGCTTGGCAGGCGTCTTCGGGATCGCGGTGTGAGATATCAGTTCCTCAGAAAGCGTTGTAATGGGATCACCCATATAAAATATAATAAAATCGGATCCGTACTTTGGTTTTTAAAATCATACCTAAGTACAAGTTGAGGTAGTCGTTTTTTTTTGTTTCTTAAAAATAATTGTTGTAAGTGATTATATGATCGAAATCAAGCTGGACCTAGTTGTTTGAGTCACTGGTTAATATTTAGAGTTAGGGTATAAATCCCTCAACATTCAAATTAAATTGGTCCAGTGTTGGAGAATTCTCCTATTGATTTTCACAACTTGATAAATGGCATTATTTTTACATCAATTCTATCTATCTCCTCGCGATGGGCACTATAGAATGGAACTGGCTTTCAATAGAAGCTGTCCGAAAAATACAGTCCTGGAGCTGTTTTCTCCAACATTTGACTCAAGATGCTAACAAATACATTGGTGTTACTTTTTGCTTCTCTTGGCCACTAATACTTTTGACCATCATAAACGGCGATACTATATGATATGCAAAATCAATTTAAAGAAACGCATTTGCGAATATTGTGTAATAATGTAATCTCGTATCTTGCAATTTTAACCAGAAAAGTAAAAAATGGAAACTACTAGGAAAATCCCAATAATTGACGCAGAAACCATGTTAGTAGCAATACCTACCGGTGATTATCTAGATAATTGAACTCACCTCATCCTTGGTATAATTCTTGATGGTAAAATCGACATGCTTTAGCGTCTGATTGTTGTATTCCTCGTATGAACATCTGTCTATCTTCTTCAAATCTGGAAGTGAAATCATAATAACACTTATGGAGAAATACCTACCTAAAAGACGGGAACGATTTTGGTAAAATCCAACGAGTATGTAATCATAAAACATATAATTGTTATTTATTGCATTAATAAATCATTGTTTATAATTTTTAATTAATTTTATTAAAGCCAGAAATAGAACAATAAATTTCATAAAAAAAAAACAACACCTGTGTCATCATTCGATTACAGCGCTTCTTGAGAATGTCGATGAAATGAACTTTGAATTTATAGTACAGACACTACCACTAAGGTGCGCCCCTTCATATTTTGCAAATAGTAGGTAATTGAACGAGTTAGTCGTAACTAGTATTTGCGCTAGTCTACTAGTGGCTACCCAAACGACCATATTTTACAATTTTATATTTATTTTATGTACCAATAGTATTTATACCCACACTAAGACGTGTACAAACGATGTCTACCGGTGCAAATAATGAGTGTACATGTCTATACACACTTATTCAAATAGAGTCAAACTACGTAGGTACGTACCTACTAATATACAGGGTTATTGAAAAAAATGCTAACAACCTCTTAGGGTTGACTTCTGCTAGTCCTCACAAACATTTCCAGATGTTTTTTTTTGTGTGTTTTTATGTGTATTTGACCACCTGATACTAAGAGTCTCTTGTGCCTGTAATTTATTTCATATTTTTTATTACTTTGTAAATATTGCTGTAAATATTCAAAACTCTATTCAAAGGGAGCGCAGCGCGGTAAAGTGTTGCCGCGGCGGCCGCTCTAGGTTTCTAATATCAGGTGGTCCTCGTGCTTATTCCGTCAAATACACATAAACAAACACAAAAAAAAAACATCTCAAAATGTTTGTGAGGACTAGCAGAAGTCAACCCTAAGAGGTTGTTAGCATTTTTCCAACAACCCTGAAGTTGTATTGTATGGATCGCGCCAGCGCCCATAAATTATACTCTTATAAGAGTCATGTGATTATGAGACGGTAACTACATTTAAGAAGAACCAAAATTTTAATTAAATACTTAATTTGAAGAAAATACTTACAGTCATGTCTACACTGATTCTCTAAATAGAATGTGTAATAGTTAGAGACCCTATAGGACTCCGGTTCGATGAACTTGTCCTCGGCATTGAGTACACAGTTGCCGACGGCTGTGTCAGAAGTCCTGATCGACTCCGGGTCAAAACTCGACTCAGGGCCTATCCACTGGGAGGATCTACAACAAATTGTTTAAATCAATTTTATATTTGTGCATAGACCTTTAATCTTGTGCGTGTCAGAAACCAAGATGAACACAACAACATCAAGTACTGTACAGTGTCAGCCGGATTGTCCACTGCTGAACACAGCCTCCCCCATTTAGGGGGGTTTGCAATAATTCCTACGCATGACATGCGCCTTGGGGATCGCAGTTTAAGATAGCAGTTCCTCAGAAGGCGCTGCTGCCCACCTACCGGTATTTTACCTTTAGTCGCCTCTTACAATACCCACAGTTAGTTGGGGGGCTGACATTCTAACCCGGCACCCCACGGGGAAGCAAGTACATAGGAAAAAAATAAAAGTGGTTATTCAAAACTGTACATGAAGTCAAAATGATTTATTTAGTGTTGGTGTCTATGACACTCTTATAAAGGTTATAATTAAATAAGATTAAAATGCCGCGTTCAGCAAAAGGTTTATATTTAGACCCACTGCGAGATGCCACGGACAGAAATGGGAATTCTTATTCCTTCATTTATTTTGAAAAATAAATATAAAACTAAATTCTAAAAATGTTTAAGACATATTTGCCTGAAGTCATAAGAATAGTAAAAATAAAACTATATATTTCCGCATGATAAATTACACTGCAACAAAGGATGTCCAAAGCATTAGGAAAACTGCATTAAAGTATATCTAAAATTTCGACAAGCATACGCTATTGTATATACATTAAACTCTTTATGCCTTATTCGTGGACATAGTTGTCTTGTGCACATACTCGAAATTCAGGTTATTAAAGCACCGGGGCAACGCGTACATTTGAGATAAGTATTTGCTTATTCTACTTATAACAATACAATACATACAATGTTTAAAGTTCCAGGCAGGACAAGTAGTCAGTACCGCACGGACCAATAAAACAAAGTTCATTTACACTATGTTTATGAAATCTTTGATAAAAGTTTACTCACTCCATTCTCTTAAAATGTTCTGGACTCTCAATCGTAGGCTCTTATGAATACTTATATCCATTCTTAAGCATAGTTGACACATCTCCGAACTGTACCGATTAAAAGATTTTTTCAGAGGCCTAGAGAAAACCCTGGTTATTGTGTTATGCATTATCGAATATTATAAGAGCTGTTTTCAAGCGCTTGTTAGAATCATATATTTGTTAAGCTTAGATTCTCTTAAGTAAATAAGTTACGAGAAGTTACTCATTATGTAATTTTAGAATATTCTACAATTACATAATGAGTAACTTCTCGTAACTTATTTACTTAAGAGAATCTAAGCTTAACAAATATATGATTCTAACACGCTCGTAGCGAAGTTTGCTTAGCCGTTCTTAACCGATCAGCAAAGTTAAACAACGTCCGCCGCGGTCTCGAGTTGGATGGGTGACCGCTAGTGACATTACTACTGAGCGCTTCCGTGCTTCGGAGGGCACTTTAAGCCGTCGGTGCCGGTTGTTGTCATAGAATGGCAGTGGTTATAGCATGGTGTTAGGGCATTTTGCGAATGCCCTTCTCGCTACCTACCACCCTCAAGTAGAAAATCTGTCACCAAGCACCTAACGAAGTGTTCCGGCAGCTGTTCTTGAGAACCAGTCATTCTAGGTTAGCATGAACAACACCTTCGACCACGTCATCACTTACCATCAGGTGAGATAGTGGTCAATGGCTAAACTATCAGGTATAAAAAAAAAACTTCATTAACAACAAATGTACATACAAATGTTGCTCGTTAGTAATTAACACAAATAAATACATAATATCACGCCTGTTTTCCGGAGGATTAGCCTGATACTATTGATTTTCACTATTGTTTTTATCACTATTGTTTTTATCACTATTGTTTTTATCACTATAGAATTTCTACTATTAGCGATTCTATATTATGTAAGATGTTTTTGTAGAAATTTGTAGAAATTTGTGTATATATTTCACAAGCTCCGTTTTATAGTAGTTCTACATATCTATTTTACTGTTATATAATTAGCGCCAAGTTGTTCCGCAAACAATATATTTTATTTGTGACGCAACGACAACGTTAGCAATAAGTTGATATTATTCAACGTCCGCAAACGTGATAGGTACTATAACCGTTAGGTAAGTGCTAATTATTAACACAAGTTATAGCTAAACATATGCTGCAGAAAAATGATTATGTTTTTATATCAGATGGAGTGACTTAACGAGCAACTCGCTTACGTTATTTTAAGGTATTGCCCATGCCCAGGGTAAGTGCCGCTTTGGCGTCGCGTTTTTTTTTAGCCCAAAATACTTAGGTAATTAAGTAATTCTACTAATATGGTCCAGGCATTTCCCGCAGAAGTAAGCAGAGTTGTTTAAGCATTCATGTTACGGCAGACCAGTTTTGGTCCCATGTAAAGGCGAATCTATTGCCATCTATACTGGGTACAGTACCAGACTCCGGACTGTTACTGAGTCTTTTTTGTTGGTTGTGTCCTTTTTTCAGGTACCCCAATTACTTGTCCGACCTTAGGATCGATCCCAGGACCTCGAGATTTCAACCTCTTTTACACAGACACCAACGAGGCAGTTATTTAGTCGAATATAATATATAATACTCGAGGAAATTTTCGTTTTCGGACATATAAATGGCAAGCAGTAAATAAAATCAGCTGAACGCGACTACATTGTTCTCTTAAAAATAATAATAATATGTAAAACTATTTGTACTTTTTACGAACTGCATTGTATCTGAAAAGATCTTAGAACAATTATTAGATTTCACGTTTTTATGTCTAGTGATAGTGAGAAGACTAAGAATCTATTGTGTTTCGATTTTATTTGTCTTAACAATTCAATGGAAAGCAGAGATGATGTCACCATCACATGCAGCGAGGTCAGGTGCATTGTGCAGTTATGGTTTTTATCTAATTTTCATTCAGTTTACGAGGGCTAATTGCGAGTCTATGTTAGACGTTTTAGTCAAGTGTATTAAAGATCGCAAGACCTAGAGCTAAAGATGCGTTTTATAAACAGGATACATAATAAACGATTGATCTATAGTGGAAAGACTCCATCCAACTTACGATTTGTTTTTTAACTTTCCGATCACTCAAAAAGATTTTGTTATATCAGTTTTTAACCCTCTCGGGAAAGTTTAGGGTGGTATTGGATATGCAATACCGCCCAATAACATTACACGTGTACACCCAATTATTATTAAATTTTATAAATGAATTGCATATTGAAAATAAACGAGACCCAAAAGCTAGCTAAAATTAAACTAAAATTTTGAAAATTTCAGTTTAATTTTAAACTCCAGTTAGGTTATGGGTGGATAGAGCATTTTGCAAATCACGCCTGATTAGCTACCATCCTCAAGTATAAAATTTTCCACTAATTGGTCATTTTCTGTGTACAGAATTCCTTAGTGCCTAGTTGTAACTAGACACTAAGGAAATGGCTTTTATAAAATGTGTGATACCAAAGCCAGATTTATATTGTAATCAAAATTGTTTTATCTAAAATTGACCCAGTCCGCATAAAGGCCATTTACATATATACGGACTGGGTCATTTTTAGATTACATATATTATTATACAGCAAATTATTTTCTGTTTGATGCCCATTTAAGTTTTTATTTCTGTTATAAAAAATTACAGCGACATGTTCTGAAAATGGTAGACGGTTAGTTTTAACACAAAAAATCGAATACGCATTGGCATACCGTATTTTCTTTGGCCGTCGACGGAAGTGCTCATAGCCAGACAATGGTCGATGCCAATATTCCTAACCTAATCACATTACAGAAACAATGGCAACACCTAAACGGTAACATGTTACACACGCATGCAGGACGGATTCATAAATGTGAGTGTACAAGTTCCGTTTTGGAATCTCCAGTTCTTGCAATCGATTCCCGGCTCTGACAAATTGGATTTTCCTAATAATAGTTCAGTAGCAGTCAGGAGTCAGGATCTGTACCCAGTAGCAAAAGGTTCACGTCTTATTACATGGTGCCAAAATATGTCTGGCGATGTGTGGATGTTGAGACACCTCTGTATTCCTGAGCTATAAGGTGCAGGCGTGACAATACTTTATAAACACTTACCTATACAGTTTCTCTCTATTAGGCACTAGTAGAGCTTCGTAACATTCGTTCATGGTAGTGTTGATGATGACCTTGGAATGGGGGCTGTCAGTGTGAAGGTGGTATCCTGGGGTAGTCTCGAGTGCCCACCAACGGTGCCGACATTCGTCAGCCACTGGGGAACAAAAACAAAGTGCTGTCACGATATCGAAAATCCAAATTAAATCCTTTTAAACATATAGAAACATTGCTTATCATAGATATAGTAAGCATACTTTTATGAGGATGATGTAGTTTGCGACAATGATTACCAGAACAATATTTATTATTTACAGCCAATAGACGAATGCCTCGTTGGGGGAGTGGTAAAAGGGTCGGTTTGGAATCTTAAACTCCTTGGTTCAAACAGCAACTCTGACAGATAAAGGTTTTTTGACAAATAAATTTTAGTAGCTGTCCAGAGTCTGGAAGTTTGGTCCGTAGATAGCGACAAGCTCGCTAGTCCCTTTTTATTACAATGTACCAAAATATATCTGGCGAAATAATGGTATTTAAACAAAGCTATGCGTAGGGGACAAGAGGAAATATTCCTGTTCGTCCCCATGGGGGAGAAGAGTTAGGGGACAAAAGGAACAACCCTGCCTTTCTACCACTTCGGGGGATACAGACGTCACGTTTTATTTTTAATTAATTTGAGAAACTTAATGATTATTGTGGTACGAGTATATACTATAAAAAAGGCGACGTAAGAATGTGACTGATTTTAAATCATGCCTGATGAATAGTAGTTTTATTAATAAGAATCTTGGACTACCTGCAGGTCTGCAATGACCCTTAGGTTGCCTAAATACTTTCGTTGTAGTAACTGTATAGTGTTTTATTATTAATATATGTTTGTAGTGTGTTGTTATAAAGGCTTATTGAAACAAAGAAATAGAGTAAGTTATTATTTTTATTCTATAGTATCTAACAAGTTGAAACTCAAGTTTATTTTTTCTTGAAGGTTTGGTCAATATTTGACAATGTCACCCCCGTAAATTTTTATTTAACTAGAACTTTCTAAACTAACTTAAACTAGTTCCTCCTAAAAGAAACAAGTATAATCTTAGAAGTACTCTGGCTTCGACTGATGAGGGGGAAAGCTAGAAGACTTGCTAGAACCATCATTAGCATCTAATAACGAAACTAATACGCACGTGGCAAACAGATCTTCCTGAAGTACGCTGCATCGTTATCCACCCTGAAGTGCGTATCCCTCATAGCTGCCAATCCCTGGCAGTTTCCCCTTCCATGCATGACCAGGACAGACGCACACTCTTCTAGCTCCCTGCAGCGTGAGAGACAGGCTCCGGGTAGGGAATCCTCTTCACCGCTCGCTGAGTACACGAAGACGGGAGTGGCATGCTCAGGCGCCACACCCGACCACCGCACGAAGGTGGCCGCGCGACCTCGCTCGCATTGCGCCAATGTGTCTGAATGGAACGGTCATCAAACGAAGGTATTCAGGTATTCGTGGTGTAAATCACTGCTTGGTTTAGGACAAATAGATGCGAATAGGCGCGAAAATATACCAATACTAACAAACGTTTTTCTAGAAAACACTTACTGACTTTAGATAGAGCGTGTGCGTATATGCACTTCGAGTCTAAATTGAAAATGATAGGTACCTACATTTATTAATGTTTAAAATGTATATAAATGTAATAGTGAAGGTACATTAATATTATGGCTCGCCGAGGATAGAGACGGATACGGAAAGCTGATTGCCAACCTTCATTAATTGAAGAGGCACCAAGAGAAGAAGATTAATATTACCTACTTCTCATTTTTATAATGATATTTTTTTATATTGAGGTATATCTATATAATTAAGCTTAACTTCAAAGTGGTCGTAGCGTAGCTTGCTTAGTTCTTCTGAACCGATCAATTAATTTAAGCAACTTCAACGGCACGTTAAGCCGTCTGTCCTGGTTGTTGTCAGAAGATGGCAGTCTTATTAGCATGGTGTAAGGGCATTTTGCGTATTCTCGCCTTGCGATAGGGTGATAGCTATATCACCCTTAAGTAGAAAATAAAAGTAGGTAAGCTGTGTGTTCCGGCACCTGTCTTTGAGAGCCAATACTTCTAGGTTAGACTGCACAGCCTTCGACCACATACCATCAGGTGAGATAGTGGTCGAAGGTGAGCCTGTCAGCTATAAATAAAATGTTTACTTAGGACTAAGAAATAAATGCATTATAGCGCAAAATGGGTTATACCGAAAAAACAAAAGTGACTTACTTTGAATAAACAGCAGGAGCGACACAAAAGAGGTACCACGCGACTTCATAATATACCTATGAGTTATAACACGTGACACGACACCAATTACTCTTTAATTGCACTGTATCACACATGTGAGCAATTTTAAGATTTTGCACATCTTATAAAGCTTCTTAGCGGTTTGCTCCCGGTGTAGACTGAGTCGTTATATTTGAATGCAGTCGCATACGGAGCCATCGGTGGAGTGCCGACAGAGCACCGCAACTGCTAAAGGTCTCTCAAGGAAGGAAATCGTGTAGGGTGTTGAACCAATCGCACGATTCGCCACGGCCCGCTCTGTCTACACGGACGTCGGAACAGCTGGACAAACATACCATACCACGGTCTTTGTGATTATCAGAATTCCGACTGTTTTAATGCGATTCTTACGAAATATTTGATTTATTACTCGTCAAGTTTTATTCAAAACACACCCAGCTAGATGCGCCAAATTCTTCAGTCATGAAATATATTGTTCATATCGTAAAATAGGTAAGGTACAGCGATACAGGGCCGGCGGCAGCGGCGGCGGCAATAAAGACACGACAGTTACTGAAACTATGAAGTGCAGTCATGTGCCGGCCCCCACTATGGAGCGCGAGTACCTACTCCGCGCCTACGACCTTGCAGTTTATTATGGGTTTACAGACTACAATTTACAATAGAGTGACGAGTCGACGACAAAACGATAGTGAAACCGAACGATAATAATGACGTTAGACGCCGAAAAGCAACAGTTTCGAAATAGGACATGCGGGACTAAAAACCTTAGAACTACGGGTACTTAACAAGCATATTATTTTATCTATGCGTGTATTACGAAAGCATCCGTAAGTGTTCTGTAATTTGCATAAATTGATGGTGCCAGCCGCGGAAAACCCGCTTCCAGGAGATGGCATGATTGCAGATTACAGCTAGGTATTATGTTTATGTACACAAAAGAGATAAAGTTAACTGGATATTGCACTTAAATTATAAGTTGAACACTATTAACGGATTTTATTGAATATTGTTTGTATGAAGCGCATCAGCGACGCCTTCCCCTAAGAGAGCTCCATAAATTTGTAGTTTGATGCTATTTTTAAATGAGAGGGCGATTCTATGATTTTGGTGACTTTGAAGATGAACTCTTCTTCAGAGGATCATTGTTTGGATTCGACAAAAATATATACCATGTACGGACATATTGTCAACAAATCCGAGCTGAATTATTTTTTTCATAACTGCTTGATTTGTAGGTGAAAAAGAAAAATTAAAAGGCAGCAGTTTTCAAATATTTTTTTGGAATACCTCCGCATGATCAGAAATTACAACAAAAACTTTTGCCAAAATGTGACCAATTATAAAAAACACAGAAAATTTTACAACAGGACAGCCGTATTCACTTATTGCGATAGCGTTTTTTAGACCAACAAAACGTCGTCGTAGCCGCCACACGGAGCGCGCTTTGAGATTGAACATTAAATCATATTTTTTTATATTTTCCGTTACAAGCTCCTAATAATTGATCTGCATCTCCGCCTAAAAATTACTTACTTTTTCAGTAAGGCGAAAATACATAATAGATTATGTTGTTATTTGTAGATCGCCAGCCTATTATTATAGATGGAGTTAACACCTACGAACCATTTCATTGTAAAACAAGCAATTTCTATATAACAAAAGACATGTTACTTTGTAGATGATCCATTTGAGGTCAAAGCGGGTTTTTCAATTCCAAGTTTATATATCTACTTGCGCCGTTGTGACCTACAAAAGTAATCTGTTATTTAAATCCACAACATTCATGCTATATCTATTGTGATGCAGATTTTGTTTGAATGAGAAGCAAAGCCGAGTTTATTAGCTGTTGTAGCGATGACAACTAACAAATTTAGGCATGTAGATTGTTATATGTTTTTATAAAAAGGTAGACGTAGATGTGTACTTACATTAGAAAAAACTACCCATCAAATTTAATACGTGGGCAAAGGAGCAGGCTTCTTACCTGGATTTAAGTGATTACAGTCGCCCCTGTCATCCGTATCCTTTTTATTCTGCGGAGTAGTACATTTTTTTGTCGTTTGTGATATACTTCAGATAGCAGCTGGCTCCACATGATGACAGTGCAAGGCAGAAAATGCCGTAAGAATCGTATACGGTTGTGGACTGCTAGACGTCAACATGAAATTGGTGATACACAAATGGTACAACAGCCTTCCAGTTGTAAGTTGCTTAAGTCAAATAATATTTCACTGTTCACTAATATTTTATAAAAAAGAAACATTACACAATTTCTGTTTTTTTTTTTTTAAGTTTTTTCCATTACTCTAAATTGTACGATTAATGACTATGGCATTTTTTCGGTCATTTACTTCAAAACAACACTTCCTTCACTAAAAGCATTAGTGCATTGCAGTAATGCATCATAAATGCTCCAATATACTTTCTAACAAGGGAAATGACCTAAATCAGTAGATAATTTATGTTATTTCAGATTTTTATTTTACAATAAAGCAATAAAAATATCTATTCTACCAAATGTTTACTTGTGAGTTAAAAGAAATAAACTGTTTCCTTATTTTAACAATTTTTATTTTTATTGGAGCAACTTTTTTATATCTGTACGTACTGTATATGTATATATTATTATATGTACGGATATAATTCGATAAATTCACCACATTTTGAATTTTCTAATCCTTTTCTGATATCAAACTGAGCATACCCATTGCCGAGCAATAAAATACTAATACTATTGGGTAATTATTCAGAAAAATGCGTAGAACGGAGAACATCGTCCTTTATGATAAGTCGATAAAAAAGCCACGTGATTTTCCTTAGCGGCCTGATTTAAAAGACATATCTTAAAACTTTTAATTACCTACCATTATGTAGTGGACTCTCAGCAGACCACATGTTTTGGTTATCATCAGATAACTTGCGTCTCTCAAATATAATAATTAACTAGTGGCTCTCGGAGCTGTAAACCTTGCGAATCTGCACTTACATAGCTTACAATTAAATATAGGTTCACCGTGCACGCTAATGTAGGAATGGGTCACAAATTCCAAAAACCATATATATTCCGAAAATTTATGAAATGATGCAAGACAGGTAATTTGCGTTTATTCTTTAAAATTGTCTAACCTGCTCTCAAAATTCACGAGAATCAGTTTAGAATGCGATTAAGATCGGAGAGAATAGCTGAACAGACACCTTGGTTTTTTTTATTCATGATTGTGAAATCTACATGAGGTTCGACTTTGACCACACCCTGTCCGATGTTACGCATTGCTGTGGTCGATGGAGCACGCTTATCTAGAAGAAACATATTTACTCTCGATTTATAGAAACCCATGTTCTATCCATCGGGAAAAACTGACCATGGTAAGGAGTTCCACTCTTTCGCAGTCGCACGAGAAAAGTGGAGCGTAGCGCTTCGTACGGGCCCTGGGAATATCAACCATGTATTGCGAGTCGGACTCGCGCACGAAGGGTTCCGTACCTTTATCTGTACAACATTAGACCTTCTTTAGCGCGAATCCGACTCACACATGATTGATATTTAGTATTTTTTGTTATAGCGGCAATAGAAATACAATAACAGAAAACTTTAACAATGGGCATAGTAGGTATAGCCAATAATATTGGTTATTGGTTTACGTCTTCTATGGTATGAGTCAACAAAAATCATTAGATATACTTACATGTTCCAAAAGTTGGTGAAATTCTTTAGTGATTTGATATGACACAGAAAATTTGCGTTTTTTTTTTAATTCTTTCCCGGCACCTTGTAAGTTTATCGGATGAATCATCTGTTCTGACAAAAAATGAGTTGTAACATTTTTGAACATTTTACGATATGTCACGGAGATGTGACATCAATTCGAAAAATTTCTAAAAACTGAATCAAAGCACAAAACTATGGGGTTATGAAACCTGCTCACAAAACTTCACGCTCTTTTTCTGTACATATGATAAGCCCGAAGAACTGTACCGTAGTTTTTAAGGAGGAGGGCGTTGGTACCTGCAACACAGTTTTTCTCAAAAACTTTCGCGGTTACCATCGTGTTTCATTAAATTTAAGCTATCGCTCATAAGCTCCAAATAAATAATTTGAATTTGAATTTTTAGAGGACAACCGAAAGCATTACTATGTAAGCTAAAGCAGAGACGCTTCGCTCGAACTTCGTTCTCGGTCGGTCAATTATGCACCAGCCTTGGCTTTTTGTCAAGTTTTGGACAAATTCGGTATGCCTACTTAACATACAATAACAATGCGTTACTAAAATATATTACTGAAGTATTGACCTAAAAGAAGATAAACATCCATTGAACAAAATTAAAAATTAAACGCCAGAATTTATACAAAACAAAAATTTATTATTACAGCAATCACAGGATAATTATTATTGTGCTCTTTATTATATTTTGTGCCATTTTCAATCACGCAAAAGCTGTGTTGCCTTTTGCAATAACGTACACTATTTATGTTAAAAAAATAAACTTCAGGTACATGGAACAATACTTTGGTTGAATTTGAATATTACACTCATAAATTTTGTTAATTTAAAGTTAATCAGTACCTCTAAGTATATTAAATTTTCATTAGTTACATAATTTTTTTTCAAATGTGAACGATACATTTTAATAATAAAAATCTCATTATGTTATAATTATAATTACCACAAAGACAAATAAGTGCTTGGTCATACTGCAAAACTAGCGCAAAAATACACTTTACAATAATAACATGCAGTGAATAACACATGCTAGATATTATTTTACACTTTAAAAAATAGCAATTATATGTAATATTTATCGTGTTAACAATATTTTGGCAAATTACATTTTTAAAATATTTTCAGGTGTTAAGAGTTACAGTTGTCACAACCTATATTAGTAATTGATTTAATTTATTTCAACATAAAAATACTTAGTTTTAAATAAATTTTAAACAAAATGTCAACAAAATTAACGATGAAATTATAATTCATAACATTAATAACAAAGTTAAAGTATATCATAGCCTGTGATCAGGTACAAATAAAAACAAAAATATTTTTTTGGCTTCAGCAGGCTGTTTTTTTATGGCAACACTGTAGACTTATTTTGCGCAAGGCCATACAGGTAATTGGAGGGTAAGTTCACATCGCAGAATAGTTTAAGAGACTGGCACAGTTTAGTAATATTTTGACTTTAGAATTAGGAACATTTTATCTAATTCAATATTTTTTCCAGGTTTAAAAGTTGTTTTAAGTCTACTTTTAGTTTGATCAATGTCTATCATGTAGACGATGAATAAAAGATAATTATTAAATAAAAACGTTTTTCCATTAACAAACATAATAAAATTAGTCAAGAAAATTATAATCATTAGAAGTGTTTAGTTACTAGATCTTATGTTTAAAAGCACTCTTAACCATGTGTTATCTTTGAAAGTCCCCTTCCTCTCACAGAGAAAATACCAATCCCCGGAAAAAATATTTATATGAATTGATGATAATGAAAGATTTGGTACAAAATTTCAACATTATGATTTCAGTTGAACCCGATTTGGAACGCACCTTCTTTAGCAAAGTGAATCAATCACAACAACAGAATGTGAGTGTTTAGGGCACGTCTATATACGTATATGCTCCTACGGGGAAAACAGGCATGATTATTTAGACATGTGTCTTCCAACTATTTCCAATACAGAAATTAGTTTTGACTGCTACTTGTAAGACTGTGTTCTAGCGCTGTTTGAATAGTGGCAATAAAAAGATATGTTGGATACCGCTTCACTAATACTTAGAAAATAATAATTATAACATGAATTATAAACAATATTTATTAAAGTGTCCAATTTTTGCTGTAACTCTTACTGTGGTGTGAACTTGCCCTCGTGTGGGTGTAAGGCGAGCTTAGACTAGTTTGAATGCGGTTTTACATTTGAGAGTAATACAGAAGCCGGATAATCCGCTGCGAAATTTAAGTATATGAAGACGCTGACAAGAGCTAAATCAGCTATTGCTTACAGGAAGTAGGAAAAACATAGAGGCAGCAATGGTGTAATCGCGGTGAAATTTAAACGAAAGCTTTCAAACAAAAGCACATAAATTACAGCGAAAGGAAAAATTATAGTCATGTGCGGGACATTTTTCTTCTCGTTGTAATTTTGTAATGTAATCCGGTGTAAGTAAGTCTGTAAGCGAACAAAGCTTTCGTTTTAATATTTTTACTTTAAAAAATTTAAGTTGAATCAAAATTGTAAATCAACTTGGTAAATGTTATATTTTTATGAGATATATAAATAAGTAAATAACATAGATATTTTTGTTGCAAGCGAAATTTATAGTCTTCTTTGGCATTTTATTCTATAGATATTTTTTAAAGGAGTTCCTTTAAACCATCTATAAAGAGTATGTTTTGGAAACAACCAGTACCTAAGAGATATGATCAAGATTAATATCAATTATACAATTTGCCTTCTCTATTTGCTAAAAACCTGTTCAAGTGAAGCTTTTTCGCTCTTGTCACCCCTTAACACGTTGTGGGCATACAATCAAAGCGGAGAGGTAATTACAATAGGTTAAGGTGAATGCTCACGTCTAAGGCTAGAATATTCTTTTATTTTTATTTTGTATACTTCGTGTAACTCATCATATGATACCCAAAATTTGTATAATGAAGATTAATAAAAGTAAAAACCTGTTTAAATTTTCTACCATCGACCATGAGTTTCCATCCTAAGTAACGTTTGATTTAAAGCTTAATTTTAGAACCTGAGCATGTTATCAAAGAGATTTAAGAACATGATGTGTCTTATTACGCGCAGATTTACATCAAAGACTACTTTACATCATAAAATTAAGCGATGAGACTAGTTATTAGTGAAACAAAATCTGTTTCGTTCGTCCTTTCTTTATTTTGATGAGAATTTCATGTCCAATGCACCTAGTGCACGCGGGAAACTCATCAAAATTAAGTAAAACAACAAGCATCTTCAAGACACTGTTATAAGACAGATGGAACGTGGGTTAATTTCAGTCAAATATAGCAGTGGCGAAACTTACAAACATGCTGATTCCCGTCGGGCTATAATATAACTTGACGAAATCGCAAATCTATACCTATAATAATATATCGGTAAAAATTATAATCAATAGAAATCTGTTATTATCCTGTGAATATCTTCACACCTGATCTTCAGAGGAAACTGTTATATGCTAAGCAATAACACCTTTGAAATTATAAGAAAACACCTACATTTTTTACCATAGCAATGCCACAATCGCTTCCCCCACACACACATACATGTACACATACCCGCACGCAAATGTCTTACTCAAATAAACATTATGTAGTCAAACTATCCTCCTCATAACGATATATTCAGTTCATGAAACATCCTTGATTCGTGAACATGTATAACTCTGTGCGATAAAAACCTACTTGTAACTTCCCCAAAGGTGCCCAAGATACAGGCTTTGTCTAGTTTGGGACCCACTGCAAACGGTTGACATACCTAATCTAACTTTTAATTGTAAGCATTTCATAATTTATTGTAACTGTCATTTATTGTGTTTTTTAATAGTATAATTATTCTTATGCTTATGTTCACGATATACAAAATATAAGGTACGGCGGCGACTATAGAGTATAGTTATAGATATACATAGCGTAACATCGGTGTTGGAAGTCCAACTTACATGGTGGGGGGGATTTAGACGGGCTTCCCTTTAAAAAATATCCACGTTTCGCTACTGCTATATAGTTACATAAGGAACTGCAAGACTATAAAAAATTACGTCTTCCTAGCCCAAGTCACTTTCGTAATCATTACATCTCCGTTTTGACGATCGCCAACCTCTAGAAAAAGGGATGTTGACATTTTTTAAATCGTTTACTTGAATATGTACTCTCTGGACAATTCAAACGTATTTGCAAAGAGTTACCGATTAAGGGAAGTGTATTCATAGCGAATTCCATAAAAACGTAGTCCTGTCACATATAAAATACAGGTGTTCAAACTCGGTGAAATTATGCATTAAAGTTTGTATTTTCAAAATTATTGGGAAAAATATTTTTGTATGGGAATTCTTATTTTCATATTTAGTAAACGAAAGTAGATTTGTATGGAAGGCAATGCATACACTTCCTTTAAGTAAAGAGAGCGTGTTCTAGGACTCGCCTAGCGGAGGCTCCAGCTGCTCTCCATAAAGATGATCATCTATATACACTATACAGTAAAAATATGAGCTACATTACATCGACACTGCATGGTGTACCTACTGCCCATCACGGAAGTAAAAACTACCATAAGTGTCAATGTAGTGATTTTAGGTACTTTATGGTTCGGTTAGTCTGAAGTTTTACTCTTATCGTATTTTGTAAAGAAATACAATACTATAAATATAAATCAACACCCCAAGAGTAATATAATAACTGACTAGACACAAAATCAAATATTAACACAGTTAATTTTAGAACAGCTTTTTTCGGAACATGATTGTATAAGTCCAAATATGTTGTGATATGCGTGTATTACTCTCGTCGCTTATATTATGGCTTAGCTTAGGCCTAGTTGGTGGGGATGCGGTCGCGGAGATATGACAGTATGCTGTCGGTCCCCTTCGCTAGAATCGCGTGACGCGGCTGGCGGAAGCAGTTGCCCATTAGCTCCAATGTTCTGGAATTGCAGTTCTTATTGTCAACTCGAGTAACTGATAGGTTTGCCTTGTACTATCTTATCTATTCAAATGTTTACATTGCTATTGCTGGATTACATACAACGCGGTACTAGTAGAGTAGCCTGTGAAATTGCATCTTTTTTTCATGCTTCGATAAGATGAGACGGACAGGTCGCCCGTACGCGGTACTGAGCTCATCACTCCCGAGACGTTCGTTATTATGTCTCATTCATTCTGTTTTTTTATTTTTACATTACTCTTGCCCATTACTATACATAGTAGGATTTGCACACTAAAGCTTCGAAACAGGCTATATGATAATGCAGTGATACCCACCAAGACGGACTCTAAAATATGTGATGGCGAAAACATTGCAGGGCACCAAAATACATTTATACTGATTGATACTACACGCAGTACCTAAGGATCAATCCACAAAGAGTAGCGCAGCCGCTGCCGACAGTTTTACTGTCAAACCGTTTTCGACTTTGCCTCTATCAATACAATGCTTAGTATCTATTGTAAGAGCTGCATGAGTGGCACCGCGGTCAGCCATGCAAATATAACCCATAACCGCTTGCTGAACTAGGCGCTGCCGGCCGCGGCAACTTCAGTGTGAATCGAGCTTAAAAACTAAACTATACTCTGGTTTTTAATTCGAGATCAAAAAGGTAAACAAAGAAATGTCAATATATGTCATTGTCAAACTGACTGGCGCTCCCTGCTGCGCTAAGTTTCACACATTTTTATTAAGTTGAAATAATTCTACACATATATACAGTATATATATATTTACCTTTGTCGCCTCTTAAGACACCCACTGGAAGAAACGGGGGTGACATTATAACCCAGCATCCCATGGGAGCACCTTCTAGAGAACTAACAAATTCTACTGCGATCTTCGAAGCCTGCCAAGCGTGGGGATTATAGCAAATCCCCCCATTGGAATCTTCTTCAACGGTGGAAGTTTCGGATTTGATTGTGTGACTTGCGCTTGAGGAGGTATATATTTTCTTATTTTGGTGAGAAAGTACAAAAGTATTAATAACCTTTACTAAATGATACTTATGCATTTTGCTGTCTTGAAAAAATGTTGAACTATCTGCCGTACCTATAGCGCTTCCTTTATTTTTGCGGACTATCCTTCTTACTGAAACTGACGATATTCCCAACATGTCCGCGTTTTTTTAGGACACTTGTTGCAGTGATGGCTAATTGGCATTGGCTATGGAATGCCGCGCAGTAGGTCCATGGTTCGAATCCCACCGCGGGCTTGAGCTTCACCACAGTTGGTAGGGTATTTTGCGAATGTCCACCTGGCTAGCGACCACCCTCAAGTAGAAAATCTGTCACCAAGCACCTAACGGTGTGTTCCGGCAGCAGTCCTTGAGAGCCAGTGAAATTACAGGCACATGAGATTGTATAGATAGACAGAGGTTAGTCCGCTTAACAGCAGGTGGGCCTCGAGTTTGTTCTGTCACAATAACATAAAAAAGAGCAATACTCGTCTTTTGGCCACGCTATAGATGTTTTCTTTTATACGCCTTCATCACCATCAACTTTTCGGAAGCACTCTAAAATTTGCGAACACGTTTCTTAACAGGAGATAAAATATCTTTCGTTGTTGAAGAGCCCGGTTAGAGCTCTAGCTGGGAGCCACCATATTACGAAAATAAATAATTCGTAACAATAAACAAAAACCGAACACAACTCTCTAAATATTTTAAAATTTCGACATTTTAATTAACGATAAAAACAATAATAAATAACAAGGAAATTCACAATAACAAGAAAAATTATTGGCGAGAAATACATACGAATCTAAATACGATTTACGAATAAGCAAAAATGGCGTCAGCTCGAAAATGTCGACGATCCCGCCAGTGTGGCAATTAAAAACAAAAAAATATTACACTATTTTTTTCAGGCTTGAATATATGCGTAAATATGTACGCGCATAAAAAAGTGTTTTATTAGTGAATACTAAAGTAATCAATTATTGCTTCAAATATATTTTTTATGAAATGCTTCATCGGTTTCCAAAATTAGTATAATTACTAAGTACATGTAATTTTTTTGCACGGTTAACCCCTTTGTTTACCTTTTTTGATCTCGAATTAAAAACCAGAGTATAGTGTCAAATTGGCTAAGCTGTCAAAATCCTTACCTTAAATGTGTAAAGTTACCAAGCTCAGGCGGCACCGAACTAAGGTTGTTATTGGTCAAGTCAAGAACAGCCAATTTTTTCAGCCTTGCCAAAGCGTCAGAGGACACGTTGATTTCTTCAATCTGGTTGTCAGCTGCCAGAAGAATTTCAAGAGTCTCCAAATCGTAAACGCAACGTGGGATTTTTGTAAACCTAAAAAAATAATAATATGTGAAGTACTCGCTGGACCTGAGTCTTTTTTGGGGCTACCAGCTAAAATTTGACCACAAAGTCACCTCCATGTAAGTGATGATATATTCAGATATTGGGTATTTTTAGTTGGCTGTTATTTACAATGACAATGTGCCCACTCATGTGAACTTATAAACAAAAGTATAAATCAAAAATTCCTTAAACCCAGCAGAGAAAGGAAGTTTTAAGTAATTTTAACACTGACAGGGTATTCAAATTTTAAGTACTGAAGGAAGAGAAAACCACGTCAATTAATAATAACACGGTATCCTAACGCCATGCAATAGTAGATGTTAAGCCTATAGTGATTACAAATAAATGAACGACATTTCTTGAATTAACAACATAATTATTACTACCCTACCCTCTCACAAAAATTGAACATTTTGTGGCACACTTTAGTGAAAAACTATTATGCACATAGATTTGTGCTTTAACCAAGTAATTTAATTTCATATCTATATGAGTTATCAGTCAAAAAAATATTTCATAACCATTAAAAAAATATCATTAAGAATTTTGTATTGATTGGATAGAATGTTATTGTATTACTAACGCCATCTGTTAGAAAACCAAAGAGTTAACATCGCTGCAACAGAACTAAACTCAATACTCAAATACATCGTAGTTAATCTACTTAGGTTGAACTGGCCGGGCACTTCTCCATACAAACGTCGTAGTGTGATCACTATCTTATTTGAGATTATAGGTACAGACTTAAGCATGATACCGATTGGTCTCGTCATTGTCTAGGCTTGTATGTTGCCAAAAAAATTAAAAAGATAATTAAGTTGTTAGTTATGAGCCTCGAAAATTTTAGATGAAAATGTTTCGAGGCTCATAATTCTCAAGTTAATTATTTTATTAAAATTTAGATAATTTTAATAAAATAATTATTAAAATTATCTAGATAAGATTAGATAATGACGAGATCAATCGGTATTATGCTTTATTTTGGACCTAAATCCTCAATTAAGGGAGTGATCACCCTACGACGTTTGTATGGAGAACGGGCAGGCCAGTTCACCCTTAATACTAAATGACACCACTAGAATCAGGTTGTAAAATAAGCGCGAGCCATCACTAAGCGCAACTATTTGCTAGTGTTCTTTTTATTACACTTATTTGAAAACAACAATTGGGTATAGAGGACAGTTGTAACGAAATTTATATTTGTTGCTGTGATTGTCCTGTGTTCAAATTAGTGCGCGTTCAGAGCATGAACGCGGACCTTAGGATAATTATTTAAATGAATAACATTATATATAATTTTTATTGTTGATTAATAATATTGTCTATACATACTAGTTTCGAGTGCTTAGTCTTTTTCTGAATGGTATGATTGATAAATAGTATGAACAGCTCAAGAACAAAATATTTTATTCTCGGGCGGCGTACATTGAATTCATTGCTACGCTTCGCTCTGAAATCAAAATAACGCTCTCGAGGAATAAAATACTACTTACTTATAAATTTCACTATTTCTGTTACAACCACTGTTAGACGTGCAATAGCTATTGGCAGGAATATTTCGACGAGAGATCGAGAGAGAAGGGCATATGGTACAAGACTATACAACCGCAAATTTTGAAATACCCATGGATCGACATAGTAACGTTGAATAGGAAGAAGTTAGTAACCTCTCTTAGACTGCGATCTGGACACATACCGTCGAACAAGTTCGTATTCCTTATGAGCAAGGTCTTATCTCCTAATTGTGTTGATTGCGGAACGATAGAGGACGTGCAACATGTTTTGTGGGACTGTGTGCGGAACGCAGCTTGTAGATTTACATATTTTGGTGCAGCGAGAGATATGGATGTAGGCCTAGGTAACAGTATTTTAGTTTATCCAATGTCAGAAGAAGCAAAAATATTGTATAAACTTGCAGACTTAGCCTTACCTAGATTTTAAGCTATTTGTTAGACTTAGCCTTACCTAGATTTTAAGTTATTACAGGGCGGTGTGGTCGCTAAGCGACAAAGACCTTTAAATAAATTAAAAAAAAAAAACACTGTAAGACAAATAACTTTTTGTAAACATACTTGTTCATGCATTATCTACACTATACTTCTAGATTAATGTTATAAAGCGGAATGATTTGTATTTTTTGTATGTAACAAATAAACTTAAAACGTACTGGATCGATTTGAAAAATTCTTGGCAGAGACGGCTAAGTATCACCTTTTTTATGTTATTGTGATGGAACAAGCTCAAGGCCCACCTGATGTTATGCGGACTAACCTCTGCCTAGAACAGATGCAATTCATTACTAGTTACGAATTGCATCTGTTCTGCGCCCGTCACCTTGAGACATAGTTGTTAAGTCTCATGTGCCTGTAATTTCACTGGCTCTCAAGGACAGCTGCCGGAACACACCGTTAGGTGCTTGAGCAAAAGAGCTAGCCTATTCTTCGTCAACAGCCTAAACCCTGAGGGACTAAATGTGATTTGAATTTAGAATGTGAATATTTTTAGTATAAGTTCCAATCACCAAAGAGATCAATCACAAACATTGTACGAACCAGTTACAGGCTGTTTTTTATTATTTTTATAACCGTGGTGGAAAACTATGTGCGATAGTGCTTTAATTAATATTGCCATAGGAAAACAGCCAAACCTTACGGTAGATTGATGAATATTCCATTATCTGCTTAATTTTAGTAATAAAAACTTTTTATAATTTTATTTTTTGAATTGTTCTCATATACCTACATTAGACAAATAATAATTGCAAAAGTTAACAAATCATCGAGGTGAATTATGAGTTTGATTTTTATGTAATGACACTCCATGACAGAACTATTTTGTTAAGATAAAACATACTCACTTATTATTGGAAATTACTAGCTCCCTGATATGTTTCAAAGTTCCGATTTCTGACGGAAGCTCCTTCAGGAGATTTTTCCCCAAATCCAAGTATTGTAAATGAACACAGTTACTAATTTCTGGTGGTACACTCTCAATGTTATTTGACGATAGTATCAACTGGGTGAGGCTTTCCTTCAACATGCACACCCTGTAAAAAAAATTGATCGTTAGTAGTCAAATAGTTATTTCAGTTTTTTTTTATTGCTCATTGGTAAGCCTTTGACCTTAATCTCATCTGATGGTAAGTGATGATGTAGTCGAAGGTGTTAACAGGCTAAACCTAGAATTACTGGCTCTCAACGACAGCTGCCGGAGCACACCGTAAAGGTGCTTGGCGACAGATTTTCTACTGGGGTGGTCGCTAGCTAGGCGGGCATTCACAAAATGCCCTTCCACCATGCGGTGAAGCTCAAGCCCGCGGCGGGATTCGAACCATGGACTTGCTGCGCGGCAGTCCATAGACAATACCACTGGGCCATCACTGCTTCAAAATTATTAGTTATTAGCTTAGCTTCATTATAAGTCGGATTATTACTTTTATAAGAATTACGCATATAACGTTGGGCAAACAATGAATAATCAGGATGCCGTATTCCTAACTTTCATAGCTTTGTCGAACGTATATTTCGATATTATTATGGTTTCGTACGAGAAAACAGGGGGCCAACTCCCATCTCTTTTTAGTTATATTTTAACGTTAAATTTACAATTTCTATTCGTACTACTACACATCACTATAGTAAACATACAATAGAACTTCAACGTGAAAGTGGGCTGCATGCATTGAACCTAGTCATGTGTGTGATAGAGCTAGTGCTATATGAACATTATTTTGTGACGGCCACGGCACGAATCTTAGTATCAATATTTTAAACTTGAAATAATGAGGTTGGTGTTCCATAATACTTTTTAAAAGGTGGGATTTAGGTCCCAGGTCCTTTTTAGTAAGCCAGCACTGTCCATCCTTCATACATTTTATATTTTGTACTGTCGTAAATAGTTAGGTGAAATTATCTCTATCATCTTGTGCATATAATAAAACAAAAAGTGTAAAAAAATAGGAAGGTACGCCATTTTATTACAAAATATTTTTTTAGGGCTAATATGTTAGATGGCCGTCCAACTCCACCGGACTTTGGGCGAGGGAAGTCCCTCTTATAGCCCTGGTGGGGAAAGTGCTGAAGGGACTTCTCCCGAGGCAGGTGTAGGTGGCTTAAAGCACTTTCTACCTCCGTCTCCTGCGGGCGCGCTACTATAGAAGGGGTTGACAGCGAGCTCAAGGGCACCACTGTGGTACGGACCTCGGCTTGAGTCGCTACCGAAGTGGATCGCCATTCAAGAAACGTATTTATATTTGCAACATTTTTGCTGCTATATCATGATAACGTTCATACAAACGTCAAACTTGATGTGATATTCTACAAACTCCAAAGAGTTACTATATGACTCCCAAGTTTTTTTTATAGTTACTTTAGGCTCAAACTTACCCCATAGGTACAGCGGTGAACCTGTTTTTCGATATGTCAACGATATGAGCATCCACTTCTGCTGCATTTTTAAAGACCTCGTCAGGAATCGTCGTAAGGCTCCTAGAGGGCAACATCAGCGCTTGACTCTTTTTCAGAGTGTATCTGTGGAAATTCAAAAATAGATTTCACTCCCACTACATACTACAGCCAGTAACTCCAGTTTTGCAAATAAAAATCCTTGAGATGATAGCCATCTTTAAATAAACCTGTTTTTAAGATGTGTAGTCTTTGAGTATGATCTGATATAGTTATATGAATACTAAAAATTGTTATCAAGAACACACAGTTAGGCATTTAGCGACAGAATTTCTACTTAACGGTGGTTTCTCTATTGTTAGGTTATTTTTGTGCTCGCCTGGTACCAAGGCGAGCATGAAATGAACAAGTTATAAGCAGAAACTATTTATATGGCTGAATCCCGACCACAATATCAAGTTAGCCTTTGACCACAAATTATGATGGTAGGTGACGGAGCAGGCTTAACCAGGGAATTCGCTCTCAATTACAGCTGCCGAAGCACCGTTACGTCAAACGTCACCCCTACCGCATCACGCAGCCATCTCAGGAAATTACTCAGATGAGGGAGTAAAGTATCAGTTGTATCAGCCGGATTGTCAACTACTGAACACAGCATCTCCCATTAAGGGTTATTTTTTTCAAATGTCAGCAAGCATTTGACCGCAGTCTCACCTGATAAGAAGTGATGACGCCGTCAACGGTGGAACATGCTTGCTTAGCAGCTTTGTACTTGAAGACTCTCAGATTCCTTTCCTATCCCCGCGCTTGGCAGGCGCAATTTATCAGTCAGTAGTCAGCAGCAGTTCCCCAGAAAACAGTGCTGCCGGTATTTTACGCTTAGTTGCCCATTACGCCTCCCACTGGGGAGGGGGATGGCGTTCTATCTCGGGCGTGAATGGATAAACCGCGTATGATGAGACTCTATTTTGCATGTAGGGGTAAAGACTTTGGAGTAGCATGCAATATAGACTGAAAAATCTCTACAAACTCACTTATCAGGCCATTCGTTATTTAAAGTCTTGCTCTCTTCGACGATATCTTCAGTGATGCGGTCGCGAAGGAATTTCATCATCCTGTCGGTACCGCCCTTGATGATGTCCTGACGTACGAATGACAACCTGTTGCCCTCCATGCTTATGCTTTGGAGTTGACTTAGTAACCCTAGGTTTTTGGGGAGCCTGCGAAATAATAGATAATAACGTTATCTTAAGGGTGAACTGGCCGGTCAGTTCTCCATACAACGTCGAAGGGTCCGTCCCTTTTTTTGAGGTTTTAGGTCCAAAACAAAGCATGATATTGATTGATCTCTTTATTATCTAGGCTTGTATCGTAACATTTTTTTAATAAGATAATTTACTTGAAACTGAGCCTCGAAACATTTTCATGTAAAGTTTTTAGTAAGGGCCACGTGCACGGCACGCCCCGTGCACGGCCCGCTCTAATATAAATCTACCCTTATATTAGAGCGGGCCGTGCCCGGGGCGTGCCGTGCACGTGGCCCGTACGGGGCACGGATTTGAAACGTTACATACATTTTGTATGAAGCAATTTATATTAGACCGTGCCTGATCCGTGTCCCGTCCGGGTCCGCCTACTAACGTACGGACGGGCTTCGCGCCGGGCCCGCCCCGCCCACGGCCCGGCCCGGACACGGCCCGGTCTAATATAAATCATCCCTTAGAACTTCCAACTTAATAATGTTTTTAATATTTCGTTATGTTACAAGCCTAGATAATGACGAGATCAATCGGTATCATGCCTAGTTCTGGACCTAAAATCTCAAATAAGGGAGTGAACGCCCTTCGACGTTTATAGGGAGAAGTGATGTAGTGATTGAAGGTTGATATCGGTTAGCAACCCAACATAACATTACGCATGGTAAAATAAACAGGCACTATCACATGCCAAGCAAATATCACATTTTTACAAAACCAAAGACGGCATTTGGAGAACAACATCCAACCTCCTAGAACAGTGACGACACTGTTTCGATTCATAATTAAGAGTATAATACATTTGAGTTTCACTGTCAAAATATTTTATTCAATTTAGGCGTCTACGACGGTTTTATGAAGGTCAATTACAAATTTTAATATTAAAATATTCAATATTGTACCATAGTAGAAGGAGTAGGGAAGTAAGTTATCTTCATACAAACGCACCGCGCGCGGCTTGTATGTGTGTGCCATAGTATCTATGCGTCCCGCACGCACACTCTGACACAATCTCGACCCGTTTCTCAGTGCGCCAGCCGGGGCTAACACCAAACAAGGTTCGCGCGACACGGCTTTTTGGCACCGCTAAATAAATGAAAAATGTTTGATAATCGCATGAGAACTTATTGCTGTGTGTTCGGCTGTCTAAATAATTCATAGATTCCAGAGTTGTCTTTATTCAGATTACCTACTGAACAGGAAAGGTAAGCAAGTCACTTATTCTAGCATACCTATGATTTTTACTTGATGATGAGTGATGCCTACTTATTTTCTGTTGTATTAGGTATGCCCCGCGTCGCACGTCTCTGGCCCCGCAACCACATAGGTATCGCCAGTCGGTATTTATTTCATCGTGAAAGGTGTTATCATCGTTTAGGTATATAACCAACCTCACTAACCCTGCACCCAGACAACACAAGTAAAAAATACAACTTCCCGGGCCTTGCCTATTTCTAGGTACTGAATTAAAATTTAGCATATACGAGTACATACATTATAAATAAGTAACAACCCTGAGACAGGCAAGTATGGTAGGTAATTATATCGCGAATTGGGCCGGAGATGGCCTACTTCCCTACTCTTTCTACTATGATTGTACTGCCACGTTCAGCACAAACAATTTATAGAGCCACTTTGAGAAGACACGGCAAGAAATTCGGGGCCATTCTTTTACACTTCTGTTAACTGTTACATACTATATAATAAAAATATTACAATATTTGTTTTTAATTAAGTAGGTGACAGGCAATGGCTCGGCAGAGGCGAAACAGTGCAAGATTTTTTGTCGTTTAAGTAATCACAAACTGTGTAGTAAGATTTCTTAATCAAAATGTTTTTCACGTGCAACTTGAATTTTCCTTCTGTAAGCGTTGTAATAATATGTTTGGGAACTTTATTAACTGAACTTGGGGATCGCATATGTATGATAGCAGTTCCCCACAAGGTGTGCTGCCAACCTCCATTCCAATTAAGATACCCACGGGGAGAGATGAAGGGGTACATTCTAACTCGGCACCCCACAATAACTGCAACCCCCATATTTTTTCCTGTAGAAGTCGTAAGAAGCGACGAAAGGAAAACTACCAGAAGATGATGCAGCAGCGTCTTCTGAAGAACTGAAGACTCTCCAAAAAACTTGCCAAGCGTAGGGATTATGGAAATAAAAAGTGCACATAAAACATTCAAAAATTAAAAATACAGTAGTAAATGTAAGGGATACAAAGCAAATTTACATACTTGTTCAAATTATTGTTGGTGATGTCGAGCCTCTTCAACTTTTGCAGCAGCGATATATTCTCGGGCAGCACTTCGATCTTGTTGTCGCGCATGTTCAACACGCTTAAGTGCTGCATCTGGTCACAGAACTCCTCCGTGATTTCCTTTGGGAGAAAATATATAACTGAGAATAGAACACGAAATCAAGACCACAAACCGAAAAAAATTAAACCGATTGCGCTTCCGTTAATGGTTTATTTACAGAGGCGGTCATTTGGAGAGCAGTCATTTAGAGAAATAGCCATCGGTAGAAGTGGTAATTTATTCAATTTGTCATTACAAAAACCAATTACGTAAATTATCATTTTTGTGACTGTGACCTAGAACTACTTAGGTCATACTTTTCTTTAAACTTTCGTGAACTAAGCTCATGTTTCTAAATCCTAAACGGGTCTTTTCACGCACGAATAAACATCAAAATATTTATATTTTGACTAACCTCGACGTTTCGATCAAGTTGCATTGACCGCGGTCTCGAGTAGACCGAGGTACTTAGGTCATACTGAAAGTTTCTGAATTGTGATCCATAATGCCAGATATTAGACTTATGATACTTTTACACTAATAATATAAAGAGGAAAGTTTTTTATATTTTTGTATGTAACGAATGTTCTTAAATTTTTTTTTTTTTTTTTATCTTTTCCCTTCATAGGGATATGGTCTCGCACGTCTTGTGCATTTGCCAGTGTCATGTTTTATTCTTAAAAATTACTGGACCGATTTGATTAAGTCTTTCACCATTAGATTCCCACATTATCCCTAATGAACATAGGCTATAGAATATATTCAAAAAACCTTCTTTTTTTTTCTTTTTTTTTTAAATACCCGTGCTAAGCCTGGGCGGGCCGCTAGATATTTATCAAAGTATATATGATCCTAATTTATACATTTTAGCGTTCGCTGGAACCATTGTAAAAATCAGTTGGACGAGTCCTTCTTAGGGACCTCTTCAATGGAACTCTTCGTGAAACGCATTTTTTTTTTATTCTAAATAGTTTCGTGTTTGACCACACCCTGCCTGATATTAAGCATTGATTTGGTCTAGGATGGAGCACGCTTACCTAGAAGAAACCTATTTACTCTCGATTTGAAGACACCCATATTGTATTCACGCATTTGCAAATGTGCCTCTAAGTTCGCCTTTAATTTTATGAAACAAAGATATGTCGCAAGGTTCGAGGTCTGGGCTATATGGCGGATGTGGCATCAGTTCTGCATTTAAAACCTTCAAATACGCTTACGTTATCTTAGCGGAATATGAAGACGCGTTATCGTGGTGAAGGACGACATTGCTTCGAGGAAGCTTTTCACGGCTTGTTGAACGTTGTCTAAGTGCTTCCATTACATAAGCTGTAGTGTTGTATATAATTCGTAGTATTTTGTTAATAGAGGCACACCGCGGGTTATAAAAGTTTAAAATTGATCACAAAATCAATAAAAAAAAACTTGTACGCGCTGTTGCAATGTATCAAAAAAAGTTTGGTCCGACGCCCACTTAGCCAGTTTAACATTATTGTCATCTTAAAATTCCCGTATTGAGTTTTATTCCACCTTACTTCTATTAAAACAGTATAAACGGGATCGATTCGTAAACAGGTAAAGCTGTATTATCTGGTTTATAAAAGTTTTTGGCACCAAAATATTAAAAATATGTTTGGCGCAATAATAATTAAGTTTCTCAAATGCCCCGAACTTAAACAACGATATAAACATATTGAATATCCGGTAATTCTCAAACTGGTTTCAAGTCTTGCGTAACTGACCCATAACGGCTCAATTTTTTTATGTATTTTTTTATACCTGTAACGACAGTTTCCCTAATACTGAACAATTGAAAGTTCCATTTAGAAATTTTGAAAATAAATTTCATTTTTAAACTATAAAGTTTAAAATTATCCAAAGTGGGCCCAAGTTTTCGAGTAAAGACCTCCCTTAAAACAACCCACATATTAAAAAAAAACTATTTTTTTATGACCCTAAAACTTTTCCCGGTGAATGGCAATAGGCTCGCCCCCTATTACATGGGACCAAAACCCAATTGGCGAAACGTGGGTGTTTACACACCTTTGCCTACCCCTTCGGGGAATACAGGCGTGATTATATGTTTGTATAAATAGTGTGATGTAAACTTACTTTTTAGCTATTATTACGTATACACATAATACTATGATTGCATTCACGCAATACTCACTTTCTATCCATTAATTAGATAGCAAGCTAGATACAATTTTCTTCTTTCATCTGGGCATTGGCGCGGAAAATTAAGTTTGTTCGCTTGGTCACTTCGCTTAATACAAAGTTATCAGGTTATTATCATCTTTTATTAATCGACGAAAACAGCAGCCAATGGTTAAAAAGTTGAGTTTCTATACCAATTGAATAATTATTATAAAAGAGAATTACAAAATAATGCATATTTTTTCGTGATTTTATAGTATTAGTTCCTTTACGATTGGGTCAGAATGATACAGAGATATTTTTTTTTTATGCTTGATAGGTTATCTTTTCACCACTATCTCACCTGATGGTAAGTGATGATGTGGTCGAAGATGTTGTTCAGGCTAACCTAGAATAACTGGCTCCCAAGAACAGCTGCTGGAACACACCCTTAGGTGTTTGGCGACAGATTTCCTACGTCAGGGTGGTAGCTATAGACAGGCGGGCGTTCACAAAATGCCCTACCGCCATGTTATATCGACTGCTACCCTAAGACAACAACCGGGACCGACGGCTTAACGTGCCCTCCGAAGTACGGAAGCGCTCAGCAGTAATGTCACTAGTCACCCATCTAACTCATGACTGCGGTGGACGTTGCTTAACTTTGCTGATCGGTTAAGAACAGCTAAGCAAACAAGCGAAGTTTGCTTAGCTGTTCTTAACTGATCAGCAAGCGCTGCAGTGCTCCGACGACATCTGTGAATAAGGAAACAGTCACCTGCCAGTAGATACGGCTAGTAGACATACTATGCTTTGATTGTCTGCCCGCGTTACGCGCTAAACAGGCTACGCGCTAGGAGATTTGAACGGTACTTTAGACAGAAGCAACTGCTCGTCTTTCCCCCGTTATCGCATAGTCCGCTTTGACGACACCCACGACAAGATTAAATTCTAGTCTAACTCTTAGAATACCAAGCCAGGCTAGCTTATTTCTAAATATGATTTCAAACACTACCGAATGCTAAGCGATTATCAGTTTAAATTTTTGTCGTTATTACAGAATTAGTTACTAAAAGTTACTAAATGAAATTTCACTATGGCGAGTAAAAATAATATAATTAGGGCACAACATTCGCACCTGCATCAATGAGGCGCCCGGTGCGTAAAACCAGAAGACGCGGGTTCGATTCCCGTTCTAGATACAAAGTTAAACTCCAAAATCGTGACAGTATAGCTTAGTATTATTATGTACAATATATGTTTATTTCTATTACTGCCTCGAATAATGGTCAACCTACTTATCTATACTAATATTATAAAGAGGAAAGATTTTATTTTTTTTATTTTTGTATGCAACAAATAAATTGGATGATTTTTGGTATGGAAATAGTTTGAGACCCGGGGAAGGATTCTTTTTATCTAACTGCGTAAAAAGAGTATGGTTTTGCCCGATAACCGACATACGCGCGGGCGGAGAGCCAGTGATCAATAAAATAATTAACTGTTCTGTATTTCACACGTTTGCAAAGTTTCCGCGAGTACTCAACCATTGCGACCCAAACATTACCGTAATTAACGTATGCTTATTCTCACACAGAGATTTGTACATCTTTATATATTTCGTTTATGTCCAAAAAACTGCTTTAAGGTTGAACTGGCCGGTCGCTTCTTCATACAAACGCCGTAGGGTGATCACTCCCGTATTTGAGACTTTAGGTCCAGAATTAAGCATAATACCGATTAATCTCGTCATTATCTAGGCTTGTATGATGCCGAAATTTTAAAACGATAATTAAGTTGTAAGTTATGAGCCTTCAAAATGTTATATGAAAATGTTTCGAAGCTCATAACTCTCAAGTTAATTATCTTATTAAAATTTCGACATCATACAAGCCTAGGTAATGACGAGATCAATCGGTATTATGCTTTGTTTTGGACCTAAATCCGCAAATAATGCAGTGATCACCCTACGGCGTTTGAATGGAGAACGGCCCGGCCAGTTCACCCTTAAGAATCAAATACACTGCACAAGAAAGGCATACCCTGAGTACTTAATGACCTATATACTATAGGTACCTTAATATAATTATTCGCCAAATATATTTCCTTCAAAGCGGTGCAACCATAGAAATCGGGTAGCGCTTCGATGTCGTTATGGTTAGCGTCCAAAATTTCCATTTTACGTAGTTCTCCTAGTGGGGGCAATCTCTTCAAGTTGTTGTTGCTTATGTTCATTTTCTTCAAGTCTGTAATAGGACCATCAAAAGATTCAGAAATGGGATTAATAACATATACCATTTTCTGCACATTTTCTGAAAGATGTATTAGGGTTTCGTATCAAATGAGCAAAATGGAGCCATAGTAATCACAGTAACTCTACTATCATTCTGTTCGTAAAACTGAAATTTTAGGTAAAATAGTGACCTAAAACCAAATATTGATTAAGAAATTAAATAAAAAATATTCAATATTCAAGGTACAAACCAGGCCTTCTCGTACCAGTGCGCATCAATAAATTATAGTCGCAGGGTGCGTCATCAAGACTGAACAGGTCTGTAGGTATTATGGTAATACAAGTCCAGGAACCCAGATATATAAATACTATGCAAATTATGATTATAATTCATGGACTGGAATGTCTGTATATTATGAACAATATTATATTAAATGCCCAATGGGGTGCCAAGCTAGAATACAATTTGTCACGAGTGTAATACAGTGACAAGCAGAACATTAACATGTTCTGAACGGTCTGTTCTACAGGTCTGTACGTGCAGGAGCAGTCTCTAACATCAGGCTGACTACATACCACCTGCCATTAAAAGAACCGGCCAAGTGCGAGTAGGACTCGCGCACCGAGGGTTCCGTACAAACCTGTAGGTATATAAGTAAAAGTTACTGTACTTTTATTGCTAAATGTAATCCATAACATTTTGAAATTATTAAAAATATGTTTTGTATATGATGTTACTAAAATTGTATGCTTTTCACACGTTTTTCTTTATCTGTGCTATAAGACGTTGCTTTGTACCAAATTTCAAGGTCAGTGTTCACGGGAAGTACCCTGTAGGTTTTGATTTCCTTGCGAGTTTCGAAAATTTGCGGCACAAATGTTTTTGCATTGATTGCGTTGGCTTAGAAGTTTAATTTTTTCAGAGCTCCAAGGGACAGTAGACCTGAGTATTTGATATAAATTTCAGAATGATACTTCCCCTCCACGCGTTCGAAAACGGGTTTTGACAGACAGACGGACAACAAAGAGATCCTATAAGGGTCCAATTTTTCCTTTAGAGGTACGGAAGCCTAAAAAAATTATGAAATGCCAGTGAATAGACTATATTCACGATAGATGAAGAAAGAATTAGGAAACTAATTACCTCGTAAATTGACAATATCAGGAGGTAGCTCTTCAAGTTGGTTTTGGGACAGGTTGAGCTCCACTAAACGCACCAAATATCCCATGCCGGGTGGCAATGATGTCAGTTTGTTGTATGATAAATTCTGAAATGAAGGATTTTCAGTAAATGGGCAGATTCAGCAAATATCACAGCTCTTATATAAGATTCGTAAGTTAATTCGTAACAAGGTGTATATTCGGATTATTGGGAAGCAGTGATGGCTCAGTGACATTGGCTATGGACTGCCACGCAGCCGGTCCATGGTTCGAATCCCGCCGCGGGCCTGAGCACCTTCACCGCATGGTAGTAGGGCATTTTGCGAATGCCCGCCTAGCCAGCGACCACCCTCAAGCAGAAAATCTGTCGCCAAGCACCTAACGTTGTGTTCCGGCAGCTGTCCTTGAGAGCCAGTAATTCTAGGTTAAGCCTGTTAACACTTTTCCTTCACATCATCCCGTACCATCAAGTGAGATTGTGGTCAAAGGCTTACTAATCAGTAATAAAAAAATATAAAAAAAAATGTATAAAATTAAATATCCAAATCAACTATGTGTTAAACAAATAAAACTTGATTCTTAGTATTGCAGTTCCAGAGTACCAAGAAATCACACAATACACACAACAAAGAAGCAACTTAAGAATTTGAACCCCTTTAGGGTAATCTTTGAAAATGATTTTTAATCCCCAACAGGAAAAGAGATGTGTTATAAGTTTCAATGTGTGTCATTATGCCTTGTGGGATTGCAGATCACGAATGGCTGTGATTTCGATATTTTTTTTATTCAGAAGCCATGTCAGTTCTTAGCTATTTTTAATGGAAATCAAATCAGCTGCTATCAAGAAATTTAGGTATAAACATACCCCACACTTCATGTTACACCGCATACCATGTAACATGAAGTAAAATGCTTCAGAAATGTAGTTAAATGTCTGTGAGACTTGACAATAATTAATACCGTGGAAAATTACCTATTATGGAAAAATTACAATATAATTAATTCAAATCTTTTTAACTAATTGTTCTTGTTAATTTTTATTTAACATATAACTTACTAAGAAATTTAGCATGACTAAATCTCCAAAGTCCGGTTCGATTTTCTCCAGCTCATTATGAGATATGCTAAGCCAACGCAGTTCTGTCAATTTGTAAAATGTGTGCGGAAGACATTTCAGTTTGTTGTAGTCCAAGCTGAGACTCGAAAGGTTTACCAACTCTCCAAACTCGATAGGCAGGAATGTCAAAGCATTGTCATGTAGCTGTAAAACAGTTTTAGAAACAGGTATTACAAGTGATTATACTTAAAAGTAAACTAATTAAGTGGACTAACCTCTGCCTATAACAGACGCATTTTGTCAGCGACAAATTGCACTGTGCCCGTCACACTGAGATGTCCAGTTGTTAGGTCTCATTAGCCTGAAATTTTTCTGGCTCTCAAGGACTGCTGCCGGAACACACTGTTAGGTGCTTGGCGACAGATTTTCCACTTGAGGGTGGTCGCTAGCCAGGCGGGCATTCACAAAATGCCCTTCCACCATGCGGTGAAGCTCAAGCTCTGGGCGGGATTCGAACCATGGACCTGCTGCACGGCAGTCCATAGCCAATGCCTCTGAGTCATCACTGCTTCAAGATGTATACATATATACAAACATACCTATAGACCACACAATATAACTAACAAATATTATGACTTAACTAATGAATTAACCAAAAACGGTTATGTGGTTAATTTACAAGTAGTATTTGAGTTAACCCTAATAATGCGGATTTTGAGTTAAAAATAGGTTTTTTTTATAAAAAAAAAAAAACTACCCAATATCATCATATGGGTGATTCTTCAAAAGTTGGGTATAACTTTTGGCCTTTTTTGTTTACATAATTTTGGTAATTAATATAATCAATTTATAATATTCTTATCAGACCAGTCACCAAGAGAAATGGTTTGAGAGCAATATATTTTTTTCTAAATATTACATCTGTGACCTGATGAGTGTGACCATAGGACTGATTTAATACACAATTTAAAAAATATGTTTTTTTTTTGTATCTTACTGCTTTGTTTTTAACTCTCTATAGTACATAATATTATGTATTTGTCTACTACTCTAGCGGATATAACTTCTTTAGATTTTTTTTTTAGACTCTTTATTATTGCGTTATTTTCTTCACACTGAATTTGCATGACTTTACTGACTAGAGAATCTGAACTAGTTTTGTCCCATCTTCCCATTTATTTTCATTTTTGATGATTTTTCTACTGATTTTATGCATATCTTAAAATGTTTTTCAACTTGTTTATACCTTTGGTGGTAAGTATTAAGTTTTCTTTATAGTTAATAATAATGGCAGTATTATTTGTATTTGCCAATTTATGTACTTTCATTGAATTTGACTTCTTCATTTTGTTGTCAATTGGTCTCTGCAAGTAATTTAACAAAACTGTTATGTTAATGAAGCCAAATTCAATGAAAATACATAAATTGGCAAATACTATTAATACTAAAACTGATAGTTTATTTCGTCATTTTTTTTTGCCTTTACTTTAATGAATATGCTGTCCTTTTTTTCTAGTGACTCATTGCTTCCGCGGCGTAATTATATTTATAGATTTTCTTTGTCCTTTTTTGCACTGCATTTTTAGCTTGTTTCATAAACAGCAGTTTCAAAGGGGTTATTTTTAATTTAGCATTTTCGGCTTCTCTTTGAGCCCATTAGGTCGAGGTTATATATGTTTTAATAAACAAATGTATTGCATTGTATATTATGGTTTAACATAAATTAACAACCACCACCGAGACCTTACTTCACTCGATCAAATATATGCAGTTTGTTCCATTAAAGTTCTTCAATTACTATGTGTAATAAATGCAATAACCTGAAAATATACTAAAAACTTCAGTACCCTGGTACCATCAGCATTTTGCTTTAGTGCAATACCTGACAAAGGATTGATGACAGGCTGTAACTCTTGGAATAGTATTTATTAATAAAAGGTTACTATGTCGTAACAGATAACAGGTAAACATTTATAATTCAAAACAAAAGATAGGTAAGAAATTTACAAATTGCTGAAACTTTGGCTAGATAGGCACTTGCACACATATTAACCACACCACTAGCACTGACATTGTAATGTCAAGTTGTGTAAAGTATCATGCTCTGCAGCTAACTTCACGAACAACACTTAAAACTTTAGGAGACTTTGACCTTGATGAAAATATATATGACGCGTATTGATGCGATTTTGAAGATAATTTTAATCATTATTTTAACTAAAGACGACAAAAGTAGTGACACCCCAAATAACTAACATTACTACAGTATTTTCTTTTTAATAAAACTAAATTGTTAACTAATTTAAATTGGGTAACTAACTAAAGGTGAGTTTAGTTATTTTATAATATAATGAAACTCATACCAAATGTAATAGAATATCTATTGACTGATTACATTGAGTTACCTAATTTTTGTAGAATCACCCATATATGAGCCAGTGGCGTAGAATTAATTTCTGAAACTGAGTATTCTGTTCAGTGTACTGAAATCGAATTGTTGATGAATGTGAACAAGTAGAGGACGTAAAAACAATACATTTGATCTAAACATACAGGTATGTCTCACCTTTAGAGTAGCAAGTTGTTGCAAAAGCTTGACATTGGATGATATTGTTTTTATGACATTTGAACTAAGGTCTAATGTCTTTAGCGGTACACTATCCCACCAGCAATTTTTGTCTGAACGAGTAAAATCAACTTCCTTAACTTCATCCATGACCAATTCATCAATTTTCCATACATTTTCAGGTACTGGAATACAAAAAAAGCTGAACTAAAATCCTGCATATCACAGAGAAAAAAACAAAATGAAGTACAGACCTTTTCACTCACAAAGGCATACCTTTCCATAAAATTTTAGTGTAGTTGCAACTACTACTACTGACTATCCAAGCAATCATAATAACTTATAAGACATGCACCAATACCAAAACATTTACACCTACATCCCACACTAAGATGTTTTTTAAACAAGATGCACAGTAAATTAAAGCAAGGTACTGGTGCAGTGCGTTAATATTTTAACATAGACAGGCGCTATTTCGTGAGTGAAAATATTTATTTTGTATTTGTATTTATCAAAATAGACATAGAAATCTAAACACTAATTACAATATCATGGTGTTACCTGTTCCTAATCCTCTGTTGCACAAGCTAAGCTGCCCAGTGCGCTTAGCAGATTTAATCAATCCAATAGATAATTCATTCTCGTCTGCCTTTTTATCTTGAACATGAAATACAGGTTTATTACGTGCAATTATCTTACATTTTGTGGTCCTGACGGACATTGTATCACAATGTTTGCTTTTGGGTCATTTATGTATGAGCTACCACTGAGCAAATAACATTAGCTACAAGTACAACATAGCAGGTGAATTCAATGAAGTAGGTTTATGTGGTCAGATTTGATTTTTTGTTTTTGTTTGACCGACCGAATCAATGACAGTCACCGAGCGGCCGCGAGCCGCGACGTACCTACGTTGTTGATATATATTTTTTTTTTTTTTTTCGTTTGCTCCCTATGTCGGGATATGGTCTCGCACGTCTTGTGCATTTGCCAGTGTCACGTTTTAAATCCTCGTTAGTTTTACTTAGAGATGACTTTGGTTTTTGTTTGTTAAGTTGATATAAAAACGGGGAAACCTTAAGAAATCTAAAAATGGGAGGAAAAAAGACGGATCACGGGAAATTTGGAACAGGTAATCGGATCAGGAAAGTATAACATGGAAAAGGAATAGAAGAGGAGGATAGAGAAAGGAATAACTACCTTTATATATTGTAGGTACCTATCATAAGATAAAACTACCTACTAATATATTCATTTTTAAATTTTATTCATAATACATACAAAGATAAGTGATACATATTTATATACAATGTATATTTACATATTTACAGTTTAATATTATTAGTAATGATATATTCAGAAATTGCCTTATATACATCTGGGTCAGAACATTGAAGAATACAAACAATACTGGTTGGAAACGGAATTTTAAGAACAGCCAAAGCCTCAAGCATTGCAGTTTGGTCATGTTGGGGGCAAGAGAGCATAATGTGATTTAAATCTCCCACATCCTCCCCGCATGCACAGGTAGGAGAATCAACAATATGAAGCTTTGCAAGATGAGCTGGACTGCAAACATGGCCCAGCCGCATTCTTATTATTATTGACGTCACTTTCTTGCGTAACTTCAAACAGTTGAACCATGGTTTATTCATTATATTTGGTTGTATTTGAAAATAGTGCTTTCCCTTACATTGAGCACTGCTGGCCCAATTTCTGTTCCATGATTCCTTGAGAAAAACTTTTGGTAAAGATGTTAAATCATGGGAATAGTTTACAAATGGAAAAATGTCTCCAGATGTAACAGCTTCATTTGCTATGCGATCAGCATTTTCATTACCTCTAATGCCGCAATGACTTGGGATCCAAGCAAACGAAACTGAATAACCTAAGAGAGTACATTGATATAATTTTGATCTGGCTTCAATAATTATAGGGATATGTGATTGAGGTTTAAATGGAAACTTAGCTAAAGCTTGAAGAGCACTTAGGGAGTCCGAGAATATTACAGTTTTAAATAGTTTCATAAGTAGAATATATTCCAATGCTTTTAGAATTCCAAAACATTCGCCAGTGAAAGCAGATGTTTCAGGGGGGAATTTAATTTTTTGCACAATATTATACTGCGGGTGATAAACTCCCACACCAACACAATCAGCAGATGTGTGTTTGGATGCATCACTATAAAGGTGGTGCCATCCATTCCATCTTTCTTGAACGATTGAATTGAAGTGAATATTAGCATTGGGATCATCTCTATCAATACCAATGTTGTAGATAATTACAGGATCCTGTGATAGACATTCATACCTAACATTATAAATGGGAAGTTTGTCAATGCTGTGAGTAGGCGCTTTTAAGTCCATGAATTTATGCCTGCTATTAATAAGACAGGGTGTAGTTTTATGTGACCAATAACTGGAATGTGATGTGATATGTTGAGATAATTGTTGTAACTTGAAAAATATAGGATGTCTAGAGAATCTAAGTGAACGGAAAAGAAATTTATCGGAAAGATACTGGCGCCGTAAATAAAATGGAGGATCAATGCATTCCACTTGGAGTGCATTTATTGGACTAGACTTCATTGCTCCAGTGATGATTCTCAAAGCTTTGGATTGAATAGCATCTAACTTCCTTATTCCAGCAATGCTACATGGTTCTAACAAAAATGAGCCATAATCAATGACACTTCTTATTAGAGCAATGTACAAAATTCTCAAAGAAGAGGGATGTGCTCCCCACCAAACACCCGAGAGACATCTTAAAATGTTAAGAAGGCGTTCACATTTTGTTGCGACATAATCACAATGTGGAAGAAATGTAAGTTTAGAATCTAAAACCAAACCTAAAAACTTAACTTGATTTTGAACTGGAATTGGTTGCCCATTACAGAGAATATTAACAGGTGGAGCGGTGCGTTGCCTAGTAAAAACTACCACATTACTTTTAGAAACGGAAAGTTCTAGACCATTATTCTTCATCCAAGTGTTTAGATTGTTTAAAGCTGATGACACATTGGAACTAGAATTATTTATATTGCGATCTGATCAATAGAGAAGGAGATCATCTGCATATTGAAGAATTTTAACTGGGCTTTTAATTGTCAATTCAAGGTCATAAGTGTAAATGTTATAAAGTATCGGACTAAGAACTGAACCTTGTGGTAAGCCTTTCCATAAAAATCTAATTTCATTTGAATTATCCAATTTCACAGATCTACCGTAAAGCATATTAAGTATAAAGTTACAAATAATAGGAGGAACATGTAACAGTTGCAGTTTTTCTTTAAGTATTGGCAAAAGTACACTGTCATATGCGGAATTAATATCTAAGAACAGTGCAACAATGGATTCATTATTTGTAAAAGCTAGTCGAATATCCGTTACAAAGATGCTCAAACTGTCCAAAGTACTTCTACCTCTACGGAAACCATACTGGGAGTCTGCAAGCAAACCACGACTTTCTATAAACCAATCAAGACGATTTTTCACAAGATGTTCCGCGATTTTGGCAATGACTGAAGAAAGTGCAATAGGACGGTATGATGTTACAGATGTTGGTGGTTTATTTGGCTTTAATATTGGTATAACTATTTGAGACTTCCAAGATTGGGGAACGTTACCAGACATGATTATGCCATTAATCATATTAAGGTAATATAAAAGAGTGTTGTCACTTAAATTACACAAAAATGAATATGGAATACCGTCTTCACCAGGCGCAGAGTCACGAAGCTTAGAAAACACTCCTTTAATCTCCGTCAATGTAAAGGGGGAAGAAATATCTGATTGAATCAAAGGAAGTTGTTGGGGAATTGGAATTAGTATTGTATGTGGTGAAGGAGCAACTGAAGGTGGTGCAAGATAGTCTAAATATGAGCTAGCCATAGAAGTTGGAAGTGGAGGTTGGTTAGTATTAGACATACCTGCTTTGAATCTTCTGATGTAAATCCATACAGTAGAAGGGTGTGACCTAGGCGAAATTGAATGACAAAATCTTTTAAATGCCGAAAACTTTTTTTCTCTTAAAAATTTTTTTGTATCTGAAATGATTTTAGTAAGGACATCAAAGTTTTCTTGGCTCATATAGTTATTATAATTTATTTCTGCCTGTTTACGTTTTCGAACTTCTATTGTACATTCATTGTCCCACCAGGGAGGTGAGGGTATCAAATTGGAAGCAGAATTTTTACGGGGGAAAACTTGGTCCGCAGCTGACAAAATAGCTTTTGCAAGTGCTTCAGAACATATATCACTGTTACCTGCAGATATTTCCGGAAGATCTTTAAAGTAACATTCCACACAAGATTTGAATTTATCCCAATCATTTTCCTGGATTCTATATTTAAGACGAGGTTGCCGAATCAGAATCGGATCTGAAGATTTTTCTATGGAAGAGATAATGATAGGAAAGTGGTCACTACCATATGTGGATGGAAGTGTATACCACGTTAACTGAGAGGCTAAATTAGGAGTGCATATAGATAGATCTACAGCACTAATATTTTCATTAGGGCTAGTGCGACGAGTTGGGGAACCAGTGTTTAATAAACATAGGTTATGTATGTCAATTATTTCTAACAAATCTTTACCATGGCTACTGGATATGGAACTACCCCAAGATTGGTGTTGGGAATTAAAATCCCCTAAAATTATATAGGGCCTGGGAAGTGAATGCAACATTGAGTTAAGTTCATCAAATATAGCAGTAGAAGGCTCAGGAATATAAACAGAAACATAACAGGTACCATTGACTAAGGCGGCGACAACAGAATACTCATTACTATGTTGGGGAAGACAAATTTGTGTATAAGAAAGAGAATGTTTAATAAGTATGGCTACACCGCCATACCCATCTTGTCTGTCCTCTCTGAGACATGAGTATCCCTCAATTTTAAATATAAAACTGGGTTTTAACCATGTCTCAGAGAGGACGAAGACATTTGGTTTAAATTTATTTATAAGATATATAAGATCGTTTTTCTTACTGTTTATGCTGCGGCAGTTCCACTGAACTACCTGGACTTGATCCATATTGGACCGATAAATTTGTAATAGCTGCAATTAATGGGGCAACGTTGGACGGTTCAATATTTTGGGACTGAGAAAGTAAATTAATTAAAGCAATAATAATATCAGCAACAGATTGTTTTTCTGTTGCACTAGAAGAAATATTATTTTTCAGTGCACACCCATTGGAGGGTGTTGGTGCATCATACTCTTTGGTTAGCTCATTATGAGCATGTTGGTCATAACCCTTAGAAAATTTAGGAAGTGAGTGGGGTTTCTTAAAAACAGTTTTTTTGTATGATTGTGAGGTGCTAGTATTATTAGTGGGTTGTGAACTGATAGGGATAGAGTACTTTTGTGGTTGTTGCTTAGTAGTAATATCTGCAAAAGATTTTGAAATAGGAGGATATAGTTTACAAGCCTCAAAATAGGATAAACAACTTTCAGCCATTGATAACTTAATCTGTTTCTGACGGACAAATTCTGGACACGATTTACTATTTGCAAAATGTGAGCCTTCACATAAACAGCATGTTGCATTGTCTTCTTCAGTATTGCAAGTACTCCCAGGATGATCTTGGCCGCATTTGAAGCAACGGGGTTTGGACCTGCACTGACTCTTGGTATGACCGAAGCGGCAGCATAGGTAACACTGTATTGTGGGGTAGGTATACAATTCTACTTGTAGTGCATTGTAGCACATAAAAATACGCTTGGGTAAAATCTGACCATCAAAAGTAAGAACCATTGTTTGAGATGGTTTCCATGTTGTCTCACCATTGATTGTAACTTTATAGTTAAGTCGTCGAGCTTTTAAAATCTTTCCACACCCTATGGGAACATTAATGTTTTCAATTACTTCTTCAGGGGTCCACTCACTAGGCACTCCGCGAACTAAACCCATGCGAGTTACAGTAAATGAAGGTATGAAGGCTTTTAGGTTGTGTGAAGAAAGGCTATTGTGTGTAAGGAATGAGTTTGCATTTATATGGTGTGAAAATGAGATGGTGATTCTATTCCGTCCAATACGTTTTAAAGTCCCGTTCATAATGTTTTGAATATTATATTGCTTCAAAAATTTACCAAAAGCTATGGGGTGGAGTACTGTTCCATCATTGGGGGCAGATTGTTCCTTTTGGATGTGTACAACATAAGGGGCACTATCAGAAGGTTCATATAAAGTTCTAGCAACCGGGGTCGGACGTGGAGGGTTGGTATCAGCGGGTACAATTGGTTCCGAATTTAATTTCTCCATAAGAGGCTCATTTTCAGCGCAATGACAATCGGTAGATTTCAATTCAGAATTATGTTTTCTCCTGCGTTTGTTACAATGCTTGCAAACTTTATGTAGGCGACTACGCTTAATGGCTCGTACACTATGCGATCCATCCGTCTCCATACCAGATTCAGATGCAATGGTTACATTACATCCGACGGAGGGAATTGTTCCCCCAGGGTCTGGGGGATCATTCATCGTCGACGAAAATAAGTTTTAAAAGACTTACCAGAAAATTATATACACAAATATACAAAATCTGTACAATAAGTAACTTAACTAACTACAAAGTACTACTTAACTGATCACCAAAACCATAAAATAATAAAATTGAAATTTTCAAATGAAAAAACACAACCGTTCAAAAGAAAGTTTCCCGCGCTTTTTTTTCGATATATATTTTATTGTAGTTTTTGACGTAGAGTCAGGGTTGGTTCAGACCCTCAAAAAAATATACTACATGGAAAATGAAATTATACTATTTGTCCAAAATTATACTACGTTTCAAGTTTCTTATATTGTACAGACACACCAAGGGTATGTTCCATTAGTCGCTAAGAACGTTAATTTCGATAATTTTGATCACATTCTGCGTCTGTGGTTGTGATCACTGTGATCGTTTGTAACTGTCATCCCCTGTTCCATTCAGGATAAGAACGCTAAGAATGCCACTAAAATTTGCCACTTCTGTCACTTTTGACATTAGATGTAGGGAATTCAAACTGTTCCAGTAGCCTCATAGCTTTTATGGCGAAAATAACGACAAGACCCATGTGGAACAACTTTTTGGGAGTGTGATCGTTTTTAGCGTTTTTAGCGAATCTAACTTCAAATGGTATGCACCCCAAATTATCTGTTGAGGTGGCAGAAAAAAGAACTACAAGGGTGCGTTCCGAACCTTGGTTAGAGCGCACTCGGAGTGCAACTTTTCACTCTAACGTCGTTCACAACCTTCGAGTAGAGCGTTCGGTTGTCACAACTGGACCGTTCCAAACCTTTGAAGGTTGCAACTTTTTAACCATAAAACGCGTGACATGAAATGACTTTGACGTTTATATCGTATTTTATCTGATGCGCTCACCCATATATTTAAAAAAATATATATACTAATATAATTTCTCAAAATATAAAACTTAAATAAAAATGGAAAACGAATTTGTGATAGTGTTAAATAGCAATTATTATTACGATAATGATGTAAGTCTGTCAATGTCACAATTTGTTTGAGGTTATAAAACAACCGGTCGTTCCATACCTCAGGGTAAGTTGCAATACAACCAAACAACGAAACAACTACACTCTGAGCCTCTGAACGCACTCCTCCATTCCTTCAAATTGTGAGTTTGTAGTTGATTTCCTTGATCAGCAGCACCCTCGCCAACTGCACAGTTAAGTTGGTGGTACTATATAACGTTTCGTTTCTTGGCATTTATGTTTTTAATTAGGGCGAAAATTGATAGATCAGTGGAGAAGCCTTTGAAAATGGTAAAAAGTGAAAAAATATAATGGTAGGATGAAACTCGTTGAAAATGGAGAAGATTATAACATAAGTGAAAGGAAAAAATAATTTACGGGCGATCTGAGGTCGGGAAATGGAAGGGGGGTTTTTTTAAAAATCTGATATACACAAAAAGCCCACCTATATTTTTAAAAAAGCTGAAGTTTTGACGCGAGAATTTTCGTTTGAAAATTAGGGTGCATTTTCAATGTTAAGTCAAATTAATGTTAAGATATAAATATATTAATTTAAAAAAAAAATACAGTCTGTTTGGGACATAAAAAGGTAAGATTTCATCAAATTCAGGAAAATTAATTTTTTTTTGGTATAAGATAAAAATAAAAAAAACAAAAACTTTGTTATTTGAATTTTTCTCAAAAATTTTGCACCTAAGTGAAAAATGGTCTATTACAAAAGTTGTAGATCTTTCCCGACCTCAGATCGCCCGTAAATTATTTTTCCTTTTATTTTGTTATATATTCTTTCCCTTTTCAACGGGTTTCATCCTACTGTTATTTTTTTTGGTTACAGAAATTATCTACACTGGTCGATCACAGCAGGAAATAAAAAAAATTTGTTCCTACTTTTTTTGATAAATCTTTTATGTGTTGTACTAGATCGCGTGAAAATAGTTACCGAGAGAAGATTTTTCAATATCTAATACATTTCTGCAATACTTATTGAATATACAATTACTACATAATACCTATATACCATTTGTAATGAGAAAACGTATTTTTTTTAACTTTTGATAACATTGGTGTCCAATAACTGTAAGATAAGATAAGACGAGCAATACCACAAACTCGCGAATACCATAATCGCGTAGAATGGTTCGAAACCTAGATAAAAGCTTGAAAAATTTGTAATTTTATTTGATTTTCCGCAAATGTGTTTCCACCAAATAAATATGCATTCGTAATTCCTAAGTAATAGTCAATGGAGCGAGTTGTAGGTCATTCTTATATTTGGTTTTTGCTAAATTAACTTTACTGAACATTGTTTCACAATCAGCGTTTGCGTGAGGTAAAATCAGGAAATCAAGAGCAAATTTTGTAATATTTTGAAAGGGATAGTTTTCAACCCAAGATCTTAGTAAATGTTGCTGTACATACAGAAAATCCCGATATGGTAGAGTAAATATTAAAAATTAATAGAGTTTACCAATAATAAAAGTCGGTCGACCTGAAGACAAAATTATGGTATTTTCACGTAGTATAGTGACATTACGATACTACATACTACACACAATGAAATTATGGTACAAATAGTATAGTTATACTACGAAATCCAACACTGCGTGGAGTACTGACTGCCAGTGTTGCCGGATCCCCCTTTTAATTTTACCCGCATAGAACCCTAAAATTACCCGATTTAAGCACAAAATACCCGCCAATAATAAAAAATAAACAGCATCATTATTACAGCAATCATACACACATATAATCACGCCTGTGTTGCCCGAAAGGGAAGGCAGAGGCGTGTAAGCACCTACGTTTCGCCTATTAGGTTTTGATCCCATGTAATAGAGAGCGAGATCATTATTATAATTAAGCCTGTTACGAACTTCAACCACATCATCACTTACTATCAGGTGAGATTGTGGTCAAAGGCTTACCTACCGAGCACAGTTTTAGGGTCATACAAAATGTTTTCTCCAACACACTGGACGAAACACAAAAACATATTACGAATAATATGTTTACGCTTACAATAATAAGACAGGAACACACGAACATATTGCATGAAACCCTGGCAGGGCACTAAGATGGTATACAGCCCTGTTGCGCGTCTAATGGCATCATGTTAAACACTAATAAAAGTGTTGTAATGAAATATCATAGTCGAAAAAATAAAAATAACGATATTTGCTTAACAGAAAACACGTTTTTGGGTTACACAATTGACTACACACTGAGTCATACATCGCACATAGAAAAACTATGCAAGAGAATGGCAAGTGCTAACTATGCGCTACTTAAACTCAAGCCTCTTTTAGACAAAAAGTCCCTTCTGTCCGTTTACTACGCTTATATTCAATCCATCGTTAGGTACGCTATTACTGTTTGGGGAAACGCTACAGATGTACAAAAAGTCCTTAAATCTCAGAAGAGGGCCATACGTATAATGTTTGGACTACCAAAACGCACTTCGGTTAGAAATTATTTTAAGAATAACCAAATAATGACAGTTATATCACTGTATATCTTCAACAGCCTGTTAGAGATACATGACAACGAAATAAATATGAATAAAAATAAAGATGTTCATAGTTATAATTTACGGAATAGAGAAAAACTTTTCAAGTATAAAACGAAATTAGAAAAAGTTAAGAAACAAGGCATATATAACAAGATATCAATGTATAATCAGCTTCCAAATAATGTTACTAATTTAAACAATAACGACTTCAAAAAGGTATTAAAAGAGTTTTTTGAAATAAATCCCTTTTATTCAGTTAATGAATTTATGGTTTTGCGTCTAACACAATCTTCATTCTCGTACAAGACTAATAATAAATAATAAAGGGTAAAAAATTGTCGGCCTTTCATGTATAATTCTTATTTGTTGTGTAAGTTCAATGACATTTTAATCTTTTTATGTGCTTGATAATTTTGTAATGTGATTTTATTTAAAACATAAACTGTATTGTATAGATTTTAAGGCATCAATTAGTTTTTGACATTGATTAATTATTTTAATTTTGACTCAGATGAAGGTATATTATTTTGACTCTAATTGTAATAGGTATTTTCGATTATTTTCATAAATTAGATTGTATTTATATTATTTGTAATTTAATGATTTAATTTAAAATTAATTGATTAATGTAAACATGACTTGCCCAATGTAACAATCTCAGTTATAAGGCCAATAAAATATTTGAATTTGAATTTGAATTAATGCACTCAAAACCCTACTCACATGCACGTGAAAAGTGGCATGCTGCTCATTTCGCGCACTTTCCTCCTAGTCGCCTCTTACGACACCCAGGGGAAGAATTGGGGGAACTGCACGGGTGAAAACATATGAAAATAGTAAAAACTAGATTTTGAACATTATAGATGGTTTAAATTTTACTGAACCTTCTGCTTGTTCTTGTGAATTTGTGGTGTATATCTGTATTATATTAGTTACTTTTTAGTCGTTGCTCGTTACTTTGGTTTTACTTCATGTATGATATTTAATATGATCCACTGAAAGTACCCGTCAAATACCCGCCAGTAATAAAATACCCCCAAAATTGCCCGCCAGGGTCTAGAATACCCCTTTTCGGGTAATTTACCCGTCATCCGGTAACGCTGCTGACTGCATCATTATTCATAACACATAATATGTATGTATGTGTGTAGCGAACACCACATAGGTACCTACTCACTCAACCATAGAACAATCTATAACCGCAGAATACCGACTAGTGTTTTATATTCTGTGCTAGTGTAGTGACTGCAACCACCTACCTACATATGCATTCTGTGCTACGTGACCTCTTAATCCACAGTGGAAGATATCGTCCATTTCTATTGTTATAATTATCTACGATGCGCATGGGTTCACCTATAAACCTATGTCCCCTCACAGGGAGGCGTGTAGAGGACCTTACCAAACAAAAAGTTGCTAGATTCTGAAAGTTCTGGAATTTGCATGCTGCGTAAAGTGGCTAAACTTGCGCCAAAGCTCGCCTTGTACTAACTCTCGAGTGAAATACGGCTCGATAAGGGTTAAAATATGACTCGATTTAGTCTTTCGCCAACCTTCTATTTAGTCCGAGATAGCTAATCCGCGAATGTATACATTAAGGTTCTATTACGAGCGACGCTGCCGACTGCAAGTGCCGCTGCTGTATGAGCCAGCCACAGAGGCAATACTGGTTTGTAAAGTTTGTATGAAATTCTGTGAAATTACTTCCGAACGCCACGGCGCGGTGCCCGGCCTCGGCGCGCTACACGTACCGCGCGCCTGCGCTGCGCTGTGGGAACGCAACTAAACTAGCAGCTGCCGCGGCGTTGTCATTTCGTAAAAATAAATACAAACCAGTTGTGCCGCTGCGGCCAACTACATGCAGCCGAGGCACAAGCTGCCTTTAGCTAGCCTTTGACCACTATCTCAACTGATGGTACATGATGATCGAAGATCTTGTTCAGGTTAATCTAGAATTACTGGCTCTCAACACGCCGTTGTGTGCTTGACGACAGATTTGCTACTTGAAGGCCAGCCGGCATTCAAAAAATGCTCTACCACCATGTAAAACTAACTGCGTATGAGTCTTTGTATAATATAGAATGGTTCACATTTTGAGCATTTACCTAAATTGTTTGAAAGTTGTGTGTGTATTAACTGTATCAGCGAGATTGTCTACTGCTGAACACAGCCTGCCCCGCCATGGGGGTGTTTACCATAGTCCCCATGCTTAGCAGGCGTCTTGGGAATAGCAGTGTGAAATATCAGTTCTTCAGAAAGTGCTGCTGCCCACCTTCTGGTGTGTTACCCTTAGGCGCCGTCCTATCTCCAATTGTGGGACGCCCTGTTTAAACTGTGGTGTTAGGACCGCTGCATTTCTAATAAGGCTCTTTTTTTAAACTGATTGATTGAAGGCAAAACCTCGTATAGGTACGCCCAATCAGACTAGACCTTCAAAAATTCACTTTACTCGCATGCAATGCATCTGCAGCTGCGCTGTCATTTTTTCATGATATTAATGTCAAAAACTTTTCTCCCAGTCTGTACTAATTATAAAATTTGTCAATGGGATCAGTGGACTAAATTAAAAATAAGCATATTGTCAACTAACCTCGTGGCACCAGGCCGAGCGGCATCAGTTGATGTAAGAGCCGAAGCTCGGCCGCCCAAGTACTAACTACACACTGATAAGATAAGATTTAAGGGACTTTGAAGTGGCGAAATATTATGTTCCACGTTATTCATAGTCCTCTCGTGTGATAAGTAGGTACTAGTTATGTAGTACCTACTAAGTATTTGTGAACGAGTTCAACCGGGGAAGTAATGCATCCATGGCTGTTTCTACCACCAAGCAATAATGTTCGCATATTTGTGTTTCGGTTTGAAAGACAATAGGGTCTTATAACGGTGAAATTACAGGCACATGAGTCGTGAATTGTATGTCTCAGTCAAGGTGATGAAGGCTGAGCAGTTCGGCATTTATAACGAATTTTTTCTGTTATAGGCAAAAGATATCGTCTAACTGGTGGGTCTCGTGCTTATTTCTTGTTTTAATAACATAAAAAAGTAGGTACCTTCGAAAATGCTGCGGTGAGTTTTAGCTTCTATTTCAATAACATTTATGTGTCCTTCAATATTAAACATAATCAAATTAGTACAAGTTCTATAAATTATTGGGTAACTTCCATTTTGTTCACTTGAGTACTTAAGCAAGTTTTTGAAACGTATAATTAGTTTTATACAATCAGTTTACATTTTGTAAACTACAAAATATGATATATAAACTAAAGCTTTTGGATAGAACTATGAACCTAAAATATTACTTGCTCAGTGCAGGAACCTATTGTTTGGTATGGCTTTTTATTTGGTGGAATGCATGAAAGTTAGATGGCTAAATTTTTATTCACTTGACATTTAGGGATGACTATTGACATCTGTGTTGCTTTATTTTTCACTTAGGCTGTAGTTTTGTAGAAAAACGTTCGTACCCATAAATCAATAACTCAGAGTCTCTACTTTTAGTAACTCTTTACTATTCTGACAATAATATAGGTTTTGATTGTTCGGTACCTTGGACGATTGTTCAAAGTTCGGTACTTATAACGGTAGGTACATAAAAAATATTTGCTCTGATATTCTGAGCTGTCTCGCCGCACTCAGTGGCTTAGTGTGATTAGTTAAATTTTAGCCATTCGTTCTTATTATTTAACACTCTTGAGGGGACGGAGTGAATCCTATAGTTATGTGAATAGACTGCATATGTTCACATAATCTATCTGAAACCTAATTCTTTAAAAAAGTTTAATAAAGTAAATCAACAAAATACTAAAATCTATATAAATCAGGAAAATCAGTGGTCTCTAAACCACTCAACACACCTAACAAAACTGGGAAAAGGGGACCAACCTCCTGTCCATCTTAAAATGGAGCAGAAAATAGTGTATGTCAGTTTATTATTTTAATTTGGATATAAACATAATAATATCGTATTGGTTTCGCTCAGATTCCCTAACCGCTGTGGTCAGAGGGAAGGAAATATTCGCCAACGATGCGAAGCTTTGAGTAGCTGCGTGGCTAGATCGGCGTCTTGGCCTTATGCCAAGTAGCGGCGGCGCATGCCAGAGCTGGTGGCGCTGCCGGCGCCCTGGATTATCCGGGAAGTGGTAGCATGGGAGGTGTGCGGTGGAGACTTCAGCAAGAAATTTGATTGTTGAGGTTCTCACCGCGCGCTTAATTTATTTATTTATTGGTCATCCAAAAGCCTATTTACAATTTTAAATAACATTTTTAGAAACATAGGGCCAATTATAAGACAACGCGTATAACAATAGATTAATTTTGACATTACCACTTACTTCTTAGTTAATTAGAACAAACAACTTACTCGTTACTCACTACGTTACTCTCGAACTTGTTTACAAGGTAAAATTTATACCAAAATAGAAAATATAGTCGTAATTCCTATAAAAAACACTTTTTAAGTAAAAACACTAAAACCAAAGTAGTGCTCGCCGTAGGTATGATTGGCCGGGGCATAACTAGTTGCGAGAGCGCACCCTAGGGGACCTCCTCCCCATTATATATATATACATATATATTAAATAGTAGCCTCTGAAGAAATGATCCCAGGAAGGCTCGACGAGTCCGGGGAATCCCTCGGTGGTGCTTCTGCAGTACCCCCTACCACTGTATATATAGGATAGGTAACATCCCACCATCAGTAAGTACGGCCACTGTAAAGATGGCACCCCATCCTCTGCCAGTAGCACCCAAGTCTATGGACTTGTACCATCTGTGACATCCACCGTGGTGAGAAAGGGAAGAAAGAAGGCGAAGGCATCCCAGTCCCAACAGCCACAAAAGTGGTAATTGCAAATCCCTGCAGCCAGCTGGCTTTGGTGCAGTTGCATGCACCTCGATCAGTGGCTGTAGTGATCAAACTACAGCCTGATGCCGAGAAAAATGGTGCGACTTACGCTAAGTTACTTGTGGAAGCCCGCCAAAAGATAGATCTCGCTAGCTGTGGAATCAGCGGCCTCAGATTATGCAAGGCGACTACCGTTGCAGCATTCTAGAGATCCCAGTTGCAGATAGTGGCAAAAAAGTGCATTGGCCCAAAAATTTTATAATACGCGGGGTGGGGAGTATGCGACCGTGTCAAGGCCTGTAAAAGCGTCTCTGGACTCGATGACTCCATTTCCGCTGAAGAGGAAGCTGGCTGGAGGCTGCTGTCGTTTAATGCGGAGGGTACTCAGCGGAAGAGGTCAAGCATGGGGAAATATGCCGTGATTTCCAAGGCAGATGCTCATGGCAGGTGCTAGGCGACAGATTTTCTACTTTAGGGTGGTAGATTACCAAGTGGGCATTCGCAAAATGCCCTACCACCATGATATAACGACTGCCATTCTAAGACAACAACCGGAACCGACGGCTTAACGTGCCCTCCAAACATCGAGCAACTAACTCAAGAGTAGCAATAAGATTCGGTTTGTTCGAAATGAATTCTGCCTTACCGTATTCTGTTTAATCTAAACGCGCTCTAATTGGTTAAGCCACCTCCACGCAAGTAAACACCTGAGTTCATAGTGATGGGACATGATTCTTATGCAAATATAATCGATATCAATACATCGTACAACATATTTAACCTGATCGTATAATTATTCCTCCGTGAAGGCCTATTTAGATAAAAGTGATATTCCCTCCCACTTGCGTTAGCAATAATACCCAGCCGATACTCCGCGCGGTCTTTTGTATGCGTGTCCCGCGCTGTCCGATATCGGATATCGAATACCGCGTGGATACGTGATGTATTGAGGCAGTGCGCGGTATACAGACCCGATAGCTGTGCTCGATACCTGTCCCCATGCACGCTGATATTGTAACTGGGCGCGGGAGCGAGAGCTTCTTCTTCATCGAATCTATCTAATGAATCCACCCTGCCTGATAGCTTGCTCTATTAATTCATCACTTTTATCATGATTTTGCGACATCCCAATGTTAAATTTGCAGATAAGGTACGCATCAACGCGAGGCATTACATATTTGTTTCCCCGTAGTTCCGGGTTCGATATAATTCGTTTGCAAATCCCTTCGCTTGAGGGCGAAATCGTTAAATTTTCAAAAAGTTTCTGGCGCCTACTTGGAATGACTCGAGCGGCGCGGAATATCAAAAATGAATCCTTGACGCAGGACGAGGTATAAAAATTCTTTTCGAGGGGATCCACAAAATTGTTCTAGAAAGATTTATTACAAAATTACAATGAGAAGAAAAATTATAGTCATGTGCAGGATTCGAACTCGTGCCATCCACCCCTAAAGCCGGTGTGCTCTGACCGCTAAGCTAATATGGCATATGACCCATAGCTCTGTCCTCTCGTTCTTAACTATCGTAAATGTAAAAAACAAGAATATTTTTTGCAATTAGCTTTAAAATTGCTAACGATGACACCATAATTGAATATTTTTAGTTTTGCAATAATTTATGCTCTGTGGATAACAGGGACAATTAACTTGGCCGTTTTGTTATAATAAAATCTCGAATAATGATTTGGTTGTGTTATACTACAATTCTGCCTGAAATATCCTTACAGAAATGATAAACTTTTATATAACTCCTTTACAAATTATTATTGGCGTAGAAACATTTTTGTTCCGGACGGGAACAGAACCAGCGCCCTCAGATTTCGCGTTGGATGCCTAATGCATTTGGCCACCGGAATCTAACTGTTACAAGTCGAAAATTTGTACTCCTATTTGTATTACTTAAACTGTCAAAGGGGATGATGCGCGGTCATCAACCAGACTTCATCTGATGCAAATATATTTGAGTACAAATTTACTACTCGTATGAGTAAGGTTCCGGTGGCCGAATGGATTAGGCATTCGGCGCAAAATCAGAAGACACAGGTTCGATTCCCGTCCGGAATGTCGGCGAGCACTTTTCAATAAATTAAAATAATCCTCTGAAAAGTGACGGGAACAAACCCTTTTGTAGTATCCTGGAAACCAATTTTCTCTTCTTATTAGTTCAATCCATTTTTGTTTGAGATTTGTATCGTATCAGGGAAAATTACAATTTTGTTCATTAATATTACCATATATTAATAATAATATATTACCATATATTATATATAAGGTATATTTGTTTGCATCTGTTTTTTAATTGGATGTTTTGCTATTTTTCCCGCACCATTTAATGGAGCAGGTGGTCATTTTTATTGCACTCAATGGCCATGATCGTAACAAAATAAATATTTGCAGACACGTACGTACGGATCAAGATTTTGGCCGCGTACTGATTATGTGCGCTCATGCTATGACTTATTTGTGTTAGAAATAACACAACAGTTGCAGAATCGGGTGCACCGTCAATTCCCCTCGAGAGGTTTAAAACTCGTTGCCTCCAAAGCACGGAAGCACTCAGTAGTAAATACACTTTTATTTTTTAAGTTATTTTGACGGAACAAGCCAAGGCGCACCTGATGTTAAGTGGACTAACCTCTGACTATAACAGATGCATTTCGTCAACGACGAATTGCACTGCGCCCGTCACAGTGAGACGTACAGTTAGTTGTTAGTCTCATGTGTCTGTAATTTTACTGGCTCTCAAGGACTGCTGCCAGAACACACTGTGCTTGGCTACAGATTTTCTACATGAGGGTGGTCGCTAGCCAGGCGGGCATTCGCCAAAAGCCCTTCCACCATGCTGCGAAGCTCAATCCCGCGGCAGGATTCGAATCATGGAACTGCTGCACGGCAGTCCATAGCCAATGCCACTGAGCCATCACTGCTTCAAAATTTAAAAAAAAGTCGCTAGCGGTCACCCATCAAAGTCTAGACCGCAGCGGACGTTGCTTAACTTTGCTGATCGGTTAAGAACGGCTAAGAAAACTTCGCTACAAGCGCTTCGCGCTTCGTCTGTGAAGAAGTGATATCGTTGATGGAGGTGGCGGAAAGGGAGCGGGAGATTACAGCAAACCACCAAATCTGTCAACGGAGAACAGGATAGCGGAGGAGACTCTACGCCCTCCTTCATACCTCATAACCAAGGTCTGAAGGCGCGGCGCGCGGCGGTCCAAGGGGTAAACCACAATGACCTAAAGGTGGCGCACGCGGTGTTTCTGCGGGGCCCTTCAAGGACAATAAGGGTGAAGTAGCTCCAGCTTCGTCTCAACATGAAATTAAAACCCTGAAACCACTTTCAGGGTTTTAATTTCATGTTGAGACGAGGCTTGCCAACGCTTCGTGGGCCACGGTAGAGTGCGCAAGCGTTCCCGTAACCCAATAGTTGAGCCGTCCCGTATAACAGCGGGTGGTTTTTAGACGGTAGGGCACTTGCTGCTGTGGAAGTAGTTGGTGCCGAGCCCAACACACCCCGCTCACAACCCCTTTGCAGGATGGAAATTCGTAATGGCATTTTCCACACGTACAAAAAAATATTTAAAATGCATAGCTAAAAATGCTTGACAAAAAGCCAAATGGTCTATTACACTTTCGTAGATTGAACAGGTTTATGATAGGATAAGTAGGCATGACGCTGACCGCAGGGGCAGCGTTGTCTATGCATGAGCTGAAAGGTAACCTGATCCAAGTGCTGAAATCCCTTTATGAGGATTCCAGTGCTTGTGTTGGGATAAACGGGACATACACTGACTGGTTTAACATCGAAAAAGGTGTAAGGCAAGGATGGGTAGCGTCACCGCCCGCGGTGCGTTCATGTTGGCGTTATAACTGGATGCTTTTAACTCCATGCCGTGGGCGTATATTGAGGAGGCACTGAATTATCATGCCGTACCTCCTTACATTTGTCGGAATATTGGGGCCTATCTCTCCGAGAGGTACGTAACATACACCGGGCGTGGGGGTAGATACCAGAGGGGAGCATGTCGTGCGGTGACTTTCAGAGTTCAGTCCTTGGAACGCTCCTGTGGAACATCGGCTACAATTGGATCATCATCATCATCATCATCAGCCGGAAGACGTCCACTGTTGAACAAAGGCCTCCCCCATAGAGCGCCACAAAGAACGGCTATTAGCCGCTTGTAACCATTGGCTACCCGCGACTTTCACGATGTCGTCAGTCCACCTAGTGGGGGGCCTACCAACTCTACGTCTTCCGGTGTAGTGTGGTAACCACTCGAGAACCTTTCTTCCCCATCGGTTATCAGTTCGTCGAGCAATGTGGCCCGCATTGCCACTTCAACTTGCAAATTCTGAGAGCTATGTCGGTGACTTTGGTTCTTTGCCGAATATCCACGTTCCGGATTTTATCGCGCAAAGAAACTCCGAGCATAGCTCTCTCCATAGCTCTTTGAGTGACTTTGAGCTTTTCCATAAGGGCCACAGTTAGGGACCACGTCTCAGTGCCATAAGTCATCACTGGCAACACACACTGGTTGAAGACTTTGGTCTTCAGGCTCTGCGGGATCTTCGACGAGAAGATGTCGCGTAACTTCCCGAACGCTGCCCATCCGAGTTGGATTCTTCGGGCGACCTCTTTGTCAAAGTTGGACCTACCTAACTGGACAGTCTGTCCCAGGTATATGTAATGGTCAACAACTTCGAGCGTATCGTTCCCAACAACTACTGGTGCGGGTGCAACATGGACATTAGACATAATTTTCGTCTTGTCCATGTTCATTTTAAGACCCACCTGCTGGGAAACTCTACTGAGGTCGCTGAGCATTATACTGAGTTCCTCAAGCGACTCTGCCATTATGACTATGTCATCGGCGAAACGAAGGTGGGTGATGTATTCGCCATAGATGTTGATGCCGAATTCTTTCCAGTTCAAGAGCTTAAAAACGTCCTCCAACGCATTTGTGAACAGTTTCGGAGAAATAACGTCTCCCTGTCTCACGCCTCGTTGCAGTTGGATTGGTTCCGTGCTCTTGTCCTGTAGTCGAATCGACATGGTGGCGTTTCTATACAAACACTTCAGCGCTTCGATGTACCTATAGTCAATTTGGCATCGCTGAAGAGACTGCAGTACGGCCCAGGTTTCGATTGAATCGAAGGCTTTTTCATAGTCCACAAACGCTAAACATAATGGCCGATTATACTCCTCAGTCTTCTGTATAATCTGGCGGAGCGTATGAATGTGGTCTATGGTGCTAAAGCCTTTTCGGAACCCGGCTTGTTCGGGAGGCTGGAAGTCATCAAACCTACGAGCAAGACGATTCGTAATGACTCTCGAGAACAGCTTATAAACATGGCTCAGAAGTGAAATGGGCCTGTAGTTCTTCAACAAGGTCTTGTCGCCTTTTTTGAAGAACAGTACTACTACACTTCTGCTCCACGCTTCTGGCGTTTTACCTTCAAGAATGACGGAATTAAATAACTTCTGTAGGACTGAGAGTACCGGTTTTCCACCCGCTCTCAGAAGTTCTGTCGTGATTCCGTCATCACCTGGCGCCTTGTTGTTCTTAAGCTGTTTGAGAGTCATTCTAATCTCGTATAGGCTGATGTCCGGGATATCTTCGGTGTAGTGTCGGGTCAGTTTAGCTCTCGTGTCCTGAGCTGTACTGACAACGGGTTCTGAGAACTGAGACCCCACCACTTGGACAGCTTCCACCAACCCGTTGTTTATCTCGTCCACTGTTTCGCATTCAGCTAGGCACTGGAAGCGGTTATGTAGTTCGAGTTGAAAGCTCTCGGGGTTTTGGATTTGGGCAACGCTAGGACGGAGCGTGGAGTTTATCAGACGCGACTTCTCAAGCTTTACATTGATATTCAATGTGCCTCTAACAATACGGTGATCGCTACCGGTTTTCACCTTATGGATCACAGAGACATCATTGAATATTTGCTTCCTGGTCGTCATGATAAACTCGATCTCATTTTTTGTTGAACCATCGGGGCTTATCCACGTCCACTTCCGGGATGGTCGCTTCTGGAAGAAGGAGTTCCTCGCAAAGAGTCCCTCGTTCTCCATGAAGTCGACCAGCCGCTGGCCCCTCTGGTTCCGCTGCTCTGGTCCCTCTGGCCAAACGGTTGTGTTTCGTAAATTTTAAATTTAATTTAATCTTTTTAAATATTAAAAGATGTCCATTACGGTAGAAGATATCGAAAATATAGTGAAAAAGTGCCTAACTCCATATGACAACAAGCTTGATTGCATAATCTCGTATATGAAGCGACTTGAACACAAAATAGGTACGTTCCACGAACATGTTCATGAAAGCGTCGAGAACACATTCGCCCCCGACTTACAGACCAAAAAACCAGAAGCAATATTGCCTACCAAAACGCAGGCAGCACACCAAAAACCTGTGGGCTCCTTGACAAAGCCGACCATTGCAGCTGCAACTGTCAAGCCATCCGTAACCGCACGAGCACAGCGAGCTACTTCCCGCCAACTGCGCCAAAGTCCGATGAACGCCTGTGATAATGTCACACCTCACATCTCCTCGACACGGTCCTCATTGACAGCAGCCGTACAACAACAACGTCGGCTAAGCACCCCTACGTCCAGTACTACCAGCAGTACTCAGACGAGCGCCAAATCTACAGAACAATCTGTAGACCATACAACTACTTCACGAGCACCGCCACCAACACAGGATGACACACAGCAAACCGTAACTTCCAAACAAAACGACACACCAGTGAACCCCGACTGGCAAGTAGTAACACGTAAAAGACGATCACAACGAAAAGTTATCCTAAGCTCCGGAGAACAAGACAGCGACGTTCAAACCGTCGAACGTGTTAAAAAATTGCACGCATGTTTTTTCCGTCACGACACTACCGAAGATATGATCGTAACCTACATGAAAAAGAAGAACGCATCGCACAACTACACCGCTCAGAAACTAAACTTGAAGCACAACCACTACGCCTCCTTCGCTATCACAGTACCGACAAGTAAGTTGGAGTTCTTCATGGAACCTATGAATTGGCCTCCGGGGACCGAGATCAGCGCATGGAACTTTCGTGCAGCCGCGCGACGTGCATCCCGTCCGTCGCGCCAGCACCGCACTGCCGCCGGGAGCGCCGCCGCCGAGGCAGCGGCCGCCGCCACCGCCCGGCCCGCACCCTGCCCGCCCGCGACCGGTTCCCAAAACAATACACTCAACCAGCTGTAGTAATAATATGACCGGTAAGATAGAAAACCAACTAGTCGTTTGCCATCAAAACGTACAATGTTTAACTAGCACGAAAACCAATAGATTAGAGGTGTTATTAAAAGATGAGTTTAAATGTGATTGTCTAGTTTTGACTGAACATTGGTTAACGCCAAACCATTTGCGATGTATTGACTTTAATAACTATTCCTTAGCTACCTATTATTGTAGACCGACCATACAACACGGAGGTAGCTGCATTTTTATACATTCCAGTTTAAAATCCGTACCGAAAGATGACTACCGAGATTTATCTTGCGAGCAAGTGTTCGACGTCTGCGCCACGCTCATCTCTGACTACAACGTGCTGGTGGTGGGGTTGTATCGCTCCAACTTGACTAATGTAGACGACTTCCTAGATTTGTTCGATGCGCTTTTAACAAAAATCAACGATGATAATTACGACGCCGTCATCGCAGGTGATACTAACATAGATTACAGCGTAGACTCCTTATCGTGTAGAAAGTTAAATGACGTTCTGGCAGCGCAAAAATTCACCCAACACATAAAATCACCGACCCGTGTGGCCGGCACTAGTGCGACGTTACTCAACCACATCTTCACAAACATGGACTCCGACCGAGTGAACGCATGCCCAGTAGTCTCAAACGTCAGTGACCACTATGGCCTGCGCGCATCTGTCTCTGGTTTCCGTAAACAGCGCAAGCCCACACACATTCGACGACGGATGATAACGCGTTCGCGTAAGTCAGACTTTGCAACCGCACTAAGCAACTTTGACTGGACCAGTATACTCCAAACTTATCAGGATAGTCATATCCTCGCGGACAAGATCGTTAACATAGTAACGGCTCAATTTCACATATTTTTTCCAATTAAATATGTACCGGTAAGAAAACCGGATTCTAGTTGGATTACAAATGACATTCTTAATTTAAAATACCTACTATCTGACATTAGTAAATTTAAATTACAATTTCCGGATAATGACGACATTAAAGCGATTGACGTAGTACTAAATAAATCTTATAATGATAAGTTGATTTCGACCAAAAAACTATTTTATGAAAATCAAATAAATAATAGCACCAATCGGTGTAGGACAATGTGGTCTATAGTCAATAAAGAAACAGGCCGCGCCTTACGCGATAAAGCCGATTTTACCGAGTTGGTGTGTAGCGACTCAGGTCAACCTTTTGCAAACAAAAAAGATGTTGTCAACTTTTTAAACAACACTTTCCTAACTGCCGGTACCCAAGCTGGTGCCCCGGCAGCTAGCGTAGCGACTTGCATAGGAACCTTGTCCCGCGTTATTCACTATAACATGTGTTCCATATACTTGAAACCATTTTCGTATGAAGAAATAATGAAAATTATAAATATACAAATTCTGCCAAAAAAGACCACCGATTGTTATGACTTGTCCATGACCTTATTGCGCGAGGTTTCACACATAATAGCATTTCCACTAGCTGAACTCTTTAACCGATGTTTGAAAAGCGGTAGTTACCCGCGCGCGCTGAAAAAGGTAAAAATTGTACCTATCTATAAAGGGAAAGGCGACAAATCTGTAGCCAAAAACTACCGTCCCATTTCCATTATACCCGCACTGGCTAAGATTTTAGAAGTCGGATTGAACAAAAGACTCACTTACTTCTTTGAAAGCTGTAATGTCTTCACTGATCGCCAGTACGCCTATCGCGCCGGCAAGTCTACTGCAGCGTTGGTCCGTGAATTTGTTCGAAAAGTGCTTCAAGCTCGCGAGAGCAAGCAGCAGGTTGCAGCTATATGCTGCGACTTGTCGCGTGCTTTCGACACGGCGGACCGAAACTTGATACGGGCTAAACTCGAGCACTACGGTGTGAGAGGGCCGGCTGAAAACTTGATGGCTGAATTTGTTACCGAAAGATGTCAGAGAGTTTTCGGCGACTCGGGGAACATTCAATCCGAAGAAGGCTTTCCAGAACTGGGCGTCCCCCAAGGATCGTGTCTGTCCAATACCATATTCTCACTGCTCATGAACGACTTGCCCCTGGCGATTCGCGGAGCAGATGTGTACATGTTTGCTGACGATGTCGCAGCGCTAGTGACAGCACCGAACCTGCCCGCTCTGAAGCACCAACTGACAGAGGTCGCGCACAGACTGCAAGAGTGGTTTGCTACAAACGGTTTTGCCCTTAACCTGAACAAGACCTGCTTCATCCATTTTAACCTCGCGAATAGACCGCTGAATGCTATGGCAGTTACAGTACGGGACGCTGCTTTACAGCAAGTCCAGTCTGTGAAACTGCTTGGCTTTCATGTGGATCGCGCCTTAAAATGGGACATCCACATAGACGCAGTGTGTGTGCGGCTTACTCAAGCCTGCTTCGCTCTGAAGCGACTGGCAGCATCGGCCCCGCGCCACGCCGTGCTCAGCTGTTACTTTGCCACTGTTCACTCTGTACTCATGTACGGAAAAAAAAAGCATGCATCTTCTACGCGCGGAACGGTGTGTTCCGCACGGACGCGTCTTCGGGCACGGGTGGCCCCTTTACGCGGCAATCCTGCGCCGGCTGTATCATTACAGTCGGGTCGTGGGGGTGTGTCAGCAGGTGCTGGCATCCTCTTCTGATATTGGGGTGTAGAGTCGAGTCCGGGATCTTCGGCCTCCCTAGTCAACATCAGCCCACCGGGGGAATCCCTCTTCCGGGAAGCCCAGTGAGCGAGTCGTTCGGGAGGCGAGAGTAGGCGCGCCCTGGCCGGCCCTGTAGCCGGGGCGTCGCGGCAGCATCGGGGTCGCAGGGAAGTGCATCCTAGCGGCAGGCAAGGAGCTTGCCCACCCCCGCTAATACTAGCGGGATAGGGTCGGCCCCCTCCCTGAGCGCCTGGAGCACTTCCTGCAGGGTGCAGAGGGCGGTCTCGATGAGTTCGAGCTCCGCCGCTGTCCTGGTCTTCTTATGACCTGTCTCGCTCGCACGTGGGAGCGAGGCAGGTATATGTTGCCGTCGTGGTCTCTCAGCCTTAGCACAGGGTGCTTGGGCCTGAGAGACGGGTTCTTCGGGTGAAGGGGCGGGAGGCTGGGGTACGCCTTTCCGCGATCCCTTCTTCTTCTTCTTCTTTTTCTTCTTGTGTACTCCCTCATGGCTGGCACCGCGTGGTGGCGGGTTGTTGGCGGCAGCCATAAGGGATGTCGGGGACGTCTTGTTGGTAGCGGCTGCTGTCGGCTTCTGGAGCACGACACTACGGTGAGGTGGTCGCTCCGGTGGGTTTTGTGCGGTGAGTGCTGTTGTCCCCGCGCGCTTGTTCCGCGCCTCCTCGCGGAACACGGCACAACGGGGATTATTAGCGGTGTGCGCTCCGCCACAGTTGGCGCACGTCGCAGGCTCGTCCAGTGGGCGCGGGCAGTCGCGCGCGTAGTGCTCCCCCCCGCACCGCACGCACGCCTGCCGCCGGAAACAGTTATGGGAGGAGTGCCGGAATGCCTGACACCTGTGGCATTGGGCCGGGCCCCTCCTCCCTCGCCAGTTTTCGAACTTCACCCCCGGCATGCACAGAAGTTCGTCCACTTCGTAAATGCCGGGGGTCAGGTTGGCCGTCTTCTTCATAGCCGCGAAGAAGATGCATCCTGGTCTGCCCTTCCTCGCGGTTATCTTCTTGACATGCTCGGGTTCGTACCCGAGCTCTTCCAATTCGGCTTTGATGTCTTCCGGCCGGGTGTCTGCTGGAAGCCCTCGTATGGCCAGTTTCTGACTGCGCTCCTTGGGGAGCGAGTAGGAGAACCAGGTCATCCTTTGCGACTCGTCCAGGCTTGTGAGGTACGCTTGGATGACCCGGTATTCTTCGCCGTCTATGGGTGTGAAGCGCACCCCTTTGTTGAAGGGGCGCACGGATGGTGGACGTCCTAGCTTCTCCTTCAGCACCCGGAGGTGTTTGGTGCTGTTAGGGAAGCTTTCTAGCACTATTGGCGGGTACCGCTCCTTCGGTGGTTGCGGTGGTGGTGCCGGTTGTGCACTCGACGTGTTGGTCGGTATGTGGGCAGTCTTAGAGGTCGATGCCACGGCCTCTGGGAGTGTGACGGCAGATCTTGCAGTCTCTTTCGCACCCCGGGGAAGTGGGGCGGGAGGACGGCGTTGTGTGGCTTCCTTGGATGGAGCGGTCTTCGTAGTGGGTTGCGTAGCTGTGGTTTTTGACGTTGCCGTGGTTACTGCGGCATACGTCAAAGGGTGCGCTTCCTGCGTGGCGGTTGCGGCCCAGTCCATTCGGGCTGGGGGTCGGGCACAGGCGCGTTTGTCAACTACCTCGGCCTCCTCACTGCGCTTCCTGCGCACTCTGGGGGCCGGAGGGTTGGCGGGCACGGTCGTCTCAGGTGGTGGCGATTCCGGAGAGTCCGGAATAATCACCACTGGCGTGGTGGTTTCAGCGGGGACAGCGGAGGAGGCAGAGGAGGAGTCGTCACTCTGCGCCTCCGCTTCCCAGCTTGCGCGTTCGCGGCGGGCGGCTTCCAGGGTCTCCTCTATGGAGCGCCGGACCTCCCGGTACCGCCGCGCATCTTCGTCGGCTTCTGCATTGTCAACTGGGACCCGCCGGGTGGACAGGGGTCTGTCCCGTGCGGGGGTCCTCAGTTGACCGCGTGGCTTCCTTGGGGCATCAGGGCATTTGTTGCCAGGCTCGGCCGCGTTGTAGTCGCTGGGCGGGCTCATGGCAGCTGGGTTGCTTCTGTCGCGCGATTCTGCAAACCTACGGCTGCGGCATCTGCTTACGCAGTTCCGGGCCAGCCGAGGAGTGGGCTATCGATGCGATGGCAGTCTTCGCCCTCGAGGAGGGGTAGAAATCGGAGGGTGTTTTCAATAAAACACCCCCGAGTTCCGTAGTTATGGTAATGAATCCGTGCGCGAATATGGAGCTACTAGGAGCAAGAAGCAAAACTTTCCTCATGTACGGAACAGAGCTGTGGGGAGACGCGGCTGAGTCGGAGCGGTCGCTGATACTGCAGAAGCGCGCGATCCGTTCCATTGTGGGATCAAATGGGACGTATCGGCTAAGCCATATTTCGTAGAACTGGGGATCTTGACCGTACCAGCTATACATATATACCAGGTTTGCCTCTTCGTCCGAACGAACCTGGAGAACTTTGCCACCTGTGGAGCTTTGCACAGTTATAACACGAGGCACAAGGACAGACTAAGAACACCACGGCACTGTCTCGCTAAATCGGTTAAGTCGGTATATGTGGGTGGTCCGAACTTTTATAACCACCTACCGAACGACATTAAAAATGCGGCTTCCTTCAATATTTTTAAGTCGAAGTTGAAGTTACTCCTTCTGAGTAAAGCCTATTACACGGTAGATGAATACCTTGAAGATAAACTAAATGTACCTTCAAGTACATCCTAATAATTATTCTAATTAGTTATTAAGCGAATTGTTGTATTATTTTATTTGACTTGTAAATGACATTTTATCAATAAATTATCTGTATCTGTATCTGTATCTGCCCATATCCAAATGGCCCCACTCTCAACTCATCGCCATTCCGTGTGCCCAACTTAGCATTGAAGTCCCCCATCACAACGGTGAAGTATGTTTCGGAGGAATGTATGGCTTCAGATATCTCCTCATACATAGCCTCTACTTCATCATCTGAGCGTGTCGAGGTCGGTGCGTAAACCTGTATGACCTTCAGCGAATACCGTTTGGTGATTCTGAGTATAAGGTACGCTCGCTACCCTGCTCGACACACTTTCGACCTTTACAACATTGTTAACAAGGGACTTCCGGACGAGAAACCCAACACCACCCTGAGACTTTTGGTGACCTTCCCGGTAGAAGAACAAGTTCTCGGAGTCAAGAATAACGGTGTCCTGTCCCTGTCTTCGGACTTCCGATAACCCCATGACATCCCAGCGTAACTTGTTCAATTCTTCCTCCAGCTCGACAATCTTGTGGTCCTCCCTGAGCGTACGTATGTTGTGTGTTGCCAGGGCCAAGGGTCGTCGTTTTTGAGGTTGGTAGCCGTGCATCTGCCGGGGATTCTTCGCACCCCCTGCTCCACCGTTACCTGGCCTGCTACCAGGGCCAGGAATAATAGAGCTGCCGGGGACTGGGGGCTGAGTTATTTTTGTGCTATTCATAAGGGGGGGTTTGCCATAATCCCCACGCTTGGCAGGCGTCTTGGGGATCGCAGTTATTGGTTTGCATTTCTCAGAAGGCGCTGCTGCCCACCTTCCGGTATTTTTACCTTAGTCGCCTTTTACGACACCCACGGGAAGTGATGGGGGGTGACATTCTAGCCCGGCACCCCACGGGCAATTGGATACTGCGAGGAAATTTTAATCCGGGCGCCCACTTGGTCTGTTTCAGATGACACGTTGGTCAGTCACCAACGTTCCCGTCTTGCCAGGGAAACGGTGGAACTGGTTGTCGGTAAGATAGGGTTGTTGGGGCTCCGAGTCGCGCTCAACAAGTCGGAGGCTGTGTTTTCATGGCCCTCGACGAGTGCCAGCGGGGGGCTCCCACATCTCTGTCGGAGAGGTCCGAATTAGGGTTGAGCGCTCAATAAAATATCTTGGACTAATCCTCGATAGCAGGTGGAATTTCCGCGATTTCTTCACTCGCATGTCCCCTCGACTCATCGGTGCAGCCGCTGATCTAAAGCGGGTAATGCCCAACATCGGAGGACTGAGAGCAAGCAGCCGCTGCCTGTACGTAAGATAAAGGATGTGTAGCGTCACCGTGGCTGTTCAACTTATTGATGAATAATTATTGTTTGACAATACTGACAGACAATGAATGTGGATTGAGAATGAATAATTTACTCATCAAATGTCTTCTATACGCTTATGAACAAGTGATACTGGTGTTTTCGGTAAAGGAGTTGCAGGAGATGGTTAATGTTATGCATGAGGCTTTAGAAAGAAAGGGAATGAAAATAAACGTATAGTAGACGAAAGTTATGTATGTTTGAACGAGATGATAGAGGGACCGATTGCAATAATGTGATTGGAGGTGAAAAAGCGGAACAAGTGAAAGAGTTTGTATACTTGGGATCTATGTTTACAAAAGATGGAGAGTGTGAAAGTGGTATAGAAAGGAGAGTGAATGCTGAAAACATGGTGAATGGAGCATAGCACGCGTTTTTGAACAGTCAGAAGGTGTGTAAGTAGACTTGTCTGGCTGTTCATGGAGGAGTGTTGGTTCCGATACTAATGTATGGTAGTGAAAGTTGGGTATGGTAGAAAAAGCATGAAAGTAGAATATATGCAGTGGAGATGAGAGCATTGAGAAGCATGATTAAAGTCAAACGGAGTGACAAGATAAGGAATAGTGTAATAAGGGAACGATGTGGTGTGAATGAGGATGTAGAGACAAAAATCGAGAAAGGTATGTTAAGATGGTTTGGATATGTGGAGAGAATGAATATAATGAGAATGACTAAACAGGTATACATGGGACAAGTGAATGTAAGTGTTGGTAGGGAAAGACCTAGGCGAACGTTCCGATATCAAATTGAAGACGTTCTGAAAAAAGGCCAGGTCAGGAGTACCCTAAACCGACGCTTATGTATGAAAGGATTAATGAGTTTAGATGAAGCGAAAGAGACAGATTAAGGATTGTTGCAAGTACAAATCTGTGGTCTCTTCCTACCCCTACGGGACAGAGGCATGATTTTATGTATGTATGTACATATGTACAAAAACAATTACACTCTGAGGCTCGAAACGCCTTGTGACATACAAGGCGTTTGAATGCACATAGAATAGATCCATGCGGTATTTACATCTATTTAGTTGGCTTCACTGAGCAAGTAATCACTTCGTTGTTGGCTTGAGTTGGCACTGGCAGGAGTGGCAGACAGTTGAGTCAAATGTCAAATTGTTCTCAGATGAGTCAAAAGATTTTAATTTGACAATTGTTGAATTGACATTCAATTCAGTTTTCACAATTGCTTTGCGAAAGGGGGTTGTTGCGTTCGGCTATTGAAAAATCAATATTTTTATTACGATTTAATTGTTGTGTTTGCTGTGATGTTTATCACCCAGTGCTTAGCGAATTAAGTGATAGGTATTATGATATTTTTGAAAACACACTGAATTAACGTTGGTCTGGAAGTCTGACATAATGGCAAACTTCCTGTCTGAAGAGATGCTGAAAGGATTTGAAAAGTACAAGGTTTGAACCTAATTTTTTTGTTGCGTTCAGGTCTACCCGTGTTGAAATTTTGTTATAAGGCCTGCATTAATTTAATGCCATTTAGCCTATTAAAATGGTTGCTAGACCAGCTAGCCATAATATTCAGGAGAAGTGACAATTGAAGGTTCTTCTATCACAATCCTATTAAAATGTGTAATATTAAGGCAAATAGGTAGTACATACCTATTAACAGTTTTTGTTGAATTCATTGCCTCTTCGGTAATGTGGTGAAAAGTGTCCCTTGAAAACTTGATCTCTGTGTCTTCTGGCTAACTAGTTTTTAGCAGCACTTCAAGATCTAGAACTGTGCCCATTAGATGACAGCAAGCTCTTTATATAAAAATATGTTCACATGTTTAATTACACAACCACAATATAATAATAATATTAGTCAAGTTATCATGCAGTAATGATTAGCATATGGCTTTTATAGACCCTTTTTAGATAATGTATATCAACTGTCCCTACATAGACTATCGAAACTAAAAAAAGGGTTATTTTATTACAGTCGCAACTTGTTTCTATCACATTATATTACAATGTAGATAAAATTTATTTAAAATATTATTAATATATTCAGTTTCAGCTAGTCATAAAGTATGGAATGTGATGTCGCTGGTCCTCGTAAACTCACGAAACTTAAAATTCGCTATATTTAGTTTCGATAGTAGGGACAGTCGATATTATAAATTAGATGCTGATCTAGTTGGATGGGTAAAGAGTGTGCAAATTTGCATGCACAATATTTAGAGGTTAATGGTACATGGTATGATAGGGAACAATGTTAAACTTATGATAAATTTTTTTTCAGTACAACTCAGTGGATACCAGTATACTCAGTCAGTATGTAATGCATCCATTTTGGAACTGGTGTGTTCAGGTAAGAATGTAATAAATAAATTACATTATTATTTTTATACATAAACAAATAAGTGATTGCATATTTTAGGGTAAACAGTATATGGTCAATTATTCAAATTTGGGACTTAAAATATAGCCTGTATAATCAAGTAGGTATTTAGTTGCATTAAAACTGCTAGTTTGATAAATAAATAATAATAATCATAACTGTCTTATTCATGTGATGATATAATTTTAAATGTGATATCCCTTGACCTGTTAACTTTTTGAATGCCTTATTGTATGTTTTATCACTTCATTAGTCTAATAATATACATTTCCAATTTACAATTATCAAATGTGGTGCTTCTAAAATAGTAATTATAAAGTATATAATTTTGCTGTTCTTATTACCTCCTTCTTTTTATTTATACTTATATATTTCATCACTATTTACTTTCTTTTTAGGGTGTATTTCATATGATGCCAATTTTGATATTTTCGATAATTTTGATCACATTCTGCGTCTATGGTTGTGATCTCTGTGATTGTTGGTAACTGTTCTCCCCTGTTCCATTTAGGATAAGAACGTTAAGAATACCACGAAAATTTGCCACTTTTGACATTAGATGTAGGTTATTCAAGCTGTTCCAGTAGCTTCATATCGTTTGTGGCAAAAATAATGCTAAGACCCAAGTGGAACAATTTTGGGAGTGTGATTGTTTTTATAGTTTTTGTCGAATTTAACTCCAAATGGTACGCACCCATATCATGGGGGTAGAGTATTTTGCATACTTGTATATACTGTATGGTCTTTTAGCTACTACCTTCGAATAGAAAATGCTGTAGCCATACACTTTACATTGGGTTCTGGCAGCTGTCTTTCAGAGCCAGTTCTCATACTAGCCTGGTTACCACCTATAACCACATCATAACTCGAAGCAGTGTTTAAAAGCCATAATCTAATGAAAAAGAAGTGACAGATTGTCTGTACTTCTGTATCAGCCGGATAGTCCACAGCTGATCACAGCCTACCCCAATATGAGGGGGTGTGCCTTAATTCCCATGCTTGGCAGGCGGCGGGATAGCAGTGTGAGATATCAGTTCCTCAGAAAGTGCTACTACTCACATTCTGGAGGTTTTATTTACCCTTAGTCACCTCTACCGACACCCATGGGTAGAGATGGGGCGGTGACATTCTAGCCCGGCACCCCACGGGCCCACAGGCTTGATATATAAAAATATATCTAGTGACAATTCCGCCTAATTTTGGTGTTAAGCCAAGGTGACATCAAAACCACCACATAGCTAAACATGAAGTATTCATTGAATTCGTTCTTAAAATATTTGTTGTTATTATTATAAAGTAATTAAATAGTGCGCTAATAGGTGGAGTGCCGGGCTAGGATGTGACTCTCCCATCTCTACCTGTGGGTGTCATAAGAGGAGACTAAGTGTAAGACACCAGAAGGTTGGCATCAGCGCCTTCTGATATCTCATACTGTGATCTCCAAGCCGCCTGCCAAGCGTGGGGATTATGGCAAATCCCCCCATAATGGATGCTATGTTCACAATGTTTTTATATTTTTTTCTAAACTATTATTTTTGTAACAGTGATGGCTCAGTGGCATTGGCTATGGACTGCCGTGCCGCAGGTCCATGGTTCGAATCCCGCCGCGGGCTTAAACTTCACCGCATGGTGGAAGTGCATTTTGCGAATGCCCGCCTGGCTAGCGACCACCCTCAAGTAGAAAATCTGTCACCAAGCACCTAACGGTGTGTTCCGGCAGCAGTCCTTGAGAGTCAGTGAAATTACAGGCACATGAGACTTAACAACTATGTCTCAAGATGACGGGCGCTGTGCAATTCGTGACTTGTGACGAAATGCATCTGTTATAGGCAGAGGTTAGTCCGCTTAAAATCAGGTGGGCCTCGTGCTTAAAATATTTGTTATTATTGAGTATGGATTTCCACCACTAAGTAGTGTCTCAATCCATTTATTACTTATTAATACTAATTTATGAATTGTACATACTATCTGTGAACACAAAATATGGTGTTTATACAAACCAACCATTTTGTAAAATATTAAGAAAGGAATTATTGTATGCACTAATAATATATGTTCTCTATTTGGAATACACACATCAAAAGTGCCTAGGGATCAAGTACGTTTTTGAGTATTATCGCAATAGAGGATTTTATTCGTGTTCTTTTCTGACGAGTCTCGTTTCGGTATGCGGCCTGTGACAAGACGTACTCGAGTTTGGAGGAGCTCTGGACGTCAAGAATGTTTAAAATTCTGTCAAGAAGTTCACCTATATGGAGGGAGGTTTGGGCCGGTATTTGGACCGGTGGAAGAACAGATCTCATTTGGATCAGGGGCAACCTCAATGCCCAGATTTATGCGCACAGTATTGTTTCAGAAGTGATCATCCCTTCGCGAAGCCGTTTGGGTAATTCGTTTCGTCTAAGCACGATAATGCACGTCCACACACGGCTAGAGTCAAACTCGAATTCTTGCCGATGCTCGCATCAACGTTCTGCCGTAAACTTCTCAATCGCCAGACCTCAACCCCATTAAACATGCATGGGATGTGCCACAAAAAGAACCGTCAAGTATGGATGCCGTGCATACCCCACAACAGCTTTTTGACTTGTTAAAAAGAATGTGGGCGGCCATTCCTCAAAGTGATTTTGATTAACTGATTTTAAGCATTTCAAATCGCTGTGCTTGTGTGATTAGTGTGAATGCTAGAAACACTAATTAGTAAATTAAAATTAATTAATATAATTTTACAATAAACTAATTTTCATAAATCCTAATTTTTTTTCAGTTTTTCTGCCATTTGATTGACGACGTTCACTTAGGTTACATTTCTTCAAATTGCAAAATTAATTTTTTTCTTATTCATACATAATATAGGGATTCATTGTTAACTTAAGCATAAAAACTAAATTAAAATACCAGTCTGGTTACTTAGATTTGGTAAACATTAACTGAATATTTTTTTATAGTTCAAAATATACATGATCCCAAGTCACTTTTGATGTGTGTAATATTTCATTCATTCAGATCTATTTCAGAGGTGGTATTGACATACATATTGGTATTAACTTACCTAATTAGCAACATAACCAAAAATACCCATTTATAAATTTGAACATTGGTTAACTTGTGGAAGTCGGGCCATGAGGATGTGAGCTCTTCGAATCAGTGTGATACCAACTTCAACAAGTTATTTTATACCATTAAATTCAAGTTGGAAGATGTCTTGTTATTTTTTTTACCCATTACTTCATAATGTCTGGAAGGATTTTATTCTAATCTGGAATATAGGTTCAGATTTACTATAATTTAACCAAACTCCATGTGGGCAAATCATCAACCAGAAAGTAGTTATTAAAAATAATTATTAACTGTCTAATGTAATTTTAACGTTTCAGTTTTGTCCTGTGTGGGTTGCACCAAACCTGCTTACATTCACTGGCTTCCTGTTGACGGTCCTTAACTTCCTGCTGTTTTCCTACTATGACTTCGGCTTTTTTGCCCTAACTGAAGAGAATATCACCAAAGATAGTATACCTTCCTGGGTGTGGGCTGTGTCTGCTGTCACCTTATTTGTGGCTTATACTTTAGGTGAGCATGTTCGCAATTAATATTTAATGTTTAAGTTAGTCTCGAAGAATAACGATATTGCATGACAGGCTATGCAAGAAATTACAGGCACACATGAGACCTAACAACTATGTCTCAAAGTGTTGGGCGCAGAGCAATTCGTGACTTGTGACGAAATGCATCTGTTATAGGCAGAGGTTAGTCCGCTTAACATCAGGTGAGCCTCGTGCTTGTTCCTTCACAATAACATAAAAAAGAAGATGTGTGTACAAAGAGGATATATTGCACTATGTTGTCGGCGCTCGGTCAATGTGTTGCCCGACTGCAGTTAAAGGTTTATTAGTGGGTAAACACACGCTTCTATTCGGGACAAACTTGGAAACAACATTCGGCCTATCTAGGGGACGTTGTCGAAAACAATGAAGTGTGTGTTTTTAATAGTTATGATAATGGCTCGCCGTCAACGAGCTGTGGTAGCCGCGCCAACGTTAGACGTATTGACGGCCTTAAGTCATTCCGGAGCCCTCTCCGGAATGACTCTACTACTCTTAGTACGGCAGCGAGGCGAGTGAGTGAGCGATGAGAAGACGATGGAGCGATGCGATGCTGACTCGGTGCTGAGCTGATACGTCTGCGTAAATTATGACGTAAAATAGAGAGAAAACAATGAGAACTACGGGAGAGATAATGGTTAACTGCTAGCCTATCTTATATAAAAAGGGTTTAGCTATATCTAGATAACTGCCAGTCAGTAAGGGAATAAAATACAGAACGGCGCCGGCGTATCTACCGGTGTAGGTATTTGTTGAGTCCACACAGGTGTTTTATATAGGCATATTTTACAAAATAAACATAAGTACTTACCATAAATTTAAAAAAAAATACGTTGCCATCATGACCACACAATAAATTAAAGTATTGATTATTATTGACTTATCTGATAAAATATAATAGGTAGTTGAATTATAGATTGGGAATTATTACGTAGTATAAGTTTTGTAATGCATGGTTTCATTAAGAAATCTATATTTTACTACGCTTGTACTGTGAGTCCTTTAGAGTCTAACTAACAGTTCATTCCGGGTTCAACATGATTAACATAGTTCAACCATATTATTACTTAGTTCACCTATTCACAACGTCCGGAGTCCCTTCAAATTTCCCCGTGGGCACATAGATTTTTCTTGATATAAACCTAAATTCTTTAGAACAGACGGCGCATCTTCTCCGCCAGTGCAAAGTACATTCGGTAATCGCCCTCCAGGGTGACTAAACGCCTCTCAAGCACTCGCCCAATGTCTGGAAAGAGCTGTTATGGCTAGTTAGCGGCGAAATGCACAATATTTATACTGCCCATCTATGTTCTTCACTCAATATTATGAACACCCACACTACGATTTTGAATACAATATAATAAGGATTATAACCCAGCGGGATTAAAATAAGTTTCACTGCTTGGTGGTAGTGCATTTTGCGACTTCACGCCTGGACCTAGGTACCACCCCCAAATAATTAAATCTGTGGCCAAGCAGACTTGTATCATAGTAAGAGCAGACAGTTATGGTGGGTCGGTACAATATCTTATTTTTATGTGCATGTTTGGTGATTTCTGCGATGTGGACGATTTCAGTTATTAAACGTGCGTACAACTTGTGTGTGGATCATAAAAAAGTTATGTGAATCTACATATCACCAATATCCGAATAAGTTGATTCTACCTCCTCTTTTGTCAAAATTGAAATATTCCTACAGCTCCCACAGAAGGAAAATTCAAGCCGCATGTAAAACGGATTGTAATTATTAAAGCGTATTATAAAATTAGTGATTATTTAGAAGACAAAAGTGCTTGGCATATTCTACCTCTGCCAAATCACTGCCAGTCATCTATGTAATAAATATTGTAATAATTTTATAATAGACTTTATTTGAAGCGCTCGTATCGAGTAAAGTTAAGCAACGTCCACCGCGGTCATGAGTTGGATGGGTGACCGCTAGTGACATTACTACTGAGCGCTTCCGTGCTTCGGAGGGCACGTTAAGCCGTCGGTCCCGGTTGACGTCTTAGGATGTGTATAGCGTCTCGGTATAGCATGGTGGTAGGACATTTTGCGAATCCCGCCTGGCTAGCTACCACCCTCAAGTAGAAAATCTTTCGCCAAGTACCAAACGGTGTGCTCCGGCAGCTGTCCTTGAGTGCCAGTAATTCTAGGTTAGCCTGAACAACATCTTCGACTGCATCATCACTTACCATCAGGTGAGAAAGTGGTCAAAGGCTAACCTATCAAGCATAAAAAAATAAAAGACTTACAGTACAAATTGTAAAACAAGAAGACATAAAATGAAGTTTCTTGCGCCTTATAGAAGTGGCTCTAAACTATACCATTTTTGCTGAACGCGGCAGTAGAATATTTTAACATTAAAATTGTGTAATTGACCTTCAAAAGAGCGAATTAATGATATTGACTTTGATATACTTATAGAAAACTAGCTTTCCGGCCGCGGCTCCGCCCCCGGGTATATCGGCGCAAAACCATTAACCTCTTTTTGCTCAGTTGGATAAAAACTATCCTAAGTCCTTCCTCGTGTCGCAAACTATTTCTATACCAAATTTCATCCCAATCGGTCCAGTAGTTTCAAAGCCTATTCAATGCAAACAAAGAATCAAATCTTTCCTCTTTATTATATTAGTTTCGATGTGTTAAATTTCTATCAGTTAAACAGCACCTACATAATAGTATAACTGTTTCTTAAATATATGACCCTGGGATCTATCTAGCCGTTTAGTTCCCGGCTTAGTTGATTACATAATGTTACCGATTTCAAACCACTCCGTGCAATATTTTTGCTAACATAATATTGACCTTATTGACCTATATGAAAATTGCTACTTACCTATATTATGTAACAACAACAAGAAGTATGTACAAGATACAAAGGTTATTGTATTTATTAGCAAGGTAGGCAAAGCACGTATGCATCGCGAGTACCCAGGTAGGTTCGTTTAATCTTCTATATATAATAAAATAAGTAACCTTTCCCGTCAGTCACAGACTCAATAATTTTCTCAATTAATATTACAATTTCATTTGATCTCACTTGACTTTGATTGAGTCTACCTCGACCTTGACTTTGATTTTAAGTTATCATTATCCACATCCTTACTCATTACCCCCGCCTACACTGAGAAAAATCTAAAGTCAAAAGCGCCCTAATGACGGCCAATTTATATGGTATGAAGGCAAAAAACCGACCAAACGTAAATACGTATAAAAACGCCTTCCAACTAGAAGGCGTTAAACGAGGTACAGTGAAGCCGAATGTTTCTTTTCGTCATCATTTAAGGTGTATTTTGTGGTCTTTCTTAAATATTGACTTTTCGATGAGGCTGATTAAGTCGTACGTTATAGTGATAATCACCGTATATAAACCGCCGTAAACGTAAGGTATATTTTATGGTCAATACTGCATTTATTATCGTAATAACGTTCAACTCTGAAAATACTTTACGGAAGGCGTTTTTTGACGGTTGTGTTTATTATAAAACATGGTACATTTTTATTGATTTCGCTTTGCGTGGTGAAAATCATCTTAAGAGTTGTGAATTCATCTTGCGTAGTTACAATTCAACGGTAAAAGGTCAAATTTGATTTAAGCTCCAAAGACGTTTTTCTCAGTGTAGATACTATCTGTTAGGTAATGTCCACTTCACATTCACACAATATTATAAGAAATGTAGATGCCCAGTCTCAACATAGGACTTTCATATAAAATTGTACTTAATCCCGTTTTGGGTCCCTTGCTGCATCCTTGACTGAGAAATCTTAAGCATAGGATTTTCAGAGATTTCATTCTGGCTGGGCATATTAAAATCAAAGTCAAGGTGAGATCAATTGAAATTGTAATATTCATTGAGAAAATTATTGAGAATATTATATTGAATGTAAAATAAATCTTAAAAGAGGACCAAAGTAAACGCGGGTGAAGCCGCGGGTAAAAACTATAACATAATTACGACTCGATTATGCACGTCAAGGATCATTATTGGATACCTAATCTAATTACTGTACTCTGTACTATGACAGTCTTGAAATAATTAGGAGTCATTACTATGAAGCCTGTTTATTGTGGAGAAGGTTATATATTATAATACAGTTGTTTTAAATCGCATATAATGCCGCTGTATTACCTCAGCCTTATACATTTTGAATTTTAAAAAATCTTAATAGTTAACGTTATGTTTATTTTTTCATTTTTTTTATGTTGTGACGGAACAAGCACGAGGTCCACCTGATGTTAAGCGGACTAACCTCTGCCTATAACAGATGCATTTCGTCACAAGTCACGAATTGCACTGCGCCCGTCAGCTTGAGACATAGTTCATAAGTCTCATGTGCCTGTAATTTCACTGGCTCTCAAGGACTGCTGCTGGAACACACTGTTAGGTGCTTGGCGGCAGATTTTCTACTTGAGGGTAGCTAGCCAGGGGAGCATTCTCAAAGCCTGTTATCATTTTCGTTCACATCATCACTCATCAACAGCTGAGATAGTGGTCAAAGCCAAGTTTGGAAGTTATCAAAAAGTAGAGTAAGATTTAAGTTAAATTTTTTGTAATCCCTTCATATTGTTTATAATATAAGTTGATCTGGGCATTTGTATGTACCTATGTAATTTGTATTATTCCAATGAAAACTTTCGAAAGGCTAATCTTTATGAAATTCGACAGAAATTGAACGTTATTTATGGTGACCGCAGACGTCTATGGCGGGCACTACTGTGATACTATTTACCAATAGACACTTTTTAACCGACTTCCCAAAATGGAGCAAGTTCTCTATTCGACTGTATCTTATTGTACGTACACGACTGCCCAAAAACTGGAGTGTTATATTTTCAGGGTTCATGCATGTACGTTTGTCATTATTTCAACATAACTTCTAAACGGATTAACTGATTTTAATGTATTAGATATCGTTAGATTCGTCTTAATAGAGCAAGTGACACTAGAATCATAAAAAAAAACTGGCGGATATTAGACGCTATATTGTAAGAGAAAATTTTTTTTTTCTCTACCCCCATTTTGTAAGCTATCAAAACGAAGGGCTTTAAAAACGACCCCATAAATATAAATAAAATTTCAGTGTTAATTTTAATGGAATGATACAACGCGTAACGAAAATAAATAATTTTCAGTCGAGTTCATTACTTTATTATTTAGTTTCTACTTGTTTGTTACGCGATGACTCCGCAAATTGAAAACTGATTTTAATTATTCTATTTTTGTTAAGTATACCTCCAAGTTAGTCTCATTTGAATTTGTTACAAATTCATCAATATAGGTAGATTATTAATTAAAGTCAATTAACTGAAAAATTTATTAGCATGCCTAAATGATTTAGGGTAAGTTTTTCTTGCCTATTGGTAAGCCTTTGACCACAATCTCACCTGATGGTAAGTGATGATGTGGTCGAAGGTGTTAACAGGCTTAACCTAGAAATAATGTAACATAGACATGTAGTAATGCAAGCTGGTAATAGCAACTCTTGTGATGAATAGTATTTTAGGCGAGTTAATGATCTCGTAAGCAGTATGCATCGTGAAAAAGATTAGAAAAATAATAATAATAAAAAACCGACTTCCAACACTAAAAAATATGAAATTACTTGTGGAAGTTGGACTTTGATAATGCGAGGTCAGTCTTTTGTTTGAATTTGGTTTTGTTTCTAGTACCTGTAAATTTAAAAGGGATCACGAATTCGAAGAATATTTGTGACATACCTATCTGTTTTTTCTTATACTTACTGAATTGATTGCAAGTGTTACGGCTGAACGTAATTTGTGTATATTTTTAACAATTTCAGTCATAAGTTATGAAATGATGGCCATTGGTGTTCAATAACATTTCGAAATAACATGCAAGCAGTATTATTTTAAACTGTTAAAATTCTATGACAGACGTGCTCACACAAAAAGACCTAGTGATGAGAAAAGATAAGATAACCATTTATTTGCATAAAAAAATTAGTATTTTATATAACTAACGCATGTATATTGGTGTCATAATTAAATATAGTGATCATCATGTTTTTCCCATATAGGCGTACAAATTTTTGAGAGGCGGCAATCAATTAAGCAAATTAACAATTGCAAGGAGAAAAAATATGATTCTAGGCAATTGAACAATTTACACAAGCTTCAATATAATGTCAATACAATGTAAATTATAAAATTCAATTCTAGATACATACAAAAAGTGGATATAATGTAAACACGAATATTAATGTCAAGAATATAAATTCAATTCACATTTTTGTCAATCAAGAATTCGCTTACACTATAATAACATTTTTCCAATAATATTTTTTAAGCTTAATTTTAAATATATTCATATTAAGGTCTTTTAAGGAGCTTGGTATCTGATTGTATATTTTTGGTCCCATACAGAAAATGCTATTATTCATAAGGCTCTTTTTCGAAGATTGCATACAGAGCTTATATTTATCACGTCTATTTCGCTTAACTTGGTCAGATAAAGAGGGAAAATAGTGCTGATTTAATTTGACAAATAAAGCTACTTCATATTATATATATATAGAGACGGAACTGTAAGGATTTGTGCTCAATAAAAAGTGAGCTTGAGGTTGTTCATAATGAACTAAGAATATGCAGTAAGCTGTATCTCTTATATACCTATAGTGAATTAGTAATACATAAGTTCAGTGGATCTTCCGATTCAAGTGTTCTAATCTCAAGAATAAATAGAACAGTAGGTATAATAATAATAATGTGGTTACTTATCATAATCATACTTTGTTACTTAAACATGCTAAAGACGAACCGAATAGATATGACTGGTTCAATTATGTAGTTGTTCTTAATTTATTATTGCCCTTTCTTATCATACATGTTTGTGTCGGGCGCATGATAACAGTGAAAATAGATGTTTCGACATCTACACAGATTGCATCCTGGTTCCGTAAACTATTGGGAGACGTAACTTTTTTTTGTGTTTGTTACTTCATAACTTTTGACTGGGTGAACCGATTTTGATGTCTCTTTTTATTATTTGAATGATGTTTGCCGTGTGGTTTCATCAAAATCGGTCAAGCCGTTTTTGAGTTACACTCCAGTAACTGAAAAGTATTTACCTGTCTTGATGATATGGTCATTGATAGTGAATGACAATCGATCCCATAAGCACTAAAAGCGTGAAATAAATTGTAGAAGTTAATATATTGATTTTAGCGGGACTTTAATATTGTTATAATCGTTTTAGACATATTTGTGTTGGAAGATTTAATTGTTATAATTGGGACTTACAAATTCAATTTATGACAAACAAGCAAAGATTACGTTATACTAGTTATGACAAAAACATTACTTAAAAAAATGGAATTTACTTGTTATTTTTGCCAGTGAGCAACTGTAATGATTTTGTAGTAACGTCTACTTTGTTCGACTAGATGTTATTTGAGTCCATCCAAAACAATTTCATCGCCTGAAGGGCCTATGCAACGTCACCTACAAAGTTTTGTATTATCCTCGACGAATGCTTTAGTCTGTCCAATACTCCAAACAGCAGATTTTTACCTAGGGGCTAGAGCTGCACTTCCCCATGACTTCCAGAAGGGGTCGCAAGAGGCAACGAAGGGAAAAATACCAGGAGGTGGGCAGCAGTGTTTTCTGAAGAACTGCCATCTTACATTGCGTGGTGAAGATCCAAGCCAAGCGTGGGGATTATGGCAAAGTATTGTTGTGTCGTTTTCGAATCACTGAGTGTATTAAATAGGTGAATTCTTCTTAACTGGTTCTCAATTTGATTCGGGGTCGTCGCCAGTGTATCTTTTTCTTCCTCTGTCAGTCCCAGTGTCCCTCCGTCATCGCAGCAGGTTGTTACGGGCGCACCACACAATTCATCCTTCAATATTATTATAATCCCTCATTTAATCCATTATATTACTTAATAAGCTATTTAATACAGTAATTAAACCGTTTAAAGTTGTTTTATTACTGTGTGTAATATTCGCGAAAACCTAACACAACATTAAGCTATTTACTACCCGAACTTTACTCATTTCTTTATGCAAATATCTGAAGCATTTCCGCGAGTTTGTTTACAAAAGCCTTCTTGACACCTATCTTGACACCTCATGCAACTTATCTACAGGAATGCCCCTTTGTTTAGTTTTAACTGAGCCACTGAGCTCATATGTTTCTCTTGTTGTTCTATCTCTTTCATACCCCGTTTCTTGGTTTTTCTGTTGGACGTGTATTTGCCTATTTTGTTTGTTTTCTCTCTTAAATGTTATCTTTCTTCGTTATCGTCAGTTTGTATTCGGTTCCTGTATCAGACGTATCTTCAAAAGCTGAACACATGGTTGCCATAGTGTTGCTCATATTAACTTAAGAAGTAACTAAATAAGAAGAAAAACAATTCCGTAATTAACCACTTAAACCGTAAAAAAATATTATAAATTCATTACGTTTATCCGTAATAAGTGTAACCAATTCAATAGGTATTATAATAATACTAAATCGTAAAAATCTTCGAATCTTGCTTAATACGTGATCACAAGTACCTAAGTACTCGTACCATAGTTAGACGACCTAGCAACAATAAATATATTCTATATCCTAATTTTTATATTACACATTTTTCGATAGGTGGACCTAAATAATAGACCTCACTAACCAACCACTTTAATAGCTTTAGCCTTGCCGAACCGTAGGCATGATATTGAGCAATTTATGAAATTGAGGAAATTATGGGAAAATTACGAAAAAACACGTGGGTCCCATATAGTTGCAACAGGCAGAATGATGTTTTCACCTCACAAGCTCGAAAAGGTTTTTTTTTGTCATTCGAAATTTGCGAAGTGTTTTATTCGCCAGCAGCGCGGAAAAGGGATTTAATATTCGAAAAAAATCACTTTATTCCTTTCTTCCAATTGTGGTAAATTTTTTTTTTTTTTTTTTTATAAATAAACACTAATTTATATACATATTACCTTTATAACTTTATTGTCCCTAGCATTTTCCTCGCTGTAGTGAAGTGAAAAATTGTGTGTTTCGCTACGCAGCAAAGATATTTTGTGTCTCGTACCTTTGAAGACCTCTTTACGTTCAGGATTCTATATATACGAGTATAATATATGAAGCACTCGTTTCACTAATGAAATGATAGAATTCTTCACTTCCTCGTGTTCCAATACAAGTATTCGCGCCAAATTATGCAGCCTTGCATAATAAATAATGACTATTCAATTCAACCCCAAGTCCAGCATACGAGTAAGGTCCTGTTACAGGTCCGTGAACCAAAACCGTTTATGTCATTTCATTGATTAGATCACAATACTGCAATGGAGCAAGGCGCGCGATTTAAGTGAAGCAAAAAAGAACAGTTCCTATCATACTGTCCCTTTTAACAGATTGGCACACAACGAGGAGCGTGAAAGGGACAGTATGATAGGAGCTTCTTTTTTTGGTTTCTCTTAAATCGAGCGCCGTGCTCCATTTGAACATCTTGTAGTATTTAAATATTATAAATTAACTGGCAAAAACACTCACGTTGGGGATCGAATACGTACGTACAACCACCCGGGTGTATAAATAATATTTTTTTATTTATTTATTGCTAATAGGTAAGCCTTTGACCAAAATCTCACCTGATGGTAAGTGATGATGTGGTCGAAGGTGTTTAACAGGCTTAACCTAGAATTATGTAAGTATTTTATTTATAAAATAAATAAAATACATATCGTTATCGGGTGCGAGCCGCGCCGCGAGCTCGCAGACGCAGCTGCGCACTCGCCCTGATTATGAGCATCTGATATGCTCGAAACCCGCGAGACGCATTCAATCCTCGACGTGACGGTTTTTGTCGACGATTTATAATACTTGAATATGTGTGAAACTCACGAAAATTTCATATCACAAATCTTATAGTATTGTGATCTGTATCGTACGCAGAATAGCATTATTCGTCGCTTTGGAAACTTGGGGTACAGGGTTCGATCCCGGATCGGACATTATTGAGGATTTCAAACAATTCCGTGCTTCGGAGGGCACGTTAACCTTTCTGTCCTGGTTGTTGTCTTAGGATGGCAGTCGTTGTAGCATGGTGGTAGGGCATTTTGCGAATGCCCGCCTGGCTAGCCACCACCCTCAAGTAGAAAATCTGTCGTCAAGCACCTATCGGTGTATTCCGGCAGCCGTCCTTGAGAGCCAGTAATTCTAGGTTAGCCTGAATAACATCTTCGACCACATCATCACTTACGATCAGGTGAGATAGTGGTCAAAGGCTATCAGGAAAAACAAATAGTAGCTGTCCGGAGTCTAAGCTGTGCCTAGAATTCTTGGGAGATAGCAATAGGCTCCACGTCTTTTATTCCACGGTGCCAAAACATGTCTGTTTCATCTTCAATATGCCCAAGTTACGGGGATATTAAGACGTGAATAAAAGTGTTTCAATTGGTATAAGATCTAATGGGCCTCATACTTATCTCACGCGGAAACATGTTTTTGCGATACTTTATATATATAATGTATTTATCGAAGTGATTAACACTACGCATAAATCTGGCGATCGCAATTCATTAACAATAAAGATAAATAAGTAAGTCACGTTTTATCACAATTCCATGCGTTATTGTCAGCCGATAGAGTGATTATGATTACTGTTGCGAGATAGGTACTCGTATGATAGATAACATAGTATAATTAGTAGGTATAATTATGGTAATATACAATCTCGTATTACATTATACAATGATGTATCTACGATTCATTTAGCGTATGACGGGAACAACGGCATCAACATTTTCAAAGTGAGGAAATTAGGTGTTGTGAGAAATTACAATGCCCGTGGGCTGCCGGGCTAGAATGTTCATTGCTACCTGTGGGGTGTAGTGCTGGAACGATAACATTTTGGAATAGTAAAACGTTACTTCTCTCGAAAAGTCAATATTTAAGAAAGACCACAAAATACACCTTAAATGAAGACGAAAAGAATCATTCGCCTTCACTGACCTCGTTTAACACCTAGTTGGAAGGCGTTTTTGTACGTATTTACGTTTGGTCGGTTTTTTGCCGTATACCATATAAATTGGCCGTCATTAGGGCGCTTTTAACTTTAGATTTTTCTCAGTGTATGATAGATAACATAGTATAAGTAGTAGGTATAATTATGGTAATACGAGTATACTTGTATAACATTATACAATGACGTATCTACGATTCATTTAACGTATGACGGGGACAACGGCATCAACGGATTCAATCCTCTTGTACATGTTCCTCTAGCTAAATCTAACTACAGGCAAGATTCCTACCTGTTACGTGTGAGCATAAATTTCAATGAGATAGACAAGAGAGTTGGCCTAGACTTATTTTGTACAAGCATTGCATCGGTTAGGCAGTTGTTGAGCAGAGAGTTCTTCGACTAACTGTTTGAATTTAATTATAAGCATAATGTTTAAACTAATTCTTCAATGTATTGTAGTGTTCATTACTTGAATTTTATTTATAAGTGATCCGTGAGGACCTATAATTGGTTATCTGTTGTTATTAGTTATTTATAAGATATTTTTAATACCGTTGTAAATAAATAAACATTTTCAAAGTGAAGAAATTAGGTGTTGTGAGAAATTACAATGCCCGTGGGATGCCGGGCTAGAATGTCGCCCCACCATTGCTACCTGTGGGGTGTAGTGCTGGAAACATAACATTTTGGAATAGCAAAACGTTACTTCTCTGCTACCTATACGACTACCACGCTCAAGAAGAAAACACCTAACACCGTGTTCCAGCAGCTGGCCTTGACAGCCAGTAAGCCTGTTAACACCATCTTCCATATCATCACTTACCATCAGGTGAGATGGCGGTCAAATAATAAACTATCAGTAATTATAATATATTATACCCCTGTACTCACCTACCAAACGGTGGGCGAATCGCTTTTTTATTTCAATAATAATTATCAATGGTATGGTAACACATACGATCGGGTAAAATAAAATAAACATAATAAATATTCGGTATAAACGCTTGTCATTTGATTGCTACATAGCTTTAAAATATCTAACAAACTGGTTCCGCAGGTTTTATTTACTTCTTGTATCGCCAAAAGGCCCCAGAAAATAATCACCATACCAATTTTTGAGAGCCAGTTATTCTAGGTTAATTCTGTCTTAACACCTTCGACCACATCGCTTACCATCAGGTGAGATTGTGGTCAAAGGCTTACCTATCAGCAATAAAAAAAATACAAATGGCACAAGGCATTTATTTCTATATAACTAGATGGAGAGATTCTACACCATAGATGTTGAAATGTATAGAGATAACGTAAACTTCTTTGTTTAATGTACGAGGCGATGGGTCTTTGAGTGATACAAAAAAATATAAAACGAGATAAGCGCCTCAAAATCTCGAAAATGTATTCGAGTTTAGTACTAAAGTGTAAATGTATGATAATAAAAATATACCTACTGATGGCGTTATAAGTAGCAGCTAGATCTTGTCGACCTTGGTTTATTTCTGACTCGGTGTGTCTACTTTACCTACGTATATAGTTACTTAAAATGTATTTGTATATCAAGTCGCCTTTTTAATAATTAAAAAAAAACTGGTTAAGTAATAATAACAAATATTTTACGAAAATATCAAATTAATATTTTAATAAAATACTTAAAAAATATAAAAATATATCTAGTGACAATTCCGACTAATTTTCCTGCTAAGCCGTCGTGACGTCACGAACGCCACGCAGCCAAAGCGGAAGAATTTTCGACGCGTTTCGCTTCTACACGAAGCATCCTCAGGAGGTCTCGAGATCGAGAAACTCGATCGTGATTTGTTATTATTAAATATGGATTTCCGCAAAGTAACGCCTGAATCTATTCATTATCTACTGGTTAAGTGTCTAGTCTCCTTCTATAAGAGTTCCATAGCGCAACAGACGGTAAAGAAAAAGAAAAATTAGCTTGTTTTTATCACAGCTTCAAAACTTATTTAAGTTTTGGATGGTACATTATATACCATATTTTATAAATTCAAGTTTCCTAACTAGGTGAGTTTTATAAAGCCAATATTTTACAACTTCGGTGGTTGTTTTTGGGTCAATATTCTACACATTAAAGGTTTGGAACTTATTCCATTTCCGAGCTACCAACGGGCAGTCAGACAACTGAAAATTGCATTACGTGTTGTTATTTAGAAAGACAATATTAATAAGTTTCGAAGCAATGATAGCCGAGCCATTATAGCTAGGGACTGCGGTGGTGCAGGTCCGCGGTCCATGGTCGATCTCCGCGTCCGGTTTGAGCTTCAATGCTAGGCGGAAGGGCATTTTAGGAATGCCCGCCAAGCTAGCTACCACCCTCTGGTAAAAAATCTGTCGCCAAGCGCCTAACAGTGTGTTCCAGCAGCAGTCCTTGAGAGCCAGTAAAATTACAGGCAGATGATGAGACTTAACAACTGTATGTCTCAGGGCGACGGGCGCAGTGCAGTTCGTCACTTATGACGAAATGCATCTGTTATAGGCAGCATATACCGCTTAACATCAGGAGGGCGTCGTGCTTGTTCCCTTACAAAAATAAAAATGTTCATTATTTATTATCATTTAGTTGTTATTACTTAACTCCTCATGGGAAGTGTCTATAGCACTTTCCAAAAACGTAGTTTTCATATTCTTATTTTATATAGGTACTATGTATTAAAGTTCAGTGATATTTTGCATACAGATCCTTGTCTCTAAAATCTTATCTTCTGGTTTTCCAGTTTTCTTTGGAATTGTGTATGTTCAAAATTAATCGGAAAAATATTTGTATGGGAAATCTTATTTGCCCATTTAGAGATAAATAATAAAACTGGTAAACCAGAAGCATATAGATATTAGGCAAGAAGCATTAGGCTCCATTGCAGGACAATTGTGTGCAATATTTCACCAAGTTTGAACTCTTCGTATATAAAATATGATTAAAATACGTTGGTATGGCAAGCGCTACGGAGACAGTAGCCTTAAAAAGCAAAGAATACTTTCTGATCGTGCTTTCTGATAAACATCATCTTATCAGTTGCTACGTACCCAGCAAGTGAATACGATCTCACATTAAAGCACTGGTTGGCACCAGTAGCTTGAGTCTAGGCAAAGCTATTAGGAGCCTACTGTAGCAACCCGCTCGCCGTTCGTCGCCAATTTTCGGAATAGTTGCCGTTCGTCAGCGTGAGTCAGCGTATCGTCCACCCACTGAGTAGGTTGATCTCATAAAATGATCCGAGATCTGATAAAACGGGATTGCATTCACTAATCGTCACCCGCGACGAGATCTCATAAAACGGGATTGCATTCCCTAATTGTCACTCGAGACGAGATCTCATAAAACGGGATTGCATACCCTAATCGTCACCCGAGACGAGATCTCATATAACGGAATTGCATTCCCTAATTGTCACTCGAGACGAGATCTCATAAAACGGGATTGCATTCCCTAATCGTCACCTGAGACGAGATCTCATAAAACGGAATTGCATTCCCTAATCGTCACCCGAGACGAGATCTCATAAAACGGGATTGCATTCCCTAATCGTCACCCGAGACGAGATCTCATAAAACGGGACTGCGTTCCCTAATTGTTACACCAAATAACCTGTAACTCAAATGATATCAGACACCGCCTGAAAGTATAAAAATATAGTTAAATCATTACATTTCCTTACTTTACTAGTACGTTCTTCACTTACGTTTAGTCTATTTTACTCTCAACTAGCGACCCGCCCCGGCTGTGCACGGGTGCAATGATGATACTAAATATACTACAGAATGTCTTTATATACAACGTTCACAACTTTTTTGTCATTAGACAATACAAACATGTTTTCTTTAGAGGTTACTCATGACATCACATTAGGGACCTCTAAAATGATCAGTTTTTTCTCTAGTATAATATGAATGTATCATACATATAACCTTCCTCTTGAATCACTCTACTTACGTAAAAAAAAATGCATCAAGATCCGTTGCGTAGTTTTAAAAATCTAAGCATACATAGGGACAGACCGACAATGGGAAGCGACTTTGTTTTATACTATGTATATATAAGGACATGTTCCTCTTGGAATTGCTTAAAACATTAATATATTATTGTAGATGGCATTGACGGGAAGCAAGCGCGTCGGACGGGCACCAGCGGGCCCTTGGGCGAGCTGTTCGACCATGGACTGGACTCGTACTCTGCCGTGCTCATACCCACCTGCCTGTACAGCATCTTCGGAAGGTAACGTCACCTCAGTTACTCTATATGAAATCTAAAGCAAACAAGAGCGTCGTACAGCACAAGCACCTCCCGTGAACATATAGCTACGTGCTTCGACAGCTCACAATATAGCTCACATAGAACCGCTGCTGTTAGGATTGTTTGGCACACGTTGTCTTCCGCATGGTGGAAAACAACATAGTGGAAGGGCATTTTGCCCCTAGAATATCTGTCGCCAAGCACCTAACAGTTCAACTTATTAGGAACCGGCTATGGCCCCCGTTATATTCCGGAAAGATTCTTAACCAGACTTAGATTCCACCTAACAGTTGTTCCGGTAGCAGTCCTTGAGCCAGTAAAATCACAGGCACATGAGACTCAACAACTGTATGCTCACGGTGACGGGCGCAGTGCAATTCGTCACTTGTGATGAAATGCATCTGTTATAGGCAGTGGTTACCTCTTAACATTAGGTGGGCTTCGTGCTTGTTCCGTCACAATAACTTCTACTTTATTTATTATTTATTCTATTTACTCGTATATACATTATTAAAACATGGCTATTTGTATGTTTGATGTAAATTACTTAGCGTTCTATGCATACACCGTGCGGGTGGCGGGTCCATCGCGTTGCAGAGGAAGAGGCTCAAGTCTTTAGTGACTACGACTTGCAACAGAGGAGAGTAGGGCTAAGAGCCCCTCTAAGATGTCATAAATGCATCGTTATTGTTATTATAGTAGTTTAAAAATCGTATACGTTAATCAGCCTTCACTTGTTTTTCAAGCAGCCACGAAATGAGTAGATAACTTTATAAGCTTGATTGCAGGGATGAGTTGAGCCCGAGACGATTTTTCTTTGTGGTCTGGAACATATTCTTCAACTTCTACCTCACCCATTGGGAAAAATACAACACCGGAGTCATGTTCCTGCCCTGGGGATACGACTTCACTATGCTGGTAAGTATGAATTTTTCAACTCTTCCTAACATCATCGAAACCTGATTCAATTTAAAGTGATTTATTTAAGCAACTTTATACCACATACGTAGTTGAAACGTTTTACTCGTATATGTAACTTCAAATACTTCAATAACAAAAATTATGGATACAAGCTATCAAGTGAAAAATTTTTGTTCAACTTTGGCGTCTGAAAATGCTTAAATAGAGGCGAATGAAGAGACAACTATCCTGATCTCATTTTCTATGCGGCTAATGAGTAAATCAGTTGTATTACACGACTGCTCAAAAAACAAGTGTTATGTTTTCAGGGTTCATGTATGTATGTTTGTGATTAGTCCTGCAAACGCAGGTGATACTAGGTACATTAAAATAAAACGGGCATACTTTAGACGTCAAATATTGAGATATTTTTTTTCTTTCGAACTCATCGTATGGTGTTGTAAAATAAAGATAAAAACGATTCCATAAATACATGTATATAACTTGCAGTTTTCATTTCAATGGAACGAAACATACAACGTTTAACGAAAATAAATAATTTGCAGTTTTTTTAATGTTGATTTAGGTTATTAATGTTGGTTTTTAAATGACTTTTTTTAATATTGGTTTAGGTTTTCTCGATTATTACACACAGTAATTAAACAACTTTAAAACTGTTTAAATCGCGTATATTTATCATTATTTTGTCCCGATATTTCAAACACTATGCAGTGATCTTGGTCACGGGGTGACTAACTAACGTCGCGTCGTCGGGACAAAAACAATGATAAATATACGCGATTCAAACCGTTTAAAGTTGTTTCATTACTAATATATACTTGTTTATTGTATTTTTCAGGGCTCGTGTATCGTGCTGTTACTAACGTCAGTGATCGGACCAGAGGCATGGCATGTGACTCTCCCAGGCGGAATAACTCCCGGCAACGTGTTTGAGTTCATTCTCTACTTCTCGGCCATGCTCACTAGCCAGACTGTCATACTGTGGAACATATACAAGTAAGTATGTAATGTAAGTACAAGTGAAAGGTACACTCAACAGAGCTATTCACTTGGACGAACCACCATTTGGACTCCGCATGTTCACGCCTCATCATCATTTATATAGAGGTGATATTATGGTCAAAAACTTTATTGAAAACTACACCAAAAATGATTTACGAGAAGTAGTCAAAAGTACAGGATATGAGGCAGAAAAACCAGCGTGAAAACTACTATATAAAATTATTTATTCACTATACGAGAAAAGGTTATGTAAGTATAACATTATTTTTGTTGTTGAAATGGGAGGATTGACTCTTTGATCGAGTAGCGTAAAGTATCGCTTCTGAAGAAATTTGGAGATCCCCGGGTCAACTAATACTGGTTTAAAGTTATGACAAAAAAATAAGTAGCTGTCCGCAGTTTGGAACTTTGCCCGATAGGTGGCAATAGGACTTTTATAACATTTGACCAGAATATAACCCGGCGAAACGAGGTAATTCGATGCGGCTACCCGGCTGCAGCTCCAGGGCTTGATCCCCGCTGCCGCCGGCTTGACTTTTACCGCATGTTCGAAGGTCATTTTGCGAATGCCTGCCTAGCTAAACCATAAAAACACTATGGTGAATTGCCTGTACAGTACTGTATCAGCCGAATTGTCCACTGCTGAACACAGCCTTCCCCATTGTAGGAGGGGAGGGTCTTGGGGATCGCAGTGTGAGAAATCAGTTCCTCAGAAAGCGCTGCTGCCCACCTTCTCGTGTTAATACACGAGAAGGTGGGCAGCAGCGCTTTTCAGCGGGTAATCCCTTTGTCGCCTCTTACGACACCCACGGGTAGAAATGGGGGGGAGGACGGACATTCTAACCCAGCACCCCATGGGGAAGGTGAATTGTCTGTTTGTTCATTTTGCTTAGTAGATGTTTCGAGTCTTGACTTTATGCTTTTTGGACAAATTGCTATTCCATGCCATGGTCGATTTGGGTACTTGATCGTTCTACGTAGCAATCGTTGCGATACGGATAGAATGAAGACATTACGCTTTAAACCATGAAACAACTCAAAATTCATAAAACTTCAAACAGGACGACAGTGCAAGACGTAATTGAATACGATCGCCGCGCGCCGTAGAGTAGGCAGCTCGGGCTCGGCTTAAAAGAGAATGTCCATGTGCCATCTTTTGCCTTTTCTGTTTATACCGTTTTTACGAACACAAGCAGACACAGACTTTACAAAAGATGAAGAGTGTGAAAGTGATATAGAAAGCAGAGTGAACGCAGGAAACATGGTAAACTGAGCATTGCACGCGTTTATGAACAGTCAGAAGGTGTCTAAAAAGGCTCGTCTGGCTGTTCATGGAGGAGTGCTGGTTCCGACACTAATGTATGGTAGTGAAAGTTATGTATGGCAGAAAAAGCATGAAAGTAGAATAAATGCAGTGGAGATGAGAGCATTGAGGAGCATGATTGGAGTTAAACGGAGTGACAGGATAAGGAATAGTGTAATAAGGGAACGATGTGGTGTGAATGAGGATGTAGAGACAAAAATCGAGAAAGGTGTGTTAAGATGGTTTGGACATGTGGAGAGAATGAATGAAATGAGAATGAATAAGCACAAGGTTTACATGGGACAAGTGAACGGAAGTATTGGAAGGGGAAGACCTAGGCGAACGTTCCGAAATCAGATTGAAGACGTTCTGAAAAAAGGCCAGGTCAAGAGTACCTTAAACCGACGCTTATGTATGAAAGGATTGATGAGTGTAGATGAAGCGAAAGAGATACCTATGTAAGGATTGTAGGAAGTGGAAATCCGTGGTCTCTGCCTACCCTTACGGGAAAGAGGAGTGATTTTATGTATGTACAAGCAGACATTTATAATCATTTGATCTTATTCATTCTTTTCTGTAAATCATCTCATCAACATTTCGTCGTTGTCAAACCAAAATCTGCTATGTGCACAAATAATACTTTAGAGATATTGAAGAAATAATATATCCTGAAAAAATGTATATGAAGTGTTATTTGACAAGTAATTTAAAATGAAAGTCTTAGATCATATACATGTTCTTATTAGGTTTTTGTTTATAAAAACATATATTTTTTTCGTAATATTTTGAAATATGAGTAATTGAAGCACATAACAGACTTTAAAATGTCAATTATGTGTCACATAACAGGTATAAAAAATATTTGTCATATATGTTAGTGATTTATTATTGATAATTATACATAAAACAAGTTTTAATCACATATATATTTAAGACAATTGTAAAATGGATGGTAGTCACGGTCTATAAAAGGTTTTAGCTCTTCAGGGATATGCCTTGATTGTGGAAGAACTTTATATTCACGTGGATGGCGAACTTTGAAGCATACTTCACCAGTAGACATGTACAAAAATGCTCTAGTATTATTTGCGTATACATTGCGTATACATTTGCATATACATGATCTCTCCGGAAGACTTAGTTCTGCTGCATATGCAGTTCTTAGGATAAGACAGTTAACAGACGTAGCTACTGCTCGCCTAGTTTATTTCGCGTACTTCCACAGTATTATGTCGTATAGTGTAATGCTGTGGGGAACTGCTGCTGAGATAGAGACAATCTTTATCATACAAAAGCGTGCAATTCGAGCCATATATAAAATGCGTCCTAGGGAATCTGTGAGGGATCTTTTTAATGAAATTGATATTTTAACTTTACCAAGTCTGTATATATTTGAAAATATTATGTATGTTCGTAAAAATTTTAGTAAATTTAAATTAAACAGTGACAATCATGATTACAATACTAGGAATAAAGATAAAATAGCGGTGCCAGGTTTTAGATTAGCAAACACAAATAAAAGGTCCTTCTTAGGTAATTGTGTGCGGTTTTATAATAAAGTTCCCAAACATATTACAACGCTCACAGAAGGGAAATTCAAGTTGCATGTGAAAAACATATTGATTAAGAAATCCTACTACACAGTTTCTGATTACATAAACGACAAAAAGGCCTGGACAATTCCGCCTCCGCCAAGCTATTGCCTGTCACCTACATAATTTAAACAAATATTGTAATAGCTCTATTATATAGTAAGTATGTAACATAAAAGATGTTTAAAAGAATGGCCCCGAGTTTCTTGCCCGTTCTTCTCGCAGTGGCTCTATACAATTTATTTGCTAAACGTGGCAGTACAATGTAGAATTTTTCAATACTAAAATTTGTAATTGACCTTCATAAGAGCGTCGTAGACGCCTAAATTGAATAAATGATTTTGACTTTGACTTTTGACTTTGAGAGACTCAGACTCAAAATAAGAGACTCAGACGGCATCGGCGTCCGCGTCGGCTTCGGCGTCAGCGTCGGCTTTGGCGTCAGCGTCAGCGTTGGCGTCGGCGTCAGCGTCAGCGTTGGCGTCGGCGTAGGCGTCAGCGTGATATATCATGTCATAAGTCATATGTCAGACTCAGAGACACAGACTCAGACTTAGAGACTCAGACTCAGAGACTCAGACTCAGAGTATCAGATTCAGAGACTCAGACTCAGAGACTCAGACTCAGAGACTCAGAGACTCAGACTCAGAGACTCAGAGACTCAGACTCAGAGACTCAGACTCAGACTCAAAATCAGAGACTCAGACGGCATCGGCGTCGGCGTTGGCGTCGGCGTAAGCGTCATATCAGTGGCTCTCTGAGTCAGACATATGACTTATGACATGACATATGACGCTGACGCCGACGCCGATCTAAGTCTGAGTCTCTGAGTATGAGTCTCTCACTGAAATTTGAGGGTAAACGTAAATAAAAGTGAAGCATAATCATACACTACAATATTATTGCAAAGCAAAACTATCATAACTAAGAGTTTTTATTATTACTGTTTAAAGTTGTAATAGAAGTATGTTTATTGTTTATATCTGTTTAGACTAAACACATAACAGATGTTTCACTTTATTATATGAAAGTTTGGGTAGCGAACTGTTCACAATGGTCAAAATGTTACATTCTCAAAAAAGTGCACATAGCAGATTTTAGTTTGACAACGACGATTTGTAAAATATATTTGTAAGTCAACTATATAGCATATGCTATAGGTACTTACTTAATGGTGAGTTTCTTTTTTATTTAATACCATCATTTGTGTTTCACAGATCTTACCGCGACCGCACAGGCAAGATGCGTCCGTTCACGGAGGCGGTGCGTCCCCTACTGCCTCTGTTCATGTTCTTCATCCTTAGTTCTATGTGGGCGCTCTATTCTCCTAATGACGTCATCGAACGATGTCCCAGGCTCTTCTTCCTGTTAACAGGCACCATCTTCTCTAACATCACCGTGAGTTTATTTATATTGCTATATAAGTGTTGTATTTCGGAGGCGTTCCTCTATTATGGGCCGTGGTATAAATGCTAGCAAAGTTCGATGCTTTGGAGTCAAGCCCTACCTAGCGCATCGTTTAAAAACCGGCCAAGTGCTAGTGGGACTCGCGCACAAAGGGTTCCGTGACTAAATATTCTGTGAATAGTTAAAGCTTCTACCTGTCACCGTTATTAGTATTGAGCAAGAAACGGTAAAAAAAACAAGTTTGTTGTATGGGAGCCCCCCTTAAATATTTTATTTTATTTTTAGTATTTGTTGTTATAGCGGGAATAGAAATACATCATCTGTGAAAATTTCAACTGTCTAGCTTTCACCGTTCTTTAGATACAGCCTGGTGACAGACGGACGGATGGACAGACGGACAACGAAGTCTCAGTAATAGGGTCCCGTTTTTACCCTTTGGGTACGGAACCCTAAAAATGAGCTTCTCTGAGAGCATTTACCTAAGAGCTGGTATTTAAGTGAAGATGGCTACAGCATACATTTCAAAATCGGAGATGAGCTTGATAAAAGTTCAGAAGCGGTCCAGATGTGAAATACCTGCTTCAAAATAAAAGTTCTTTTCCACAGAAACTTTATTTTGAAGCAAAGATGGCTCAGTAGCATTGGATATGGACAGCCGCGCAGCAGGTCCATGGTTCGAATCCCGCCGCTAGCTTGAGCTTCTCCGCATGGTGGAAGGGCATTTTGCGAATGCCCGCCTGGCTAGCGACCACCCTCATGTAGAAAATGTGTCGCCAAGTACCTAACGGTGTGTTCCGGAAGCTGTCCTTGAGAGCCAGAATTCTACTCCACTATTATTCTAATCCACTTAACACCTTCGACCACATCATCACTTACCATCAGGTGAGATTGTGGCCAAAGGCTTACCTGTCAGCAATTAAAACAAAAATCCCTTAAAACTATTATAGAAAATCAACGTCATTATTTCAAGCTTAAAATATTAATACCTACTGAGATTCTTACCACAACCGTCACTAACAATCCCTATATCGTTATCCCTCCCTACTATAGTACAAATTACTTGATTTGATGCGTGCAGTCCGCTCCCACGTTGAAGTTCTAATGTATGTTTACTTGATATTATTTTACAGTGCGAAAAAAAATTGAAAGTTTTAAATAGGACTGAATTTAAGAGATGGTAGTTGACCTCCTGGAATTAATAGATTCTTCCGGTTTAAGGCCACATTTGAGATCGTAAAATATTATCGCATTTTTCGGTGAGAAACGATTTTTACTTCGTAATAAAATGGAAAGGGTTATTTTAATTTGGGAGTTCAGTATTTGATCTCGTAAATGATAAAATAAAAGTATTACTGGTTATTGTGCCATACATACAAAATAGTTTTCGCAAAATTCTATGATTGACCTGGTACAGCGGAATCTCTATAACTCGAACATCGTTAAGTCGAAATCCTCAGTAAATCGAAAAAATATACCATTCCCTTCCGCTGACCCCTAAATACGCGGAATCTCGAATTATTTAGACTTCGTAACTCGAATAAATTGTTATTTCCCTATACGATGCATTTATAAGTAATACATATTTAAATTCTATAACTCGAATTTTAAAAAGGAGACTTCATAGGTCGTAATTGGTAAAATACAATGACGTCTAACTTGAATTTCCCCGAAATATGTAATAGCAATAAAATCCAGCATTCGGGGCTTTTATCTATTGTGTTTGTCTTGCACACGTGCAATGAATGAATACATTCGTTAAACTTTCAAAGTAACACAACGTGAACGTTATGTTTGCCAATTGTTTGAGATTGAAAAAATAAAAAATCTGCAAATTGTTAAATCAAAAGAAGATAACGGTTCTTTTTGTGTACAGTTTACTTCACTAATATGTAATTTGTTTTAATATGCATAAAATAAATATGTACCTACTATAAAACTTAATTGAATTGTTTTTCAAATTTGACTCTACAAACCGAAAAATTTACTTAGAAATTGCGCTTAAAATAAAAAGTCAATTTTTTTTTATGCCTGATAGGTTAGGTTTGATGCGTGCAGCCTTTAGCCTTTTACCACTATCTCACCTGATGGTAAGTGATGATGTGGTCGAAGATGTTGTTCAGGCTAACCTAGAAGTACTGTCTCTCGGACAGCTGCCGGAACACACCGTTAGGTGCTTGGCGACAGATTTTCTACTTGAGGGTGGTAGCTAGCCAGGCGGGCATTCGCAAAATGCCCTACCACCATGCTATAACGACTGCCATCCTAAGACAACAACCGGGACCGACGGCTTAACGTGCCCTCCGAAGCACGGAAACGCTCAGTAGTGATGTCACTAGCGGTCACCCATTCAACTCATGACCGCGCGCGACGTTGCTTAACTTTGCTGATCGGTTGAGAACAGCTAAGTAAACTTCGCTACGAGCGCTTCAAATTTCAGCAGTTAAATCATGTATCTCTAAGTCCTAAGTCGAAAACTCGTTTTTTTGCATTTCGCGTGAAATTCGAGTTGTTATAAATTTGAATTTGGAATTCCTTAACAAAGAGGAGAAATTCGTGATTAAAGTGGCCAGTACGAAAAACGCCAATTTCATATGTAAGGACCTAATATATTAATTTTATTTTAACAATCTAATACTACTGTTCGCCAGTGCAAACTGATAGTGGCGCAAATGAGTGAGACACGATGCGAGTCAGTCAACGTGCTAGTGTTCCAGTACTTCGTGTCGATGAGCATCGTGTTTGTGATGCGATTCACGCCGCTCAGGGAAGTGATTATACTCACCGCGCTCACCATCTCCACCACCGTCGGGCACATATACTACGGCACCTGTGTGGTGAGTTCTATCCGTCTGCTAACGAGATAACTGTTATTAAATGCTCAACTCAACCCACAATGCCCGCGGACTTAGTTTTTTTGGAGGGCAAACGAGCAGGCGGCTCACCTGGGGTTAATGGTCACCGTCGCCCACGAACATCCGCAACACCATATGTCTCGAGGATGCGTTTGCCGGCCTTTGAGGAGGGAATATGCTCTCGTCATGAAGGCTCCTAAGTCGTATCTGTTCGGAAATACTTCATCAGTCAGCTGGTTCCATATTGTGGTAGTGCGAGGTAGAAAATGCCGTGAAAATCGTAAGGTTGTGGACTTCCAGACGACGACATGAAATTGATGAAACATTATGTCGGAAAGTTTTTTTTCCGTTGACTTCTTTTAAACCCTTTATGGCCAATTCAGCCTAAGGGTTCGACCACATTCTATTAAACTCTTTCTTTGGTCACCCCAGCCCGCGGGCTCTGTCAACATGCTCGTTTTCCTGTTCTGTGTTAGGTGTTGCCTGCAATGTCGTCCGCGTAGATAATTAACATTTACCAGTGAGTGTACTGACGCGCAGATTATGTATGGTGCGAATCCTGCCGCTTGAGCTTCACCACATAGTGTTAGGGCATTTCGTGCATGCTCACCTTGCTAGCTGTCACATTCAAGTAGAAAACCTGGCGCCAAGCACCTACGGTATGCTGTAATAGCGGACTAATGCCATTACATATTTAGACCATAATTATCATCACTTACCGACAGATAAGATAGTTGTCAAAGGCTATATGTCCATATTACCATGTGGGCATATAATGTCGTCAATAAAAAAAAATGTACTCACATCATGCATGCACTCATGATGCCAAAATTTAGTTTGATATTATAAATAGTCCAGAAATTATGATGTAGATGCTGACAAATAAATAAAATGCTAATAGATTAAACTAACTTTCGAATTGCCTTTTGCATTTATATTTTTTTGTGTGGGTATTCTAACATTAAATTTATTCCTTCCTTTTCGCAGGTGCAGGAAATGTGTAAGCATTTCAATATCGAATGTTTCCATATCAAACCAAAGATGAACTAAGCATTTTTTCGTCATAGTTAATTTTGAATATTTAATGTACCTACTGATAACAGACCTATGGATCTGATTTATGTTTTACTGCAAGTATTACATGTTGATGTCAATCTAATCGATGTTTATAATATAGGAAAAATTGTAGTTTAATAGTAAAATATCTCATATCTATCACTTCCAATTTTTAAACATTCCATTACGGTTGTATGGGTTTACGGTCTATGATATTATTGTAATTAGGTTAATATAGTTTGCTTGTGACTGGCAATTTATTTAATAATCATAGTTTTTATTTATTGGTTTTTGGGTTGCCAGTAGGGCTATATGTATTGTGTATAATTTCATCCCAATGAATTTTAAACGAGTTGCATCAGGCATTTCATAACAAGAAAAAATCTTTTGATTTTTATAGTTTATATTAAACTTTGTGGTGATTGTTTTAGATTAAAACCAAATCGATATTGTTACTAGTTGTACTAGTCAAGTTTATAGTGTTATTTCGCTTATGCCATAATGCATTTTGAATGTAATTTCATGCCAAATATGTTAAGTTGTAGAATAATGTTATTGTAGCTATTACACTATATAGGATTTTTAAATAAGGACGGGTTGGAAGAATGTATTTTTATACAATCTTTTGTCTTCTGTATACATGATTTTATCAAAACATTTCTGGATATGTATGAATGTTATCTTTATATTATTATTCTGTCTTACAAAAGTTTTGAAATACTATCGTCATTTTGATGAATTATGGTTAGATTCACTTCTGTAGAAGATCATTTAGTCAACATTTTATACACGAGGTATGTGTTTAGTTAATATATCGCGTCGCGAATACAGAATGATAATTTTAATAAGGTTATACAGGACGATTCTCGTTTACGAAATATAATGGCTCAATACAATGGTTTAAAGAATTTATTATTTTATCTACATATTTATATGTAATTACCTATGCATTTATTTTGTGTCTATTTTAAAGTTTCGTGCATGCAGTTGTTTTATTTGTCTTTAAAAAACAATACTTACCAAGTTCTATTGCAGTACACCGCACCGTCCCCCATGACGACGTTTGAAAATATTTAAATTAAAGCAAACAATTTCTACCTGTCACGGTAGCCAAGGGATAAAAGCCCCCAGTGCTTAACCCGGGAGACACAGGTTCTATTGTCCCCGGAGAGGAAAATTTAGTGACCTAATTTATTTTTATTCTATAAGGTGCGCTGGGGTAAGTTCGTAAGTGGGGTAAGACCATAGGAGTTAAATTTCTATCTAATTTGGCAAAATTTTCTAACTCTGGCAACATTATAAAGGACGCCATTTTATCGTCCCGTGACCCTCAGTCTCTGCCTGTCGCTCCGGCAAGTCAGACATGTGTTGTGCGTCATTTAAGAAAAAAAGGTAATTTCTTGCTTTTTTATGTCATCCGATCTTTTCCCTTGAACTTTGGTTTGTGTTTTTTATTACATCAATATGTGTTTCGGTATTGATATTGTCAGAATACTAAGTTATATGTTCTAACATCGAGATTAAAGTGATCCTAACCTGTCTAGAGTAGTCGTACGCAAATATCCGGTATTCCCCCTCACAATCAAAGATCGGATGAATTTGTCCGATCTTGGCCTGTTAAATAAAATGAAAGTGATTGTCAAACTTTCAATTTAAAAACCTTTGTTCTTATTTGGTTTTTGTTTTGTTTGTTCAAATTTCATAGAGATCGGCTTGGTCGTTTTATCATGATAAGAACACAAACAGACATACAGACAGAATTACAACAGTAGTATGGATGGATGAACCTGTAGGTAAGTACATAATTTAGCTGTCACTATCTATCTCGAAAACCAGATTGATTATGCGGGGCGCAGCTAGTTTGTCACAATGCTAAGTTTATAGTTACCTAACCATTATTACATGACCACTTTTATATGATTAAGCATACCCTTTCTATGTATTTAAGTATATAATAAATGTTTAAATTAATTGATTAATACTATACTCGTATTTTGCTTTTCTTTCTCCTCTGTTTAGCACTACAAATTAATAATTTAAAAAATATTAAATACAGATGCCTCGGAAGCGCTGTAGAACCTCAACGCGAGCTACTACATACACAAAAGAAGCGTTGGAAACGGCTATGATAGAGTCCTCAAAAAATCCGAAATAGAGAATGATTTTTTGGTTTTCTTCACTTGTTGCTATGTCAGTAGCTTTGTCCTTTCACACAGCTGTATTCACATAATTTCATATTTATGTTTCAAATTAAAGGTATTTTAATCTATATTGCATTTCGTTTTTGATTGTTTAGAAATTGGTACTATTTTATCCACTACCCAAACTTTATTAAATAAAAATATTAATTGTGAAGTGGATAAAATACCTATCCTTTAAATATACCTTTTTGGGTAATCCTATAGAAACCGACCCAGTACGAAAAGTAACATGATATAATTATAAAATTCCTTAATTACCTAGCATATTTTTTCTTAAAATATATACCTACTGAAATCGTCAATCATATCCGATCTTTCCCCTTTAGCATAACAAAGTTTGAGAACCACAAAATCATTAATTTTCTGTAGCAGGGGTAACATCGGATGTCTAAAACAAAGAAAACAAAAATTGCATAGAACATTTTTCTATTTAGAATTTTAGCTTATACAAAATATGTAGTTTAGGATGGGAAAGATCGGATGTGTATTCCTTTTATGGGACCTGTCTTCTAAGCAATAGAAGCTAATTTTAATTGCAGTCCGAACTTACCCCTCGTTGGTCAATATCGTATTGTTTTCATAAAATATAAAGTTTGTATTGGCACACGTATACTACAAAAACTATAACGTTTAAAGAACAGACAAAATTCACGCCTATACTATGTTTTTCCATTAAGAATTGCAGCTTTATTTTAACAATCTGACATACGTTGATGTCTAGAAAATAAATAAACCGCTAGACTATACTAACTAGTGAAAAATCCATCCGGTATTACCCCAACGCACCTTACACAGGCAACTAAAAATTATAATTGAATAAAAAACTCATTAAGTTATTTGTAAACATTTGACGTTAGTCTTTTTAGTTGAATTAGAAGTCACCTTTCTGGTAATGTGTTATTTCGGACGCGAATTCATACAAGATAGCTTTGACTGTTGTACTCCTTACTATTCTTGTAGTTGTACTAGCAATCTTTAATAAACTGGTAAAACGCAAGTGAAATGATTATGTAGCAGAATGTAATTTGATAATTTATTTTTGTTTGTTCATAAATAATTGCTAATCACATTGGATATTTTGGCAGAGCACCAAATAATATACACTCTGTCAGTTAGCAATATCAATAAGTCCTCCCACCTTGTAATAGTGCATGACTGTCAATTTAGAATGTAGATAGATGACACCGGTTTTGTTCCGAAATCTCCTTTAAAGAGGGTTTTGGAACTTTTAAGTTCTTGATCAAAGAAGATTTTGCCATCGGCACTAAGTAGTGTCAAAATTCCCTTGATTTGGAAAACCATGTCCTGACGCGAATTTCAAGAAGATTTTCGCTAGTCCGGTAGGAAGCTACTAATACAACAGGAAAGCGAAAATAAAGCCTGATTTATATATGACAGTTGTCACTTTAGCAGTTGATAGTGTTGTATTTTTGTTTAATTTCCTATTCGGGTCTGTTCTAGCATCTGTTATATTTAACAGGTCTTATATTTGCCAGCTGTCAAACTGACAGTAAAGCACTTATTTTTTGTTTTCGCTTTTCATTTTAGATGGTTGTAGTATAGTTCTAAAACGGAATACCTTGAAACTTCATGTAGTAGGTAGTTCAAAAATATTAATGTATGTCATAAAGATCACAACTTCAAATGACAGCCGTCAAACAAACTCTAGTTTATTTCGGAAACACTGATCCTAGGCTACTAGTTTCTTTACAAAACTGATAGATCTTATAGAGATCTTTTCGGGTGACATTAAATTTAAGAGATTTTTATCTCAGAAACTATTGATTAACCAAAGTGATTGGTCTTGTGGACTGTGGTGAACATATTTTCGGATGACAGCGGTCTCTCTCTCGTATTAAGGGGAAATTTAAAGGGGATTTCGGGACTTAGCTCACCTACTGTTAAATGTTTAGAACTGATCTTAGATCTGGTAATTTTAATAAGGTAACTAACATTTGATAACTTAAGACTTACTAAAGTAAAACTATTTAGGTGACAATATATAACCATTTAGTAGTAAGTTTGTAGTAGGAAGTGGGTGTATTTTTTTTTTATTCACTGCATGTTATAGCTCAATGTCGTACCTGTTTATTTATAAACATCTCTGGTTACAGTTAGCTAAATATTTATCTGTTGTAATTATAAAAGTTGTCATCATTCATACCAAACATCAAAACAAAATGTAATGATTTTATGGTCAGTCAATAAAAGATTAAAATTTCTCTATATTGTTTAACTGTTAATCCAATATTGTTTTTAATATTGACGAAGTAACGTCGTTATGTAATAAGATTGTGCCATCTTATTACATAACTATAGTTGTGAATGTACTAGTTTACACCAGCTTAGTGTATCTATAACATATATATTTTGAATTAATACTCTAGCAATAGAAATACATTCAGGAGTTTATGAATGAAATTCAATTGTTATATTTTTAGCTTTCCGGCCGCGGATACCCCATGCGTATGTAGGTTAACGCGCAAAACCATTCATCTCTTTTTGCGCAGTTGGATAAAAACTATCCGATGTCCTTCCCCAGGTCTCAAACTATTTCCATACCAAATTTCATCCAATTTGCTCAAGAAGTTTTTAAGTTTAATTGTTGCATACAAAAATACAAATCTTTCCTTTTATAGTATTAGTGTAGATATGGATTAAAATAAAAATATATTTTATGATTACAGCAAATCACACTTTATTAAAGAAACAATAAACATTCAACAACTTTTGATTTTTAACAAACTGAACTGAGTGTTTCATTGATTTCATCTCCCAGCTCCACCAGTTTACGCCACTGTTCAGGAGTAAGGCTGATTCCTTTCTTCCCTGGTAACATTTGACCTCCTTTCTCATAGAATTCTCTTATGTCTATATAAGTTTTTCCTTTAAATTCTCTGATTTTTATAAACTTGTTCTTTTGTAAAGCCCATGTCGGCTCTTTATCATCTGTTTTGTTATTTGTTTTAGCTTTCTTTTCTGGAGGCTGATTTCTCTGAAAATATGAGCATAAAAAATATAAATGCTTTGATGAATGCAATATTACTTATTCTGTTCTTTGAGTAGTTATGAATAGCAGAATGGCAAGAGTCACGGTAGTGCAGTGGCTTAAGGGCCTGTTTCAGAATGTTTAGGTAAGTTCCGGTTAACCAGAACATAAAATAACTGAATGATAAAAATGAGAGTTAACATGCAGCGCAATTCAAGCTTTAACCGGTGGATAGGCTAAATTGATGATTGTGAAATGCAAAGATAGTGTTTTATTTATTAAATATGTTCTGGGTAGTATAACTGGAACTTACTCGAACATTCTGAAATAGGCCCTAAGTCAAACAGATATAGAAATATTTAGGCCAGATGTATGTATTGTCATACAAGAAAATAGGACAATCTTTCTGAACTGGAGATTACTTAATACCAATTTTCCAAAGTGTACAAAGAATATATTTACAGCTTCTTATTTGATTGTAAGTTTCTCATTATATTTGAAACAAATCAACGACTAATGCAAAAGTTTATTTACAAATTTCTAAGCTGAGTTGTTCACAGTATATGGGAAACCCCATAATATTCAATTACTTAGTGTACTCAGAGATTGTGATTTGACTAAAGACAGGCAATTAATGGTTTTATTATGATTGCCTACTAATTAAGTAAATTATACACAACTACACATACAACTTTGTTCACTTAATATGTCAAATCATACCTATATGAAACTTTCAATTGAGACTTGTACCTACATTGCATTCATCTGGTTGAAGATATATAATTAGGTGGGCAAAACTAATACTTTATACTTATGGGTTATTACCATGACCCCTGCACCACCTAGGTACCTAGTGCAGGGCCATGCCACAGCATGTGCTGCACATCTGCACTGTGGGACCACAAACGCATTTACAGCTGCCGCAGCATTTGAAAGTAATTTCATAGAAATACATACAAACTATTAGTGGCACTGCGGCACACACAGTCGGCAGGTGCAATTTCACACACAGTATTCAGCAGAAGGATAGAGACACTATGAAGGAGTTAAGCAAATCTACACAGAGTGACAAATCAAATTAGAATAGGATCACTTTGCATTGTTAGTTTGATGTTTATTACACTAAGTATGAAGGTATGTCAACTCAGAATACTTTTTCGTGAATTTTGAACTGATCCTGATGTTATCCTTTTATTTTTAGGGATGCTAGTGAAGAATGCAATGCTAAGAACACAATGCACAAGATTTAAACTAGAAATATGTTTTTGTTAACAACATACTAACATAATGTTGTTCTGTTTGGTACGATAACAAACACACATTATTATAAAAACTTTTAGTTTTATGTCCAGCTGGCCGCCTTTGTGACGCCAACCCTCTTTATGAATGCTATCATTTTTGAAGAACAACTACTAACTATCCTGGTTACCGGAAATAAATGGTACAACTACTACTTTAGCCTTGATGGTAGTACAGAGCACCGCAGTTGTTAGCCCAATGTAAAGCAACACCCCATTCACATGTGAGCGGTGGCAGTGAGGAGGATATGCAATATTTGTTATATCCGGATACCTTCAATATCTACATATTATTTAAGTACCTATTTAAGAATCCACGTCTACAAAAATTTCCTACTCGAGCATTCTTTCGCCCAGAATATACTAGCTGTGGTAACAGTCCTGAAATCCTTTTTAAAACTTACGTCTACAGGGCCCTCATCGCTATCGCTGCTGCTGGAACTGTCTTGCTTCTTCTTATTCTTTGGCATTATTGTAGCGGTTCCTTTAAAGTTAGAGGTTATATTAATTACATATCATGCGTAACAATAAATGAATGATTTAATTTCAAAACTATTTGTAACATTTTGATTTTTACTGGCAGAAGATGGTTATACCTTACAAAAATATCAAAAATTATCACGATATGACGATACCGGTTACTGCACGAAACCGCAACAAACAAAAAGTAAATAAAATAATACCATAGATCAAATAAAATAATACTACTGGGGATCGTTCGGAACCTCGGTTAGAGCGCACTCGGAGTGCAACTTTTCACTCTAACGTCGTTCACAACCTAGTAGAGCGCAACTTTATAACTATCAAGAGTGCGTACCATTAGCGTGAGATTCGCTAAAAACGCTAAAAACGATCACACTCCCAAAAAGTTTTCCACATGGGTCTTGGCGTTATTTTCGCCTTAAACGCTACATCTAATGTCAAAAGTGACAGAAGTGGCAAATTTTAGTGGCATTTTTAGCGTTCTTATCCAAAAATGGAACGGGGATGACAGTTACAAACGATCACGTGATCACAACCATAGTCGCAAATGTGATTAAAATTATCGAAAATAACGTTCTTAGCGACAAATGGAACATACCCCAAAAATGGTCGTTAAAAGGTTGAATCTTTCACTGACTTGACCTTGACATTTCTTGATGAGAGAATTATAGACACTCTTTTGTATTTTGCAGGTAACGGTAGTTATTGCTTTTCAAACATCATATAACTTCTATATATTTTGCTAGTTCCCCGCCAAAAATCGATATTTGATTATAAAACAACCGAGTCGTTCCAAAACTTTCCCACTATGGTATTCGTGGAAAAGCTCTGAATCTCATAGATTCATATCTGTCAGACAGGCTACAGAAGGTTGGAATAAATGGCAATACTTCACCCGGTCATTGGTAAAAATGGGAGTACCACAGGGATCAATTTTGGGACCTTTTCTGTTTCTAACATATATTAATGATCTGCCTTGCATGGTCAAAGATTTCTGCAATATTGTTTTATTCGCAGATGATACCTTTCTGATTTTTAAAGTAGATAGGAAAGACAGTGAACTGACGCATGTAAATAATGTATTATATAAGATTTGTAAATGGTTCGCCGCTAATAATCTTCTCCTAAATTAAAAAAAGACGAAATGTCTAAAGTTTTCTTTAGCAAATGGTCCTTATGTTGAACCAAACATAAAGCTTGGCTCAGATAAACTCCCTATTGACAAAGCGACAGTCTTCCTGGGAATCAAAATGGATTCCACTTTACAGTGGGATCCACATAAACATGATCTCTCCGGGTGACTTAGTTCTGCTGCATATGCAGTTCTTAGGATAAGACAGTTAACAGACGTAGCTACTGCTCGCCTAGTTTATTTCGCGTACTTCCACAGTAATATGTCGTATGGTTTATTGCTGTGGGGAACTGCTGCTGAGATGGAGACAATCTTTATCATACAAAAGCGTGCAATTCGAGCCATATATAAAATCGGTCCTATGGAATCTCTGAGGGATCTTTTTAAAGAAATTGATATTTTAACTTTACCAAGTCTGTATATTTGAAAATATTACGTATGTTTGTAAAAATTTGAGTAAATTTAAATTAAACAGTGACAATCACGATTACAATACTAGGAATAAAGATAAAATAGCGGTGCCAGGTTTTAGATTAGCAAAGACAAATAAAAGGTCCTTCTTAGGTAATTGTGTACGGTTTTATAATAAAGTTCCCAAACATATTAAACGCTCACAGAAGGGATATTCAAGTTGCATGTGTAAAACATACTGATTAAAAAATCCTACTACACAGTTTCTGATTACTTAAACGACAAAAATGCCTGGACAATTCCGCCTCTGCCAAGCTATTGCCTGTCACCTACATAATTGAAACAAATATTGTAATAACTCTATTATATAGTAAGTATGTAACACATTGTTAAAAGATGTTTAAAAGAATGGCCCCGAGTTTCTTGCCCGTTCTTCTCGCAGTGGCTCTATACAATTTATTTGCTGAACTTGGCAGTACCATGTAGAATATTTCAATACCAAAATTTGTAATTGACCTTCATAAGAGCGTCGTAGACGCCTAAATTGAATAAATGATTCTGACTTTTGACTTTTTTGACAAACCTTCGAGTAAGTTAAAGCAACCGACAACTACACTCTGAGGCTTGGAACGCGGCCCTGAATACTACCGCATCGATCGACAAGCACCGGCAAACCACAGACCAAACCAAAGTTACTGTTTGTATGCCACCCACAGATTAAAATAAAGATGGATCTCCACCCGTCGCGCTGCCTAGCGCCTTCCCTGACCGCGCCGCTTAGTAGGCCGTAACATAAAGTAACTTTTATATACTGGGCCGTAAGTGCAACGACTATGCGTGTGTTATGTTATACATTGTACATGTTTTGGTAGTGATAATGCAAATGATAAAGTAGTAAATATTGTAATGTGAAGTAAACTAGGAAATAAAATTCATTTTATATAAAGGTAAAATAATCAATGATATTTTTCAATATTAATACAAATCAATGACATATTTGACAGTACACAAATAAAATAAAATAGTTCAAAACCTCTTTCTTTAATACTGTTCAAAAAAGAAGTTTTTTGAACAGTATTAAAGAAAGAGGTTTTCTAACACGGCCCCTTACTCTAGCAATCATAAAGTTGTAAACTTAAACTATTATTGCAAGAGTACGCCATACATATGAGTACAAAAAATAATAATATAAGAAACCTAAATTAAACCTAAACACTTAACAAACAAATTGTGTTTAACCTTTTGCAAGGCTTTTGTGAATAGGTCAGCTTCCAATTCAGCTGATGGCTTATACAATATCTTTATTAGCTTACGCTCTACACATTCAGTAGAGGCGCCTTCCACCTGGACAATCTGTCTTGAATGCTTAACTCCGGCGATACACCGGGAAGGCTGAAAAACACAAGTAAAATACAAGAAAAAAATACAGTAAATAAAGTTACAACAACAGGGGTGCGTTCCGAACCTTGGTTAGAGCGCACTCGGAGTGCATCTTTTCACTCTAACGTCGTCGTTCACAACCTTCGAGTAGAGCGTTCGGTTGTCACAACTGGACCGTTCCAAACCTTTGAAGGTTGCAACTTTTTAACCATAAAACGCGTGACATGAAATGACTTTGACGTTTATATCGTATTCTATCTGATGCGCTCACCCATATATCTCAAAAAAATTTTTTTTATACTGGCGGTATGCCTTTATTAAACAAATACTACAAACTATAAACAACAGTACAGCTACTACAATACTACAGCTACTACAGTTAAAGCATTTGGACTCATAGGGAGTCCAAATGCTCTAACCCACTGTCAGTTGGCAGCGTGCCCAGCATGCTGGCAGCATTGCCCCGATATCATATCATTATCTCAAAAAATATAAATACCTACTTATATAATTTCTCAAAATATAAAACTTAAATAAAAATGGAAAACAAATTTGTTATAGTGTTAAATAGCAATTATTATTACGATAATGATGTGTCTGTCAATGTCACAATTTGTTTAAGGTTATAAAACAACCGGTCGTTCCATACCTCAGGGTAAGTTGCAAAACAACGAAACAACTACACTCTGAGCCTCTGAACGCACTCCAACTTACACAGGGAGGAATTCGAATGAGAGATCCCACTATAGTGTACATATATATTCAGCATTGGCCAAGGCAGAATAGATAATTGTTACTCACTGTGGGCAAGGCGGCTCCGAAGTTCCAGGTTCCACCAACAAACAATGTCCAAATGTCTTTTAACACGCGGATCGCAAACGCGGGGGTCGAGCAAGCGGTACAGCACTATCACAAATTCAAAACACTCATAACATCAATTTAAATACCGCTGACCCATATCGTCCCGGAATTTTCAAAACAGCAAACAAAAAAAAAAGGGCAAAGTTTTAAGATAATTTCACGTACAAAAATCCATAGATTACAATAGACGACTACCAAAGCGGCGTGTTCCAATTGCCCGCGAAATTGATCGGTCCGAACAGACTACGACAAAGAAATAAATTTCATTTAATTAACTAAAATCGACCTTAGAACGTAAATTTCCTTAGGTATCCGTTTTTTTTTTGCAAAAGAGTGTAGTATATCTATAAAAGACTTATAGATATATCTATATTTAAATAACAAGGTATCGTCCATACGTAACTATAGTCTGGTTTTTAATCCCAGATCAAAAATGTAAACAAAGAAATGTCAATATATGTCATTGTCAAACTGATAGGTCAGGGTGTTCAATAGTTTTTCTTCAAAAATATTCTCACAAGTGTGGCTATTAAAAACAAAAAAAAATCTTACACTAATTTTTTCAGGCTTGAATATATGCGTAAATATGTACGCGCATATAAAAGTGTTTTGTTATTTCATAATGATGCAATAAATTATAGCATTAAATATATTTTTTACATTAAATGCTCCATCCGTTCCCAAAATTAGAAAAATTACCATGTACTTGTAATTTTTTTGCACGGTTAACACCTTTGTTTACATTTTTGATCTCGAATTAAAAACCAGAGTATAGAATGAGCCACTATGAAAAACAGATAGCAGCACTGTATTTTAATTTGTTTTTTTTTTGTGTCATCTGTTATACATGGAATGTACTATCCGTGACGTCATCGAAAAAATCGATTGACACCTAGGGATATCAAGTTTGGTATCTATTTCAGTACATACAAGTAACTTTATGGTGTCGTGATGTGATTGCATCGTCCGTCCGTCATCCATCATCAAAGAGGATGTAATATAGGGGGCTAATCAGAACCTTCGTCAGAGTGCACTCGGAGTGCAACTTTTCACACTAACGTCGTTCACAACCTTCGAGAAGGGCGCAACTATTTAACTATCAAAATCGGTCGTTAAAAGGTTGCATCTTTAACTGATATAACCTTGACATTTCTTGATGAAAGAATTTTAGGCACTTTTTTGTATATTGCACGTAACGGTAGTTATTGCTTTACAAACATCATAAAAAGTCTACATATTTTTATAGTTCCCCGCCAAAAATCGATATCTGAGGTTATAAAACAACCGAGCCGTTCCGAACCTTGAAGTAAGTTAAAACAACCAAACAACTACAATCTGATGCTTGAAACGGCCAGCGGCCGGGTCCCCAACTGTTTTACTATCAAACTTGGTCGTTACAAGGTTGCATCTTTAACTGATATGACCTTTACATTTCTTGATGAGAGAATTATAGGCACTTTTTCGTATATTTTAGGTAACGGTAGTTATTGCTTTACAAACATCATAAAAATACTACATATTTTTCTAGTGCCCTGCCAAAAATTGACATTTGAGGTTATAAAACAACCACACAACTACACTCTGAGGTTTGGAACGAACGTAGCGGTCATCAACTCATCACTGTCAGGGGGCCGTTTCGAACCTTGGTTAGAGCGCACTCGAAGTGCAACTTTTCACTCTAACGTCGTTCACAACCTCCGAGTAGAGTGTTCGGTTGTTGCAACTTTTTAATTATCAAAATAGGTCGTCAAGATATTGTATTCTTAACTAACATGACCTTGACATTTCTTGATGAGAGAATTATAGGCACTCTTTTGTATTTTGCAGGTAGCGGTAGTAATTGCTTTTTAAATATCTTTAAACGTCTATACCTAGGTATATTTTGCTGGTTCCCTACCAAAAATCGGTATTTGAAGTTATAAAACAACCGGTCGTTCTGAACCTTTGAGAAAGTTAAAACAATCAAACAACTTCACTCTGAGGCTTGGAACTAGGCCCTGGGCCTCGTAAAGTTACTTTATATTGTCATAAAGTTACTTTATATTATATCACATCCAAAGAGGACGGATCACGGGGGGGTTAGTAATCTTTGGGAAGTCCAGCGTCATCAACCTTAAAATAAGGTACTTGCGCTAATAGATTACTGAGTTGGTCTAATAAAAAAAAATTTAGATGATTGTTTCTAATCAAATTGCACTTCAAGCTTTTAAAGCCAGTTCTGATCCACCTTAGGAGAAAAGCATTTTGGAACATCAGGAATTATCAATTTTTCTCTACATAACTGGCACAGTACTTGCTAACTGAACGGTGAGATCAATATTTCTATTAAACATATGTAAATTGACCTAAATATAATACAATTAATGATAAATAGTGTAAATAACGTTATATCTACGCTTGTGATAATTATCTGAGTTGTTTTTATTTTCAGTTCATTTAAATAAAACCCCGTCGCTTATATAATTTCAAAGTAAATGCTGAATCGATAAAGCTATGGCATGGAATTTAAGGTACTATGTCACCTCAATACTATTTACAAATCAACATGTGTACCATACAACCCCAATTACTATTTATTTAAATACATACTTATAATACTATTCTCTAACTTGTTCGATTTTAAAATTAACCAACTGTCAAGAGCAGTTAAATAAACTTTTTTTGTAATTTCAGATATGGACATGTCACGCAGATAATATTAATTGAATCAATTAATAGAACAAAACAGTGCAGAAGAAGCTTCTTGCAATACAAATGAAATAGATCAGCTGCGAGATTAAATTAAATATCAAAATAATTCAACTACCTACACCTAAAAGTTTTTAAAAGTCTATATATAATTTAAAAAAGGTGCGCCAATAAATACTACATTTTATGATTGAAATACAAATAATTACTTTGGAACTATGTATACAGACCTCAATAATACGGTTTTCGATACTAGCGAAGATATATCGCACGATAGTATATTTTGATGATTTTGAATAAATAAATACATCTCTGTGAAATATTTGTTTTATTTTATATTTCGTTAACATATATTTTATGAACCTAACCTACCTACCATTTTTGTCCTATATCGATTATAATGGAATCGATTTCATTATACCTAATCGATTTTACGGAATCAGTAGTACAACACTCGCAAATGTCACTATTATTGTATTGGCAAAATTGTTTTTCATTTTGTAATGGTGGCATAATATAACTTCAAATCTGAGTTTCAAAGCAACAAGGTCCGTGCCAACTCTAAATAAATTACTTGCTCAGTGTTACTAACCTCTTGTGCTTACTGGAGTGCGTTCAGAGGCTTGAGTGTAGTTGTTTCATTGTTTGGTTGTTTTGCAACTTACCCTGAGGTATGGAACGATCGGTTGTTTTATAACCTCAAACGAATTGTGACATTGACAGACTAACATCATTATTGTAATAATAATTGCTATTTAACACTATCACAAATTCGTTTTCCATTTTGTATTTAAGTTTTATATTTTGAAAAATTATATTAGTATTTATATTTTTTGAGATATATGGGTGAGCGCATCAGATAGAATACGATATAAACGTCAAAGTTATTGAGTATCCACCGGTCTGCCGGATTTCCCTTATGTGTCCCATCCGGCCTGCCGGAGATCGGTCAATAGTCGTGGTTACATATTCACCATAAAATCTGCGTAAGTTCGATTTTCATAATTCAAACGGTTTTCGTGAGAATGGATCCTTGGCTATGCGAGAAAAAATCCATAATATTCTGATATAACAGAAAGTATGTTTAAAATTGATATGAAATCTGAAACCAGCTCAAATTACATTTTGGCGCCAAAATTTTGTATAGATTTATGTCATTTAAAAATAATCTCGTAACTACTTCTAAAGTAATTAACCTAGAAAGCTGTAATTTTGCATTTCTATAGGCAACAAGTCAATAACGATGTTAAAAGAAATTAAAAGGATAAGGATTGATAACTTTTTTTTTTATAGATTTTTTTATTTGACCCCCGTTTTTGTTACGGCCGGAATTCCGGTGGTCTAAAAAAAAGGTTTAGTGTGAAGCTTGTATTTATCCGATCGTTATTATTTAAACGTTGTTAGTAAGCTACTATCATTGGCTATACAACAAAAAAAACCGCATTACTCTATGGTAACGAGAAATTACTCAAATCATGAAATGAAAAAAAATAACTTTCACTCGATGCATTTTGCCGCGCAAACACTCACCGATCGAAATTTACGTAATAAATAATCTCGTAACTACTTTTAAACCTGTAAACCTAAACATCTGAAACAATTCAGGTGTATAGATTACATCTAAATAATCATATCAAAAGAAAAACCAAATTCGTAGATGGTATAGTTTTTGAGAAAAAAAATAAAATCCGCTTATGTACAGTTTTCCCGCCAAAATTCTTAAAAAAAATCGCGTTGTTTTAATCTCGTTACTACTTATAAAATATTTATCCTTACAATCTGGTATTATTCATGGGTAAAGAACCATAATAAATACACACATTAAAAAAAAAAACAAAGTTGTAGGTGGAATAGTTTCGGAAAAAAAAAATAAAAAAAATATATAAAAAATGCCGTTTCCCGCCATTTTCGTCGTCTGTTCAAACCCATTTTCCTGTAAAATTTTCCATGAAAAGGTCTATTTTCATTTCTTTTCCCGTAAAGAGAATATGATGAGGATTGCATTGGTACCAAGAAGTTTATATGTTGATTGGAGACTGCCACAAATAAACTCGATTAAAAAACAAAATACCTCAAAATCTGGAAAAATATATTTTTATTCGCTGTTTGATCCACTCAAACTAAGTGTATGAAAATGTTATTTTTTGTATGGTATAGGTAATATATTGGGGTATGGGGATGTTAGGGTGACATGTTTAGGTAATGGAAAACTACTTAGTACTACAAAAAAACGTTACGGGGCGTCGCGGGATAAAAAAACGTGAGCAGTTTGGTCGATTGTGTCATAGGAGGTGGACAGATTGGACACACGAGGGGTTACGATAATTATGTAAGTCTGTCAATGTCACAATTTGTTTGAGGTTATAAAACAACCGGTCGTTCCATACCTCAGGGTAAGTTGCAAAACAACGAAACAACTACACTCTGAGCCTCTGAACGCACTCCTGCTTGCGACTTGCGAGCAAAGATTACTAACCCACTTGCTTGCGAGTCGGCAAATGAAAGTTTGAATTATAAAATCGGTATTCAAAGTGTTTCGTTACTAATAATTAAAAAATGGAGCCATGGAAGCGTATCTCACTAATGGCACCACCAGTACAAACAACTATATTGCTAGAAAATATAGGTAAAATTTTTGGATCATTGTCATTGGATCATAACCTACAATAATAATATATTCAATAGAAATTCAAAAAGTATCTTTATTACAGGTAGAAGAAAGTACTGATCAAATAATCAAAAAAATTATTAGAAACTTGGTTTTTACCTAAGGGCATCATGAACTCATAGAATTGCTTATACCTACAAATACAATGTCATTTGACGAGAGGAACAAACGGCACCTGCATCAAACCTGACCTCAAATTTGCACTATCGACAAAAACCTATGTTGAATGTGAAAAAATAATTACGCTTCATTGTTACTTACCAAAAGTTGTTCTAAACAAAGTTTATGATTCGAATTTGCAGTGAGTGATTCGAAATAGTGTTCAACCATCCTCGGGATCTTGTTTGGTACATACACTTAAAGCGATGATATTGACTCGCAATAATAAAACATTACACGCTACATGTTACTTTTAAAAATCTTTTCAAACAACCCACTACAAACTAAATACTACACTACTGCTACTACAACAAAAACAATTGGGTAACCTTTTCATTCGCCATTGCAGGCCTAAAGGCAGTCCAAATGCTCCAGCCATGCATTGGTTTGCAATACTTATTTGTTGAGCCAAATAAGTACCAGCATTCTGATTAGGTGTGACATTGACCAACTGATCTGATGAAGTTTTTGAAAAGAAGATGAGCTTCCGGTGCCCACAGATCCAATGTCTCTACGCCAAACAGTCAAATATGTATCCACTCCCGGGAGTAGCATATTTGATCCACAAGAGTTGCTCTGCCAAAGTAGCTGCGACACCGGCCCTCACATTTCAGAAAGATGTGAAAGCACTAAAGTGTCAACACATGAAGTGTTAAAGTGTCAACAAATTAAAGGCTGCCCAAACTTCAATGGAACCAAAGTTATAGTGTCTGGTCTTTTACCATCATCATACATTAGACCATGGAAAGACAATAGTTGCAACATTAGAGCCAGTAAAAGCCCATCTGATAAAGTCGTTAAGACTGGTGTGGTGGGAAATTCAACCAGCACTTCCAGAGCAAGACAGCACATGGTGATTGAGTTGATCAACTGTAGTTTGTTAATTATTTACCTATTTTTTCATAAGTTTTAATGTCTAAAAATGTGTCTTATTATGGATGAATTTGGTATATTATTATTTACCATTATCAATATCAAGTTTGATGCTTGTAGAAATTACCAATTTGCCAATAGATCAAAAGCAAAAGTCATGAAGTATTAGGTAATCCACCATACTAACACATAATTATTCTGTTGAAATTTCAACTGCTATGATGCATCTACCACTTATGGTTCTAAAGATACAGCTCTTTTACCTCATTGAATTTAAATTATAAATGAATAATCTCATCGAGCAGATATTTAAATTTATTGTTATCTTGTGAATATATTCACAGCCAATGTAATAGGGTTAAGGTGCGGTCGATAGTGGGATTTTAGATATATTACTAAATTTACTACTAAGTATGATACGATTAGCGTAAAGCAGCAATGCTGTGCAGATAGCACTGGCAAACTCTCAGCCACATGGTATTGACAACACAGTGTAAATTAGTAAAGCACTTGATTGTTTTTTTTGTGTCTCCCATGAAAATAATATTATAATGATTATACATTAAAATGAATGAAATTTATTATTCCATTGTGTTTGTTTAGTGTCACAGTAAAATATTTATAACGGAGTCATAGAGCTAAAAAGTGATTGATTAGGATATTTTGTCTAGGATTGTTTGTACTTAAGTACCCACCTATCATTTTAAACTGAATAAAAGAGAGGAAACTTGTTTCAGATGTGCAAGGACTAACACATGCTTGTGAGAATATTGTACGGGTTTTATCTAAGCAATCACCCCTCCATAAAGAAGGTGCATTACTCTCAAGGTTTATTTACAAATACAACAAAAAGTTCCGGAATGACATTGGGTATAGGAACATAAGGAAAACAAATACTTCACTGCACAAGTATTTGCAAGTTAACCTTTTGAAAGATGTGGAATACTTTATGACAGTTCTCCCAAATGAAGATGATGATTTCATACCAACAAGACAGATGTTAGAGTATGTTCTGTCAAGGATTATAACATTTGCTATGCTTATGCTAAGGATTAATTTGAGTTCTAAACAAGCAGCTGTGTTCTATGTGGATAGAATAAAGAGAGGCGAGAGTCACTGGATGAGTCTGATGCCATATGCGTTGCTAAGCCGCATATGGTCAATGTGTGCTATACTTCTACAACATGCCGCATCTTGGTACTCATGTTTGCATTCCTACCTTCCTCAATTACAGTACAAAGGTCTACAATTTCTACCTGGGAATTGTAAATTACCAGAGGATCTAAATGAATGGCTAGACTTAAAACATCTGGACACATTCAGTAAGCTAAAATGGACCATATTGAAATCAACAAAAGAATTAGATTTATCAGAAAATGAAGAAAGTGATTCTTTTGAGAAATTACTACAGTATGCTAGCTATAGTAATGATGCACCTTTAGAGACAGAAATAATAGATGATTCTCCATCACAAGAATTAAAAGTCGAGATAATATCCAATGATCAGCAATTTCAACTGACCCATTTAACTAAAATTGATCAAGGCCAAGTTATATCCCGTGACAATTTCAAATCATTGCATATTTCATCCACACTGAATACAATAAAAGAGGATGAGCATATGCAGGTGCCAACTGCTGCCAGTGTGGATCAAGAAAAGTCTATTACTGAAAAAGGATGCATAATTCTGACTAATTTTCAGAGAAAAATTAGAAATACAAAGAAAGGTATTCACTATTTTGGAGGAGTGACAAATGCTAATTCTCTAAAAGAATTTCTTGATAAGGAAGAGATATTCAGAAATGATGGGAACAAACATTCACTAACTAACCATTTAAGCTTCATGCAATGGCACTCATTAAAAACTTCATTGCTCAAATTATGTAACTCCGTATTAAATAACAAGAAAATAGAAAGGAAATTACAAAAAGTATGGAAGGAAAAGTGTTTAGATTACATTTGAATAAAAAATAAATCTTAGTATGTTTACTAAGTTGAATATTTACAATTACTGTAAATGCACCATTTTTGTCACTCACACACACACACAAACATTTTATTTTTTTCCTGATAGGTTAGCCTTTGACCACTATCTCACCTGATGGTAAGTGATGATGTGGTCGAGGATGTTGTTCAGGCTAACCTACAAGTACTGGCTCTCAAGGACAGCTGCCGGAACACACCGTTAGGTGCTTGGCGACAAATTTTCTACTTGAGGGTGGTAGCTAGCCAGGCGGGCATTCGAAAAATGCCCTACCACCATGCTATAACGACTGCCATCCTAAGATAACAACCGGGACCGACGGCTAAACGTGCCCTCCAAAGCACGGAAACGCTCAGTAGTAATGTCACTAGCGGTCACCCATCCAACTCGTGACCGTGGGCGACGTTGCTTAACTTTGCTGATCGGTTGAGAACAGCTAAGTAAACTTCGCTACGAGCGCTTCAACATACCAGACTATCATATTATTGCTACAAAGCACTTCACCATTTTTTGTTAACCTACAATACTGGTCACTGAATCGACAAGACTTTATACAGTAGTAAGCCTATTTGTTCAGGAGATACAGATGAGCTGCTGTAGACACATGGTACCCAGCAAACACATACATTACTACTGAAAATCTTAAAAAATTTCCCATAATGAAGACTCCCATATTGAGCACTTACCAAAATTAGACTAGGTACTCCCAAAAGGTCTACTACCCCAAGGTTTTTTTTTTTTTTTTTTTTTTTTTTTTTTATGTTATTGTGACGGAACAAGCCCGAGGCCCACCTGATGTTAAGTGGACTAACCTCTGCCTATAACAGACGCATTTCGTCAGCGACGAATTGCACTGTGCCCGTCACACTGAGACGTCCAGTTGTTAGGTCTCATTAGCCTGTAATTTCCAAAAGGTATACTGACAACTCAGCTCTGCGCTCTTCCTATTACTTTTATTACAGTGTACTGTATTAATACAAAACTAGGATGCTTAAATTTTTTGGCTCTCAAATTATGCTCTAAATTATTGGATATAGTATATCACATCTTCAGCCTTTCACATAAAAAGCATCTGTCAGCTCAGACTAATATTTACACAAGGCATCGAAGTTTATTTGGCCCCTAAATTTTGAGTTATGAATGTGTTCCACGGGCAAGTACCAGAATTGAGTATGTAATTTCAATTGAAGAAGCTGGAGAAATACACAGGTAAAGGTATATTTACAATAACTTTTTTTCAGTTTAGTTAAAACCTACTAAACCAATGTTGATGAAACTTGGACTTAAATTGGATCACCTTTAGAGGTCATACAATTTAAGTTAGGTAAAGGTCAGGAGAGTATGACTTACTAAACAAAATAAAATCAAAATTAATTAACAATTATTATTGGCGCAGTAAGCAACAAACATACAGTCATATTGAGATCTGCATATATGTTTTTGAAGCGCATGTAGGGTAGCTTGTTTAGCCGATCAACCATGTTAAGCAGCGTCCGCTGCGGTCATGACTTCGATGGTTGCTAGTGGCATAACTGCTGAGCGCTTCCATCCTTTAGAGGGCACTTTAAGCCTGTTGCATGCATGGTGGTAAGGCATTTTGCGATTTCCCGCTTTGCTAGCTGCCACCCTCAAGTAGAAAATCTGTCGCCAAGCACCTAACGGTGAGTTCTGGCAGCTATCCTTGCGATCTAGTAACTAGGTTATCCTGGACATCATCTTCGACCACATCATCACTTACCATGGCTTGAGATGCTGGTCGAAGGCTAGCTTATCAGCTATAGAAAAAAATAACTCAGTCAGTTAAAAAAGACGTGTCGTGCGAGTACGAGAAAGCAACATACATTGCCGCAACCGATATCCGTGATTGCAGCAATTTTTGATCACCATCGGGCGACGTTAGCGTCTATGCTTTGCAACATCAGTCAACACTGGCGCCTTAAATAAAAATTGCAATTTCGGACAAAAAAGTTATAAGACAGCGATAGTAGTTTTGCCTGGTTATCCTTTCGGCCTAGTATCAGTAGTCCGATAATTTAGTTCGATGATCGGACTATTGTTACTATTTCGTCTCAGTAGTCTGGTGGTGGCACTAGCCCGCTTACCTTTTTTCGGTTCACGCAGATTGGTCTCGGGAGGTGGAAGGTGTCCTATAATTTCCAAATATGTTATATTCATATATTGTTATCCATATTTCACAAATTATTCAAGAATTAAATTTTATATCCTCGGCGGGAATCGAACCTGCGTCCTCCGATTTCACGCCGGATGCCTAATCCACTCGGCCACCTGGACACTTTCTTCCGAGCCGAAACCTTGTGCTCCAATTTGCATTATTTTAACCGTCATACATAACATTTTGTGCTCTATAATTTGTAAAATATAAACTGCCTATAATGTACATAATAATATTGGCCTTGGTTACCGGCACCGCTAAGTGTAGCATATCCTAAGGCAGGTCCTTTATAGGATTGAAAGTACACAACGGCAATGTTTTTACTTTCTAACATGACTAGGTACTTGTCTATACTGGAAGATAAGGCGGCAATTAGTGTGGAACGCTATGCACTGATATCTGTATATGTGACAGCTGTCAACTATTACTTCGGCAAACAACCTATCTTTAAGTGCGCAAAAATATCGGCGATTGCCTTACTTACTTTTGCAATCTTAGTATTCTTACTACTAAGATTGCGCATTTATTCCCAGTCGACTTACTTGGCACTCTTGGCAGTACTTGGTAGTTTGGACATTATTTGAACCGTGTAATGTAGACATTCGGTCTGGGTATCGGGATCACAAGGTATTTTTATAAATCTCGCTAGGATAACGCGTGGTTATAACGTGCGGTGCGTGGTAGAATTTAGATTTTAACATATAATTTTATTTGGCTCAACAAATGAGAACTATATTTCATAGGGACAATGCAACCAGTTACTTGAACATTTGGGCTGTCTAAACATAGCTAGTTGTTGTTACATTCAACTCATTCGGGAAACCGGCGTAGGCTTTTAGGAGTAAAGGATGTCAAAATTAAATATTTTTCTGTAGTCTGTATGATCGTGTGTTATATCATAGAAGATGTTTTTATTTTTTATGCTATTGTGACGGAACAAGCTCGAGGCCCACCTGATGCTAAGCAAACTAACCTCTGCCTACAACAGATGCATTTCATCACAAGTCACGAATTGCACTGCGCCCGTAACTTTGAGACATAGTTGTTAAGTCTCATGTGCCTGTAATTTCACTGGCTCTCAAGGACTGCTGCCGGAACACCGTTAGGTGCTTGGCTACAGATTTTCTACTTGAGGGTGGTAGCTAGCCAGGCGGGGGCAATCGCAAAATGTCCTTTCACCGTGCGGTGAAGCTCAAGCGGTGGGGATCGAACTAGGGTACTGCGGCACGGCAGTTCATAGCTATCACCGCTCGGCCATCATTGTAATTCGGTGTATCATTTCGCAGAAAATCTGTGTTATATTTAAACCGACATTTTTTTCGAGTTGTGAAAGCAGTCTCAATTTTTTTTATAATTAAGTGATAATATAATATTTTTTTCTGAATCATTTGAATTTTTTTATTCAATCAAAAATGGCACTATTATAAAAATGTACATTATTTGGGTTCCATAACACCAATAAAATAAGGGAACCGTTATATGATCACAAGCATTGCAAGTTTTGTCACAACATCTCTTTTATGACATAAGCCTTTGAATACATACTTATTTCACTGTTGTCGAAGATGTTAACAAGCTATACCTAAAATAAATTACTTCTTAAAGGCAGCTGCAGGAACACTTGGTGTTTTGGGCTTAGAAACAGATTTCAACTTATCGAGTCAGGCGAACATTCTCAAAATGACCACCATGCTTCCAATTCAAGCCCGCAGGATATGAACCATGGACCCGTTCGCCGCAGTCGACACTCACTGCCGCAGGGCTATTCATATGCATCGCAATTCATAGCTTTGCAAGTGGTTTAGACGACATCACATCATAATCCTTGGGATCGGCTTAAAGTTATTTTCTTGAACTGGACAATTTCTGTAATCTAGCCTTTAAGCCACCCTCTTTTTTGGGTTGTGTAAGAGACTGAGATTTCCTTTCTTCTTGTTGCTTTTTCGCTTCTTTTAACCTAAAACAAATAAATTAGATTAAATATTTAGTTTTCGGTTTGTGACGACCAAATTTTTGACTACATTTTAGGATTCCATAGCGAAAGGGCATATTGAGCCCTATTAATGAGACTCCGTTGTCTGTCTGTCCGTCCGTCCGTATGTCACAAGTATATAGCTCGTTAACCTAAATATGAATATTGGAATAGAAATCAAATTATTCATCAAATAATACATGAGAAGGCAGCCAAAAAAACTTTGTGCCCTAGCATTTGTGATGGGCCTAGATATAACAGTTCCTCGGAAAGCGATGCTGCCCACCTTCCGGTGTGTTATCCTTGGTTACACCTAATGACACCCACGGGCAGAGATTGGCAGAGGTGACATTCTAGCCGGCCCAAGAAGTCACTGAAGAGAGTACAAATATATCTGTGCCAGTGAAGCCGTCACATTTGTCCTGGTAAAATTGACGTTTCCATACTAAATTTGACTGCAGCACCAGATCAGATAACTTTGCCGCACTCTAGTAAGGAATGTCAAATATTATGAAACATTATTTAACCAATAAATATACAAAACCAACAAAAATGTTTTTCTTTTAAGCAGAAGAAGATGCAATGTGTTAAAAGAGCAAGGCCCGAAACGCACAAGGCCTGTTTCTTTATTCCTTAATTAGTGCTTCATGAACTTACTTTTCTTTTACAGCCAGCTGTTCTTCTTTCTTATAAATATCTTTGAAGTCACTACAAAACGAGGTCCAAAGTGAAAAGAACTCTTTCGGTTCGCAGTCTTCCACCTTGCCACATTTCGGCGTATACTGATAAAACTTTACAGTTGCAATGAACTTGCTTCTGCATTCTTCCAAGTTTTCTTCTTCAGTCTTTAGTTTCTCTTCGGCTGCCTGCAGGAATGTGGTCATTTTGTCTTTGAAGACATCCAGTCTCTTCTTTGAATCAATGTTAGAATTGTCGTCGGATTGTTGCCGTGATTGCTCGTCATTGTCTAAAACTTTTCGTGTATTTTCCTTACAAGCTGGAAAAAAAAGTACTTCATGAGTAAACCTTTGCATTATACTAATCAAATTTTATTAAATCACTAATTCAAATGGGTATAATGTAGACTTTTCCATGTCTTAATATTGGATGTAGACAAATTGAAGGGAAATGAGCAGCATGCCACTAATCACGTCGACGCGCGTTGCTACACATAAACAGGGCGCTTTATCTAAACTCTCATTACCGGAAGGCAGATGGTATACAATAAACTGGAGCATTTCCAAGAAGGGTTAGCGTCTGGCGCCTGCCGACTAAAAAGCGTAGCTAAAACATTACACAACATTTGTATGTTGTTTAAAGTTTTACAGGACTACACGGTCTTTTGTATTGAAGAAGTAAAGTAACGGCGCCACATTAAAAAAATACGAATTAGACATGTGTTTGAGCGCTCGATGTTAAGTGAAGATGCGGACGGCGATCGTAAATGCTTCCTTAGAAGATGCCTATTCACTCTTAACTTAAAAACACCCAGATTAGGTGTCAGGAAAGAATGACTCAGGAAACACATTCCACTTTTTGGCTGTACGCCTGATAAATGAGGAAGGAACCGTTTTATACCAGTTGTATGTGCTGGAGGAATATCAACCATGTAACAGTGTCGCAGTGTCATCTGTCTGCTTGTCCGAAGATGGAATGGGGATGGTAGAATCAAATTATACAACTCTACGTCACATTTTCCGAAATGTATACGGTAAAACAACGAAAAACTAACGAATCTACGACGGTGTTCGAGATTTTGAAGTCTTCTCCCAATTAATGAGTTATTGGTCGCAATTCTGTTGGCAAAAAACTAACTAAAATTTAGTAAAATTAGATTTCGAAATGTTTAATGAACATTCCTTACTCTGTTGGTGACATAGTTTAGATAATTCACTGTAAAATGAATAAAGTTACTAAACTCAGTAAAATTTGCATATTTGCTGTTCTGCTGTACCATAATTTATTCATATTAGGTGGAATCATAGATAATTTTACCCTAAAATTAATCAACATATAATTGGTGTTGACTAAAGCTGTAATGTTCTCCAATTAATATATTTTTGCGGATTTTATCATAATCACGGCTTCTTAGTCGGATAGACAATGGAGCATGCAGCTATGTGGTTGCTAGACTTGTGGGTTCTCCTGAAAGGATTGTATTTTTCGGTAATTGAAAAACATAACTAGACAAAATAGCTTGTAGGCAAACTTGGATTAATAAAATCTTTGCACACCTGTAACACCCAGAGGGGTGAGAGATGTGTTATGTGTAGGTAATATCCACTTTTATTAGATAGACTTCGGACAGCTATGTGTTTTGTTATTTTTTTTATATGTAATCCACTAGTAGATCCTGTTACTGAACCTAGGCTTTCGAGATTGCGAAGCGACCTGTTGAAGCTGCTCTGCCAAGCACCGTGGCAAAATCATTATTTATGGGCTTTATCACAGGTTTCGATAGTTTCGAATATAAACAAAGTTCCATAGGTAAAAAGCACGTATCAAGGACATTTTTTTTACAAAACAACTTGAATTGTGCCCTATTTAGCGTAGAGTAGCGGCAAAGTGAATTATATTTAGAATTGATAATTTGCTGTTTTAAATTTAGTCCGAGGTAACAGCAGAATGACTTTTAGAAATACTAAAATTAGAACTTTTTAATTAGTTAGTATAGTTAGTGAGCGTACAACAGCATTGCTGCCTCTGGCAATTTTTATTTTGCTGTGAACGCTACGCGCCTCGTAGTTTCGATGCGACGAGCTACGCAGTTCACGTGAGGCATTGGTGCTACATATTTCGTGTATAAGAAACACGGGGGGCCAACTCCCATCTTATTTTAACCTTACATTAGAACTTTTACTTGAGAGCGAGCTGCACGCATTGAATCAAGTCATTTGTGCGATAGAGATAAGCGCTATAAGAATATTATTGTTTCGTGCCGGAAACTGTACGAATCTTAGTATTACTATTTTTAGATTGAAATAATGTTGGTTTTCCATAATAGTTTTTAAAAGGTGGGAGTTGGGCCTCTGAACTAAAAAGTGACAAACATTCCTCGAAAACCTTAATGATTTTTTTTTAGTCGAATGTATTAGGTTTTGGTCAAAGTGATAACAAAGTTAACAGCAGAAGCCCATATGAGGTTTTTAGTATTTTTTCAATAACCTTGTATATACTATAATTATATAACTAGCTCTCCGGCCGCGGCTGCGCCCACTCGTATGTATTCATATCGCGCAAAAGCAATGTACTGAAAAGCCGTTGTTTGTATGTCCAATGTTAAGTAATCATAATCATTGTATTAACATTAAACAGTAACTTAGGTACAGTCGGCCTGTCATATCTCCACAAAATTATACACGCAAGTGTTGCTTGTCGAGATATCGCGAGGTCCAGTTCGGGGCAAACTACTAGTATGCTAGTGTTAAATTTTCTCCAAATTATATTAAAATAATAAATAGCTTGCAATCAAAATTTTTAATCCATTTATTTCAGACAAAGTCCATAGCACACATTATTATAAATTATTGTTAGTACAGAAAATTAATTTTTAGATACATTCATTACAATTGTTATTACGTTTTTAATATGACATAATTGAGCCTAGGTGACTATTGAGTGACTTAGGGTCAACAATGACTCAATGGACTACAGGGTCGGTAGCGTGAAGGCGTATGCTGCTAGCGCGACTACGGTGTTGAGCCACCGCATCATCTTGCTAGGGTTACGTTATACACCTATTTGGTTAGCCTTAGTGCTGCCCTGGCAGCCCATCTAGCTTGCTCAGCGGTCTTGGAGTCGAGGTTCTACTCTTAGTACCAATTTAAAGCCAGTCTTTTTTCATCCTTCATACAGAGCGGTTGCCTAAAGATATATTTGTAAAAACTTATGATATATTAATTCCCTCGAATTAAATAAAGTCGCGAGTGGAAAATAGTTTTTTTTTGAAACCGAAATCCATTTATCGTTATAACATTTTGGTGGCAGCGGTGGGATCCGGAAATCTCCAGTGCCCGGGCACCGCTTCGCAGACTCAATCCGGATCCTTATCCTAAAACCAAAAACGTATTTTGTGATAGTGATTAAAACACTAGTGTTAAACGGTATCCTTAACGTGTCGTCATAAAACTCTGCTAGATCCTGGAAAGGATCTGCATATCCTCTAAAGAAGAAAATTGCAGCCTGCACTGCAATCTACTCACCTTCAGCCGTGTGAGGCTTCGTGATTGTTCATCATAGCATCCTGCACCTACAAGCAAATCAAAAGTTCATTCCATCAATTAAAATCACTCAAAAATCAACGACCAGAGAACGATACGCCGAGACGCGCCTTATCTCATCGGAATGTACCCAGCCGCCGTCGTGTTCTTCATGACCCACGCACTGTCCATACTGTAAGTCTTTGGTCATTGTTTTAGCTAAGCTGAGAAATCAGGGTTTCGTTAGTTAATTATTATTTTTTCTTAATGTTGTTCTATGTTCTTTTATTATTTGCAACTTGTTTTAAATTTTATTTTGGAGGTCTAATTATGCCAAAACTGCCGAAAGTTGAAGAAGGCAAATTAACTATTGATATCCCTGGACCAGAACAGGTTGCAAGTGATACTGTAGCGAAGTCACCTGTTGGATCTCCACGCATTACCAGGAGAACTGCCGCAGCTCTCGCGATGGCTGAACTAGAACTAAACATCTTATTCAAATTTATTAAATCATACGATGGCAGTAGATAAACTCTCAACTCATTTCTCGTGAATTGCGATAATGCTTTCGACTTAGCAACAGAATCCCAAAAACCTATTTTATTTAAATTTATTCTCAGCCTGCTCTATTAAGGAGTTTACGTCTTGGGAACAGCTCAAAGAATTTTTAAAAACACAATTTAGTGAGCGAAAACATTATTCGCATCTTCTCACGGATCTCCAAGAGAGCAGGCAAGGTCCGCAAGACAACGTGAGCCAATATGCACTACGCATGGAGACCTACCTCTCACAATTATTGACAGAAATATCCTTGTCCAATACCAAAGTTAAAGAATTACCTGGTCGTACCGCAGCTATGGAGGACCTTGCTCTACATCATTTCCTAATGGGGCTTCACCCCCGAATTTCAAATATTGTACGATGTAAGTCTCCTAAAACATTGAACGAAGCTATTAATTTTGCTAATTCGGAAGAAAGTATACAGCAGACTTTGTATAAACGCCCACAAACAGATCAAAGATCTGTAAACAACAATAATAATAAGTTTAAAGCCGGGCCGTCTAAGCATAATTTTAATGCGTCTTTCTCGTCTCAAAAATCATTCAATCCTGCGCCACAAGGGGATTCTAATGTGTTTTGCCGCTACTGCAAAACACTAGCACACGACATCTCTATATGCAGAAAACACGATTATAATAATAATCGTTTCAAGGTTCAACAAAATCAAACGACCAACCAAAACACTTATAGGATGCCCCCGCGCGTAAACTTCCTAGAACTACCCGACGAGGAGGCCGGCCATGACGAAGTAGACCTCTCGTGCGATAATACTTTAAACGAATAAAAGTCTCGCCATGGTGTTGCACGAGACAAGGTACAAAAGTCGATATCATAACCAATTCTTGTAATCCTAAAGACCACATGGGTAACCAGCCCCAAATAAGCGCCCATCCTTCAAACTCTAGGTACTACTCGGGTAAACAGCCCCAAATAAGTGCCCAATCTTCCAGTTCTAAGGACCACATGGGTAATCAGCCCCGAACATGCGTCCAATCTCAAAATTCAAGGGACCACATGGGTACACAGCCCCAAATAAGAGCCCAATCATCACAGTCAACTAAAACCAATCGACAGGGTAATCAGCCCCTAACCGAATGTCAGAAAACAACTGAATCGATTTCCGATGATAACCAAAATTTAAAAACTGCTCTAGTTTTCACTGAAGCTAACAAAGAAATTTATGAAGTGAACATAGACACAACAAAAAGGCTTTTACCACACGTATTATTAGATTCGCAAGTTTCTGATACCCCACTATCACTACTAGTTGATTCAGGCTCTGCCATATGTTTACTGAAAGAATCCAGTATTCATAAAAGTCAGAAACTAATCAAAGAATCGATTAAACTTAAGGGCATAGACGCCGGCGATGACCCTACTCAAACCGAAGGTCATTTACATTTTAAATTTAAGTTAAATGAGAAAACACCCATACACTTCAAATTTCATGTTGTTAGAGACATTAATCTGCCATATGATGGCATCTTAGGCACAGATTTTCTAACCGCCTTTGGCTGTAAAATCGATTATACCCACGATATCATGAAAATAGGAAAACTCGACATTCGATTGCATTTTTCCGAACCTTTTTACGTCATACCACCTCGTACTGAAGCCGTTATTGAATGCTCAGTTCAGAAAACTAGCCTCAAAGAAGGTATCGTTACAGATCATTTTTGAAGCAGTGATAGCTCAGTGGCATTGGCTATGGACTGCCGCGCAGCAGGTCCATGGTTCGAATCCTGCCCAGAGCTTGAGCTTCACCGCATGGTGGAAGGGCATTTTGCGAATGCCCGCCTGGCTAGCGACCACCCTCAAGTAGAAAGTCTGTCGCCAAGCACCGAAAGGTGTGTTCCAGCAGTAGTGAGAGCCAGTGAAATTACAGGCACAATGAGACTTAACAACTATGTCTCAATGTGACGGGCGCAGTGCAATTCCTGAGTTGTCATGAATTGCAACAGTTATAGGCAGAGGTTAGTCCACTTAACATCAGGTGGGCCTCGAGCTTGTTCCGTCACAATAACATTAAAAAAAAAAAAAAAACAACATCTTTCTGATAATTTACTAATATCCAACTGCATAGTTAGAATCACGGATAACAATCGCATTAATTTGACTATTGCCAACACTTCAGAAACTTTTGTCAATGTCAAAACCAACTTAAACCTTAATATTGAACACCTACATTCGACTGCTTACCCAATTAATGCCAACCTCCAAAAAACAGAACGAACTTGCGAAGTAATCAATTCTAAGAACTGACCACTTGAATCAGGAAGAAAGAGACGCTCTTATAGAACTCTGCTCACAATATTCAGACATTTTTCACCTACCCGATGATCAGCTAACATTTACTTGCGCTCTCGAACATAAAATCAAAACGAATAGTGATGTACCTGTTCACACAAAATCATATAGATTCCCAGAATGCCATAAAAAGGAGGTGGAAACCCAAATCGGTAAAATGTTGGATCAGAACATCATACAACCTTCATCTTCCCCTTGGAGTTCACCAATCTGGATAGTGCCCAAAAAGACAGACTCACAAGGTCAACGCAAGTGGCGAATAGTTATAGATTATCGAAAATTAAACGACATAACGATTGGTGAAACATACCCTATTCCACAAATATGCGAAATTCTTGACCAATTGGGAAATAGTAAATATTTCACTACTCTAGATCTCATTTCCGGCGTTCATCAGATCCTTATTTCTCCCGAGGATTCTTCTAAAACTGCTTTTTCTGTACCGCAAGGTCATTACAAATTCAATAGAATGCCATTTGGACTTAAAAATGCCCCATATACCTTCCAGAAACTTATGAACAATTGTCTCTCTGGCCTCCAATGCTCACGATGCTTCGTTTACCTGGACGATATTGTCTATTACTCTCATGACCCGACTTCACAGATTGAAAATCTAAGAGCGGTCTTCAACAGAATTCGCAATTTCAACTTAAAACTTCAGCCAGAAAAATGTGAATTCCTACGTAAAGCAGTGGCCTATTTAGGACACATTATTAGCGAAAATGGTGTTAAACCAAACCCTGAATAAACCAAGGCCGTATTCGAGTTCCCGACTCCTCAATCTCCTAAAGATATAAAATCTTTTTTAGGTTTAGTATCATATTATAGAAGATTTATACCTGACTTCGCAAAACTAACAAAACCTCTCACGTCTCTTCTTAAGAAAGACGTCCCATTTCGATGGCAAAACGAACAACAGCTCTCTTTTGAATCGATGAAAAACAAACTCGTCTCTGCCCCAATTCTGGCATACCCAGATTTTACTTAGCCCTTCCTTTTGACATGTGACGCTTCAAACTACGCTATATCGGCAATATTGTCACAAGGACAAGATCGACCTATAGCTTTCGCGTCTCGTACTCTCAACAAAGCCGAGTGTAACTATAGCGTCACCGAAAAAGAGTGCCTTGCCGTAATTTTCGGTACCAAAGTGTTCCGGCCCTTGTACGGTCATCGTTTCACGGTTCTCACAGACCATAAACCTTTGGAATGGTTATTTAAGAGTAAAGACCCAGGATCACGTCTTATCCGATGGCGTTTGAAAGTAGAAGAATTCGAATACGATATTAAATATAAAAAAGGGAAAATCAATACTAACGCCGATGCCTTGTCTCGTTTTCCAGTAAATCCAATTCAACCTGAAAACAACCCGTCCAATTCCAACGTAGATGAAGAGCCTACTCTGGGATTAGACAAAGACCTAATGGATTTATTAATATCACCACCATCATTCAACCCAGACGAGTTAAACTTACACTCTTTAGATGCCCCTGATCCTAGTGCCGACCTCCTGCCATTACCTGAAATAAACTCACCATTTCCGAACCACCTCGATCCTAGTGAAGAAATCCTGCCATCACCTGAAACTAACTTACCTTCTAATATCCCTGACACCCTTAGAGGAGAAATCGAAAATGAAATGAATAACTTACCTGAACATACTCCAAACCAGTCACCAGCTCCAAACGCGCATCCTGTTGGTACCCCAACGCCATCCACGAGTGCCTTACCAGACTTACCAGATGATGATTATCCAGCATTCCTAAAAACAATGACAAATTAAAATAAATCTTTTAATACGAATATGCAAGAACATAACGAAGATATCACAAAATCATTATTTTACCTTCTTCTATTGACCTTGATGAATCAAACAAAGAAGTTTGTAATATCAGAGTTGTTTGGTAAATTGTCAAGAATATTTTGTACATAGGCCTCTATATTCCTTCCTATCATTTACACATGAAGGCAAAACATATTATCTCCTATTCTTCAAAGTATACAATTTTGACGCATCCTCTTACGGGGATATCTACAAGAGTCTCAAATCACTCAGAAACGAACTAGTTATTCATTTTGATAAAGACACTACCCCAGATATTGCGATAACAGACTTCAAGAACCCGTTCGATACTTACCAATATATAAAATTGTATAATATGCTTCTTTTCTTGTTCAACAACACGGGATTCAATATACATATATATATAGGAAAAATCATATATCCGTCTCTCACTGAAATTCCTAAAATACTCAAAGAAAACCACGATATCCCTATTGCCGGACATCTCGGTAGTAGTCGTATGCATAAACGAATCCAAGAAACCTTCTACTGGAAAAACATGCGCAGCCATCTCCTGGAGCCACATATCTTGATTATGTCCGTATGCTCCCAAAACCGGTTGAAGTATTCACCAGAGAAAGCCTTGGATTTGTGGCAGTGCGAGGTAGAAAATGCCGTGAATGGTAATAAGCTTTTTTTATTGCTAATATGTAAGCTTTTGACCACAATATCACCTGATGGTAAGAGATTAAGTATGTGATCGAAGGTATCAACATGCTTAACCTAGAATAATAGACTTGCTCCTTATTACATGGGATCAAAACAAACGTGGGTATTTACACACCTCTGCCTACCCCTTTGGGGAACACAGGCGTGATTATATGTATGTTTGCTGTCATAAATGATGCGGTAATTTTTTTGTTATTGGCCAAAATAGAGTAATTTTAGGGGTCTATGTGGGAAAAATTTAAAGTGGGATCCGGCAACACTGCATCAACATCACATCACCTTCGTAGATAACATGCTAATTTATTTATTTCTTAAATTAAAACGTGTCTTCACTGATATTAGTGATGTATCCAAATAGATAGACACGCATTCAAAAACTTGAACCATAAGTGGAGTAAGGAAGGACCAATCAAGCCAAGAACTAATTTCGAATAATGTTATTGAAACTCATTCAAATAATACTTCCGCGAGCTAACTTTTCTAGTGCCGCCATCTATATATAGGATGGTGTATCTCAGGAGTACAAGTGTTAACAGAGGGCGCTCTAGTCAATAGGCAGATCGCTTTTATGTGAAGAAAATCTCTGGCCGCTAAGCTAACATGACATATCTATGACCCATAACTCTAATTTTATTCACCATCATCTTAACCATCGTATGGGGATGGAGCGACACCTATATAGTACCACCAACTTAACTGTGCAGTTCGCGAGGGCGCTGCTGGTCAAGAAAATCAACTACAAACTGTCACAATTTGAAGGAATGTTGTAGTTCTTTTTTCTGCCGCCTGAACAGATAAGTTGGTGGGACTGTACTTACTTAGTTCAAGTTACGTTTACTACAAACATGACTAATTTTTGCAATTAGCTTAAAGCTTGCGATGATGCAACCCTATAATTTATACCTATATTTTTATTCTATTTTTTTTATGCCTTATAGGTTATCCTTTGACCCCTATCTCACCTGGTGGTAAGTGATTATGTAGTCGAAGATGTTGTTCAGGCTAACCTAGAATTACTGGCTCTCAAGGACAGCTGCCGGAACATACCGTCAGGTGCTTGGCGACAGATTTTCTACTTGAGGGTGGTAGTGGAGGGCATTCGAAAAATGCCCTACCACCATGCTATAACGACTGCCATCCTAAGACAACAACCGGGACCAACGTCTTAACGTGCCCTCCGAAGCACGGAAGCGCTCAGTAGTAATGCCACTAGCGGTAACCCATCCAACTCATGACCGCGGCAGAAGTTGCTTAATTTTGCTGATCGGTTAAGAACAGTTAAGCTAACTTCGCTACGAGCGCTTCACATTTGCTTCTGGTTTGCCAGTTTTTCGATTTATTATTTATTTTACCCCTAAATGTGAATATAAGAATGGGCATACACAATGATACATAGATATTAGGCGCAAGGACATGCACGCAAAAGTTCAGCGAGTTTGGACTCTTAGTACCAATGTAAAATATAGCGAAACTACATTTCTATGGAAAGCCCTTTGAAGGCAATAGTCACAATTCTGTTGGCAAAAAACTAACAACAATTTAGAAAAATTAGATTTAGAAATGTCAAATGAACATTCCTTATTCTGTTGGCGAATAATTTAGTTGATTCGCTCTAAAAATTATAACAGGTCAGAATAATGTAGCATTTCTGTTGCACATTTACTTAAGGAGTGAAAAAGCGTAGCATTTCTGCTGCCCGTGATCCTCAGGGTATCGGCATTAATGGTTAACTGATCAGATAAGCAGCCTTGAACGACTATTCGAATTGACTGTTCCTTTAGTAAGTCCGAAATCTAAACACAAAACCCAGCGGGCAAACTTGTTTAAAAGGTTGTGCCAAACTCTGTCGAAGGTTTCCGTGATATCCAAGGAAACGGCTAGCGCCGCGCCCCCTTTATATCTCTCGATATCCTTGTTGCCGAGCATATGCAAGGATATCCCCGTGGAACGGTTTCGGCAAAACCCGTATTGCCCATCATTTCGGAGGTCTTGAGTTTCAAGGTATTCCGACCTCTTGTTCAGAACACGGTCAATACACTTGAGTTTGAGAATTTCAGTCTCTTTCGCAGAGTGTGAAAGAGACTGAAATTGGGAACCCTACATATATGGTGTAAGGTAAGCAAGATGATATTGTAAAATCGTAACAGTTTGCTCAAATAGAGAAACAAAGGACGATCCCAAGAACTGAAAAACTATATAATATTTAGCTCTTCTGCCTCAAAGTAGAAGTTTGCAAAGATAAAGTGTGTTTAGATTTGAAAGGCACTGTAGAGAGTGAAACTATTGGGCAAAATACTACTGCCTAGGAGTGAGAAGTGCAGTGTTACGCAGTACGGTGATACTGCAACTGTAATGGGTTGGCGTGGCAAGATTATTATATGTAAGTGAACGGCTCGCGTCGTCTCGTCAAGTCCGTATCAAAAAACAACCAGGACTGACGACGACTGAACCAATGAAGTATGTTTAGCAATTAGGTATAATTGTTACTTTAGTAGCAGTAGAAGTCTTAGTGAACGAGTTGTTCCGTGGAAGTACTGGCACTATACATATTGCTACCTCCAAACTGTTCGCATTACTGTGTTCCAGTTTAAAGGGTTTTCAATTTGTTATAACCTTAATTAATGTAAAGTAGTTCAACTCCTAGAAGAATTTATACGTAGCTGAACTGTAACAGCCGCCTCGTCCACTGCTGAACACAGCCTCCTCTATTAAGTGGGTATTTGCCATAATTCCCACGCTTGGCAGGCGGCTTGGGAATCGCAGTGTAAGATGGCAGTTCTGTAGAAGTTGCTGCTGCCCACCTTCCAGTATGTTTCCCTTAGTCGCCCCTTAGACGACACCCACGGGATGATATGGGGAGGTGCAATTCTAACCCGACACCCCACGGGAGTAGTACACGGGAGGACGAAGCTGAACTACTAGGACAAAAAAAGGCTCACTAGTTCAACGGTTGAGCTAATCGGGTGATAAGTGAGAACGACGGCGTGGATCTATTATACTCCACCCAACGATAAAATAATCATAAAAATCAATTAATAATCAAAAAAAATAACTAACAGTCGACTCCTCCTCCTTTTTTGAAGGTAATTAAAAATATGTGTAGGTAGTTCCCCGTGGGGTGGCGGGTTAGAATTGCACCTCTCCATTAATCCCGTGGGTGTCGTAAGAGGCGACTAAGGGAAAAATACTGGAAGGTGGGCAGCAGCGCCTTCTAAAGAACTACTATCTTACACTGCGATCCCCAAGCGTGGAGATTATGGCAAATACCCCCTTAATAGGGGAGGCTGTGTTCAGCAGTGGACGATCCAGCTGATACAGTACAGTACAGTAGGTAGTTACCGTTGAGTTGTTCCCGTAGCGTAGCGAGGTTCGCGGCGACGTCTGCGAAGTCGAGCGTGGAGGCGCGCGCCACGTCGCCCGGCTCGGGCACGGGCAGTGCGCACGTGTCCGCGACCGCGCCGCCGCACGACATCATATATGTGCGCACTATGAAGTGCAGCAGCGTCACTGTCGACTGCTTCGACTATACAAACATACATACATAACAAACATTATTATAATTTTTCATTAATTCAGCCGTTACTTTGCTGAAATACGATAATGGCATATTTAATACAACTCATGGCCTAAAGAAATTTCTTCTTCAAACGTGTAATAATTTTAAACAGTTTTTTTTTTTTTTTTTTTTTTTTTTTATACCACTAAGTTGGCAAACAAGCATACGGCCCACCTGATGGTAAGCAGTTATCGTAGCCTATGGACGCTTGCAACACCAGGGGTATCACTCGCGCGTTGCCGACCCTGAAGAAATCTCTTCACGCCCTTTTTGAAGAACCCCATGCTGTACTCCATCGGGAAAACCTCGGCGGGTACGAAACAACTCAGGTTTCAATGTGTGAGGTTGGATTCCCCGTCGATGGCGAGAGTTGCGATGGTGGAAGATGGATATTAATGTTAAATGTAGTATAAGAGCATCATACAGTAGAAGCATGCTGTGTTTACCTCAAAAAGGTCGTGTACTTGTTGATAAGTGTATATAACGCACATTAATTTAAGTACCATAAGTCTCGGGCTATGACCAGTTTGGTAAACCAATAAACGGAAAAATAAATAAGAAATAACGGTTTTTTGAAGCGCTCGTAGCGAAGTTTGCTTAGCTGTTCTCAACCGATGAGCAAAGTTAAGCAACGTCCGCCGCGTTCATGAGTTGGATGGGTGACCGCTAGTGACATTACTAATTATCTATCCTTTTCTTCTGTACTTCGGAGGGCACGTTAAGCCGTCGGTCCCGGTTGTCGTCTTAGAATGGCAGTCGTTATACCACGGTGGTAGGGTATTTTGCGAATGGCAGTCGTTATACCATGGTGGTAGGGTATTTTGCGATTGCCCGCCTGGCTAGCTACCACCCTCAAGTAGAAAATCTGTCGCCAAGGATCTAACGGTAACAGTACTTCTAGGTTAGCCTGAACTACATCTTCGACCACATCATCACTTACCATCAGGTGAGATAGTGGTCAAAGGCTAACCTATAAGGCATAAAAAAAAAAAAAAAGATAATGTATAATAATACATGCATAATAGTAATATAATTAAGTATAGAAACACTGATAATTTTAGAGGTTTCCAATGTGATGTCGTAAATAAACACATTTTTTTGCGCTTACATTGCAATCGTTAGCTGAACCCTACGAGATAGATCAAAATAATGTACTACAGTATTGTACACCTTGAAAAGTTGTACACACCTTAAAAAGGTGTACAATAAAGTCCACGATTGTAAATATCTATCTCTATCTGTAGGGATAACTCACAATAGCTATTTTTATCCTTTACTTTTTACACACATGCGAAGCCGGGGCGGATCTGTTATAACTAGGATATAAAATTATACCTAGTGACAATTCTGCCTAATTTTCCTACTAAGGCGATGTGACGTCATAATGGCGACGTAGCCCAACCGGAAGAATTTTGGTCTCGAGTTTTTCTAATTTGTTACCATTATAATAAAAGTTCAGACGCCCTGGGTTCGATACTCGGGTCGGACAAGCTAATGGATTTTTCAGTAGCAGTACAGAACTGTACACGGTAGATGGCAAAGTCAAAATCATTTATTCAATTTAGGCGTCTACGACGCTCTTATGAAGGTCAATTACAAATTTTAGTATTGAAATATTCTACATTGTACTGCCACGTTCAGCAAATAAATTGTATAGAGCCACTGCGAGAAGAACGCGCAAGAAACTCGGGGCCATTATTTTAGAGTTATTACAATATTTGTTTAAATTATGTAGGTGACAGGCAATAGCTTGGCGGAGGCGGAATTGTCCAGGCATTTTTGTCGTTTATGTAATCTGAAACTGTGTAGTAGGATTTTTAATCAATATGTTTTTCACATGCAACTTGAATTTCCCTTCTGTGAGTGTTGTAATATGTTTGGGAACTTTATTATAAAACCGCACACAATTAAGCCTAAAACCTAAGAAGGACCTTTTATTTGTCTTTGCTAATCTAAAACCTGGCACCTGGCAATAGGCTTACCTTACATCAGGGACCAAAACTAATTATAATATAATTCGCTACAAACTACCAAGCTCAGTAACTATTTAAACCAAGTTTTGCTTTTAACTGTCTAAAATTAATCAAATAATTTTGAAATGTAGAAACACATGTCTTAGTTTGGAAAGATTGAAACCGTTATTATAAGAAAATAAAATTACCCATAGCTTATTGAGAGGTTTTAAATTTTCTAGAACTAGCGACTCGCCCCGGCTTCGCACGGGTGCAATGTTGATACTAAATATACTAACTAGAGAATGTCTAGTTAGTATATTTAGTATACTAACTAGACATTCTCGACATACTCTACTACAGAATGTCTTTATATACGAGTACAACATTCACAGCTTTTTTGTCATTAGACAGTACAAACATGTTTTTTTTGGAGGTTACTCTTGAAATCACATTAGAAACCTCTAAAATTATCAGTGTTTCTCCTCCTATTATGCATGTATACAGATAAACCTTCCTCTTGAATCACTATCTATTCAAAATCCGTTGCGTAGTTTTAAGATCTAAGCATACATAGGGACAGACAGCGGGAAGAGACTTTGTTTTATACTATGTAGTTTTGCTATCTGATACATACCTTTACATCCTTCAATTTGGACAGTATTTCTAATCCAAAACCGTCTGCCTGTCCTCGCTGCCCATTACCACCATTCATATAGTTGCCGAGAGTCAAGATTATTGCAAACAGCTTCTTCAGAGATTCACTTGTTATTAGAAACTGAAACGATCATGTAAGTTATTTTAGGGTATGTTCCATTAGTCGCTAAGAACGTTATTATCGATAATTTTGATCACATTCTGCGTCTATGGTTGTGATCACGTGATCGTTTGTAACTGTCATCCCCGTTCCATTTTTGGATAAGAACGCTAAGAATGCCACTAAAATTTGCCACTTCTGTCAATTTTGACATTAGATGTAGCGTTTAAACCGAAAATAACGCCAAGACCCATGTGGAAAACTTTTTGGGAGTGTGATCGTTTTTAGCGTTTTTAGCGAATCTCACTGAAATGGTACGCACCCTAAATGATAACAAATATTTTAAGAAAATATTCAATTAAGATTTTAGTTAATCACTTGAAATATCTAGAGACAATTCCGTCTAATTTTCCTGCTAAGCCGACGTCACAAACGCCACGCAGCCAAACCGGAAGAATCAGGTAGAAAATATGTCGCCAAGCACCTAACGGTGTGTTCCTGCAGCTGTCCTTGAGAGCTAGTGAAATTACAGGCACATGAGACTTAATACCTATGTCTCAAAGTGACAGGTGCAATTCGTGACTTGTGATGAAATGCATCTGTTATAGGCAGAGGTTAGTCTGCTTAACATCAGGAGGGCCTCGAGCTTGTTCCGTCACAATAAACTAAAAAAAAACCTTCGACGCGTTTCACTCACGAAATCGATTCACGAATTATCCGCAGGAGGATTTGACACTTCGAGCGCATGATCCAGGATAAATATTGATTTCCACAAAGTAACGCCCGAATATATTCATTATCTTAAGTTATTTCAATTTGCGGACAGAGATTGTGATGACTATACCACTTGCTTGGTAAATGATGATGGTTTTGAAGACGCTAACAGATCAAGCCTAGACTGGGAACTGTCCATGATGGCTGCCAAATTACACAGTATTTGGCTACAAATGTTCTAATTGAATGTGGTACTTTACCAGTTAAGCATAATTTATATTATAACAATATAACCAATTCAACTCTTAGTAATGTTAATCTTTTGTTGATACAATTAATGTAATTAATTTAATTTAAATTTAAATGCCAGCATGCTGGGCACGCTGCCAACTGGTAGTGGGCTGGAGCATTTAGACTGCCTGTGAGTCTGTAATGACTTAAAGGTTTTATGTTTCATCACCCGTCACATCTAGCTTCCGTGCCAAGGTCACTTATCAACAGAGCGCTGAGATTGTGTGATCCTCAACATGTTGACATGGAACTTGCGCATGTACGATCAGTACTAGAGTCGAATGGGTATGGCTGGAAACAAAGCAAGAGAATTGCAAACACGTCTGCAATTAACCGTAGAACAACAGCAGAGAGGGCAGCAGCATACCTTCCATTTATCAAGGGGGTGACGGATAAAATCGGTAACTTGCTACGCAGTAATTTTTCTATCAAGACGATATTCCACCCTCCCTCACAAATTAGGCAATTGCTGCGATCTCCGAAAGATAAGGACTCACTGAGAACCCCAGGAGTCTACATGATACCATGCGATTGTGGTGAATGCTACATTGGAGAAACGAAAAGGAACGTGTTCACAAGGCTCGGAGAGCACATTCGCTCCATGAAGAATGCGGACAGCCATCAATCTGCTGTGGCAGAGCACGCCCTGACATCTGGTACGACGCACTACATCCGTTTCGACAAAGCCCGGGTTTTAGCCAAGGAAAAGCTTTACGTTCCGCGTAAAATCCGCGAGGCTAACGAAATTAGTCGTCGTCCTAATTTCAACAGAGATAGAGGGTGGGCGCTGTCACAAAGCTGGAGAACTTGTCTTCATGGAGGTTCAAAGAATGTGAAGAGGACACAGTCAGTTTTGCTTGTCGGACTGCGATGGTGTCATCTGAAGAAAGCAGTAGCGATGAAGAGGGTGCATCGCATCATGTACTGAGAACGCAGCATTCACCACAACACTCCCCGCAACGACCCCCGCCGCCAGCGCCGTCGGCTCGAGCACAGCGAGCTGCCGCCCGCGGTGTGAAACGTGACGCGACCGCGGCGGACGTACCACACTCAATATCCTGAAGAAGGCTTCCGGTAGAAGCCGAAACATTGTCGATCGTCATATCGACTCACAGTAAGTTGTTTCACGCTCAAACACCCGTGTTTTCAAACATAAAATATAAATATGAGCGTAAGTTTTTATAATATGACTTATAGGTTGTCTAAATGCTTTTATTGCAGTAGCTGTAGTGGCGTATATAGTTCATAGTGTTTTGTTAATAAAGGCATACCGCAGGTAAGAACATAAAAATTGTAATTCAACAGTTAGTTTTGTTGTTTACCTCACAAGTATGTTTTAGATTGTCCAGTTTGTGCATGGTTGTGCTCACAGAGTCTTCAAAGTCCGCTTGAAACATAAAACAGGATATCCTGTCAGCAAAGTTGGGTATTCCTGATAGATCATGCAAGAATGCTTCTGGTTTATCCAGGGGTATTTCAGGCTTCTTGATGAGGTGCTCGTTGATCATGGATATCTCCTCTTCATTTGCTCGCTGAAATGAAATGTTCAGTAAAATATTATAAATAGTATTTATTTATTTATTATGAAACAACAAACTGTACTAAAAATACAATTTAGTATATCCAATTAATACATAATGCCTGTAGTATAAAAACATTATGGTTTATGCAGAGTTTACATTTGTTAGACTCAGTCTCACAAACTCTTGCGTTTACATGATTCGAGATTCGAGGTTCTATCAGACTCAGAATAAAAAAATAAAGAAATCAGACAGACTTGAAGACTTTCACAGACTCTCTTTATGCTGCATCGCCAATAAATTACATTTAAATCTCCCTAACTGTTACTCAATCATATTTACCTAAGTAAAAAATAAATTCCTATGACTATAAACTTAACAGCGAGCAGCTTAATTGTGGGCTAACCATCATAGTAGATTACCATAAATACCATTGTATGCGATTTTATCTAAAAGCAGTTTGTGTTTGATTTTATCAAATGGTTTTTTGAAATCAGTATTATACAGCATGTACTTGCAAGCGCCTATCTATGGTCTCGAAAAGATAATTCGTAAAAATGGCACAGCAGAAACATTGACAGAAATTCAATTTACGTACCAACTCATAAATCTGCTGCAACGCTTCCAAACTGACAACAGATGTATCAAAATTATAAATTGCATTCTCAATCTCTGAGAATTCAACATGCAAACTCTGAGCGAGGATGCCGACATTCTGAGACCTCTTACTGTCCAATATTTTCACTGGTTTAATTTTGGTTTTAACTTCTACTTTTTTCTTTACTGGCGCTTTCACAACTTGCCGTGAGAATAGATCTGTGAATTCATCTATGTTATCTAATTTGGCTTCTTCAATTTCCAACCAAAGTGGTTTTACACCGGTGGAATCAGTTTCGCTTTGAGGAATGGGCTGCGTTGGGGCTGCTAAGATTCTTGTCCAGTACAGAGGCTTCATTGGGGCTGCTGGTTTCACTGGAGTCTTTCTTAACGCTGTAATTAAAAAAGCGGCATTTTAAAAACAATAGTTGTCTAGTAAATTTACAATTTTATTTCGCCTAGGAAATACTTACTAGCTCTTTGCATGTTCCACCCACCTGCTGGTGGGGCAGGGAAAGGTACAGGCCCTGAGTATGTCGAGGGTGGAGGTGGTGGCATCGGACTAAACCCTGGAGGCCCAGGCGGCGGTGGAGGCCCCATTCCGGGCATAGGCGGCGGCGCGGGACTCATACCAGGCATGGGTGGAGGAGGAGGCATCATGCCAGGCATGGGAGGTGGTGGAGGCCCCATTCCTGGCATGGGTGGCGGCGGAGGTCCCAATCCCGGCATCGGCGGCGGTGGAGGTCCCATTCCTGGCATGGGCGGCGGTGGAGGTCCCATTCCTGGCATGGGCGGCGGTGGAGGTCCCATTCCTGGCATGGGTGGCGGCGGAGGTCCCAATCCCGGCATCGGCGGCGGTGGAGGTCCCATTCCTGGCATGGGGGGCGGTGGAGGTCCCATTCCTGGCATGGGCGGCGGTGGAGGTCCCATTCCTGGCATGGGAGGCGGCGGAGGTCCCAATCCCGGCATAGGTGGTGGCGGTGGTCCCATTACCGTCATCGGTGGAGGTGGAGGCCCCGTATCTGGCATTGGTGGTGGTGGAGGCCCCATTTCTGTCATTGGCGTTGGTGAAAAGGAAGGTTCAATTCCTAGATTCAGTGGTGGTGGAAGTGACACTGGTTTTGGTGGGACTTTTAACTCATGGGTTGGAACTTTTTCAGGCAAAATATATTCTTGCTCTGGTAAAGGTGATGTTCCAGGCATTGGTGGAGGAAGAGGCGGCATCCCTGGTAATGGAGGTTGTGGAGAAACATTTGTTTGACTAGCTGTAGTATATTTTGAAGATGACACATTACAAGAAATGTCTACTGGCGAAGATATATCATTAACAAGTCCCTCAGTAGTGCAACTTACTGCAGTCATTGGAGAAATAGATGATTCATGCAGTGAAACTCTGTCAATTTGTTGCTTTTCCACTTCAGATTCTATGAATATCAAGCTGTCATGTTCTAATGATATTATATTGTGTCCATCATAAGATACAGGCTCTTTGTATTCAACATTAGTATACAAAATTTGTGTAGAAGGAACAGCATTTTTCATTTCGTCTTTGTTTGTTGCATATGAGATACTCTCCACTTTATTGAATAAATCTGTTGATGTACATATTATACTTCGAAATGAGGCATCTGATGAGCTATCCTGTCTTGCACTAACTTCGGTAGATGATACATTATCATTATACTCAATTTTCACATTTGATTCATCTTTTGTTTCTGTACCATCTAATGTGCCTATTGGTAAACTCTTTCGAAAACTTTTGTTATAATCTCTACTTTTATTTAACTTACAATAGTTTTCAATTTTATCAGATCTTACATCAGGTGTGCTTGATATATTTTTAATATTTATTTCATTTTTACAATCTAAGATACTTACATCTAATTTTTTATCAATATTCACATTTGTTCTTATAGGGGCATATTCAGGTATGTTTATCACAGGTTTATTTTCTAATTTATTTTGCTCACTGATTGAGTCTGATGTTCGTGAGTCTTTGCTTGGAACTTGAATTTTATTTCTCATAAAATTAAACTCATTATAGTCTTTTTCTAGGCTCTTATTTAGTGCTTCTATTTGAGTGTTTATTTTGTATTTTTCAAGTTGATATTCTAATTCTTGAAGTTTTCTTTTAAGTTGTGAAATTACTGATTTTGCTTCAGTGATGTCACTGACTTCTTCATTGTTATTCTGGCTGAAGAATTTGTTGTTGTCAAGGTTGAGACGATTGTCAGGTGGTGGATATTGCTGGTCCTTATCAGGTGGCCAGGTGGCCACAGGCAGTCGGCCTGTTGTGACAGGCTGAGAAGCTGGGGTCTCCATATGTGCCCAGTAATACATCAAACTTGGCTGAAAATTTAAAAGGTAGGATATATTAATAATGATTAATGACCATTCAGATAGCATTTAGTTTTTTAGAGCTTTCTTAAAATGCGACATCACAGTAGATAAGAGTTATTATGTGTTACATTGCACATACCTAAATCATAACTAAACATAAATAGCTTTTGAATTTTAGCATGTTTATCACTTTTACTGACACTTGGTGTAGTGAGTACCTGTCAACATCTAACATGAGTGATACATTTTCTTTTTGATATTTTAAGCCTGTATGTCAAGAGCGGTCAAGACATCGAACCCTTCGACTGGTTGACCTCAGAGGCATTTTCAATAGCCTGTGAGAAGAGGCAAATTGAAACATTGCAATTACATACATACAAGGTTATCGCAACTCTCCACTAAATTACAATCAAGGACAATTTACACAAGGAAATTGCAGGTCAGTTTTATAGTGTTCTCTTTTATGCAAAAGCATGAATATTGATAGTTTTTCTATTAATATATTCATCTCTGCTGAATCAGTTTTCGGCAAGGACGAAATTGGCTAAATGAGATGAGACATCTTGTTGAAAGCGAGAGCATTTGAGAATACAGACTATGGAACAGATACATCAAGAAATTTTTCCATAACTTCATAACACATGCACTATATTTAATGGTATATATTTACTATATTTAATGGTATGTAATGGTGCTTTTTAAATCCTTATATTTAAGATCTTTGTGAATGAATATTTTCAACTATGAATACCAAATCAATAGAATATTAATAAACTAATATTAATATTCTATTGATTTGGAAACTTTGTTATTTACTTTTGTTATCTAATATTGTAAACAAACAGTCTTTACATTTTTAACCATTGCTGACAGTACCATTTTTTTGACCAGGGGTAATTTGTGTAATGACCCCTATCAAGGAGCACCTTGCATCCTACTAATAAGTGCCTTGCTATACCTATTGCCTCCTGGCAAATACCACAAGACTTTACGGTGGCTTTCCCCACCTTACTAAGTTGCTTTGGTCTGGGAGGATTATCTAAAAGGCGTTTAGATAGAATTTTAACAAGGCAGGTGACCAATCGTACATCAAGGTGCACAACTTTAATGCGAGAGGGATACAAAATTCACCTATGGTTAGCCATTCACTTTGCAATTCCAGGCTCATTGTATGCACTTTATAGCTATAATTTTCGTCTTGTTGTAGAAAAGATGGCCTCTCAAGAACAACCGTAACTTCCATCCTAGAATGTGTATCAAGATGGTGTAAAAATAGATCAGAAAATGGATGAATTCACGAAAATTTGATCACTGACACGGGTCGCCCCAAACCTTATCTACCCACAAAAAGCACACAAATTTTCAGAAAGTTGGCCGCCTTTACTATAATTAATAATAGAACAAATATTACCTTGAATATTATTTCTGTAGGCGCATCTTTATCAGATATTTGTCTAAGGACCCCTGCTGCCAGAAGATGTGTACAGAACTGGATGCCAAGATTCCTTGGATCTTGCGAAGTTACCAAACTTTTCAGATGACTGTTTTCCGAAACAGATGACACGAACCAGTTCAAAAGCATCTGCCCTGTAAAGCACCTTAATGTATGTTACTTCCACAATTTGTATACGATAAAAAAAATATCAAAACTCCAAAAATTCAGTAAAATAACAGAGAAGTAAGAGAAATTTAACAAATACTCTAAATAAAATAAAGTCTGATTGAACCTACTATTTGACGCGACTTCACTGAAGACTAGAGGTGTTGTCGTTAAAGGACAAAATATCGATACTCTAAAATCGACATTACATCCTTACTGAATGGATTTTAATGAAACTTTACAATATAGCTTACACATCAGAATAAAACATAGGCTTTAATTTATAATATTGCCCATGAGGTACCGGGCTAGAATGTCACCCCCTCCCATTGCTACCTATGGGTGTCGTAAGAGGTATTATTTGAGTATCCAGTATTATATACCGGAAGGTAGGCAGCAGCACCTTCTGAGGAACTGTTATCTTAAACTGCGACTTCCAAGACGCTTGCCAAGCGTGGGGATTATGGCAAATCCCCCCATAATGGAAGAGGCTGTGTTCAGCAGTGGACCATCCGGCTGATACAAGTATAATATAAAAAGATATTGTGTGAATTGTCCAAAATATAACGATAAGTGTCAAGTAGGAAAAATATCTGCGATATGCGACCTATTCTAGCGTGCGCTGCAAAAACCTTAAGTATCACATGTACACAATGTTCTACCAAAAAGGCCGCGACAGCATATATCTATCCATTATCGCCAAAATAGTGAACCATAAATACTAAAAAATATGTGTAATTATTTCTAATACATATTTGGTAGTAACAAATTGATCCTTATCAAACTAATTCTATCCTACTATATATTATTATAAATGTGAAAGTTGTGTTGAATGTTGTTGTGAAAATGTTTCTGAGTGTGTTTGTACGTTTGTTACTTCTTCACGCTCAAACAGTTGGACCAATTGTGATGAAATTTGGCATACCAAATTTTATATATATGAGGTAGATGAGGCGTTGGATTGACACATAGGATACTTTTTATCATCAGCATCCATCACCGCGCGGGGCGCATAAGTACCTAATATTGCAACATCGATGTCATGGTATGACATCAATGTCACATTAAACAAACTTGTGTGAAAGTATTGAATGTTGTATAAACATTTTCCATTATTACAATACGCATGACATCGATATCACAAGAAAAATTAATTATGAAAGTATTCAAGATCTAAAGGTATTTTATCATTTTAAGTTCATAACCATTCAAAATTTTAAATATGAATAGTGTTGCATTTCACTATTTTACACTTTTTCTAAACAAATAATTAAGTTTTGTTCATGCACCACCCCAAATGTGCCTGGTCAGTGTATAATCTCTGGATTATTAATCATTCGTTACTTCTATACATTCTCCGTATCACATACATTATTATCAAAAATAATAATTCCAAATATATTTTTTTATATCAAGATATACAAGTTCGAAACCAGATACTTGTTACTCAAGCGCATATATTTTCAAATTCTAAATACAACCAAACTACGGCTATGTGTTAATTTTTACCGTGTTTTATGTATTTGAAATGACATTGATGTGTTGAGCTCCATAGACATCGGGCATTGATGGGTAATAATATCGATGTTTTTGCAACATCGATCGATCATCCCTACTGTTAACTCCCAAACCAGTCGCAAGTTGTCAAAGTCAAAGGTCAACCTATGTCAAATCAAATCTATCTGTCATCTGTCATACTATATTGGCCGTACTCCATTTGAGTTATTTTCGATAATTTTGACCACATGTTGCGTCTATGGATCTACATTTAATATGAACCATAGACACAAATGTGGTCAAAATTATCGAATATAACGAATTTAGCGTCAAATGGTATACGCCCATTGCATTGCGCAAGCGCATTCTGAATCTGTGCGGTTTTTTTACGACTTTATTTCTTTGAGTATAATCTCATGTTATGGTTAGTGATTGACATTGTTATGATAATTACATTATTGGCTAGCAGGCTTAACTTAGAACAAGATACAATAGAAATAGTTTATCGATGCGGCTAATTAATCAATCGATAGATCCATGCTCGCACTACCTCAAGGACAGCTGCCAGAACACACTGCTAGGTGCTTGGCGACAAATATTCTTCTTAACGGTGGCAGTTAGTCAGGCCAGCATTTGCAAAATAATGAAATTAATACCATCAAAACTTTAAATATTAATGGTGATATGTGTATAGGTACCTATTAGGTAAGTACATAAATGAAAACCTAATTAACAATTAAACCAGCCAAAGCAGACTATCTATGCGCCGCACATACAAGGGTTCCGAACCAACACACCATTACCTAGGTATATAATTATTTTGTTGTATCTAGATAACTACTCATATTAAAGAAACAATCGTTATTTTAGATTATATTTACACGACTGCCCAAAATCAGGAGTGTTATATTTTCAGGGTTCATGTATGTATGTTTGTGAGTTTCTTTATTCCACCATAACTTCTAAACGGCTTAACCGATTTTAATATATGATATATTGTTAGAGTCGTCTTGATAGCGTAACACGAGGTACATAAATAATAAAAATAAAAACATACTGGCTGATTTTAGACGCCATATGGTGAGATTTTCTTTTCTTCCAAAACCATTGATTTATGCCCCAAAATGAAGGGCTTTAAGGTTGAACTGGCCGGTAACTTTTCCATACAAACGCCGTAGGGTGATCACTCCCTTATTTGAGGTTTTAGGTCCAGAACTAAGCATGATATCGATTTATCTCTTCATTATCTAGGCTTGTCTTGGCACCGATTTGTAAAAAAAATCTTCACATGATAGTTATAAGCCTCGAAACATCCCTGTAATATCACGAATTTTAGCGCATTTTAAGTCGTAAATAAACGACTTATAGAGCATGAAATCCCTAAAATTATTTACATAGAAGCATAGCTCAGTTCATGATCATTTTAGATAACATTTTGGAAAACAAATACATCCAGTAGTATAATCATAAACATCCTAGAGCCAAAGGTCGGCACACATAGTTTTGCGCGCTAGTTTTTCGTTCAAAATATTGGGCATCTCATGTCAATACTTCCATTCCGCGGTGAGGGAAGCGGGCGGGCGGGTCTCATGCGCAGCACACTAATATATAATTAACAAAACGCACACTACCAAAAGTCACGTGCATCGCGCCGCGATCTTAGAACATAATATTATATTGTAGGAATGCCCTGTTGCTTTTTGGTGTGCACGTATGTATACACTACCAATATGTAGTGCCTATGCCTACTTACGTACTTATATATATATATTTACATATGTTGGGAGTTGGGGACCGGATTTTCTTTCGCATTTGATTAGTTTGTTCGTGATAGTAAGTGTCGGACGCCATAATCCATATAGATAGGTACCTACTTGGGTAATATAAATACGTAACTATGTCTAGGTACTCACCTACTCTCACCTAAGTTAGTACCTAGTAAGTATTAGTCAATACGCAGGTCATGATAGCTATGGTGAGTACCTAATCATTTTAGCAACACTTAGACAATATAAAAAGCTGCATTTGGTTAGATATGGTATGGACGTAGGTAGTCCGCATTCTTTTTAGAATATAGTCTAAGCAGTAATATAGCTTCGAGAAAGTACCTACCTAACACAAAGTAGTAAAGGGTTAGAATTAGAAGCTCAATGGAAGATACCTACCTACCTACGATATAATTATCATTTATCATATAGGCCAGCCTAGGCACGCAACTGTCAGCGATGTCAAATCGACATTCGCGGGCGCGCATTACATTGCATACCTATCTACATAGCTATAAGATCACAACAAATAATAAAGTTAGTACTATGTATCTACCTACGTAAATTAGTAGAATAAGTATGTATATTTGTAGTAGGTACTTATACCTAAGGTAGTACGAAAGTTTATATGGTAAACTTAGCGATGATTGTAGGCACTTACCTAATCAAAAATAACCTATGATTAGTTATTGATTTTTATTGGAAATAATTTAAATCAGTTACGGGTAGGTAGAGAATTTTTATTCCAAATGTGTTCTACCAGGATTGGTAGATCCATGATGCCATCGAACATTACCGCTTAGAGACAGATTTTGAAATCGGTACGACACACTCTCATCTCAAAGCTCGCTAGCCGGGCGAGCATTCGCAAAACAACCTTCCACCATGCGGTGAAGTTCATACCCGCGGCGGGATTCGACCCATAGACCTGTTGCGCGGCAGTCCATTGCTAAGAGCCATCACTGCTTCCCGTTAAGTGTTTAGTGACAGAATTTCTACTTGAGGGTGGTAGCTAGCCAAGCGAGCATTCGCAAAATGCCCTTCTACCAAGCGGTGAATTTCAAGCCCGTGGCGGGATTCGAACCATAGACCTGCTGCGTGGCAGTCCAAACCTAATGCCACTGAGCCATCACTGCTTCCCGTTAGGTGCTTTCTAACAGATTTTCTACTTGAGGGTGGTAGCTATCCAGGCGAGCATTCGCAAAATGCTCTTCACCAACGCGGGGAAGCTCAATATCGCGGCTGGATTCGAACCATGGACCTGCTGCGCGGCAGTCACTAGCTAATGCCACTGGCCCATCACTGCTTCCCGTTAGGCGCTTACTGACAGATTTTCTGCTTGAGGATGGTGGCTAGCCAGGTGAACATTCGCAAAATGCCCTATGCCCTTCCACCAAGCGGTGAAGCTCGAGCCCGCAGTGGGATTCGAACCATAAACATGCTGCGAGGCAGTCCATAGCTAATGCCACTGAGTTCACGTTAGTTGCATGGTGACAGATTTTCTACTTGGGTAGCTATCCCGGCGAGCATTCGCAAAATGCTCTTTTTTTTATGCCTGGTAGGTTAGCCTTTGACCACTATCTCACCTGATGGTAAGTGATGATGTGGTCGAAGATGTTGTTCAGGCTAACCTAGAAGTACTGGCTCTCAAGGACAGCTGCCGGAACACACCGTTAGGTGCTTGGTGACAGATTTTCTACTTGAGGGTGGTAGCTATACAGGCGCGCATTCGCAAAATGCCCTACCACCATGCTATAACGACTGCCATCCTAAGACCACAACCGGGACCAACGGCTTAACGTGCCCTCCGAAGCACGGAAGCGCTCAGTAGTATTGTCCTAGCGGTCACCCATCCAACTCATGACCGCGCGCGACGGTGCTAAACTTTGCTGATCGGTTGGGAACAGCTACCTAAGTAAACTTTGCTACGAACTCTCCACCACGCGGTGAAGCTCAATATCGCGGCGGGATTCAAACTATGGACCTGCTGCGCAGCAGTCCATAACCAATGCCACTGAGCCATCATTGCTTCCCTTTAGGTGCTTGGCGACCGATTTTTTACTTGAGGGTAGTAGCTATCCAGGCGGGCATTCGTAAAATGCTCTTCTACCACGCGGTGAAGATTAAGCCCGCGACGGGATTCGAACCATGGACCTGCTGCGCGGAAGTCCATAACCTATGCCACTGAGCCGTCACTGCTTTACAAAATATGTTGTAGTAAAAGCAGTAACTTGCTAATTATGTAATAAATAATTATTGTAGGTAAATATTTACTACATCAATATGAAAAGAACAAACTAATACATTTACTATGTACCTACAAATCATTGTCCCTACTTACTAAATATTTACCTACTATAGGTGAAATAACATCAGTATGTTATTATAAAAGGAACGAAAATTATAACAACAGGTACCTACTGTCCGAACCAAAATGTATTCCTCTGTGAATATATAATATTATTTTATAAAAAATACCTACACACGTCGTGACGTAGCTTGAGACACTATCTCCGTCCGTCGTCAAACATCGTAATTCGTTCGGCATGGTTCGGCTTTCATTGATATATCGCAAACAAGTGTGCGTAATTAGCGTAGATGCAATACGGGTGTGTGATGCGCGATCACTATCTTCGTACTACTCATCACGGAGTCTTACCCTTTCCCACAAAGGCATAGGTGAAATAGCATGCTTTGTTGCCTCGCCCGCTGATAAGTTCGATCCGCCGGCAAGTGCATCCTTAAAAACGATTTCATAAATATATCTAACTTGCACTTTTAATTTAAATTTAATGATAAAACAAACAACGAAAAAAAAATGCTGTCGGGTTTTTACTTTCTTAATTAATTTATACAGGTTTGTTATGTATTCTTCGAATAAAACATTCTGTGAAAATTTCGACCTTGCACCTATTATTTAAAATATTGGAACGTGGGCAGCAGCGCGTTCTGAGGAACTGTAATCTGATACTCCAAGACACCTGCCAAGAGTATGGATTATGGCAAACTCCCCGTTAATGGGGGGAGGCTGTGTTGAGCAGTGGATAATCCGGCTGATACTGTACCACAGTAACCTATTATGGTTCAAAAAGTGTATTCAACTGTAGCCCAGGTCGGACGCATGGGCACCCTTTTTTTACTTGATATCTTTATGAGACAAGCACGAGGCCCACCTGGTGTTAAGAGGTAACTTCTGCCTATAGCAAATGTAGTTTTTCACATGTGGCGAAATGTACTGCGTACATCACTCTGAGACATAAAGTTAATACCTAAGTCTACTAACATAACAAGGGCTCATAAATTATCATAGGACTGGTTTACACAAATTATCATAAGTGGAGAATCTTAGGCCTCTGTACTATTTAATTCCATAGTATATATAGGGACGATTGATTCCCGTCCGGAAGAAAAAAACTTGTGCTCTAATAATTTGTTATTTTGATTTTCGCTCAGCACCCGATAGTGCTTGTAATCTTAGAAATATAGAAGGGTAGCGACATCATTGCGAGAGTTAAGTGTTTGAAAAATTATTTCGTTCTGATGGAGTGATTTCCCTATAAGACATTCTCAGTGAACAAAGTAGTCTGGTTGCTGACCGCGCATCGTCACCTATGAAGGTTAGAGTAACACAAATGGAGCACAAAGTTTCGGCTCGAAAGATTATGGTTTCGGTGGCCGAGTGGAATAAGCGTCCGAAAACATTTGTGCTCAAGTAATTTGTAAATGAATCATTGTAATAATTTTATAAAATAGTACAAACTATACAACAAATTGTTAAAAGACGTTTGAAAAGAATGGTCCTGGGTTTCTTGCCCGTTCTTCTCACAGTGGCTCTATTATACATTTTTTTGCTGGACGTGGTATTAAATTGTAGAATATTTAAATATAAAAATTTATAATTGCCCTTTTTTACTATTTTAGATAAACAAAAAGGCTGTGGATGTGGAAGCGAAGATAAATTGGTATCTATAGATAGCGAGTTTCGACGGGATTAAGCCCTATGAAGCTGTATATAACAGATACAATGAAATGTCCTTATTCATTACCTACTACTTACTTCTTAATTGTTCTTTGCAGAAATGCCAAAAGTCATTCTTGTTTTTTATGACGTAGCTATAGCATTTGCTCATATCACATAACTCCATAGTTAGTGTCCCAGTTTTCAAATCACTCAAAACGTAGATATTTTCATTTAAAATTATCACATTCTGGAACCACTCTTCTGTTCTGTCAATTTTAAACAATAATTTCTTGACCACATAAGGCACTAATGATTGAATATTTTTATTTTCTAATGTTGCTCTACATTTGGGCACCGCAGCATAATGACTGGTATCAAAGGTTGCGACATCGTCTGTTAGTAGGCCTAGAATAGTCACAATGTCTTGTACGCCTTTCTTCTGAGTCGATCGAAATTGGCTCAAGAACTTCATATAATTGAACTGTGCCACTGAAGAACTTGTGAAGTTTACACGACTGGTTGATAATTGCATTTTTATAATGTTTTGTCACCTAGCGCTATAGTCACGTACACACGTCCGGCCCTATATGTTACACTATCTTTAATGAGGCTGATGATTAATCGAGATAAGAAATTAGGAACCGTTTGTTCATAAAAGATAATGTTTTTATCATGATGTTCATTCAGCTACGTCCTGTGATTGCACAATGCACAGTCTAAGTGTAACTTATAAAGGCAAAGCAAATTACTGACTGATTTATAACTAGTTACACTTCTTACTTACTGGTTGTGTTGCGGTTGATAAGTTAGATATCATTTTACAGCTGAGATCTATAGTCCTCAAATTTGTAAAACGTTGCCTGCCAATGTGAAAATCAAACAAAGACTCTTTAAATTAAAGTTCATATCAGCGTACGCATTGCATCGTAGAGTTTACGACATCGCACCGTCAAAAAAAATTAAGTTTTACATTTTACATGGATTAAGATTAAGTTGAGAAAGTTTTGTAGAAAATTCGAGAATGTCTTTAGACATTCTCGAATTGTTGTCTTTAGACATAAGTGTATAAAAACATGTGAATTTTAAAGACATACAGCACCTATTACAGCAACGGCCGATAAATCGGACACCAGCTAATTTTATATTTTTGGTAGAGATGGGAACATGGGTGTCACCGAATACGAACTTTCGGCCGAATGTTCGGTAAATTTTTTACCGAACCGAATATTCGGCCGAATGTTGATTAGGTACTTTACGTAAACAATACAGCAGTGCAAGTACCGTAGTATGGCTCGTAAAATTATCGAATCGCTATGATCGAAAAATTTAGCGAATCGCATCGCTCATTGCAAGTATGGAACTGTTGTCGATAACTCTTATCGACGGCTTATGTCGATTATTACGAAATGGCAACATCGATACTAGACTGCTTTTGCACAGATGATTAAAATCATACATTCACTGGGGAAATAAGTTTTCCTGAATATATTTATTATTAAAGCATTTTTAATAAAACATATAATTACCTACAGTATGTTTTTAATGATTAAAACATATAACAGACAATTTTAAGTAAATTACAATATTTCTCAGTATCGAGTTGAAGTTAAAATAATGGTTATGACAGCTCACTGAAATTCTTTTTTTATAAAAAAATATGTCCTTGAGATAATCATTGGGTATTATATTTGTTCAACATATTCGTAAACCAATAAATCATCTAAAAATTTTCCTGCCCGCTGTAGAAGGAATAAACAAACGCAATTCAAAATGCGAGTGCAAAAATTAATTTTTTATTGTTCTTGTCCTAAATAGCAAAATAAAAAGATGTAATAAGGAAAATTTTGTGAAAACATTAAAAAAAACAATTTATTTACCGACAATACTTTTAGTAAGTGCTAAGTTAAATACCTGCCTATAATATTAATTTATAGGAATCAACCATAGGCCAAAACAATAATTATATTTAATAGATACTATACCTACTACGGTATTTAGTTATTGTATTATGGACGGGTAGGACCGTGAGATCACGTCCTTTTTACTTGCATGAGGGCTCGCAGGAGGGAGTACAATTTCTTTTGATATTCGGAAAAGATTCCTGAAACACTCTCCGAAAGTTTGATGTTAGCGTTCGTCAACCTCCTCTCTGCAGCATTTGGCTATTTATAATAAATAATAAATAAATAAAAATAAAATCCATTTATTTCAGACAAAGTCCATAGCACATTATTATAAAATTATTGTTAGTAGGTACATAAAATTCATTCATATAATTGTATTTTTTTTTTATTATGATATAATTGAGCTAAGTGACTATTGAGTGACTTAGGGTCAACAATGACTCACTGGACTACGGGGTCGGCAGCGTGAAGGCGTATGCTGCAAGCGCGACTGCAGTGTTGGGCCACCGCATCATCTTGCTAGGGCTAGGTACGTCAAAATCATCGACTATCACGCTTAACATGCTAGTCGATGAAACGACGGAGAATGAACGAATCCATCCTATCGGCTATCATCATAAGGATTTTGTTTGAGCTCCCCCGAATGCACTGCACAACAGATGCTGTCTTTTTGCGAATTATTGCATAAAAATCGTTTGTATGTGCGTCCGCGAACATACCCGATGCACTACAGAAGCTTGGGAGACCAAACAATACCCTTAAGGTATTATTATATTGTACTCGGAGAGCACTGTACTATTTCTGGGTGAAACACTTTTTAAAGCTTTTTGCCAAAGCTTCTATGCGAGTGGGCTTTGGGCCAGTTTCACCCAGAAATCGTGCAGCGTAGAGCACTCTCTGCGCTCCCTTTTAATGTCTAGATCATCTTTCATGTCTTCCATAACAATATGTCCTAACTACTTAAACTGAGAAACACACCTTAAGGAAACTCCATTAAGTGTAAGCGGTGGGACAGAGCTAGGTTTCTTATTATTACCTGTGAAAACCATGATTTCGCTCTTTTTAACGTTATACCTCAAACCATGTTGCTCAGCATAAGTCTCACACAAAAGCAGCACCATGTCATCAGCATAGCTTATGTTGTTCACGCTCACACCATCAACCGCTCTTATTTCAATAATAAAAGGAGCCCAAAAGTGATTTTTTAATTTCGTCGCCGTTATATCGAGCTTCTTTCTAAACCAGACAAAATCATCGTTAAAATCTACAAAATAGACGATCTCAGTCGTCATTTTAAATTTCCATGCTAGGGTTATCGTTAAAATTCGTAAAATTTTAACCAATGTATAGCGAATCTAATTACCGATCGTTTAAGTAGGTTTCATACTTGCAACGTCGACAAAACATCGATATAACACGTTTTATCGAATTTAGACGATTTTAAATGTCAAATTTAGCGATCGGAAACTACGGTACTTGCGCTGCAGGTCTGACCTTGTTCACGCAAAGCGCGTCGATGGGTGCCAGACCCCCCAGCCCACTCCTCCGTTGTACCGGCGAAGTTGTTATTGCACCATCTGTACAGTATCGGCCGGATTGTCCACTGTTCAACACAGCCTCCACTTAGGGGGGATTTGCCATAAACCCCACGCTTGGCAGGCGTCTTGGGGATTGTAGTTTAAGATATCAGTTCCTCAGAAGGCGCTGCTGCCCACCTTCCGGTCCTTTGCCTTTAGTCGCCTCTTACGACACCCACAGGTCTATATGCATCATCTAGTAAACAGTGAAACTTCACCGCGTGCGTTTATTTTTGTTATTTTTATTAAAAAAATACATTTGAATAGTTTAAATTGCTTAGTTTAGTTACTGAGTGCCTTTAAAATGTGGAAGAAGGAGATGTAACGCCATAAAGAACGGCTATTAGGCACTTGTAACCAGCGGCTACCCGCGACTTTCACGATGTCGTCAGTCCACCTGGTGGGGAGCCTACCAACTCTACGTCTTCCGGGGTAGTGTGGTAACCACTCGAGAACCTTTCTTTCCCATCGGTTATCAGTTCGTCGAGCAATGTGGCCCGCCCATTGCCACTTCAACTTGCTAATTCTGAGAGCTATGTCGGTGACTTTGGTTCTTTGGCGAATATCCACGTTCCGGATTTTATCCCGCAAAGAAACTCCGAGCATTACTCTCTCCAAATCTCACTCTGAGCTTGTCTATAAGGGCCACAGTTAAGGATCACGTCTCAGTGCCATAAGTCATCACTGGCAACACACACTGGTTGAAGACTTTGGTCTTCAAGCACTGCGGGATGTTGGACGAGAAGATGTCGCGTAGCTTTCCAAACACCCGAGTTGGATTCTTCGGGCTACCTCTTTGTCGAAGTTGGACCTACCTAAGTGGACAGTCTGCCCCAGGTAAATGTAATGTTCAACCACTTCGAGCGTATCGTTCCCAATAACTACTGGTACGGGTGCTACATGAACATTAGACATCATTTTCGTCTTGTCCATGTTCATTTTAAGACCCACCTGCGGGGAAACTCTACTGAGGTCGCTGAGCATTGTACTGAGTTCCTCAAGCGACTCTGCCATAATGACTATGTCATCGGCGAAACGAAGGTGAGTGATGTATTCGCTATGGCTCACCTTGAATCACAACATCCATAGATGTTGATGCCGAATTCTTTCCAGTCTAAGAGCTTAAAAACGTCCTCCACCGCATTTGTGAACAATTTCGGAGAAATAACGTCTCCCTGTCTCACTGCCTCGTTGCAGTTGGATTGGTTCCGTGCTCTTGTCCTGTAGTCGAGTCGACATGGTGGCGTTCCTATACAAACACTTCAGCGTTTCGATGTACCTATAGTCCATTTGGTATCGCTGAAGAGACTGCAGTACGGCCCAGGTTTCGATTGCATCAAAGGCTTTCTCATAGTCCACAAACGCTAAACATAATGGCCGATTATACTCCTCAGTCTTCTGTATAATCTGGCGGAGCGTATGGATGTTGTCTATGATGCTAAAGCCTTTTCGGAACCCAGCTTGTTCGGGAAGCTGAAAATCATGAAACCTACGAGCAAAACCATTCGTAATGACTCTCGAAAACAGCTTATAAAAATGGCTCAGAAGTGAAATGAGCCTGTAGCTCTTCAACAAGATCTCGTCACCTTTTTTGAAGAACAGTACCACTACACCACTGCTCCATGCTTCTGGCGTTTTACGTTCAAGGATGATGGTATTAAATAACTTCTGGAGGAGTACCGGTTTTCCACCCGCTCTCAGAAGTTCTGTCTTGATTCCGTCATCACCTGGCGCCCTGTTGTTCTTAAGCTGTTTGAGAGCCATTCTAATCTCGTATAGGCTGATGTTCGGGATATCTTCGGTATAGTGTTGGGTCAGTTTAGCTCTCTTATCTTGAGCTGCACTGATGACGGGTTCTCGTGTCTAAGTGTATTGCCGAAGTGCTGTCCATAAAACTTCTCAAGCTCTCTCAGAATCTCCGGTTTTGATGAGATGATTCTACCGTCGTCGATCGTCAGCTTGATCATTTATTTGGCTTTGCCCTATAGACGAATTTTTTGCGAACACTTTGGAGCTTTGGTTACGCTCGATTGCGGCCTTTATCAGAAGGCGCGCAAGTCGTGTCGCAGTGCCTTCGAAATTCGTCTATTGAGCTTGCCGTAGTTCGAAATATCAGGTGAAGATTGCAGTCTCATCTCATTTCGATTTTCCATCAGCTTGATGGTTTCCTCTGAGAGTTTCTTCGGTTTATTTCGGTGAGAGTCTTAAAGAACTGGGACCCCACCGCTTGGACAGCATCCACCAACCCATTGTTTATCTCGTCCACTGTTTCGCATTCAGCTAGGCACTGGAAGCGGTTATGTAGTTCGAGTTGAAAGCTCTCGGGGTTTTGGATTTGGGCAACGCTAGGACGGAGCGTGGATTTTATCAGACGCGACCTCTCAAGCTTTACATTGATATTCAATGTGCCTCTAACGATACGGTGATCGCTACCGGTTTTCACCTTATGGATTACAGAGACATCATTGAATATTGGCTTCTTAGTCGTCATGATAAACTCGTGTATTCCATTCCCAAAATAAAATAATTGTTTTTTTGGTAATAGTTTTGTGGCAGTTGCCTGCACAATATCTAAGAGCGAGAATACCATGATTATATTAGACATCTAATGATGTTTTATTTGTTTGCTGATACAAAAACTATAATAATTGATATATTAATTATTTTTGGAAATAAACATTTATTATTATTATTATTATTATTAATATATAGTAATAAAAATGTGGTGAGAGTGACAGCCAACTTTCAAAATTGTTCCCTGAAAATCTGTCTCACGCTGGTCGCACGAAATGAAAGGCAAAAGTTTCAATACACCAAACGTCAAGTTTCATGGAGTACCACGTTTTAGGTAATACTCATAAAAACACCCATTTAATAGACTTTAACATATTTTTTGTCTTAACACATTCAAATTTTGTATGTTTCTCACGTATCGGTCAATGTCTTGGTCCTCTTAGTGATTGAACCATGTTCAAGAAAATGGTTACTGGTGGAACGCCATTTATGTGAAAATGTTAAGGTAATTGTACCATCGAAGTCTCAGAACAGGAGCTTAGTTTTCATTGTGCTGATTTCAATCTGATAACTCCAGCTTAGCCCGCCATTTTTTCAGTCAGTTCTGGATCTCATTTGCTACATTTATAATGTACAAAAACTATGTTGTCGGCTGAAATAATACACAAGGAGCCATATATGTCTGATGTCAGAGCATCCATAATATAACAGAAACAGATAAAGCATCAAAGCCGATCCCTATGGTGTATAAACCAACAGCCACCTTAAACGAGTCGACAACGCCGGCCTCGGACTGGATGTGTAGCACGTACGTTTAACGGATAAGACGCAGGAACCTCGGGCACCATTTCAGAGCCCACCACAGAACATCTACACGATCGTTCGCTTTCCCACATGTCAACGAACCCCATGTTCAGGCTTTTGTCTTTTGCAGGTGTAAGTCTGTAATATTTCACACAGTGTCCGAAGCGCAAATATATTTTTTCTCTCTGCAAAACCGTCGCCATTACTCCTACACACGTCTTCATCAACGCGCGAGCCACGAAGTGAAATTGAACTCCCGCACGCCGCGCTGCGCAGCAGCAGTCAATACCCGCGCCCGCGCATGTCTACCATAAAAAGTAAAAACTACCTAGTGTTCAGTGGCATCTTCATCGCTAAAGCCTGGTTCCTACAACAAACTATAATCCGCGTGTGCAACAGCGAAATTTGTGCTGTGCTGATATCGAACTGGAATAAAGTGACATTGATGCGACGTTACTCCTGTAAGTACCTATCCAAGTTTCTATCCTGTGTTCCCCATTATTATGTCAATGTTTCTAAGTTATACAGTCCACTATTCGAAAATTTGCATTTCATCACCGCGCCACCAGCGTCCGTTGTCCTACCTCATGGCATAAACCCAATCCGGTTCAGGGTAAACTCTGCACAGAAAAAAAAGACTTCTTTAGCCAAGAATAGGTATACATTGTCTTAATAAATTCAAGACAATGCTGTATTACAACAAGAATATATTCTGAACTGAAAAATAATCGAGTCTTGATATTACACTCGAATATTCTTAGGAATATTGTTTTGACCCAAAAAATATTTCTTCACATAAAGTATTCAAATTATTATTTCAAGATAACGAAAATATTCTTCTAACAATAAAATAGGAATTCTTCTGTTAACATTTTATTCTATAAATAAAATTTCTATATTCTTTCTTGAAATATTTTTAAATATTCTTTTTCGAATGTAATTAAGGTGCTTCACTTACGAATATTTATGGTAAGATTCTTGGATTCAAAACTAACCATATTCGTATTTAAACACTAACGATTTCTTCTAAGAAGAATGCAATATATACTTTGATTCAAGAATATATTCCTGAGAATATTGTGTTCTGTTTTCAAGAATATATTGTTTTCAATATATATGAATCACAAATATTCTTGAATAAAAACACACTGCTTTGGCTCAAGTATTCCTTTTTTTCTGTGTGTGAGAGTTCCCTTCTCTCATTCGTGCTATGTGGCCTGAGTTATGTTCTACTCCGAATTACTTCTATATGAAACTTTACTCGAGTTTCTCGTCTTTTGACGTTGGGATGAAAAAATAATATGCGCTATATCTGTTTATGTTTTTATAATTGTGGTGCACTATCGGATACGCAACCAATATGGCATAGGTAATGATACAGATCAGGTACAAGATGAGGACAGACCTCAAAACTAAAACACGATCAATATCATATTATTATATATCAGGTATGAAGGTTCTATGCCGACGAGTTGTAGTCTACTGTAGTAGGTATGTACAGACAAATGTAGTATGTAGTTTTTTTTCTATATTTTTCTAGTTTTTTTTTTGGTACAAAACTGTCGCGCGATACCGGCAAGTATACAGTTGTTACAGTCTGCATCACCCTTGTTGTTAACGACCGCCACCAGCGAACTATTGCACAATTCAGCTAGAATCGAATTCTCATCTTATAAAAAAAACAACCACTTCCATCCACCCCCATTCAAACTCTTATATACTTCAACAGGTATATCTTATCTAACCATACTAACACCCGCACTGTTCGGCCCGCGAACAGTATCTGTTGGGATATTTTATTACTCTATATTCAAAAGAAATCGGGGTAGAGCTGCACCCTCCATATCTCCCGTGGGAATCTTAAATGCGACGGAGGGGAAAATAACAGAAGGTGGGCAGAAAAAACCTGACATTCTTCATGTTACTTTGGTTACATCAAATTATAGGCAGAACACATCTGTCATAAGAGTGGCTAGATCCTTTAACTCCTTAGCTAGGGCAAACTATGAAGTAGTCCTATTTAATACAAGCAAGTAGGCTTAAACGCTTACTTAACGATATGTACTGTTGTTCATAAATAAGGTATACAATTTGGTCCGCGCGTGTATGTGTAATACTTTTCTATATTCGTTTTATTATTTATTATAATCGTCGTTAACTGTTACTGTTAATCTACATACTATTCCTAATACTTATATATCTGTGAAAACTTTTAATTGGCCTTCCTGTATATGTAACTTTAAGCTGCCGCGCACGTCTGCCGCGATCCGCAAAACGCCTGCCAAGAGTGCCTTAAACTTTCTTCATTAATTTTGCAAACTTCATCCTTTCTAACGATTCTTTTACCTTTCTTACGGTGAACCATTCGAAAAGGCCGTTCCATCGTCATATTTTATGTCACATTTCATGCTAAACGGTACAGCTTTTTTCACAGAGGATCTCCTAGGTATGGAATATAAAATACGGTCTAAGTTGAGCACTTCCTCCTACGGTATGTCCCTACATTAGAAATTCCGCTTTTTGTATAAAGAAACGATTTAGTTACGGTGATGGACTCCTGACTGAAATATGTTTCGAAAACTTCTACTCCTAGGTAGGCATGGTATACTCATTAATTGTGCATGAATACGAAAAATAGTAGGTAAGTATGGGCACAAAGCAGGTGCCCCACTCTCAAGACAAGACTCAACACCTTGACAGAAAAAGTCTCCAATTATGTGGAGATAAGGCGTGGAGCTGGCTGGGAAAGGTCAATAGACCAGGCCAGCGAAAATGTGACTAATCTCAACTATCTTAACAAGCACTATTCAGCCCATATACCCTCTGTGGAACGAAGAGGGGGTGAGGAAGTACCATCCACGGGATAGAGCTGAAATTCTGGGTCAACACATGGAAAGGCAGTTCATGCTACGTTTTGAAGAGCGTGAAGGAATTCTCGGTCAAACAAAAGCAACCCCTGGAGAGGAAAGAGTTTATCTCCCCAGCTGAAGTGGTAGAGACGTTGAGGAAACTACCTCGTAAACAGGCAGCAGGCCACGATGGGCTGCCCATAGCTGCCCTCTACAAGCTCCCAAGGAAAGGAATAGTGTTTCTCTAGTTAGCCGTAAGATTAAGTAATTATTAGGTACTATAAGAGGTGAGAGTTGCCCCCCTGATATAATTGCTATTTTAATGGGGTTGATTACTGAAAGCTATTTCGTAGATGCCACTTTATCAGGCAGTCTAGCTTACAAACTGACCTAATAGATTTTTTTAAATTTTTGAAACTGTAGACTACTTATTGAATACGTATTTATTTATTTACTTTTTACTCAGTTTCTTCTAGGTGACATTAATTTGACAGTGGGCTTCCCTATTAGAGTACGTCCAGACCTTTAACGCCTAATAATTCACCAGTAGGGTCATGTAACGTACCTATGGACATTTTGGTAGCCTCATATTTGAAACGACGTATCTTTGCTTATGCCCAAAATATAAAAATAGTTAAAATCTTATGTTGTAGGGCATACGGTCTAATATTACTGGGTTTTTTTTATCATGTATTCAGTGTTACCATTTTTTATTTTATCACCTTAGTTTTAAATATGTTCTTTTGTCCTCAGGTACGTTACTTATTTGTACCTTTGGACAGCACTGTTTGCACCTTGGGACGAAATGAAAGACAATGTTTTCTGTGTAATAAGTCTTTTAATCTCCTTATTATTAATAATTATTTATATCAAATGTAACAAAAATATCCTCTTCTAGTTTTAAAACAAAATCACATGTGTAGTTGGTCTTAGGTAATAATAGGACCATTTTAATTAAATTAGTAATAAAAATGAGATCAATATCACCCAAGATATTTACTTGGATGCTTTAACAATTTCAAATAATTCTTCAGCAGATTCATCATCACTGTCATCCAATTTAAAACAGTCTGCACACATAAACAACTCAGAATCTTCAAGATCTGGAATGTTTTCTCTGTAGTTCTTAGGACAACATCTTTGATGGTAATAAAACTTGCATGAGCTGCATTGTAGGAACTTTTCTTTAAGATCCATTCTATTACAAGACTGGCAAGTGACATATATTTTTTCGCTGAGAATGGAAATTTTTGTTGCAGGAACTTTCGTTGCTTTAACAGCTGCAGGAGCGTCTAGGTTCAGCTTAGGAATACAAGACGTCTTTCCTTTGCCTTTTCCTTTATTTTTTTTCTCCATCATTTGCTTTAAAATCGCTTCCTTTTCCGGTGTGCTAGTTAAAATTCGAGAACTGCCTTTCTTCCTTCCTCTTTTACTTTCTTTTCTAACACATTTTGGTAATGGCCGTATCATTTCAGGAGTAATTGAATGTTTAGTTGCATTTGGTTCATCATTTGACATGAATCCTCGGGAAGTAGATGGCTGATTTTCAGACAGAATCAATTTCTCTTGAGACTTCTCAACATTAGGAAAAACTGACTCTAAATTTTCTTCAACTATGCTGGTTGTTGGTGGTTCTGGTTGGTCTGTGACTGAAGAAGCGGCAAAATCATCTTCAGTAAAGATGTTGTCATTATACGGATAAATTCCTGTCGATTCAAATCCGTGTATAATATTTTTTGGAAGAAATGAAGCTTCAAATGCTTTTTTTATTAGTTCTGCCGAGTCATAAATTGTAATAGGAATCCCAGGATGATTAATCATATGCAAATCAGCCGCCTTATTATATGCTGTTTTAAAAGGCCCAAATACGGTCTTATCAAGTGGTTGTAAACGATGTGACGTGTGTGGAGGCAATGTAAGTATGTGAATTCCATTGTCTTTGGCGATGTTAATAATTTCGTATGATATGTGGGTTTCATGGTTATCCATAATAAGGAGCACAGGACAATCAGGAGCTGGCTTAACACATTTGATGAAATGCTGCAAATATTTTCTAAAAATAGGTTCGGTGGACCAACCAGAACGGTTGGCTTCAGCAATAGACCCGGGTGGAGCATTTTTCATGATATTTTCTTTAAAATGGACTCTCGGGAATATAATCATTGGCGGCACGGAGTTTCCCGCGGCGTTAATACAAGCAATCATTGTAACGTTCTCGCCACGTTCGCCTGATGTCATTTTTCCTAATAATTTTAATGACTTTGGAGCTAAAACTTTTTCAGGTTTATGAACTGTGGAACATCCAGTTTCATCCAAATTATAGACGTTTTGCGGTTTAAATTCATGGCACTGGTACAGTTCTTTCAAATTGTTATAAAATTTCTGAACATGAACTTTATTGAAGCAAATTGCACGCGCTAGACTCGTTGCTTCTGGTTTCCGTAATGATAGTTCAGGGTATTTGCTGCGAAATCTGAACAACCATTGCCGGCCAGCCATTCCATCACGATTCCAAGCTTCAGGAATGTTTGCCAGTTGTCTTCCAACAGCAAATTGATACGCTAAAATACATGTTTGCTTTGCTGATAATCCGTAGTTCATTTTTGCTGCTTTTGTTATATATTCCAATAACATCTTTTCTTCTTCCTCAGAAAATACTTGTTTTACTGCATAATTTGGGCTACTTATTGTTTCTATAGTAAAATCACTTTCAATAGACTTGACATATCTGTGTAAAGTTGACTTTTTCAATCCGAATTCTCTTGCTACTGTACGCACTTTTCCTCCATTTTTTACAGAGTGTAATGCTAGTTTTACTCCTTGGCACTGCAGGCAAAAAAAAATGCAACATCATCAAGTAGTGTCCGTAGGTACAAACATTGTGTGAACCTCGGGACGTGTCCCAAGGCACAGACAGAAACGTGTCCAAAGGTACAACCAAAGCAATATAAAATAAAAACGAATTATGTTGATTTGTAGGTTAGAATGCGATATTGTTCATTATGGAATTGTATACGCAACTAGCTAAAGATATGTAGATTTATTTATTGTGAGCAATATATGCATGCATGTCATATATAAATCTATAATCAAAACATCAAAATACTTACTTTTGTACTCAAAAAACTTCACAACAACTTCACGTTTCACCCGATGCCGACACAATCACGCCATTTACTGGTGTTGCCAAGTAGGAAAAATACTACCCGTTTGGCAGAATTTCGTAATTTTAATGTTGGTAGTTTTTCAAATATTATCTATGTCCAAAGGTACAAGCGTCCCTAGGTACGTTACATGACCTACCTACTCGATATAAATGATTAAAAAATATATTAAAACATCAAAATCTTTTTGATAGTTGCAACGCGCCCTCATCTTTACTCAGCACTATAAGATATTATGTATAATGTAGTTACCTTCAAATTTTTCGTAGAGGCTAAAGTCAAGCTTGTCGGGTACGTACTTGGGTCTCACGACCCTGGCTTCAGAATGCTTGTCCAGGGTAAGGGAAGCCACCTTGCGCAGCACGTTGGACTCTGTCATTAAGACGTCGCTCACACTGCTGGAATGGCGTCGGTCTATTTCTGGAATGATAGATGATGGTAATTAATAATATTTAAATTCAAAAGCATCAACAAAAACCGTTCAAATGCGGGTCGGGACTCGCTCATTTCGGATTTCATGTTCTAGAAGCTTGTTCTATGTTCTTTCTAGAAGAAGGTTCAAAACTACATTAGGTCTACCAACAAGTAAGCATTTTTGTTATTTGCTGGTCAAACAGAGGGTATAATGGTACATAATATGCCGATATTTCAGATTCAATTCAAATACATTTCAAATTCCTACCTAGTTTACTTTTTGATATTTATGAATACATACGTAAAATTTTCAACTTTGACGTATACTCACGTCTATTTTTTTTAATATACAAAAAATTAATATAATATTGTATGAAAAAAGGCGTGCATAATATATGTCATTTTATATCTTCTAAAATGCGTTTTATGCACTAGTTATACACTCAGCTTTTCACTTTAATTACGAGGTAAAGAAACAATTACATTGTAAGGTGTCATGGTTTCGACCAAATTTAGTCTGGATCTAGATCTCTAAAAAATAAGATCTATGGATACTATACCTACGTGAAATCTATACTTACTAATATATTAAAATAAATATAAATTTACTAGCTTTCCGGCCGGCTCCGCCCGCTGGTATATCGGTTATCGCGCAAAACCATTAACCTCTTTTTGCGCAGTTGGATGAAAACTATCCTATGTCCTTCCCGTGTCTCAAACTATTTCCATACCAAATTTCATCCTAATCGGTCCAGTAGATCGGTTATCGCGCAAAACCATTCACCTCTTTTTATGCGGTTGGTTAAAAAGGTGCAGGGTGAGCCCTTATTTCCGGAAGTGCGCACAGTTGCCCCGCATAAATCTATCACTCACGCAAACCTAAATACATCAAATGCCGGTCCAAGATAATAAAACTTACCTACTATCTCAAAAATTTATATAAGAGACGAGTAGGTAAAATGACTGAAAGGTTATCTTGTGTGTTTTGCTAAAAGGTTGTTCGATAAAGTAACAGTAGATTCCGTCTAATTATATTGGTAGAGTAAGTACAAACAAGCAACACGTCACGCATATTACTTAGAGTTAGGTTGGAAGGTTCTCTGTTTTACTAATGACGTCAACACCTGGGTGAATATGACAACAAGGTCGTATAAGCAACATATATAATAGTAGACAGGTACTTTAGATTTTAAAAGTACTGAATATATTTCTCTACAGTAGCACTTGTGAACGCTGGACAATAAAAAATAGAGTTCGGTGAAAAACCATAATCGGCAGTAAAAGTATCCGGTATCCTTTTGATATGACGTTGATGATATTAACATATTATACTTATACGTACCTACATACCAACGAAACAAAGTGTCAATGGTTAATTTTGTAAAAAAGCTTCTCTAGTAAATAGTATTTAATTTTATAATCGAACATAATTTCTTTTACGTCAAAAGCATCAAAGTAATTATTATTGTTAGTAACTGACTAATACTTACATTACACAAAAATACTTTTAAAATAAGAAGTATTAACTGTAATAGCTATCATTTGATCAATCTTACGCAAAACTATCCAGTGAAATTTTCTTGCAATGCGTACAAAAGTAATTTGAAGACGTCGTTGGGCATATAGCTATATAGAATGTAGAGGCTGTATGTATATGCGATAAGTACACACTCGAATAAGTACGATCTTACGGCCAATGAAGCGAGGAAAGTATCAACAAACTGGTTTGTATTGTGGCTATTGAGAGGAACAAAACAACTAAACGGTAACAATGTGGCGAACACAAACCTACTTAAGTATGGCCACTAAAAGCAGTGAGTCGAATCACCGGCTGAAGTGATACCAAAAATATATTTTGAAATACATATTATGGAAACGAACCAGCTAATATCTTTAGGTGAATATTACAAGATACGCATGTAGGCGTAATACTTTGAAATGCTGGTAATAGGTACCCGCTTAATCCCAGTTGTCCCCATTGTTATTGAATACCTATCTATATTATGTACAAGGAGTTGAGGTAGAAGCTATATAGGCTATATATACTGATATACAGGCTGGCAATACCTCAAAGTGGGGCAGTATAGTCATCGGTGCAATCAGGCCTTATCGCATCTAAATAGAATTAAAAAACAGCCAGTGCGAGTTAGGTTTCGCTCTTATAAAATTCAGTAAGTAAATATCGTTTACTAAAATATGCAATACCTTTATAGCACAGCTTAACGCTACTAGATTCAGCGTATTAGTTTTTGTTGTAAAAACAGAGGATATGAGTAGTTACATAATATACCGACATTCCAGATTCATATCAAGTTTAAGAATAGATCCTCTGGCAATTTTGGCAGACTTTAATTTTTTTTTTTTTTTTTATAAAAATATTATGTATATTTCAACATGAGCTCTACACACCCCACATGCAAAGTACGAAAATGTTCTATTTTCATCTAGCTACTTGTTAAGGTATTGGAAGTGCCATGAAAAATCCCTTTTGTTAATGTCATGATCAATGTTCGGTTTTGTCATAATTCTACACAAAACACATAACTAAATTTCAGGTTTGTAACTCATTCAGTTTACGAGCCAGAGATCAGCGTGACCTACTGACGGACATAGACAGCAGTGACATGTGGGGCTCCGATTTGGTTTTTAGGTACAAAACTGTACAAATGTAGGTACAGAACAGTCATTACGAACCTTCCAATTCTATTACAATGTTTTCTGTTTCTGTGTTTTCAATGATAGATTTTTCTCATTGAAAACACAGAAACAGAATTGTAATAAAATTGGAGGTGTTTCTTATGAAATTTTCAATTTGTTGTTGACTTGTATAAATATATCTTGTAGCTTTATCTCAACGTTCACCAGATCTAAACGATTAGAATTAGGATTTATATTATGTAGGTACATAATCTTTTAAGATATGTTGATACGTAAAAATAATAAATATAATACCATAACTTTCTACAATTTGGGTAGTTGTAGAGTGTACCTTTTAATGTCAACTTTTACCACTTCCTAACAGTACCTATATATAGTATTTTCCGCGTAGAAAATTATTAATACCTACACGTAAAACATGGAGTTATTTTATCATTCCACGATTAATATCATCCACTTTATATATCCATGATAGTATCAATAAGAACTTATTTTGGCTTTTCTAGGTCAAGTTCGTGATCCAAGAGAGTTCAATAAAAGCCGTATTGTAGTATTTTAAGTGCTTAATAGGCTTACTAATTGGACGTAGGTCATTGTTAAATTAATATAGACTAACCAGAGGTATCACTGTCGAGGAGGGTTAGCGAGGGTTCGCATGCGACCGGCGGCAGTTCAACCTTCCGGTGCTTGGAGAGCGTGAACGAGGTCTGACCGGGGGACGCCTTCAGCCGATTGTCCAGGAAGTCATGTCCACACTCGTGACTGCTCCGAATAACCGAGCTGCCGCGAACCCCCGAAATTAGCGATCCCATAACCTTTTCATTTTCGTCCTTGTCATTGTTGTCATCGAAAACGTCATTTTTTTCTTTATTTTCCGTGTCATCGGTGGGGAGCGCGGAGGCGGCATTGTCGTGGGGCATGTCTATGGTCGAGCGGTCACGCTGGCGGGGGTGCTCTTGCGCATCTGCCGGGGAGGATGTGAGGGTGCGCGCGGGAGTGTCGGGTGAGGCGAAGATCGCCGGCGACTCGTCGGTCGCGCTGTCGCTCTCAGCGGAGTAATAGCACTGGTTTAGCTCGACGGCGGCGGGCGGCGTGAGCGGGTCCGTGAACACTGAGTCGGAGGTGGATGGGTCCGCGGGCGAAGCGGCCGGCGGCGGCGGAGCGGTGGTGGTGGCGGCGAGCTGCGAGCGGGTCGGTGACCGCCCGCACCTGCTCACCGTTACCTCTGACTGCACGCGACCAAGAGGCGAGCCCTCCCCCTCTTTGAAGCACTCGACCGTATCGTTATCTGATGTTTCGATAACTTCGACGTTATCTGAATCTGGCGTTTTATCGTACTCCCTGTCGATCGCCTCTCGTTTGAGGTCGCCTTTTTTCTTGCCATGCTTTTTGCTCTCTCTGCCCGGAGATTTTCTATTCAAGTTTCTAATGAAATGTTTACTCCTTGCTTGAGGTGACTTTCCGCTTTTAGGTTGTTTTTCGTTCGCTTGCGTATTACCCATGTTTGAGTCTTACGCACTATTGTAAAAGTAATAGTTATTGGGTACCTATACAATTTATAAACATTTGAGTACTTATTATATAAAATAAAGATATAAAAACCTAAGTGAAACAAATTCACAGCCCTAAAATGTACGAGTCCACAGCATTTCTCGGGCATGCGCAGTTCTAAGAGTAATATCATTTCTTGGCTAATCAATATTTTGATTGCATGTTAAAAAAAAGGTAGGGGTAAATAACACTAATGCTTAATACATTTTGGTTTATTTTGCATGCGGTATCATGAGTTTAACAAGCTGTAATATATAACACTGAGAAAGAGAGCTCTATTTTCATGACTTCAATAGCGACATCTAGTTGAATGCAGTATAACTCCATCGGGGCAACTAAATGTTTTGAAGGTTGTGTCCAGAACACTATTTATACCCCAGGAATGAAACCTAACCAGCAGCGTTGCCATTGCTATGTTAAGTAGTTGAACTGTTACCCACAAGGTGGCGGTAGCTGTCAAAAATTGTCAAAAATGGCTGCCAATACACGCATCACTTTAGTGTCGAATCAGGAACAGCCATCTGGGGGCCAACTCTCATCACTTAAAGTAGTAATAATTTAATCTTACAGCTAAATTATATACCTCCACATAAGATAAGCAAGCTTACAAACGGTAATGGAATGTAGGAACGCCGAGCGTTTTCATGACGTCACAACAAATTGTTCAGTCTATTCATTACAAATATTTTTTAAATATTTTAAGAAAAAGTAAGTTTCTTAAAATATTCTTTAAATATTTGTTATTATTAAATATGGATTTCCGCAAAGTAACGCCTGAACCTATTCATTATGTTCAGTCTATTATTGTACTCTGAGGATTTCGTTTTTTTTATGTTATTGTGACGGAACAAGCTCTAGGGCCACCTGATGTTAAGCGGACTAACCTCTGCCTATAACATACGCATTTCATCACAAGTCACGAATTGCACTGCGCCCGTCACTTGAGACATAGTTGTTAATTCTCATGTTCCAGTAATTTCACTGGCTCTCAAGGACAGCTGCCGGAACACACCGTTAGGTGCTTGGCGATAGATTTTCTACTTGAGGGTAGTCACTAGCCAGGCGGGCATTCGCAAAATGCTCTTCCACCAAGCGGTGAAGCTCAAGCCGGCGGTGGGCATCGAACCAGGGACCTGCGGCACGGCAGTCCACAGCTATTAGGGATTCGAACCATGGACTTTGTGTGGAGGTTATTAAACGTGAATGAACTTTGAAGATCTACGAATCTACGAATAATCCAGGACGGTCAGCACCGCTGACAACCAGCGGTGCTGACCGTCCTGGATTATTCTTATAATAAATGGATTTTGTACTTATTCAATGTCAATACCATTATCGTCGAACAAAAATTTCAGGAGATTTACCAAATGTTCAGATATAATAGTTTTCATTTCAGTTGGTCAATCCAACGTGTTTTATTTTAGAAAGTTATAGACAAGCGGAAAACATTCAGTGTAGTCTATTTTCACACAAGTAAACGAGAAATTAAATTTTCTTTTAAAAGCTGTTAGTTTATCTGTCGTCAAAAATATTGTCAATGATTTTCCCTGCAAAAGTGTACTTATTTCATCGAACTTTCCTTTCCTTTATAAGCCATTATTCATCATGCAAAACACTCAAAATGTTAGGAGCCTCAAACTTCATTTGCTTCATTGCGAATACCTTTAGCTCATCACGAAATTCATGTAACCAGGCTAGAACTTAACCTCTTGCAAGCCATCGGAAATCGGTATGCAAAAGGGGAGTTCGTATTGGCTACCCATTTTTTACACACTTTTTTGAACCATTTTGACTAGCGGGGACCATTTTTCACGCAATTGACGAACTTAACACCTTCATCATGATGTTTCCTTTAATAAGTTGGCATTTTTTATACTACAAGGACATAACGATTAAAAATGCAGAGGCTGCTTTTACATCCCGGTGCAATAAGTGTTATTTGTGATACCGTGGCCTTTATCTTTCCTACCATTGCTGCAGCCCCGTTGGTACATACGTAAATACAATTCTTCTCATCACATATTTTACGCTATTTCAAATAATATTTGTAACTGTGGTATTATTGAACAGCTAAAAAAAAAATATTTTTGCGGAACCCTGATGAGTATTCTACGGAAACCTAGGTTCCACGCAACCTACTTTGGGAATACCTGTTCTACACTAAAGAGGAAATATTTGTATTTTTGTACGTAACGAATAAACATGAAAACTACTGGACCGATTTAAAAAATTGTTTCACCATTAGTATTCTACACATAGACAAATTGAAGATCAGATAATTATGTATAAAAAATGTCTATATACTTTTTTTTCTAAGAGCCTGTTTTTGAGATGCAACGATTCAAAAAGTTTAAGGAGTTGTAATGCTCATAATATGAAGTGTATCTTATACACACGTTTCTACGCCACCTTTGAGGTAGTGTACTTTTGGCACGTTTGCATGGAAAACGCTACGTACTATTTCCCTTAAGATCATTCTCAAAAATTTTGAGCTACGACTTTATTCTAGTTCTTTGAGGAAATACATGGATTGACATTTGTATTACATTGTATTACAGCTTTAGTGATGTATATACGTGTTATATTTATACATAGAATGACGATTATAATTCTTTGAAATTTTTGAATCAAAAACGGTGACTTAGGAAAAAAAGCATTTTGAATTTTTTTAATTATTTGATCTACAATTTTTGTTAAGCCAAATTTTATGATAAAACTTACCTTTTTACTAAAAATCACGAGACCCCCGTTTTTTGTGATTATTAACCCAGAGTATTTTTTTCCAGTTGTCATGTCGGGTGGATGAGGACTTTTTAGATTTCATTTATTATGGTGTTTTAAACAATTTCGTCTAAATAGACCGGACTACTGTTTTTTTCTCAAATTTTATTTTAAACTCAAATGGTTTGCGCATAAGAAAACTAAACTGATTTTCATCATATATCCTGCATATAATCGTAACATAAAAGCTAAGTTATGTACTAGGTACGAGTAACTACTTGTTATTATTTCAACTCAAAATTATAAGTTTTAAGACAGCTTGTGTAACAACTTAAGTACTTACTAGAATTCTGTAATATTTTGTAGGATCATTTCCAAGCTTTTAATGTGTTATCGGAAGCAGAAATACCTGAAAGTGTCCGTCGATCCAATGTATGATTATCCTTGTTTAAGAGCAAAGTTTTGACACTGACTAATGGTTTTCTTGTGTACTGCTTACCTTCGATTTTATCTAAAAACGGTCGCTGTTACGCGCTGACATAGATGTGAGCAAACAAAAAGTGGAGTTGGTAAAGTCGGGGCAATTATGGGTTCCCGTGATAATGCTAACTATGTACCTACTTAGTTCACTTCAATAATACAAATACAATTAGGCCTTCAAAAGAATTTGGAAAATAATAACAATACACCAATATAAATACTAAGGTAAGTTTATGTTATAAAAAAGTTCAAAATGATATCATTATTGGTAGTATACAGTTGACATTTTGTTACGGTATTAAATTTTGGTTAAGTTACCTGAAGGGCCGCCAAATAACTTTTTTTTAAATGCTATAAAAAAAAACTACCGAGTGTAGCTTCGGCTGTGTGGCACGTAGCGCCTTCCTGTTGAAACCAAATGTTGCCAATATCCTCCTCTTCAATATTTGTGAACAAAAATTGGTTCAACATGGCCCGATAATGATAGCTGCACACAATCGATAATGCGCTTAAAAATTGGACCGATCGTGTAGGCTACTGCATGGCCAGCCGAGGCAGCCATTTGAATGAAATTATTTTCTATTATTAACCGGAAGGATTGTACTTTCAAATAAAAAAAGAAATTTGAGAAAATATTAATAGCATTTAAAAAACAAAGTTATTTGTTGGACCCTTTATATCACATAGCTCGCATTTATTAATTACACTCAGCTGTTTTTTAAAGGACGGGTGAGAAAAAATAAATTGAAGTGATGCTCCGTGAAACGTTCTCCATTCCTGTGGGAGACCCTAAGATAAAACAATTTTTCGGTCGACAGGTTTTTTATATTATCGCTTTGAAATAATAGTAAGTATAATATATGTTTTAGGGAGAAGCACAAATTTGTAATGGAAAAACAGATAGGTATTTGTTACTTTGTGGAACAAAATTTTAATATTTATTAAGGCGATTTGGGTAGTAACAATTTTTCTTCGCCACTGAACTGTTTTTAATAGTTTTCCTTATTGACCAATCGGTATGCACAACCAGTTGTGTTATAAGGAACGCATGTACAACAATATTTTCTGTACGCACAATACATATTATAATTTTTGTTTATTTCCCGGATACACAAATACCTACTTATATAGTAAGGTTTATGATTCGAGATTGAAGTGTCTTTGTAGAATGGATGGACCTTATAGAGATCTTCATTTCACATGACAGCTGTCACACTGAAATAGGCTATACTATGTCTGAAACTATTAATTCCAGTCTACTAGTTTATTTGCAGAAAAGACAGTCCTTATCAAGATCTTCATTTCGGATAGCAGCTGTCAAACATAAAAGGTTCTCTGAAACCATTATTCCGGACTCCTAGTTTCTTTACATAAATAATACACCTTATCGAGGTCTTCATTTCGGATGGCAGCTTCTATGTTTAAAAGGGATCTGAATCCATTGATTGCAGACTACTACTTTCGTCATAGAAAAGATAGACTGTAAAAAAGAAAATCAATAATTATATAACACACATATATAATATACATAAACCTGGACTACAGTTGTGTCATCAGGAATACTTTAAGCACACCTAGTTGTTTATATTGATTGGTCCTTTAAAAAAAACTCTTGGTTTTTACACCGTTGCATGGTTGCGAAAAGTGACGTATTTTCCACTAAAGAATAGAAGCAAGCCAAGCGAGTATTTGCTAATGTATTTGATAATGATTAGCTCTGAAGTTGCCAACAGCTAAAAACATCTCAAATAAAAATGTGGGAACGAAAAAGCTACATCTAATAGTAGTTAAAAGCATTTGGGCCGTCATATTGGATATTCTACTGGAGGCATATCTAAGCTTTAGAATTTCTACTTCGACAAATGGTGATTAATATTCGTCAGGAATCGTTTAACAGAATTAAGGTAAATTCATTGTTGAACAAACATCAAATTTATCAGTACATCGTTCACTGTCAAGTATGCGTGATCGTGCTCGAGTGCATATTAGGTAAATAGAATAAAAAGTTCAGTAACTAGAAATTTTAGTTTTCGTGTTCTCGCCCTATCCCGATGAGTTCCACGCATCCACCATTTATAAGCTTGATATGGTATGCAGAATTTACCCAGCACTAAACGTGCTGCATAATTTTGCACCTTGTTTGTAAATTTTTCCACGTTACCGAAATATGGTAATTAGTAGAAGGCAAAGGCAAAAAAAAAATATTCGTAAACTTAAGTCGAAAGTATGGTCACAAGTCTAAGTTTTTATTTAAATATTTTCCCCATAGCTCTAGTAAGGAGGTGAGTAGTAGTGAGAGTAAAAACGTGGATGTCGATACGACATCCACGTTTTTAATGTATTCACATCTAACAGTCACAATTCCAAGCTACAGAATTCTGCAAGAGAAAGTTAATTAAAAACTGACCAACTGCAAGTCGCTCTTTTAGGGTTCTGTATTGTAACAACCTGAAAACAAAATACAGAGCCAGTAAAATTACACACATGAGTCTTAAGGTTGAACTGGCCGGTCACTTCTCCATACAAACGTCGTAGGGTGATCACTCCCTTATTTGAGATTTTAAGTCCAGACTTAAGCATAATACCGATTGATATCGTCATTATCTAGGCTTGTTTGATGCCAAAATTTTAAAAAGATAATTACCTATGTTGTAAGTTATGAGCCCAGAAAACTTTATATGAAAATGTTTCAAGGCTCATAATTCTCAAGTTAATTATTTTATTAAAATTTCGTCATCACACAAGCCTAAATAATGACGATATGAATCGGTATTATGCTTCACTTTGGACCTTAATCCTCAAATAAGGGATCACCCTACGACGTTTGTATGGAGAACGGGCCGGCCAGTTCACTCTTAACAACTATACGTCTCAGTGTGACGGGCATAGTGCAGTTGTTGACGAAATGCATCTGTCTATCATCATAAGGGCAGAGGTAAGTCCAGTTAACATCAGCTGGGCTTAGGGCTAATTCCGTCACAAAAGCATAAAAACTATTTTTTTTTCTTTTTTCTGGTATCTTGGCGGAGCAAGTACTAGGCTCTTGTGGCCTCTGCCTATAACAGATGCATTTTGTCACAAGTGACGAACTTCGTTGTGCCCGTCACCCTCAGAAAGGGTGTTAAGTCTCATGTGCCTCTAATTTCAATGGCAACCAAACATTTCAAACCGAAATCCAGTAATGCGAATTCAGAAGGCGCTGCTTAAGACCAGACGACAGAACACAGACAGCGACCAGGTGGGCTTCTGGTATGTCTCCTTTAGTCGCCTCTTACGACTCCCACAGGCAGATGTGTGGGGGGAGCGGGTGCAATTCTAGCCCAGCATTCCACTCTTACTCCGTTCGCTGCAGCGGAATTAATGTATGGACATTGCATAATTTCAGAACGTAGTGGCATATAATCAAATCTTAATATTTTCAACGACTATTTAACTAACGCGATGAATACTGGAGACCAGGTAGATGTTGTCTTTACAGATTATAGCAAATGTTTTGACAGAATAGACCACTCTATCCTGCTATCTAAGCTACAGAACATAGGCATCTGTGGAGACTTGCTTAGATGGTTTTCGTCATACATTGACATGAGATCACAGGCAGTAGTCATCAGCAATTATATTTCTGGCTGGGTCTCGATCCCGAGTGGAGTTCCACAGGGTTCATTGCTTGGTCCTCTATTATTCTTAATCTTTGTAAACGATATATCTGAATGTCTTTTAAACTCCCAACTACTTTGCTTTGCTGATGACATGAAAATTTTCACTAAGGTATCAACTCTGGCAGACGCTCAAGCCCTTCAGGAAGATTTGTTAAGGCTGGACGACTACTGCAAATTGAATAAACTCGACCTTAATCCATCAAAGTGTTCAGTCAATACTTTTACTCGGAAAACAAATATAATACATTTTATTTACACTCTCAAAAACCAAACTTTACAACAAACTCGTGTTGTTAGAGATCTAGGTGTCATTCACGATTCGAAATTATTATTTGATGAGCATATCTCTCATATAGTGTCTAAAGCTTCTAAAGCGTTAGGATTTATAATGAGATGCTCCGCAGGTTTTAAAAAAGCTAAAACATTAAAGATACTCTATTGCACTTTTGTTCGAAGCATTCTGGAGTATGCGTCAGAAGTATGGAATCCATGTTACGACAAATACATCTCACGAATTGAAAGAATTCAAATCAAATTTATAAAATTTTTATGTTATCGACTACACATTCCATATAGTTCTGATAAATACCATGATCTTTGCAAACAATTTCATATTTTACCACTGTCTATGAGACGTGATATAGCAGATATAACATTTTTACTAAAAATACTATCAAATCAAATAGACTGTTCAGATCTCCTTAGTAGAATTAATTTAAATGTCCAACACAAGCGCGTAAGATTCAACCCACCCCTGTCGTACCCAGTGGCTAATGCTAATTATAGAAAAAACTCATATGTGAACAGAGTGAGCAGCAAATTCAACAACTTAAGTAAAGAGATGACGTCATTAGACTTATTCTGCACAAGCGTGAACTCGGCGAGGCGGCTGCTTAGCTGCGATTTTTTTAAACATAAAGCATGAATTTTGTAAACATGTTTATATAAATTTATTATAGGATTATATAGGTAATTATAAAAAGTTAGGTATGATTTGGTGGAAATGTACACTTTACAATCTAATTGTAAGGAAATGAATGCCCGCGTTAATTTCCTATTTTCTGAATTGTTTTTAAACGTGAGGACCTGTAATTGGCTTTCTTGGTGATTATCTTCAAAACATTATTGAAACTGTAATTAAAAGCTGTAGGTCTTCCTATGAATAAATAAATAAATAACTTACCACACGTTTACTACGTCTTACCACAGTCAGCAGGTAGGTACGTTATAATGTCTACCTGTGTAATTAGTAATTACCTCTGTATTACCTCCAATTGAATCAATGGCTCTCGTCGCGTTGCGGATACCCTGTCCAAGTGCAGTCAGCTTACATAGTGGCTTATCCCAGTCGCGCCACTGCAATGCGTAGTTTTTGTAGTAATTGTGTCCACAGGGCTGGTGCATTCTGAACAGACGTTCCCATGACTTATTAGGTTCTGAGTCGTTTTCTTTACTTACGTCGAATCGTTACGTTAAATTTGAAGCAGTGATGGCTCCGTGACATTGACTATGGACTGCCGCGCAGCAGGTCCATGGTTCGAATCCGCGGACTTGAGCTTCAACGCATGGTTGAAGGGCAATTTTGCGAATGCCCGCCTGGCTAGCGACCACCCTCAAGTAGAAAATCTGTCGCCAAGCACCTAACGGTGTGTTCCGGCAGCAGTCCTTGAGAGCCAGTGAAATTACATTAAAAATGAGACTTAACAAGTATGTCTCAAGGTGATGGGCGCAGTGAAGTTCGCCAGTTGTGATGAAATGCATCTGTCATAGGCAGAGGATACCGCTTAACATCAGGTGGGCCCATGGGCGTACCCAGATTCTGGCTCAGGGGGGGGCAAATCAGGAATTTCAGACACGTAGTAAACAAAAAATTAAATAAATAAAACACAGGCCAAGTGCGGGTCGGGCCTCGCAAAAAAAATGAAAATCTCACATCAGTCGAAACGAACTGGAGCTACATTTTTCATCGATGTTATTAGTATTATTTTGTTACTTAAAAAGACGAAATTTTACATTATGTACTGAAATTGAAACCTGAAAAATTACTTTATATAATCTCATTCGGTAATATTCTAATTATGAAATGAAATACAGACTTTTATTGGCAAATTTTATTTATATACTTCCTTAAGAAAATTAAAAAGTTAAATTAAAGCATTATTCTCCTAACAAAACAATGCTTTAAAACATTTTTTTAATTATTAAAGTACAATGTGTCCCGACCAAGGAGGTTTCAATTGAATTTAAGTACCTACACATTATCTGTGGTGAGCGCAACTCGCTGCTTCCGAGCAGTGTTGCCAGACATGCGATAATTATCCTAGATCCACGATATATTTGAAAGTCATGCGATAAAAAATAATAATGACGTATCGCACGATATTTCATCAAATTACTACGATATTTTTTTCATTTACACGATAATTTTACAACGAATTCTGATCCGAGTAATTTTTATATTACTCGGATCAGAACCGAATATAATTTTTATATTATCTATGGCAATCCAAACGAATGCAAAATGAGATAGGTATTTTCTTAAATAAATTCCATAAAAACAAAAAGCCGAAACTGTCATAAAACAACTACTGTTATATAATTGCATAGCTGATCAGGATGGCATGAAGATGTGGCAATAGAAGCGAAAAACCTGATGTATTGATTTTATACCAAGCAATGATTGAGTGTACTAACAACGCAGGACTGTACGGTCCTGAGAAAACCAGAGCCCGTCAAAGCCTACATGCCCTGGGCATGTACCCTCACAACTATTATTCATAGAGCGCTGATTCTGAGGAAGAGGTTATTTTTGACCATCAATAAAATAAGATATATAATAATAACATTTTTTTACCGAAAATATTAAATTAATATTTTAGAAAACACTTAAAAATATATCTCTTGTCTTCTGACACTTAGAACTGAAACGAAGGTTGAGTAATTTATAAAGTTTAGAACTTGCGATAAAAACACGATAATTTTGCAGTAATTCTCTGATAATTTTTAACTCACCGATCTGGCAACACTGCTTCCGAGCCATAGGCCAATAACAGACTTTTTTCATTTTGGCGCTATTTCGTACATACGAATTTGAGTAAGTAATATTTTGTTGCATAAAATTTTTATTTAATGTAGCCTATAGCCATGAGATTAAATAAAGTAGTGTATGCAACTGCATATAATTAGGTATTAAAACACTCGTGTAATCTTATTTTGAAACTCGCCTGCGGCTCGTTTCAATAAACTACACTCTTGTTTTAATAACCTCTATTATATGACAGTTGCATAAGCTACTATTAATAGAATTTCTAATTTAATTATAATTTTTTTAGGTTCATTTATGTTTACAAGTTAGTGACCCGAAACATAAGGATGAACTGACAGATAGATGTCATTATTAGGGCTCCGTTTTACAGTTTTGATATAGAGCCCTAAAAAGTATTTTTTATATATATTTGTTAAACCTCACAATGAAAATACTCGCTTAACTAACCAACTGTATGATTTACCCTTTACCAACATTTAACATTGCGTGGAAGATGCAGCTCTAAATTTAAGCTTCAGCTATTTCATTGGCTGATTTTAATAATTCCTCATTAGCTTCTTCAGCAGATATTAAGAATAGACAACGGCACATTTAAAAATTTTTAGAGTGCTTAATTTTGGCTCATCCGAGCGATCCTCGATGGCGTGATGGTAGTTAAGGCACCCCGCACCCGGTGCGTAAAATCTAGGGACGTGGGTTCGATTTCCACTCGAGGTGAGAAATTTTGTACATACTCTAAAAATGTGTAAATGTGATTTTCGCTTACCTCGCGATAGTGCTTGTAATAATATTTAGAGGTAAAAAAAATCACTTATACCAAGGTGGACATAATCCAGGGGGGGGCAGCTGCCCTCCCCTGCCCCCCCTTGCGTACGCCCATGGGTGGGCCTCATGCTTGTTCCGTTACAATAACATTAAAAAAAATGTCTTTGTTATCAGTTAAAGGTGGAAGAAGAAGCGCTCGTAGCGAAGTTTACTTAGCTGTTCTCAACCGATCAGCAAAGTTAAGCAACGTCGCCCGCGGTCATGAGTTGATGGGTGACCGCTAGTGACATTACTACTGAGCGTTTTCGTGCTTCGGAGGGCACGTTAAGCCGTCGGTCCCGGTTGTCGTCTTAGGATGGCAGTCGTTATGGCATGGTAGTAGGGCAATTTGCGAATGCCCGCCTGGCTAGCTACCACCCTCAAGTAGAAAATCTGTCGCCAAGCACCTAACGGTGTGTTCCGGCAGCTGTCCTTGAGAGCCAGTACTTCTAGGTTAGCCTGAACAACATCTTCGACCACATCATCACTTACCATCAGGTGAGATAGTGGTCAAAGGCTAACCTATCTAGCATAAAAAAAAAACGTTCGTATAGAAATTTATTTTTACCAAAATTCTCTAAACGGGCTACAACTATATTCACTATTGAAATAGAATCCGCACTTTTCTTTTCAAATGTGATTGCCACGTAACGAGCACGAAGCCCACCTGATGTTAAGCGGTAACCTCTGCATATAACAGATTCATTTCGTCATAAAAGACGAATCGCTCTGCGCCCGTCACCCTGAGACCTGAGTGTGTGTGCCTGTAATTTTACTGGTTGTCAAGGATTGCTGCCAGAACACACTGTTAGGTGCTTGGCAACAGATTTTCTACTTGAGGGTGGTAGCTAGCCAGTCGGGCATTCGCGAATTGCCCTACGGAAGCGCTCAGTAGTAAAGTCACCAGCGGTCACCCATCCAATTCATGACCGCGGTAGACGTTAACTTAGCTGATCGGATAAGAACGGCTAAGCAAATTTCGCTACGAACGCTTCAAACGAGGTATAAAAAAGTATTAAAAGACAGATGCCTACTCGATATAATAATTCAAGAAACCTAATATCGAAATGTAGAATTATATCTAGACAAAAGAAAATAAATATTAAATCAATGAGCAGTCACGTTATTATTCCATTTCTGGCTAACAAATCGGAATAATGAACTGTTCGATGCCGACCCAATTTTATCTAAATATAATAAGGTGTTACATTTTAGGATAAAATCCAGAGAAGAGATAGGAGATTTAGATATCTTATATATACTAATAGTATAAAGAGGAAAGATTTGTATTATTGTGTTTTTGTATAACGAATAAACTTAAAAACTATTGGACCATGAGAATCCTACATTATCCCTGATGAATGGCTGATAACGATCCATCGTTAATATTTTCAAATAAGTTAGGAATCCGTATGAAAACTTTAATAATGTAAAACATCGCGTGAAAAAAATACCATAAAAAATTATATCGGGTACTTACGCTGCGGAAACGATTGACATAGAGCGAAGTGATGTACTACAATTTTATAGAGAACATCAGTATCATAGTAGAAAGAGAGGAAGTAGGCCATCTCCGGCCCAATCCGCGATATAATTACCTACCACACTTATCTGTCTCAGGGTTGTCACTTTTAGCAAAATTTTAATTCAGTGCCTAGAAATTGGCAACGGCCGGGAAGATGTGTTTTTTACTTATGTTGTGTGGGTTCAGGGTAAGTGAGGTCGGTTTTACCTAAACCATGATGAAGCCTTTCACGATGATAGAAAGAGCGACAGAAGATACCTATGTGGTTGCGGGGCCAGAAACGGGCGACGCGGGGCGGTGATGTGTACGAGTACCTACGGTAGTTTACGTGAGTTTACTGATAGTACTGTCAACCAATTCACTAGTTCAAAGCCCGGCCCTTGCCAAAGATGACACATCTCTGTATAGCTAATTTAGTGATTCAATAAAGTTCAACAATAGTTTTCCTAACAAATACAGAAATGTATTCAAGATTCAGAACAGTACTATTTATAAAAAAAGCGCCGTTTCGGACACGCCCATATGTAAGGTTTCGTAGTTCATGTGTAGTTATTGCGATAGTTTTTTATTGTTTGTAAGTTTTGTTTGTTTTCGCATAATTTTATATGAAAAAACCAAAATAACTTTGCTTCTGTAATTTGATGCTAAATACCTTTATATTTCGAAAACTATAACTTACATTTTTAACAGTTGTACTATGGGAGTTATTGGTGGAACTAAAAATATGTCAAAAATGGGGCTTTGATAGCAATATCTCGAGACAGACACATTCAATTAACTTTGTTTCAATCTTACTACTTACTACTACCTACCTACAATACTGAGAAATCGGCATGACTAAATGTAAACAAAGCAATAGCGGCATATCAATTGACAGATCAAATATACCTAGGTAATACATTGTAGTGGGAAAGTAGGCCTGCCTACTTCGTCTGCCTGATAGAAAACTACCAAATAAAATCTATAGGTATCTCACTCATCATCAATTAAAATTATAGGTTTGCTAGAATAACTTGCTTACCTTTCCTGTTCAGTAGGTAATCTGAACAGAGACAACTCTGAAATAGATGAACTGTTTAAACAGCCAAACACAGCAATAAGTTCTCATGCGATTATCACACATTTTTAATTTATTTAGAGGTGCCGAAAAGCCGTGACCCTCAAACTTTGTGCGATGTTAGCCCCGACTGGCGCACGGTCGAAACGGGTCGAGATTTTGTTAGAGTGTGCGTGCGGGACGCATAGATATTATGGCGCACACATACAAGCCGCGCGCGGTGCGTTTGTATGAAGATAACTTACTTCCCACTCTTTCTACTATGTCAGTATCTACAAAAAAGTCCGCGATACAATATGTCTAACTATTACAGTTGTGTCACAATAACTACTTTTTTATGTGTTTAAATTTATAGTTTTTAACCTTTTTGTTAATACCCGTGCGAAGCCGGGGCTGCAGCTAGTTAGTTATATTATTTGTTATGGGAGCACTTTTCAGAGACTGTCAAGTATTTCGAACACAACCACTATTTCGGAGCTGGGCTTCACGTCCTTACTATCCCCATAATTCCCGTTGCTCAGCTTTGTAGGCAAATATGCAATGAAATGAACTTATGTGAGCACGACATACCGAATGCTTATACATATTTAATATTGTAGTCATATGACGACACTTACACTTAACACAGTAGTGAAAAATGCACACAGAACCAGAATAGCCAGAAAGTTACTCTATAATATATTGAGTAACTTTCTGGCCAATACAGACAGACTATAAATATAAGCATTCGGTATGTCGTGCTCACATAAGTTCATTTCATTAGAGTAACTTATGGCTATATACCTGGTTATGTGTGCATTTTTCACTACTGTGTTGGTCATTTCAAACTGTACTGTACTGTATCAGCTGGAACACTGCCTCCCCCATTTAGGGGGGTTTGCCATAATAGCCCACGCTTGGCAGGCGTCTTGGGGATCCCAGTTTAGGAAATCAGTTCCTCACAAGGCGCTCCTGCCCAACTTCCGGTATTTTAATTTTAGTCGCCTCTTACGACACCCACAGGTAACAATTTAGGGGTGACACCCGGCACCCCACGGGGAAGGTTGGTAATTTCAACAGTACCTAAGTAGATAGATATAGATAGATAAACTCTTTATTGTCACACCATAATTAATACAACTAATACAAACAAATAATAAGTATATAATCTAAAACCAATAAATTAGAAAATATAATAGGTACACTTGTTGTTAAGCTACCTAATAACTGTTCTATAGGATAGGATTCTTATAGTATTCCTATATTATTGCAAACCTGTTGGTTTGAAATATAAGTAATTCAGATACTTTTCTTTTTTTACTTTCGGTATGCCTTTATTAACTAAATAAAATACTACGAACTGTATACAACACTACAGCTACTACATTAAAAGCATTTCGGCTTGTTTTATACTTTTGATTTTATTTTACCTGAAACATTTTTGTCCAAGCTAATCTTGTTTCTAAAAAAAACTAAATATTCAAATTTAACAATTAGGCACTAACGTACTCGTACTAGATAAGTTTAGGTTTATAGGTTATATAGTAGTCTGCCTTTTAGGCGGTTTTCTAGTAGGACGCATTCTCTTCTTGGGATTATTTCGTTTGTAGCTGCTGATTATGCGCATTTGCCCCAGCAGGGGGATATGGAATTGTTCTTTTACTGTTAAGGTTTTTAATATATCGAACTAAAATTAACGTGGAGACAAAAATAGAGCTGAAAATCAGATTATCTTTTTCTGTGTGATAAATGAGAATGACATGTACCTAAATATGTAATTATAATAAATCATAATTAAGTACAACAGAAAGCCGGGAATGAAATACTCGGAAGTCATATCATTGGTTACCCTTATAGAAAGCGGCAAGCGCAAAGGAAATTTTGTAAATGGTCTGTTTGATGTCTATGTCTATTATATGGCTTAGTCGGCAATGGTACACGCTCACCTAAGAGGTACCTATTCACTCTTGCCTATATGAATATACAGGGTGCCCGGTAATGAATGGATAACCTTAAATTAGGTATTTGTATATCTAATGGCCATTCAGAAAAAAAAACAGAACAAAAAAAAATCAAGTAGTACCAAAGTTATGGTCTTTTTAATAAACAAACATATTCATTTTGCCAAAGTTTAAGCATCCATAGCGTAAAAAAAAAGTATGTATACACATGTGACCAATCATTTTAAAATAAAGTGTGCCTAAAGCCGGTTTCTAAATGGTATTTGTTTTATTATTATTTTTTTTTTTTCTGAATTGCCATTAGATATACAAATACCTAATTTAAGGTTATCCATTCATTACCGGGCACCCTGTATAGTAAAATCACCCATTACACTCGTTACTAATTAAAAAAATAATAATTCAATCAATTATTATTTACAAGAATACTTAGATATTTTAGATCAAAATATTAATATAATGATACCTACAGTGAATTAGTTTTCATAATCATCATGTCGTAATTACTCATCATCATCAGCCGGAAAACGTCCACTGCTGAACAAAGGCCTCCCCCATAGAACGCCACAAAGAACGGCTATTAGCCACTTGTAACCACTAGCAAACCGCGACTTTCACCATGTCGTCAGTCCACCTGGTGGGGGGCCTACCAACTCTATGTCCTCCGGTGTAGCGTGGTAACCCCTCGAGAACCTTTCTTCCCCATCGGTTATCAGTTCGTTGAGAAATGTGGCCCGCCCATTGCCAGTCCAACTTGCAAATTCTGTGAGCTATGTCCACGTTCCGGATTTTATCGCGCAAAGAAACTCCGAGCATAGCTCTTTCCATAGCTCGTTGATCTACCCTGAGCTTGTTTGTTACTTGTTATAAATATTAATTGTTCCGCAAGACGTCTGCCAAGCGTGGGGTTAATGGCAAACTCCCCTCCCTTTAATATTGAAACAATATTCTTCCATTCATCCGCAAACATATTACAATCATTTACTATGGCAAGGAGGTTTTTGAGTGCTCTGAGAGTACGTGGAATGGGAGAAACAGTGTGAGCAACTGTTCGGGCTAGCGGGAGCAAGAACATCTTGTGACACCCGCCACGACGCGGTGGCAGGCTGTTAGGGTTGGGGGCGTTCAACCGTGATAATGAATAATGCAAGTTGGGTGCATCAATTTTTCTGTGAAGGAGCTTGCCCATGACAAGCATTTTACTAAGTTCCCGCAAAACTTCCAGTGAGTTTTAGTCCAAGCAGCCCAGGAGAAATTGGTTGGGTACAAAAAAGAGTAATACACGTAAGCCGCTTACCCATTTACACAGATAGCGAATGCTTTTTACACATTTTTATAAGTGAAGGTGTATGATTGGTCACATGGATGCTACACACATCTAGCCTCAAGCTAACTACGAATAAGTGCTCCAAAGATTATCCTGATGGCATGGCCTTCTTTAAAATCTCCAGAGTTCTTCAACACGAATCCAAGTCTTCTGTATGATTATTTGGCTGAAAGACAGATTATAATTGTCTTAAAAAGCAGCCTCTGGCAACGAATACCAATTCTTTGGCCGTACCTACGTCTGATATATGAAGAAGCAAACTGCTGTGTCACTTTGATGCTTTGATTGTATTAGTCAAGATGAGAGAAAAATGAACCATTTTTCGGTTGTAAATATGACTGAACTTGTAATCAGGCATTTTCAATTCTTCAATACAATTAGGCATGAACTGGCCTAAGTGTGAAAGGCTAAGCTTTACTAAAACTTTGGATAACTAAATAAGATTTCATGTTTATGCCACCTTCGACCACAAACAACATTTGTTTTATAAGCAAGGGTATAATTATATGTATATATATAAATAAAAACTTAAATACAATTTTTAGATCTCCATCGGTTTCTCAAACTAATAAAAATGAAGCAATTAAATAAATGTTATAAAGAACAATAATTTAATATTTTAAATTAACCGGTAAAACACTCACTTTAGGGATCAAATATATCGACCAGGGTTTCTAGCATATCAGATGCTCGTCACGAGAATTAACATTTCAATAATAATAATCTTTCTTTGCTCAGAATATTGGTTGAAGATGATGAAATGAGTTGAGAATGTTGTGGTATGTTGTAGTGTTATTATTTTTTAACCGCTGTGTCTCATGAGTTATACCTACTACCATAGTAAAAATGGTTATGAGCTGCATTCGTCATACGCTGGGACGCTGCGGCTATCAACATACTGAACTTCACACTGAGAAAAACGACTTAAAGGCGTAAATCGAATTTGACCTTTTACCGTTGAATTGTAAATACGTAAGATGAATTCACAACTCTTAAGATGATTTTCACCAATCAATAAAAATGTACCATGTTTTATAAGAAACACAACCGTCAAAAACGCCTTCCGTAAAGTATTTTCAGAATTGAACTTGTTATACGATAATAATTGCAGTATTGACCATAAAATATACCTTACTTATACGGCGGTTTACATACGGTGATTATCACTATAACGTACGACTTAATCAGCCTTATCGAAAAGTCAATATTTAAGAAAGACCACAAAATACACCTTAAATGAAGACGAAAAGAAACATTCGCCTTCACTCACCTCGTTTAACACCTACTTGTTGGAAGGCGTTTTTGTACGTATTTACGTTTGGTCGGTTTTTCGCCTTATACCATATAAATTGGCCGTCATTAGGGTGCTTTTGACTTTAGATTTTTCTCAGTGCATCTAATCGAAAGCTGGCCTTTTCAAACACCGTCGCCAATATTGCTACCGTCTCCGCGGCCAAGGGGTTAAGTCAAGCCGCTTACAAGGAAGTGCCAAATAGCTTTACTTTAACAGATTTTTACTTAGCAGTATGAAAATCATATGATAATATTTTCTAAAAGGCCACGTTACCTTAAAATATAATTCCGAAACAAGTTACCTTAAAATTTTCTCTATAAAATCTCTATAAAAAAATAAAATTGCGAAGTTAACGCTAAATTACGCTAGTACCGTAAATATCTTTACTATCTGTGTCTATATGTAGAAAAATACAACTGTTGTTACATTTTAGATTTACGTTACCAAAGCTTTCTTTCACCCAAAACAAAAAATAATGAAATTGCGATAGTAAAATCGTGATTTCACCATCCATACCCCTATGTAACTCCTACGCAGTCCGATAGTGATAGAATTTCAGCATTTGTGCATTGTCTTAGGGCGCCCGGTACGCATAACGTGGGTTTAAATCCTTGTGTGCATAAATAATTTAAACGAAACCATGTCTAAGTTTAATAGTCATTAGTTTTTGTCGCTGTACTTTCTCTTCGCTTATATAGGAATGTTTGAATTATATTATCAGGTTGGGTCATCGTACGAGTACACAAGTATAAGTAAACCTACTAATATATTAGGTCCTTACATATGAAATTGGCGTTTTGTATGGGAGGAACAAAAAGTCGAATATTTTTTAATATAATATATTTAATTAATCAAAGTATGAACCATTATTTTCTATGCACTTTTGCCATCTCATAGGTAGTTCATTGATCCCTTTACTAAAAAAACCAGTCGGACGGGAATCAATAAAATCTTTGAAGGCGATTTGGACTGCCCCATCGGAGTTGAATTTTTTCCCTTGCAAGAAGTTATCCAAATTTCGAAAAAAATGGTAATCTGTTGGAGCAAGGTCCGGGGAGTACGGAGGATGTCTTAGACTTTCCAATTGAAGCTCTTCTAATTTAGTAGCCGTCTGTAGCGCAGTGTGTGGTCTAGCGTTGTCGTGAAGCAGCAGTGGCGTGGAGCGATTGACCAGCCTAGGTTGTTTAGCCGCTAGCTTTTCCATCATGGTTTGCAATTCCTGACAATAGACATCAGCCGTAATAGTCTGGCCAGATTTGAAAAAACTGTAATGAACAATACCGGCACTAGTCCACCAAACGCTTACAAGTAACTTTTTTGGGGTTAATTTTCACTTGGGGCAGGATTTGGCTGGCTGGCCAGGATCTAACCATTGCGCTGAGCGCTTCCGATTATCGTAAAGAACCCATTTTTCATCACAGGTAATGATTCGGTTTAAAATACCTTCATTATTGTGCCGGTTTAGTAATGTAACGCAGCAGTCGACGCGCGTTTGCCGGTTTGTTTCAGTCAATTCGTGAGGTACCCACCTTTCAAGCTTTTTAATCTTCCCAATTTGCTTCAAGTGAATTAAAACAGTTTTATCACTAACATTGCAGCCTGCAGCTAACTCGGACGTGGTTTGCGATGGATCCGCTTCCACAATAGCCTTCAACTCTTCATTATCAACTTGAGTCTCAGGCCGTCCACGGGGCTTGTTCTGCAGGTCGAAATTTCCAGAACGAAAACGTTGGAACCAAAAACGAACTGTGTTTTCTTTTGCAACACGACCGCCATACACATCATTCACCCTTCGAGTTGTTTCCGCAGCACTAGTGCCACGGCGGAACTCGTACTCGTAAATAATGCGATATTTAAGGTTTTCCATTTTGTAAAATGAGTGACGCAAACAGAAAAAAACAGAAGAAAAAAAACAAATGAATGACGATCATCGAAGCACAAATACATGAGTCTATAGCTGTACAAATTTGAATTTGGAATTCCTTACCAAAGAGGAGAAATTCGTGATTAAAGTGGCCAGTACGAAAAACGCCAATTTCATATGTAAGGACCTAATATTAGGTACTCTTGTTTGTAGTAATTCAGTTTGGCTGCAGATGTCGCTTCTTCACCTTAAGACGGTTAAACAATAGGAACGAAGATATAAATTTAAGTAATGACTCACTCACCACGATAGCCCAATTGGCAGAGCATGTTCCGGCTTTCGGGATGGATTGTCGCGGGTTCGGATAAAGCACGTGGTTAAATTTTTTTCTTTTATTGTTATTTTGTAAACTTATTCGCTTTGCAGACGTTAATGTAAGAATTACAATGTTTTATTTTTTATATTATTGTGACGGAGCCAGCCCTAGGCCCACCTGATGTTAAGTGGACCAACTCTGCCTATAAAATATACATTTCGTCAACGAGGAATTGCACTGTGCCCGCCACTGAGACGTACAGTTGTAAGGTCTCATATTGTGCCTGTAATTTTACTGGCTTTTAAGGACTGCTGCCGGAACACACTGTTAGGTGCTTGGCGACAAGTTTTCTACTTGAGGGTGGTCGCTAGCCAGGCGGACATTCGCAAAATTACCTTCCACCATGCAGTGAAGCGCAAGCCAGCGGCGGTATTCGAACTATGAACTTGCTGCGTGGCAGAACATAGCCAATGCCACTGAGCGATCACTGCTTCAAAACAATGTCATTGCTTAACAATGTTATTGTAGTCAGTCAGGTTTCAATGTAGGTCGTATTGGTCTCGTGCTAATTATCTCTCAGCTCAGCACGATGGAGCCTCGCCCTTATCGGCACAGATTGGCAACGCGTCTTCGGAAAACATCTGCGTAATCAGAAAATGATTAATAGTGCCTTCGGGTAATCTCGTGGCGTTCAATGGTGAAACTCTTATTATTTTCTCTTGATAAATCGACGACGATCGACTAAATGAATTGACTGATCGTAGCCGCACGAACTTAATAAAAGTTGATAAAACGCGGTAAAGTTTAAAATTTCTATTATCAAAACTCCCAATGCTATTAGCCTCCTGGGTTGAATCGATCACTTGAATCTTTGCACCATTTGTAAGTAATACGTATTATACACTTAAGATTTTTTAAATCAATTTCTATTTTCGACACTATTTTAAGCTAATCTTTGTGGCACAGGGTTCGAGCAGACTGAGAACAGTGGAATCAAACTTGTTAACTTAATTATGTTAGTGACCATTATCTCATCTGTTGGTAAGTTATGCGCCACTCCTACACTCTTTCAAGTACCTACGTAGCCTATTGTGTAATATTACCCATTTCAACAACTTCTCACGTACCTGCACCATCTCATAATATATACTCGTACAACATACACATAAACACCAAATATCTGCCACTTACACACACACCCTCCACTCACTCACACATACACTCACAATCAAACGCACACGAACACCCTCTTGTTGTATTGATTGATAATACTGATAGTAATACTCATTCAATCATTTATAATTATATATATATATCACTAATTTCTTTGCTTTTGCTTACCTTGGCTAATAACTATCTTTTGTTGTAATTAACGTGTCAATATCAACTATCTTGTAAAATCGCTCCTGAGCCCCAAGATACAGACCTCGTGTCTAGTTTGGGACTCAATAGTAAAAGTCATTCACAATTTATTCAAATTTGTAACGTTAGCATCTAGGTAAGACTTAGCTTTTATAAGTTTCTACTCATAATGTGGATGTAAATTAGTTAAGGTTTTCCGATACTAAAGTTATTATTATTATTACATGGTGTTCGAGGATTGTGAACAAGTCTAGAAGTACTGGATCTGAAGCTCATCTGCCGGATCTTTATCTTTAATTTGCATTTAATTTTGCATGGTGGCAGGACATTTTGCGAATGCCCACCTGGCTAGCTACCACCCTCAAGTAGAAAATCTGTTGCCAAGAACCTAACGGTGTGTTCCGTCAGTAGTCTTTGAGAGCCAGTGAAATTACAGGCACATGGAGACTAACAACTATGTCTCAAAGTGACGGGCGCAGTGTATTTCGTGACTTGTGATGAAGTGCACCTGTTATAGGCAGAGGTTAGTCCACTTAAGATCGGGTGGGCCTCGAGCTTGTTCCGTCACTATAACATAAAAAAACAGTGTTAGGTACGTAGCGACAGATTTTTACTTGTGTAGCTAGCTAGGCAAGCATTCGCAAAATGCCCTTCTTCGAAGTAAAGCTCAAGCGGAGGGATTCGAAAGTTGAACCCCTGCACAGCTGCAGACCATAACTATTGCCCCAGGACCATGCATGCTTGATAGAATGTGCCGATTGTATAGATCGTAGCTGGCCGTAGCAGGTGTATAGAAAGATTACTATTTCCTCCTTCCTTATCCTTTTACAAGATACTAGTAACATACTTTTACATATACCTACTCAGTTTTATATGTAAATGGTTTTATTCATTCTTATCCAGTCAGCTTCATAAATCTACAACCACCAGAGTATTAAAAAACCTATAATCTATGTCTGGTATGACGCTCTGTTTCTGAGAGTTTGCCAAAAATCTTTCTAATAATTGCATTACTTATTTATATGTATATATGTCATTTGGTATTACACAAAGCTTTTAGTACTTAGTATGTTTGTCTCCAGCTTTCTCAAAGGTAATTGAATTCTGAATATGTACATTTTTACAGCACATTTACAGCAACAAAGTGTTTTGCCAAACTAACTTCGGTGCTATGTGGTATGCTGATAAGAAAGACCAGATGTTTGGTCTCTTCAGCAAGAGTTCGTCATAAAGCGCATAGTCAAGCAAAACGACAACGGTGACTGCAAATGTATTTTTTTTTAATGTATTTTTCTTTGCATGCTGGAAGGGCATTTTGCGAATGCCCGCCTGGCTAGCGACCACCCTCTAGTAGAAAATCTGTCGCCAAGCACCTAACGGTGTGTTCCGGCAGCAGTCCTTGAGAACTAGTGAAATACAGGCACATGAGACTTAATAACTGTGTCCCAATAGGACGGGCAATTTCAGTTCGTGACTTTTTTTTACGCCTGATGGTTTGCCTTTGACCACAATCTCACCTAATGGTAAGTGATGATGCGGTCAAAGTTAGGTTGTTCAGGCTTACCAAGAGGTAATGGCTCGCTTCGAACTTGTAACTTGTGATGAAATGCATCTGTTATAGGCAGAGGTTAGTCCGCTTAACATCAGGTGGGCCTCAAGCTTGTTCCATTATAGCATAAAAAAACACTACCTCGTGGGGCTTATCATCAGGCGGGCGAGTTGCCCGTCTCATTACTTTATAACATCAAAAAACATGCCGTATATGCAAAACAAAACTCTTGAGTGCAATACTTTTGATAAAGTTATATATTATAGAACGCTAATGGATAGTAAGGTAAGGATGACAATAAGTGCTCTAACTTATATATAAGTAAACTATATTTGATCTAAAAGCAAAGGCGCCTTCCAACGGAACTGTTCAGTAGCGTTTCGTAGTTGTAGCTTTCCCCCAAGGGTTCGCCGGCGTTGGATTTTGTTATACTGCGCTTACTTGGGTTGGGAAGTAGTAAAACGAAAAAGGACCTAAAGAATAGTAGTACCAATACTAATTAAAATACGTTTCGCTGTTACCTGTGCCGATACCGAAGACGTTAGACGACCATTGACAGGAACATTCGATGGGGATTTCCTAATAAAAATAAAATAATAAATGTAAAGATAAAATTGATTTTATTATAATGTAACTTACATTTCCTTATTTCACTTATAAAGATATTTACAATCCTTACTTTTACTCCTACCTACTTACATATTTTAAACTTCAGATATGGGAACAAGACAAATTCACAAATTATTATCTGCCATGGCCACTTTACAATAAACCAAAAAATGGTTTACTTACACAAACATTAAATTGTCTAACTAAATACTTTTAAAGTACCTAGTTAATGCATTTGAGGGCATTTGCCTGCACAGTCGTTTAATAAAAGTAATACATTAACTACATAATACATTTAATTGCCTTAATTATAAGAGAAAATTATCGAGGTTCTATTGTTTTATTTATGAGATTTGAGCATTCCCAAATACAGATTATAGGAGTGGGTACATATCCTGTATTTCATAAGTAGGTGCCTAACTAAGTCGCACTTAAAATTGATTCGACACGGGACACCAAACCTAATTTAAAATTTATTTCAATAAGACCCACTCAAATCAATTTTAAGCGTGCTTACATTATATTGTGATATACTAATGGTTTGTATCAATATTGCTATTAGATTCCAGACTCTGATTGAAATTCGTGCCCAAAAAAACTGTGACCCAAGAGACGTAACAAAACAATATTCGTATCAAGCAAATTGAGATCCTTGCGGTGAGTAAACAGACTTATAACAAACAAAGTTACCAAAGTTAACTCTACTTTGAAAAATGATTAAGCCTAACTTGTTGAACCTCTTTCTACCTACATCATTAATAATGTCATGACAGAAGTTGCAAACAAGGTCACTTATAAGCAAATGGGTTTAAAAGCAATAACGTATGGAAGAATTGAGGATTTATATAGATAATCACCTATATATTATGTAGTACAGTAATATTGTTTAATTGTAAAAGTTATAGGTAGACTTGTATATACATAAAACATAATAAGTAGATATATCTTATGTGCTACGATTATAAAATAAATGTTTGTTTTGATGAATCTTTATAAAATTGATTAGCATAAGTACATGAGTATCTTAATAAAGTCTCTTAGCTCTTTGTAATTACTATACATTTATAATTAAGAATTGTAAAGTAAATAATGAATTCTAGAAAAATCAAACGTATCGAAACTTTGAAAAACTCTCTAATCTACGTTTATGATATTAAATTAGTGTTACCAAAAATGAATTTTTTAATTCTTTAAATTCCAGAAAATATGTTTTGTATCCTATCAAGCATACATTTTTGTCATTTTTATTGCAGTTCCATTAGCCCATTTAAATAATTATTGGAAAATGACAGTAGTTTTTGTCGGCCAGTCATTATCTTTTGTCGTTTCTGTCTTGATCATGTTAGTCAACGTTTTGGCTGACCGACGGTTTAATTTGATCTTCGACTTCATTACGAACCCGAATAAAAAACATTAGGTCACCTGGGATTAGGATATAGAAACCTTAACCTGAACAGATTAGGACTCAGTTTCGGTAAAGGTACCCAGAAATTCGAGTAATTTTATGATTCCCCGAAAACTACTAATATGCCTTGATGGATGAGCCTTCAGCGTCACCTGTCACTTAAACAAAGTCTAAACATGCTCCAGTTATGTATGGCCCCAACCAAAGCTAATAACCGTATGTCCTTCAAAGAAAGGGCATATAGCACGTAGCTTTGAATACTACCTAGCAATACTAACTAAATTAACAAATAACAATAATTTGTTTCGTTACAATCATATTTTACAATGTTATTTTTAATTTGCTTACACTAATATGCAAATGAAATACCTAAACTTACTATAATGACATAGCTAGTGATGTTTGCATGATGACGACGTTGTCTGCTCATTTTCATATCATTTACAAATTAATTCTACTCTTAAATGATATAATAATCTGAATTCTGTTTTCACAAAGAATTCTCAACGACGTATAAGACTTTAACAAATCATTAGGCATGCACCCTTAGTCAATGTTAGACCATAGACTTTATATACCTTCATACTTATTTCTAACCGTTGTATAAAATGTAATGAACGTTATTTTGTTCGGACAGCTGAGAAATAGTACTAGAAATACTACAAGAAATAATACAAAATCACTTTTTATTGAACATTCAATAAAGCCTAAGCAAAGTATGTACAAATATTTTCACACTGATTTTTAAACCTATATTAGGTATATCTGTAGTCTGTGAACCATTCAACGTTCGATTTGTTAGAAGTTAGCGGATAAGAACTTTATAATAGGTCCCAAATTATCAGCTCGTTCCCGGCCGGTTCGGGAATCAATTGCTTTTACAAGTGCCACGTTACGTTGCTACGCGACGCTACTCAACGCTACGACGACGCTCGCGGGACGCTTCATTGCTATTTTTTTTTTATTTGCTCCCTAAGTCGGCATATGGTCTCGCACGTTTTGGACGTTTTTCTTATTTTGTTTATAACTGTACACAAAGCTACAAAGTGTCAGATAAAATACTTTTTTGGTATTGAAGAAAGTTGTAAAACAAAATTGGGTTGTGACGTACAGAAGATTGATCTTTTTAGAGATTACAAGTATTTTCATAGGCCTGTATAAACAGGTAAACGCGTTGACTGTCCGCATCCTCATATCTTCTAACATATCGTGTAATGAATGGTGGTGGAGCAACTACAAGAGGATAAGACGGATCCACTTGTATTTGCTCCATTTTCTATAATTTTCCGTCTGTTTTTTTCTATTGGTCGTGGGAACCTTTTCCTAGAATTAATCTCCAGCTTTAAATACATTTATCTTAATGTCATAGTCAGAAAATTCTCATACACTTCCTAGTTATTTACAATAATTCTGACGAGGACCGCTGACTACGATACCGATCAGATCACAACTTTTATAAGTAAAAACTATAATTATTCACTAACTGCGCAAGGAACCTAGAATTATTTGAACAAATCAGTTTATTTTGAGTGTGATGTTACAAACACTTGTAGGTTCAAGGCACGGTTTCGTTAATTTCAAGATTTCACAACTCGCGTTTAAAGTCTCATTTCGGTTGTGGCTCGTCAACTTCGTTTAAGATACACTCGGAAATAATTAGTAAGGATATTAAATTCAGATATTTCTGTCCATATTTTCAAGTCAGTACCCTGTATAATATACAATTATAGTACCACCAACTTAACTGTGCAGTTTTCGAGGGCGCTACTGGTCATGGAAATCAACTACAGACTGTCACAATTTGTTAAGTTTTAGTTCTTTTTTCTGCCACCTGAACAGATAAGTTGGTGGGTCTGTAATATACATTTCTATGTCAGAACACTGATTTAAAACATTCAGTGTTAAAACCATGCCCTCGGGGGTTGAACTGGTGGTGATAACGATACGGTATGTACGAGTTTCTAAATTAAATTGTGTCAAATAATTGCTGGACTAATTTTATTGTTTGTATGATGTTGTTATTTTTCATTGAACAGTAAGTCCACTACATTTTACATAAAAAAACGTGACCCGCTGTACTGGACAGTATAGGGCACGAGTTATTTGTTACGCAGTAGCCTTTCTTTGTACCTGACAGGCGTATCTGCAACAAACTTGACGACCCATATTTAAACAATATTTTCAAAACATCCCTTTTAGATCCGGGCATAGTAAAATAGTGAGTTAGCATTACCAGTAAACGTTAACACAACATTTTACTTTTATAGAACATTAATTACAGTTTTATTATATAAGTAAATACACTTAAAAGTTAATAAAATGAGACTGTAGTGGCACGTTTCGTTAAATAGGACGAGTTGTACCTATATTTAATTAAGTAGGTAAATATATAGTAGTAAGTTACTTACTCAGTGGGATTCTTCAGACATCGAGAGCATCGCTAATAGGCAATACATTTAAGTACATAAAAATAACGTCCGATGTTCACTTTACTACATAATTGTAAGTAAATAAGCTTCTAGCGTTAAACGTAGTCTCTTTGTGAAGTTATTACGCGTAAGAATAACCTTTAACATACAAGCTCTAGTAACGGACGGGGTTTCAAATTTTCAACTTAAGTAGAAATTGAAATCAAGTTAGTTTAAACAGTTTTTAAACGAAACGGAAATAAAAAAAAAACAATCCTTAAAAAGTTCAGAGGTTTAGTTTTTAGCTACGAATTTATTTTTCTATACGCTGTATTACATGGAGCACCGGGAATAATAAATCGAAGTTACACGACTTTTTTTTGGTAGGTACGGCCAAAGTAATAATACCTGTAAGGTATTATTACTTTGTGTGTGTACGGCGTACTTTAGTTAGTTCAATAGTCATACCTTTCTCAGTGTGCTAGGGTTCATTTTAATTAAAGGGCTGGTAAAGAACCATTTGACTACGAACGTTTATTGTCACAAGAGGGTACGTGTAAAGCTAGTGCTGTCGGAGTTCAGCAAGGCAATCATCTAAACCGAGATCAGAAGCTTGGCAAATGTTAATTTTTAGATGATAGCCCTCAAAGATAACGTTTTAGTATAGGTCTTTACTGACACGGATTCACACGGCATCACCTCAAAATGAACAATGGATTAAATGAAGACTATTCGCTGAAGTCTACTTCAGGATAGCCCGGATACCTCGGCGGTATTCTTAAGACTGCAGGCTAATATGCACTGTAAGTCTCAGGTGTTAATGTTTTGATTTCAATGATTGGCTTTGAGTGGAGATGATGCAGTGAGAAAAGTGTTATGGTGTGTTTAGACGATGATCTCGCGGATGACTCGCTGCGAGCGGGTATTGGGCGTGGAGTATCCGGACTCGAGCGACTCGTCGTAGCTAAGGCTGAGGTGCGCGGGGGGCTTCTCCTCACCCCCCTCTTCACAACCCCCACCCCCTACAACACCTCCGCCGTACTCCGGGAGACCAGACACCTCGTGGTAAGGCGACTCTGGAACAAATATCTTCATTCGAGAACATTCTTGGCTTTTGTTTATAGCACATGAAGCTATTTAAAATTTTGGTTATTTACAGTTAAGTTTCATTCCATCTCTTCATATCATACTGTGGGAGTCGTAAGAGGCGATAAAAGGAAATATACTAGACGGTGGACAGCAGCGCCTTTGAAGAACTGTCACCTTATACTGCGATTCTCAAGACGCCTGCAAAGCGTGGGGATTATGGTAAACATCCCGCCTTCTAATGGAGGAGGAGAGTTCAACGGTGGACGTAATGTCTGCTCATGAAATTTCATTGCAACATAGAAAATAAAATAAAAACCATTGGAATCGTTTATATACCCTAGTATTTCCGTTCTTTTAGATCATTTGTGTTCATACATTCTGTAAAGCAGCATGGTTTTGTAGAGAAGAGATCCACTGTTACAAATCTACTCACTTGTATTCAGACTTGGTGCAAAGAGGTCGACAGTAGAAATCCTATAGATATAATTTATCTAGATTTTGAACGCGCTTTTGACAAAGTTCCTCATCAACGCCTCCTGATGAAGTTGGATCACTTTGGCATACGGGGAAGACTGCACAAATGGATAGAAAGTTACCTGACAGGTAGAACTTTTCAAGTCCGAGTTGGAAATACCTTATCCCATCAAAAACAAGTCCTCAGTGGCGTACCGCAAGGCTCAGTGTTAGCTTCCCACCTTTTCGGGCTCTTTGTCACCGATTTGGTAGAGCTGATAGAATGTCAAACCGCCTTTTTTGCAGACGACGGTAAATTCTTTGCCAACCCGCTCATCAAATCTGGCCAGCTCCAAGAAGATATTGAGCGAATACAACAGTGGACCAGTGATTGGATTATTAAGCTGAATTCTACCAAGTGTAGAGTCCTACATCTCGGAAGAAATAATCCACAAGTGACATACACATTGGATGGCCAAATCATATCATCTGTCGGTAATCAAAAAGATCTTGGCATTGTTATCACCACTGACCTCAAATGGGCAGAACATATAGGAACGATAGTCAAGAAGGCAAATTCCTTTATATATGTGATTGCTTTCCACGCTATGACAGTTGAAATATTTCTCAAGATCTACAAGACATACATAAGACCATTGCTGGAGTATGGATTTCAAGTCTGGAGCCCGCACTTTCGAAAAGATATAGATCTGCTTGAAAGTGCGCAAAGGAAAGCCACAAAGATACCGCGCAAGCCTTACGCCGCAAATCTTACGAGCAGAGAATGGAAATCCTGCGTCTCACTGCTCTTGAAGAAAGGAGGTTACGTGGGGACCTCATAGAAACTTTTAAAATCCTCAACGGATTATACAACCTCCCCGAAATACATAATCTGTTTGTGAAAGTCATCCGCGACAAAGAAGTCAGAGGGCACAACCAGCAAATTCAGCGTGTACATGCTAACACAACCACAGCACACCATATTCTCAGCAACAGAGTTGTTCATAACTGGAACAGGTTGCCTGAGGAGGTTGTTTCTGCTACATCTGTAAATGCATTTAAAAACCAGCTGGATGGCTGGTCGCATAAAAGCAAAAAATCTCTTGCCCATTTGTAAACTGCTAAATAAAACAAAAAAATGTGTGGACACTACAAAAAATACATAATATATATTTCGACACAGAATGATATAGGCACATCAGCATTACGCTGCTCGCCTATAATCAAATAAATAAATAAATAAATACAAAAATCTGCTTATGAATTCCTGATACTTAATATACTTATTTATATAGACTTCATCTCTAAAACTGCTTTTGGAGCTAAGCATAAAGGTGGTCTCTAGAATTAGTGTTATTTGCACTAAGGCGGAGAATCTTAGAAGAAGTAGAACTTTGTGTGAACGAGGGAGTCGTCCGGGGCAGTACTGCCACCACACCTATTTCTACCGCCAAGCAGTAATGTGCGCATTACTGTGCTCCGGTTGAAGAGAGCCGGTGAAATTACCAGCACATGAGACTTAACAATTATGTCTCAGGATGATGGGCGCAGTGCGGTTCTCACTTGTGGCGAAATGCATCTGTTATAGGTAGAGATTCCCGCTTAACACCAAATGGGCCTCTAGCTAGCTCACATAAAAAAAATTTAGTACTCACCCATGTGTTGGTCCCGGCGCGGCTTCTTCGGCTTATGAACAGAGGCGTAAGGGTCGGAGCAGTACTCTTGCCGGCTGGGGTTTTGCGAGCGCGCGTATTCAGCAGGCGCGGGGGGCAGCCGCGAGTACTGCGCGAACTCTTCCCCCCCGCCCCCACCCCGCACGCCGTACCCTCCACCCCCACCTCCATGCGCCATCGCATCGTACTCGTAGTTACTCGCTCGCTCCAGCTGCCCTCCCATCCCCTCCACACCCCCAACAGCCAGCTTCATTGCCCATAGCGACTCCTGTGAGTTCACACTCCCCCCGTTGTGACTGTTCGCGTAGCTGTTGTCTATGAAGCCCATGTTCCCTGTACAAATTATTGGGAGTCAGTGCCGTGTGACGGGAGTTTGAACTTGACTCCTTTCGCAAGAGACGGTTTTGAGATGGTTCTAATGCTGTTGCCACATTCACAGAGGCTTAACGTTTGACTAGCTTTTATATTTTCGTACTCATCTTGATAGTATTTAATGCTAATTAATATTTATTGATGTCTCTGAGTGCGTTGCTTAGACGTTCATGCATGCATGACTGAAACTGGAAACCGTCTCATGGAAATGGAGCCGAGCGGTATAACGCGGGTATAATATTACCTTCTCCGATGTCGGTTAGTCCTTATGATAGCCGAAAAAAATAGAAAATGTCGAAATAAAGTAATTTTAGAAAATAAATCGTGATCGAATCTATAAAAAGCGATAGATGAAGAGCGATTGGGTAGAGAGTTTTTTAACTTACAGTCACTCTGCCTGGGCGGCTGCCTGTGGTACGCGTAACCTCCTTGCGTGGCGTACATGGCGCTCTTCGAATCGTCTATACCCAGGCCCATGTCCATTGAATGTTCAAGGGCTTTGTTTTCCATCCCCGTGCTGGCCGAGTACGGAGGAGGTTTCTCTTGGTTTTGCGGAGTGACTATCGAAGGTTTCATCGGATCCATTTCGTAGTCTTTCGACCTGGCCTCGTTTGCCTTCTTGTTTCGTTTGGAGCGAATATACACGGCGAATGATACTAGACATAGCATCAACACCACTATAAGCGCTGCTACTAGGATCAGGTATGTAGTTGATACTAATGTTGCTTCTCTTACGTAGGGTGCACCAACTGAAAAAGAAATAGCAGATGTTAAATATTACACTTCAGAACGAGTAAGAATTTCAAAAAATATTGTGGTTTTATAGATGTTTACTTTCAGCCTCGGTGTATTCGCTGCAGACTTCTTGATTAAGCTGCAGGCATAGTTTAACGCGGACCCTGGGGTTGAGTTCGTCCAGCGGTTCAAGCGTGCGGCCCTGCTGCAGCTGCCGACTGCGCATCGACTTGGCTGGTACATCCAGAACGACCGCCACGTCGGTGGGTTCGCCAGAAGTCTTCAATTGAATGTTTTCTACCACCTGTAGGTAAACGAGGAGATGTAAGATAACAGCTATTGTGACAGATATAGACTGGGATCTCAAGACGAGCGGGAACTCGATTACGAACAATTACAACACTAACAAGTATTTAGGGCGAAGTATGTTAATGGTTAAGAAAGGACCAAAAGCGGTATAACTGTCGCCTTGACCACCAATTCTCATTCAGAAAAGTTTGTTCTCTAAAGACGTTGGCGAAGTAGGGGATTCGTTTAGAAAAGGGTGTGAAAATAAACCTAAATTTGAAATTAGATGAAGTTTAGTAATTAAAAAACTTTAAACGGTTAAAATCGCGTATATTTATCGTTATTTTTGTCCCGGCGTTTCAAACACTTTGGGTATGGTCCATTAGTCGCTAAGAACGTTAATTTCGATAATTTTGATCACATTCTGCGTCTGTGGTTGTGATCACTGTGATCGTTTGTAACTGTCATCCCCTGTTCCATTTAGGATAAGAACGCTAAGAATGCCTCTAAAATTTGCCACTTCTGTCATTTTTGATATTAGATGTAGGGAATTCAAACTGTTCCAGTAGCCTCATAGCGTTTATGGCGAAAATAACGCCAAGACCCATGTGGAACAACTTTTTGTGAGTGTGATCGTTTTTAGCGTTTTTAGCGAATCTAACTTCAAATGGTATGCACCCTTTGTAGTGACCGTGGTCACGGGGTGATTAAATATACGCGATTTAAAATATTTAAAATTGTTTTATTACTATGTGTCATAATCGTGAAAACTTAAGCGATGTTACAGACTAATTCGACGCTGCAGAATAATTTTTATTGTTATTTAACTACAAGCTACACATTTAAAGCTCGTTACATAGCGCTCTGTGATTAATAAAGTATTTTGGGTAAAAATAGAATCACAAAATGTGTAGTCACATTTCGATCAAAACCACTTTGGTCACTATTTCCATTAATTTTGGTAGACGGCGTTTTAAACTTGTAACGATACATTAAATTCGATAAGGTTGTTCAATGACCATGTGTAACAATTGTGTTAAGAAATTGCTTTGTTTAATTAAAGTTAGCCTATACATATAGCAGTAAAGGCGACTGGAGAATTCAGACCTAAGTATAAATAGAATTTCATTGCGTCTGGCCGGCATGGCACGCCGATCTGGATGGCTGGTGCTTGTACTCTCAAACTTATCAAGGTCTCTTTCAATGTGTAGTTTAAAATAATGTATCCCTTCAAATGGAAATGAACAATATAATAATTGCCTATTGAAATATTTTGAAAATTTTTCGTTGAATGAGATAACGTTTGGTGTTGGACATTAAGTATACCTATTATACTTTATTAATAATAGCACTATTATCAGGGGTTTTAGGAAATATATTTTTTTAATTTTAATGTAATTTGACTATGGATTTTGTATTCTAATCATTGTAAATTTATATTGACTTTAAGTTTAAGAATTTCTCCTAATATTATAATATATATCTATATTAATTAAATCTCGATTACAAAAAGTATATGCCAATGTAATTACCGTTTCTATATCATTTCGATTTAATTTCATTACTTTTTAAGGATAGTTTAACTTTACAGAGTCTGTAGGTATATATTTGAAACTAGTTAGGTTAGGCTATACATAATATGTATGGGTTAGCTAACTTGCCTTACCCATATTTATAAATATAAAAAACTTAACGTTATTATTATACACAACAACAAGACCCCCTAGTCTTTGTGATTTCAACTGACAATCAAATGTGGTTCCAGTTTTTCAGTTGCTAATCTAAATGATAATAACTTAATAAAAATTCAATTTGACGACTTGGTGTAGCAGTAATCTACAACTATATAATAGGTATTTATAAAAATGTACGTCTTTAGATACATGTATAGATTTCTGCTTTTTGTTGTTATGTATACTAATTTATCTACAAGAAAATATAATATACGAGCAATTATGTATATAATAAGTTTGATCAACATTCAGGAAAAGGCATTCGTTGACACAGCCCCGTGTTTGTACAGTAGAAGATTGAATTGATTCGTTAGAGGAGCTGTTAAGGCCCGTTTACACATTGATGTGTTTAGTGTAGGTGTTTAGTGTTACACGTTTGGACAGCAACTGATTTGTGTTTAGTGACTTTTTGACCAGAAGCCACGTCTCGCCTACACCTAAATCAAGCTTATTGCTGATAGGCTTATAGACGAAGACGTTGTTCAGGCTTACTTAGAATGATTGGCTCTCAAAGACAGCTATTCGAACACACCGTTAGGTGCTTGTCGACAGATTTTATAGTTTTGTTTTATAGGCGGGAATTCGCAAAATGCACTACCACCATACCAAATAATTATGGATATCCTTAGAAATTCCTCAGAATCGTAAAAAGGCGAAATAATATAAAGTCCCGTACAACCACATTCTTCGATTTCCACATTTAAAATTTCGTTCTAAATCGCGAACGAGATTGTTCGTCGTTTTACATTATTTGCTGGTCCAACGAAACCGAAAATGATCCTGATCTAGTCATCGCAAACAGATAAACAGTATTGGAAACTACTAGCACTAAAAAGCTGCATTAAACACATTAAACATTAATCAATGAACAGCTAAACTCGGGGGCTAAATCTGGCCCTATTATATTATAAAGCGATATCGTTCATAATTTAAATGAGCATAACATATTAAATGAGAATTAGTTCGATTTCACAAAGAGCAGATGCAGGTTTTTAATTGATGTCATATATACTTGAAGCTTTGGAGAGTTTATACGATGCTATTGGCACATTTTGTGATCTTTCACACTATGGTATTCGTGGAAAAGCTCTGATTCGTATAATCATATATTTCAGACAGGTTACAAAAGGTTGGAAGAAATGGCAATACTTCTTCCGGGTCTTTGGTAAAAATAGGTGCTCCTAAGGATACATTTTAGGACCTTTCTGTTTCTAATGTATTATTAATGATCTGCCTTGAATGGTCAAATATTTCTGCGACATTGTTTTATTCGATACGTCTCTGATTTTAGGAAGGAAATACATAATATTCTAAGCGTAAGCGACCTAATTCAAGTAAATAATGTGTTATCATTACAATATTTGCGTAGGTCACAGATGATAGCATGGCATAGGCGGAACTGTGCATTCATTTACATCTTGTCTTAAGTATTATTAGTACTTTTGAGCTCTATACTAAACACAAATCAAAGTGCAAACATGCCTTTAGGCTTTTGTTTAGAAATTGAATGTATGGTAGGTGGAATTAAAGCCAATATTAATTAAAATCAAATACAACTAAATGTTATGATTTTGTAGTATATCCAAATAATTTATTTATGTGGTTAATTATGTTGAATATGTGGCTATGGGGCTCTGAGCAAAATATGTACCGGGACAAGTATAACGTGTTAATAAATATAACCTGCATACCCCACGTTTGGTGTTACGATACTTACGTCAACAATCATCGAATGAATTCAAAATCAATTCGATAATTATAGAGGATCATTAAGCAACTATGTGAATAACAAGTTTAATCTGATTAATAAGAAGTTTTACAGGAATCACGTCATTATTTGAAAAGTGATATAACCAAATTTAACACTTTAAAAGATATGGACAGATGCTTAACGTGATTTTTCTATAAGCAGAATATTATATAAAAACTACCTGAGGGCAACTTCTCAACAATTAAAGGAGTTAGCAGTCCAACTAGTGGTTAAAATTAAAAAGCAAAGCAAATGAGCCCAAACACGACAACTGTGCTGTAAGTTGGTAAGGAGTTATCCTTAGGTATATCCTACATAGTTTTAGTGATGTTCTTGCGATATCATTAAAGGAATGGGATATCATGTTTCAAATCGATCAGACCCATGGAAGTTTGCTAACATCATTAACTAAAGTTAGATACCAACATAGTTTTAATATTTTTATTTTTGCAATAACGCTTGCTCTTTAGGATTACATTACAAAATTACAAATTTACGGGATGATCCGCACATGACTATAATTTTTCTTCCCAACATAGTGTTGATCTCCGAACGTCAGATTTTTTTTTCTTGATTCAAAGTACTCTCAGTCAAGTCACTTTTTAAACAAAAATGAAACAATCAGAATGCGTTCATCCATTTGGGAGCTACGATGCCACAGGTTCACACGTTAATCTTATAACACCCCACTGCTTGCGTGGGGGTTTAAAAATACAGAGCGGTAACTACGGTATACGGTAGTAAATTTGTTTGCCTTGTTAAAATTGTTTGCCTTGTTATATTATTGATTTGATGTAGTGCATAAACTTCTCCGACAGAGTCCAATATTCATGTATGTTTCTTTCGTTAACATTTACCCTAACCCTTTCAATAGCAGTTGTGTAATCTTTGCCCCATTCCTGGGGGGAAGGAATACACATCTAACTTATGTATTTGAAATGCCTCTCTGTTTAGAAGTAATTGTGTAAATGGCAGTTATGGGTAAATAACGAATTAATCACATGAATCCAACGGAACGTAGAAAAAGAGAATGTATTTAGAGATAACTAGTTACGTCCCGCGGTTTCACCGGCGTGGTGATGGATGATGAAAGTATGCTTTGTATTAATACTCCATACCAGATTGGTCCAGCCGTTTGAGTGTGAAGAAAAAACAAACATACAAACACTTTCGCCTTTATAATAATATTATTATATTATATATACTACATTATTTATTCGTAGATATATACAAAGAAAATGTGAAATTTGTAAACACTTGCCGTGTCCTCCTAATATATTTGATATATGAAAACACTGTCATATGAAAAAATTTCATTATTTATTAATTGTGTGTACATTGTAGTTCATTTCATTTGTGTGTACGTAAGTATATTTCATTGTTGGGTACTGGGGATAAGTATATTTGTTTGGTCTATTTCAGTTGTGTAGATGTACGTAATCTTTTAGAAAGGGTGTCCTTTAAGGGATAAAAATATACTGTACAATGAGTTCCGTGAGTAAGGTTACATATCCCTACTCTACTAATGTAGGTATACATACGTACAACACGGAGTTCGCAACAAGAGAACATATCTGCTTACGCGTTTATAGTTACCGTAACGAAAAATCATTAAGTATATTCCATGAGTACGAGTCTCCGTGGCATTTAATAGTTTTGCTGGTAGGTAATGGCTCGACTTAAAATATTAAGGAAAAATCGCATGATCGTAAAGTAAGTGTACTCATTATATCAACCGGCAAGAGATTCATATAGCAATATTAAATATTATGCATGAGACATAAGCTGATATCAGAAAGAAAATTAACTATGAATAGGATTTTTTTTTACCTAAAAATGGAACTGACTTGTTCAATCAAAAGTGAGAAATAACTTGTTGAAGTCCGTCCCATGATAGTTGAAAAGTACTTATTATCACAATATTGTGGGCGTGGTACTGTCTTCGACAAGTTATTTCACACTTTTGAGTGTTGAAGTCGATTCCATTTTTAGGTAAAAAAAACGGTTTCTCTTTTTTAGTGACCCTTGCTATTTTCATTGTCAACGACTATATCACCAAGATAGGAAAATATTTTTCAGTTATTAGAGTGTAATTCGGTAACTAAAATGGGTGAATTTTTTTTTACCATAAGATGGAATTGACTTCCAACACTCAAATGTGTGAAATAACTTTTCGAAGTCGGTACCAAACGCACCATACATATAACAGGTACTTTTGAACCATCATGGTACCGACTTCAACAAGTTCTTTCACACATATGAGTGTTGAAGTCGTAAAAAAAATATTACAGCTCATAAGCTAGCGATTTACCACTATCTCACGTGATGGTAAGTCATGATGTGATCGAAGATGTAGTTCAGGCTAACCTAGAAATGCTGGCTGTCAATGACATCTGCCGGAACACACCGTTAGGTGCTATGCTACAGATTTTCTACTTGAGATTGGTAGCTAGGCGGGAATTCTCAAAATGTCCTAGCACCATACTATAAATACTGTCATCCAAGATAACAACAGTGCTCTACAAAGCAAAGCGCGCTAGTAATGCTATTAGCGGTCACTCATCCAAGTCATGACCGCAGCGGACATTGCTAAGCAAACTACGTTACGAGCGCTTCACAAATATAAGGCTATTTCTTAGGTTACCTACACCAGATTTTGTGCGTAGTTTTGGTTGCGTTTATTTCCGTTATGTCGTTTTTTCTCGTGAACTAATTAGAACATCATGTAAAAATGTATTTTTCCAGGACCTAAAAGATTAATGGAAGTACAATAGTTAAACGTATTTTTAATATTTGGTAAGTACGAACTTATATTAAACATACGTTTAACTACTCGGAGTTGGGCGGTAACAAACATACTCGTACATACAACCTTTCAACATTTACAATAACTAAGTGAGAAATGGGATTGGAAATTACGGCATGGAAATGCTTACAATATGGAACGATCATCAATCATTTAGATAACATATAAAGAGTTTTTCAACAAGTACTTTGTTTTCTAAAACAAAATAAAACAATGAATTTAGATGAAGACCATTCAAATTTCTATTTATTACGAAGGGAAAACTTTGCCAATTATTAATGAAAAATGATATCTGGCAAATGTCCACCACGAGCACGCTGACAGATGTCGATTATTTCATCAAAATCAAGGCTGGAAATGCGGTGACGGTCAATAATCGCTATCCAGAGATGTTAACATTTAATGTTAGCCTATGATGACGTGGATATCACTGACATGTGGTTTCAACAGGACGGTGCCACATGTCACACAGCCAATGAAACGATCAATTTATTGCAAACCAAATTTCCCGAACGCAAAATTTCACAAAATTCAGGGGATAAGTGGCCAGCCAGATCGTGTGATTTAACACCACTGGATTATTTTTTGTGCAGCTATGTTAAGAACAGAGTCTATACGGAGACAATCGAATCGATTGCAGCCTTAAATCTCAAAATCCGTCATGTGATTAACGAAAACCCGCCATTTTGCCAAAATGTGATTAAAAACTTTGATGAAAGAATCGACATCCGTCAGCGTGCTCGTGGTGGACATTTGCCAGATATCATTTTTCATTCATAATTGGCAAACTTTTCTCTTCGTAATACAATAAAAAATTTAATGATCTTCATCTAAATTCTTTGTCTTATTTTGTTTTAGAAAACAAAGTTTTCTCTTGTTGAAAGACCCAGGTAAATAGAAAGAGGTAAATACTGAGAGATAATTTTATCATCAAAACAGTGTCCTCACTGTATGAAACAGTATTAACAAATAGCTACCGCTACTCGTTACTATCCAAAGTATCCAACGGTAAACGAAATAGCGGGGAAAATATTTCTTTTATTTATTTTAATGTTACTTTTCGTTGTCCTCCTATCCCTATAATTAAGCTAACCTTTATATACAGTAAGAGTTACTAAAATTTTTATACTCTAATTTCGGGTCAATTTATTCATAAATGGTTGTAACTTAGATGAAATAAACATAGATGTACTAAAAATATAATTGCAAATTTAAGTTCGCCTTCGATATTGATACGCTCTTCGCTTTTGCTGAGACTGGTAACAGAGGAAGGTAAGACGTTGCCATAAGCCTTTTCATATTTGTGATATCGGCGAGTTCTTTAAGGCGAAAGGTAAGGCCAGTTGATTTTGTGCATTCTACGGTCCCTCGCGCGTCATCTGTTTAGCAAGAAATGCATGAGTTCGAATCAATAGACTGCACGCTGCCTCATCATATTTACGAGCAAACGATGCATGTTGATTTTTGACTCAACTGGTATTTGTTATTTAGTATGGACAAATAGCTTTTAATCTATAAAAACTTATTGTTAATAACTGAAATGGACCACGAAAACATTCGTACGAACTTAAAGAATAACTGACCCAAGTTTGGTACCAAGGAATTAGATACACCTCTAAAAAATAGTCTGAAATCTCGGTACTTCAAAATTTTCAAATTGTTCTCGGTGGCAGTTCTACCCTACCATAACCAATAAAAAACACCAAATTTATATTATCACCTTCAAAGTATGCTCCTTAAGATACACTTACGCAAAGGCATAATCCAATCTACAAAACATTTTTTAAACGCTCCGGAATTGAGTTCACAGTTCTTGCCGCGAATTATTCTTTATACCTTCTACTGAATGAAAAAAGGTGCCACGAATTGGTAATTTGAGTTTAGGAAAAAGAAAGAAGTCGGCTGGAGCCTGGTGAATAGGTAGTTGCTCGACGGTGTTTATTGAGTTTTTGGCCAAAAGTACGTTCAAAATGATGGCCTTGTGCGAAGGCGCATTATCGTGGTATAAAATCCAAGAACTTTCATTACTCAGATTTGACCTTTTTCGTCCAATTTGCCCTTATAAACGCCGCATAAGGTTCAAATAATATTCTTTATTTCGTTTGACCTTCCGGCTAGAATTCCGGGTGCACAACACTGCGATAGTCAAATAAAGCAGTCAACTTGACCGTCAAAACTTTTTATCGAATATGTGTTTTTTCGGTTTTCGTTTAGTTGGAAGGCGCCAATCCGGAGCTAGTTGACTAGTTTGTATGTTAAACTCGTAGACCAACCTCTCGTAAGAAGTAACTATGCGTTTCATGAATGTTGAGTCGGAATTGACTCGTTCTAGCATGTCTCGGCGACTCTTATGCAATTGAGTTTTTTGGAGAAAATTTAGGTATTCTGGGACTAGCCGAGCGGCATATTGTTTCATACCCAAGTTATTATTTAAAATGGTACTAATCGATTCGTGAGACACAAAATGGTCGGCTATCTCACTCAAACTTGAAAGAGGATTTAGAGTCAGCATTTCCTTCACTTTTGCGATGTTAACTTCACTTTCAGACGTTGATGGTCTACCAGACCGAGGCAAATCTTCCATCGCATCTCGGCCGCTTTGTACCAATCATAAGATAAAATCGATTCACCGTAAGCCTTCTGCAACATTTTCAGTGACACCGATCACAAATTTCCATTGGCGATGCAAAATTCAATACAAACTCTTTGTTCGATGTTTTTGTCCATTATGAAATTCGCGAAACACTACATATGATACAAGTATAAATTAATTAATAAAGTAAAAACCGATTGCAAGTTATTTAGTATTAGTATTTTTGTAAAAGGTTTTGTCGTTTCATTGAAACTAAAACTGGAAGTAACTAATATTTATGGAATCGTTTTTAAAGCCCTTCATTTTGATACTTCACTTGATGGCTTTGGAAGAAAAAAAAGTTATTATCTCAGAATATGGCCTCTAATTTCCGTCAGTTTTTTTGTACCTACCTAGTGTCACTTGCGCTATCAAGACGAATCTAACGATATCTCATACATTAAAATCGGTTTAGCCGTTTAGAAGTTAAGGTGGAATAAAGACACTCACAAACATACATACACACAGGAACCCTGAAAACATAATTCTCTTTTTATTTGTAATATTTAGAAACAGCACTGTATTTAATCTAAACAATAGATGCAACTCAAACCCAAAATGGAAAACAGTTGTGGAAATCTAACAACAAAAAATAAATTAATTTGGCACCATAAAACAATCATCCATTCCCGATACTTTTTTGACTGAATGTATATTTCCCCCAGGAAACGTACTCAAAATATGTTTATTTTATTTTTTCACTTCGTTTTTATGTTTTCCCTTACCATCCGCCTTAACAAGACGATCCCCATGTACAGCGCAACACATAACTAAATTCACACATTGACAGTACATTCGTAAACGCCAGTTCCCATGGTGTACACATATTGTATCAAGTATAAGAGCGTGGACTCCGCCGTGGAAAAAAATCGAAATCACAAGAATTTGCTATAAGAATGAACGTACCTGCCAGCCCGTAGTCCCTCCAACGTTGGCAAGTCCTTCCGCAACTGCCACTAGTAACAAACAAGTGGGAGGAGCTGTGAACGCAACTCCTCGCGTCTTTGGATCGTAGGTGACACGCTCCGGAGGCGCGATGCTGTCAACCTTCGTAGTCACTGAGATCTCGTTGGAGAAGTTGCTTTGACCCTTCGTGTTTACAGCTTTCACCTGAACAGGAGGTAATGTTAGTGAGGACTTATAGTGATGCTACTTTCAAGGTGCGTAGCGTGTGATAGGCTTACTTGCTACAGAGCTGATTGAGATATTACTTTTCTCTATGTGATTGAGCAAAGCGGGGAGTGCTGGAGTATGAATCCACAGATTATACAGCAGTTACTATTAAGCTGTTCAAGGAGTAGGTAGTTGACATTTTTTTTATATATTCGAAACTATTAGTTTAACCCATCTCGGTCCAATAAAAACGTCGAAAAAAATTTTTCTTCTTCTAGTTTTAAGGTTCTTATCGTTTGACAATATACAATTTCTATTTGGCGCTGAAACGCTACTCGTGAGCCATTTTGTTATGTCACTACGACATATAACCACAGACTAGTCAGAGAAACGTTAATTGTTCAAAGAGATTTGCTTACAAATGTCACTAGCGAAGTAATCGCGTCCTTTAACCTTTTTGGAAGTCGGTTAAAATGTTTCGAGAGATATAATTTTCATGTTATGAGACTCGAAATTTGTAATGATACAAGTCTAGACAACAAAGAGATAACTTATATTAGAACTTTTTAGTTCCGAAGCTAAGACTTCAAACAAGGGAGTGTATTTGAGTCTTAGACCACACTTCAACATTGGTACGGAAAAGTGACTCGCCAGTTCGCTCTAAGTGTAATTAAAATTTTGACTCTATAGTACACAGAATAATCACTTAAAGTTTTTACTTCTATTTAGTTAGTCTGTGGTGCATAACAGAATTTACGTCCAGTACAACCACCCTAACTAGAACTGTTGTAGAATCTGTGGTAGTTTAGGCTAAGCTAAGATATATTCGTAGGTACTTGTTTATCCTTAACAATCCCATTCTGGTAAAGAGTCAGTTTTATGTATGGTCATGTTAAGAAAAGTTAAACATTGGCATGTTGGTCAGTTTGTAAATAAGCCAGTGCTGCAGTAGATAGTATTGTATGCATTGAAAGAGTCGACGGAATCAAATATTAGGTCCTTACATATGAAATTGGCGTTTTGTATGGGAGGAACAAAAAGTCGAATATTTTTTAATATAATATATTTAATTAATCAAAGTATGAACCATTATTTTCTATGCACTTTTGCCATCTCATAGGTAGTTCATTGATCCCTTTACTAAAAAAACCAGTCGGACGGGAATCAATAAAATCTTTGAAGGCGATTTGGACTGCCCCATCGGAGTTGAATTTTTTCCCTTGCAAGAAGTTATCCAAATTTCGAAAAAAATGGTAATCTGTTGGAGCAAGGTCCGGGGAGTACGGAGGATGTCTTAGACTTTCCAATTGAAGCTCTTCTAATTTAGTAGCCGTCTGTAGCGCAGTGTGTGGTCTAGCGTTGTCGTGAAGCAGCAGTGGCGTGGAGCGATTGACCAGCCTAGGTTGTTTAGCCGCTAGCTTTTCCATCATGGTTTGCAATTCCTGACAATAGACATCAGCCGTAATAGTCTGGCCAGATTTGAAAAAACTGTAATGAACAATACCGGCACTAGTCCACCAAACGCTTACAAGTAACTTTTTTGGGGTTAATTTTCGCTTGGGGCAGGATTTGGCTGGCTGGCCAGGATCTAACCATTGCGCTGAGCGCTTCCGATTATCGTAAAGAACCCATTTTTCATCACAGGTAATGATTCGGTTTAAAATACCTTCATTATTGTGCCGGTTTAGTAATGTAACGCAGCAGTCGACGCGCGTTTGCCGGTTTGTTTCAGTCAATTCGTGAGGTACCCACCTTTCAAGCTTTTTGATCTTCCCAATTTGCTTCAAGTGAATTAAAACAGTTTTATCACTAACATCGCAGCCTGCAGCTAACTCGGACGTGGTTTGCGATGGATCCGCTTCCACAATAGCCTTCAACTCTTCATTATCAACTTGAGTCTCAGGCCGTCCACGGGGCTTGTTCTGCAGGTCGAAATTTCCAGAACGAAAACGTTGGAACCAAAAACGAACTGTGTTTTCTTTTGCAACACGACCGCCATACACATCATTCACCCTTCGAGTTGTTTCCGCAGCACTAGTGCCACGGCGGAACTCGTACTCGTAAATAATGCGATATTTAAGGTTTTCCATTTTGTAAAATGAGTGACGCAAACAGAAAAAAACAGAAGAAAAAAAACAAATGAATGACGATCATCGAAGCACAAATACATGAGTCTATAGCTGTACAAATTTGAATTTGGAATTCCTTACCAAAGAGGAGAAATTCGTGATTAAAGTGGCCAGTACGAAAAACGCCAATTTCATATGTAAGGACCTAATATATAAATTATAAGTAAAAAGTTACAAAGCAAAATGGAATACGGCACGTCACAAACACAATATGCAAACGAAAAAATAATTAAACGGCGCGAGCCCAATGATTTACCTTGAAAACAAATGTCAGATGCTGTCGGTAGCGATAAAAATGGAAAAATAAAATATAAGTTAATACCGCATCACAATAAATCGTTATTAAAAATAATATGTAAAATGTTATGAATCTATATACATCTATCTGGATTCCAAAATACTACTGGTGTATCGTCGAAAGATTTTAACAAAGGAACCGCGTTCTCGAAGTTATAATGTAAACCAACCACGTATATCCATACAAAATTCATTCAATTAAATACGTGAAATAAGCAAAATGGAACACCAGATTTATTAATTTTACTTGGAAACGCGTGACGTCAAAGTTAATGTTTACACAGTCTACGTACATCCAATCAAATCTAACGACGAAAAAAACACATCGCTATTAAAATAAAAGTATCTACAGTTGCTAAGGGGTGTTTACCTTGAAAGTGTATTGGTTATGCTGATCCAGCCTGGTGACGTTGCAAGGGTTGGCACGGCCGCAGTCGTACTCCATCCAGTCGTTGTCGGAAGGTCGTGGCGGCGCGCAGTGCTCGCCAAGCGCCGCCCCGCGCATGGCCACCCGCCTGTACCGCACGAAGTACTTCGTGCTCGACAACCCTCCGTCGAAACCCGCCTCCCACTTCAGCGTCACAAACGAAGCCCCAACCTTCTGACTCTCCAGCGACCGAGGCGATTCCGGAGCCCCCTTCGGCTGCAACCGAATCTGAGGCCTGATGCTCCCGAGAGAATTCTTCACTTTGCAGTAGTAGTCTCCGTAATCTTGTGGCTTCACGTTCTTTATCCTCAGCACGCTAAGGTACGAGTCGTTGTTGTCAGTGGTGGTGTTGATCTCGTAGTGCCCGTCCGAGGACATCTGCAGCGGCGCCGTGTTGGACCCGTAGAACCACTGGAACTCGGGCTTTGGGTAGGCTTGCACGCGGCACACGATGTCCGCGACCTCCATCACGTCGTATGCCACTTTTTTGTGCTGTCTGATCGATATCGGTTCGTCTGAAATAAAAATGCGATGTCAAAATATGTCGAAAATTTTAACCGACAGAACGTCATATTTATGTTAAAAATAAGAAACTCACGTTCGATTCGAAGGTGCATCGTGGATTCGATCTTCTTTACTTCGTTTTCGATAATACAAGAGTAAATGCCTCGGTCCTCCGGAAGCAAATCGTTAGTGCTCGGTCTCGCTTTTCCGTTGAATTTGAGCGTACTGTGGACGTTGTAAGCGTGGTTTCCACCTTCGGTGACCTCATTTTGCACTTCGTATAGGTTCGTATCAGGCTTGATTTCAGAGTTGTTTTTGTACCACTTGACAGTGGGCATCGGTTTTCCGAGAGCGCTGCATGTGGCGGAAAAATCTTGTTCTCCCGAGCGTTGCGTAACGTGCGGCTGAAGTTTGGTCTGGAAGCGGGGCGGCTGGTGCACCTCAAGAGTGACGGAGGCGAGATCGCCGTGTCCGAGCTCGTTAGTGGCCTGGCAGTGGTAAACACCCTCGCTGCCGAGGTGCGCGCTCGGAATGGTGTAAGTGGAGCCTGTGGCGAGCGCGGCAGGCTTGGAGTCAGCGGGGTCTATGTCGCGGAACCAGCGGAACTGCGGCGCGGGCCATCCTGGCGGCTTGGCACTGCACGTGAGTGTGACACCAGTGCCCTCCTGCGCGACGGGTCGGTCTGGCCTGATGTATGCACGCCCCGGTTTGTGCCGCACCAATACTGCCACGGACGCGCTGCTTGAACGCTCCGTGCGCTTACCATTGGTAGAAGATATCACGTTCACCGCCTGACAAACGTAAGTACCCGCTGTATCAGCATTGACTCTCTGCAGAGTGAGTGTGTTACCATTCTGACGGAAGTCCGGCTTCCCTTCCATGCTCCATTCGACAGAGATGGGCTCAGGGTTCGCGGTGACGTCGCACTTGATCTCGACGGTACCGCCTTCCTCAGCTTCGTGAGTTTTGGACACGACGGTGACGGTGGGCGGGAAGAGCACGTCTAGGTACATGTCTCGCTCGCCGGGACGTCCGAGCCCGTTGTCCGCGCTGCAGGTGTATTTGCCGGCATCTTGCACGGTCACTCCTTGTATTGTGTGCGAGAATGAGTTCGATACGAACTTTCCGTTCCTTGTCCATCGAACAGTGTTCACTTTTGGTTTGGCGTCCACTTTGCATTCCATCATAGCGGTTCCGTCGATCTCCACACGCAAAGGGTTTTCGGGGCCCACTTCAACGCGTGGGAAGTCTGCAAAACAAGATTATTCGTTAATTTACATTAATATATTTATTATAAAATCCAGCATTTTACTTCTGAGCAAATAGACAATTGAATATGAGTACTTGTGGATAAAAAGTATTAATTATTGACATTATATTCCAACTTTGGTTGGCAACGAATAATGAAAGTTAGAAGATAGGATAAGGAGTAGGTAGGTACCTTCAATCACGTCAAATTTTCCCGGTTTAACAATGTAATAAGTTATGAAGTTTCTATGTAGGAATCGAAGTACTAAATGAGAAATTATTTCAGAAGTTATTTCCAAGTTGAAATATTAATAGGTAAGTAGGTGCCTACTCCAGTATTCAATTAAGACGGCTAAGTTTAACCACAAAGATAATAATCAAATAATACGGTTTATAATTGATTTTTTCCCACAGCTTTAATAATGTAACAATAACTTTTTTAAATGTTATTGTGAAGAAGTTCTAGGCCCATCTGATGTTAAGCGGACTAACCTCTGCCTAGAACAGACGTATTACATCACAAGTGACGCATTGCACTGCGCCCGTCACCTGGAGACATAGTTATTAAGTTTAATGTGCCTGTTTACTGGCTCTTAAGGACTGCTGCCGGAACGCACCGTTAGGTGCTTGGCGACAGATTTTCTACTTGAGGGTACTAGCTAGCCAGAATCGCAAAATGCCCTTCCACCATGCGGTGAAGCTCAACCACTTAAATGCGATTTAATTCAATTACGTTTTCTTTTGATTTCTAAACTAGGTAGGTATCTAAAGATATAACTTGTATCATTCTGAGGGAAGGAAAATGACTTAATTGGTCACAAATGCAGAATATTGTTTGGAAAGGGTAATTCTTTCCATTTCGCGTTTAGTCATCGTGTTGTTACGACACAAATGCGACAAATGATATCTGACAATACTAAATATAAACGCATAGAACAACATACATATACATATATATAACGGTAAAAAATATTTGTAAGGTTTAATTAAATAAGAAGGAGATACTAAATTTATATACGGCTCTGTTGTCGTCGGCATAATTCGATATATTTTAACTAGGTAATTACATATCTAGATATATTTTGTACATACAAACATGGGAAATATTAGATTAGTGAATGGTATTGCCCGTGGGCTGCAGGACTAGAGAATCGAACTACCAAATAAGTGTGGTGGTAAAATAATTCAACTATTTCTGATTCCGTATATAAAGGCAATTTGGGCTTTGATTTGCAAATAGTGTTCAATATGAAAACTGGGTTTATAAGGGTCCACGTAGAGTCGGACTTTCTGATCAAAATAAGTGATAGATCCGAAAAATTGAGAAAAAAAACATTCCGATATTCACTTCTGGTCTTGATTACTACTACTAGAATGTATATATATAGTGTGTTTTTTTAAAGGAATATCAATAACCATTTATTTTATAGCCCCAAGATAACAGATAAAAGTTCAGACGCTGCTTCTATGAATTTTATTTGACAACGGCTCAATGTCATCTAAAGCTAAAAGATATTTTCTATTGCACATAATTTATTAGCTGCCATTTTTAGGTTGTCGTACCCAAAGGGCAAAAAGAAACCCTATTGACTAGACCCTGCGGTCTGTCTGTCTGTCCATCCATATATTACGGGTCTCTTGCTTGGACACAGAATGAGTTCCAAAACTGAACTTTGATATTTGGTGTAAAACGTTGCCCCAATATGAAAATTCAATTAAATTATTTTTATCGTTACGGGGCCTGTCACAAATATTTTTTTTAGAGATCTGAAATTTCTCATACATGTATATTATTTTGGCCAAGTATTTCTCACTCTTTCAGGATTCCGTATTGCGACAACCCGTAAATGCATAAACGTTTGATGGTTTTGATCACAGCTCAAAAACCAGTGATGGCTCAGTGGCATTGGAATTGGACTGCCGCGCAGCAGGTCCATAGTTCGAATCCCGCCGCGGAATTGATCTTCACCGCATGGTGGAAGGGCATTTTGCGAATGCCTGCTGGCTAGCGACCACCCTCAAGTAGAAAATCTGTCGCCAAGCACCTAACAGTGTGTTCCGGCAGCAGTCCTTGAAAGCCAGTAAAATTACAGGCACATGAGACTTAACAACTGTATGTCTCAGGGTGACGGGCGCAATGCAGTTCGTCACTTGCTGAAATGCATCGGTTATAGGCAGAGGTTACCGCTTAACATCAGGTGGGCTCCTGCGTAATCCGTCACAATAACATAAAAAAACAATATATTTATATTATTATTATATTTATATTGTGGTTTTCAGCAATAATTGGTTATATAGAGAATGTGGTACATGTACCAATACACATCTAAAAAAAAATTACACTCTTCTCAATGAACTCTATGCGATGACATTTCACGGGCTACGGTGCAAAATAGTATTTTATTCGATTTAATTTATCATGTATAGTCCTCCTTAAAAATAATTAAATTAAGTTTCTAGTCCATCTTTGGGTCAAAATTACACACCGAAATTCGTTTACGAGCTAGAGATCCGTTAGATACTGACGGACGGACGGATGGAAGAGCAGAAAAACAGCTGACTCTCGACAATAGGGCTCTGTTTTGCCCTTTAGGTATGGAACTCTAACGAAGGTACCATTAAAAATACAGAAGAAATACATAACAAAAATGTATGCCAATATAGAATCAATACAGCTACAACGTCCACTCGTTCGAACACTACTAAGTATATAAAAACTATCTAAATAAAACATTTTGAAATCAAATACAAGTTGTATTTTATATTAAAATAATTGAGATGCTACGTAAAATGTAGGCGAAACGCTAATAAGTTATATTCAGTCTGTTCTAAATAACTAATATGTGATTACGTAAAGTTTGTTTAGTTGGAGTAAGAAATCTGCTGACACCAGCAACGCAGTTTATTTACGTAATTTCCTCGTATGTTTGTAGCTTTAACCTGATATAAAGGAACTCGCCGGATGCACCGACATGCGCCCCAAACAGCCCGCTCAACAATCTGTTTACACTATCTCTTAAAATTAAAACGTGCACTGCGAAATAGGGCTACCACCACCGACATCCGCACTACTACAGTACTAAAAAGATTCCAGTAAGTATACATAAATCCTGTTCCCTAAATTTCATGTCAGTCGGATATATACCTAGATGCAAACATAACAGTAAACACGTCTCAAATTTTATGCCTCGAAGATATTTTTCAGATTTATGGTTCGGTTTCCTATATGGAAGTATCCCGGCCATATAAGTATACGTTATAAAAAAACCTGCACGACTATTGTCATGACAACATTAAATATAGGTACCCGGACGAAAAATAAATTATGGCAGCCCTAAGTATCCATGCCCCCTCATCTGGTCAAAGATATCCAGGTCACCCGATGATAAACATTGTACAGACTCCGACAACGATTTTGTAAGAATATAATTAGGTCGAGTAATCAAAGTTCCAAAGATTTATATTCAGTACATGCAGACGGAAATGCGTAAATCATTCCTTACGAAGCATAAATTATTTTCTTGGTTGTGTTAATCAAATTATGAGAATTATTAATTAAATTAATTTTAACTTCTTTTGTATCACGACGAAACAATCATGATGCGATTGTTATAATTGGTATACTGTTATTAATATAATAAACCAAAGCTGTAGAATTGTACCCTTCCAATGTTATTTTTATCAATATTTTGAGGTTCATCCCTCGTTTACTACGATAATATACGTTGTATTTTATTTATTTAGGATCATTGATGACATTGTAAGAATAACTTTTTGGTTAACAACTGTATCAGTGTGATGCATAATGCAAAAGCAAGAGCTATAGGGGAAAATATATAGTGATATCTAAGTTACCTACTTTGTATTAGTATGAGCTGGATAAGCTTTAAGTTGGCATCGTCAGGACCACTAAGTCTTAGTTATGAATGAAATTCTATTGTTATCATTATCGCCGATGCCAATGGGTTAAGAGATTAATACAAATTTAACTATAACCAATTTAAATTCTTTGGCTTGCACTAAAATAGGTTTCACATACATCGGGGTGATATGTTCCGTTTTATTCCTATTTGGAAGGAACTCTAACGGACGTTGAAATTTTAAAAGTATAAAAGCAAATATTTTAAGAAAACATTAAATAAATATTTACAATTACTATTTTTTCGATCGTGAAGTATTGATATTACTAGATATATTTATATAATTTTACGTCTTCTTTTAAATGTTAATTTAATGTATTCATAAAATATTTTGAAAATATTTGTTATTAAATTTCGATTTCTGCACAGTAACGGCTGAATTTATTTATTGTATAAAAACTTACTTGTCAATCTCAAACTATCATGCATCAAAGCCATCTTATCCTTATTGTTTGAAATCTCAACCCTAAGAGATTACGAGTGGTTCGATCATAACATAATTTTTTACGACCTCTCCGAAAACTCGCGAAGCGATTTGTATGGTAATGTATCACTTTTGAGCAGGTATCAACATAATTCCGAGTTATGGCCGCATATTTTACATGATTATCGATTTTGAGCACAAATTTTTACTCAACAAGGACTAAAGTCACAGTTCCTGTGATTTTACATTTTCCTATAAAACTTAGGTAGTCTTGTAAAAAATCATCACGCTATCTCCTGAGGGTTAGGCCAAGGCATGCTATCCAGATATTGAATTATTTATGAAGTCCTTTCACATACAATAGGGTTGAACGTATTGTTACTTAACTACCAGGTATAGTTTGATATTAGATAGACTATTTATAGTTCTTAATTACCTTATAAATTTGAAAGGCGGTTCTTCAGCGATTATACCTATATTAGATTTTACTTGCGACAAATATGTAATTATCGCTCGGGAGTCTACTTTACATAAACTATGTTGTTATTATTCATTACATTTGTCCCTTTAGGTAGCAAAGTTTATAAATTATTCGGGGTCATAAGTCGCGGCGCGGCGCCGGTTTAAAATGTACATGTTTGAGGTTGTTTGCCAAGGGCTATTGCTTTCCTTCTGGCAAGCCTCACGGACTCTGTGGAAAGCACACCACAGAAAAGTCAGTAGAATAATTATCCCAAGTTTTACGACTCAATAAATTGATAAGTGAGCTGTCGTTTGAAGGCATGTTGAATAAATCACAGCACTGCTGCAAATTCTGTAATACTTATACTATTTCATCGAGTTTCTCCTACTCTGGTATATCCTTGTACGTGCGTAAACGTAATATTTTTTTTTTATAAAATAATGCATACATAATGTAAAAAAGAACGCTCGTTCAAGTTTTCACAGGAGCTGTCATCGAGAAAATAAAATGGAAATAGTATAAATGTGTTGAAAAAGGTACAGTAATGTACGAGTCACTTAGTCCAGAACGAGTTTAGTTTCCAGTATACAGAGTATGTTAATATACTAAATTGTTTGCATTGCTTTTGCGACTACATAGAGGCCTTGCCAATGCAATATATATGTTAATGTTATTATAATGTTATTAATAAAATATAACGTATTGGCTACAATACGTGAGTTTTGTTTCAGCCTTGTGGTAAACTATCTGAAACAAACGGTCAGACATGTACACGACGACTAACGAAGCTGCAACTTACTATTAACCATATGCAGGTAAACATTTTCACCCTTAAAGAAAACAATATAAAACATCATACAAAAAAAATAACAAGTCAACTATAATACAGCATACATAACCGGCTTCCGTGTACACTTTGCTGTGAGTCCTAACCCTAACATTCCCGCGAAAGGAGTATTCGCAAACAAGTCATTTCCTCCGCCTGTGTATTCCGGGCTCACATCTGGCTCCGCATTAAGTCTAGCCGCAACTTCTCAACGCCTATCAAACGACCCCATTCTCGTGGGTTTATTCACCTAAATACAGAGGACTTTGAGTAATTAAAAAGTTTAATATGTATAACTCAAGTTCCTGCCACACACGATGTACCTTTTTCTATTGTACGTAGTTATGGGGTTCAAAATTATCTCAAATTTTAAGAATTCTAAGCACTGTCGAGAGCTTAGCAAGTAACACAACCACACATTTTTAGAATAAGAAGAATAGCTGCTTGCGTCACATGGGGATCGAACCCGGGTTTTCCAGCATTACGCGCCGGAAGCGTTGATAACGCTGAAAAATCTTCGCTACTGATACCGATAGTAGAGGAGCTAATTTCGCAATCTAGTAATTAGATTTTTAACCGTCTTAAAGGACGATGCGAAAATCAATTAGAAAAATAGACTTCGTCTGAATGAACGAATCATGTTGTTGCCATCCTTCAGAATATCTAACTAGGATTATTAACCACAAAAAAAAAGATTAATGAACCGTGAATTCATCCGCGTGATTTGGGTTATACCGTGCTCTTAAAATCTTCAATGGGTCTAAAAGTCTCCAAAGTTCTCCAAGTTACAACAGTAGCCAAAATACCGTTACGGACGTGAATGGAAACAACCACTCCAACATACTCCCTCTCTCATACAGTCATACAAACTTTCAACAAAACATTTATAGAAAATTGCATTATCAGTTATAAGCTGTACGACTAATTAAAATATGCTAACTACAATATGCATATTGTAGTTAGCATATTTTAATTTTAGAACTTTGGAGACAAAGTTCTCCTAGTTACAGTTACAACTACAAAATTGAAAGAAACTAAAGATGAATAAGATTTCATTACAAATTTGGCATTAAACGTTATCTACTATGACTAAGAATTTCTTTAAAACGAACTAACATAAAGTTTGCAATTTTGGTAAATAAAATATAGATCAGAAAAGCAGTAAAGAGTCAAAATGATAACTTGTAGAGCTTGCGAGACTCTTTGCAATCGTAAGCTAGATACGAATAGATATTTCGTGTTTCCGGATCGTGAAGCAGTAGGTTTCATATCTTATTCGGAGTTCAGACGATACGAATTGAATGTTCAATTTGATTCTGTAATGTGCAGTCTATGTTTAGGTCATAAATTCTCTGAACGAAAAAAAAGCAATAAATTAATAAAAAAATAAAATACCCGACTACAAATTATTTATTTTCGTTCAGCGTGTTATCGTTTCATTGAAATTAAAACTGTTAGTTATATATATTTATCAAATAGTTTTTTAAAGCCCTTCATATTGATCCCCACTTATGGGTTTAAAAAACTTAAAATAGGGCGTCTAAAATCCGCCAGTTTGTTTTTTTATGTACCTAGTGTCACTTGCGCTATCAAGACGAATATAACGATATCTCATACATTAAAATCGCTTAAGCTATTTATAAGTTATGGTAGAATAAAGAAAATCATAAACATACATACATGAACCCTGAAAACAACGTCCTTTTTTTGAGCAGTCGTGTAATTAACTGCCACTAGATCGTAAAAGGAGCTCTACGAATTAAGGTAGAGCAACAGTAAACAAAATAATTCTACTCTTTAACGCTCTACTTTGTCTTCGCCGCCATAAACGTAAACGGGAACCTTTGGAACAGCATTATTATTTGACTGTTTGACACAAGCTTCGATTCTTGGAAGTCCCGCACTTACACCTAATGTTATCTCTACCGGAGCGATAAGCTTTTTACGACGTTCCGATATTTATAAAGTATACATTTATGTGAGCACTTCGCTTCCTTCTTTCAACGGTACAAACTTTGAAACGAGCAAAACTTGAACATTCAACTAAGTAAATTATGTAAGCATGAATATGAGAGATGATAAGTTTCTTTGAAGAAATCCAAACTCTGTTTCACATACGAGTAGGTATACTTACTTACGCACACATGCGACTTGCGTATGTACGAGTAAGTGTATGCAAGACTTGTTTCTGCATGTATATGTATCTACGAGGATATATTTGTGTTTTGGGTTCTCCCGTATTCATAATAAATTATAAACGTCTCAAAGTCTCATCCCACCATTTTACTTTTCCGCACAAAACCGATTTCTATTCTTTACTCTCTGAAGTTATCTGGTTTTATATTATTTATTCATCACTTTAGTAGTTCTATTCCAGCCGAATCCGAAACTATCAAAAAGCTAAGGCTTGTTTGCTTACGGCCCGTCAGCAACAACTTTATCAAATAATATAGGAATATTCTCTGTTGGGTGCTGGGCTAGAATTGGAAGTCTTCATTTCGTCCTCCGGGAGTCGTGAAAGGCGACGAAAGAAAAAATGCCAGCTGATGGGCAACAGCACCATCTGAAGAACTGCTTGGGGATTATGACAAAACCCCCGTAATGGAAGAGGCAATTGTTCAACGGTGGTAGTTATGGCTGTTGATGATGATGATAGGAGCCGGTTTTACTGAAAATGTGATATATATTTTTTGTTTCCGATTTCCATGGCTGGTATATACGTTGCTCGACACGCATCAGGCCATAAAATTATATAGTTTTTATATTTATCTAAGTTTCCCACGTCGTTTTACGAAAAACTCATTATTATTCGGTCATCAACCTCCGCCAAACATGTCCCATTGCTAACTTCTAAGAACATCTTTGTCGAATGCTTGTCCTTAGTTCTGCCGGTCTACCTATATAGGTACGTTACCAAAGAAAACACAACCACTATTAGGATTCCATATAGGCCGGCGGCGGTTATACGGCACCACTGTACGCTGGTGGTGGCAACCTTGCCAAAAAGCAGAATTGTTTGTCTATTATCTAAAGTAATACAATTAATCAATAACCCCCTTACTTATAAAAAATCCGCTATGTAGTTGCTAAGTAATGGATAACTAAACACTGTTTAAGTAATGTTTAAATATTTCTTACTTATAAACGCTACTTAGCAACTATTAGGTCCTTACATATGAAATTGGCGTTTTTCGTACTGGCCACTTTAATCACGAATTTCTCCTCTTTGGTAAGGAATTCCAAATTCAAATTTGTACAGCTATAGACTCATGTATTTGTGCTTCGATGATCGTCATTCATTTGTTTTTTTTCTTCTGTTTTTTTCTGTTTGCGTCACTCATTTTACAAAATGGAAAACCTTAAATATCGCATTATTTACGAGTACGAGTTCCGCCGTGGCACTAGTGCTGCGGAAACAACTCGAAGGGTGAATGATGTGTATGGCGGTCGTGTTGCAAAAGAAAACACAGTTCGTTTTTGGTTCCAACGTTTTCGTTCTGGAAATTTCGACCTGCAGAACAAGCCCCGTGGACGGCCTGAGACTCAAGTTGATAATGAAGAGTTGAAGGCTATTGTGGAAGCGGATCCATCGCAAACCACGTCCGAGTTAGCTGCAGGCTGCGATGTTAGTGATAAAACTGTTTTAATTCACTTGAAGCAAATTGGGAAGATTAAAAAGCTTGAAAGGTGGGTACCTCACGAATTGACTGAAACAAACCGGCAAACGCGCGTCGACTGCTGCGTTACATTACTAAACCGGCACAATAATGAAGGTATTTTAAACCGAATCATTACCTGTGATGAAAAATGGGTTCTTTACGATAATCGGAAGCGCTCAGCGCAATGGTTAGATCCTGGCCAGCCAGCCAAATCCTGCCCCAAGCGAAAATTAACCCCAAAAAAGTTACTTGTAAGCGTTTGGTGGACTAGTGCCGGTATTGTTCATTACAGTTTTTTCAAATCTGGCCAGACTATTACGGCTGATGTCTATTGTCAGGAATTGCAAACCATGATGGAAAAGCTAGCGGCTAAACAACCTAGGCTGGTCAATCGCTCCACGCCACTGCTGCTTCACGACAACGCTAGACCACACACTGCGCTACAGACGGCTACTAAATTAGAAGAGCTTCAATTGGAAAGTCTAAGACATCCTCCGTACTCCCCGGACCTTGCTCCAACAGATTACCATTTTTTTCGAAATTTGGATAACTTCTTGCAAGGGAAAAAATTCAACTCCGATGGGGCAGTCCAAATCGCCTTCAAAGATTTTATTGATTCCCGTCCGACTGGTTTTTTTAGTAAAGGGATCAATGAACTACCTATGAGATGGCAAAAGTGCATAGAAAATAATGGTTCATACTTTGATTAATTAAATATATTATATTAAAAAATATTCGACTTTTTGTTCCTCCCATACGAAACGCCAATTTCATATGTAAGGACCTAATATTTAGCTAAGCAATGGATAATGAGGTCGAACGTATTTTAAATTGACAACATTGAACTAAAAGGTATTATGAAAGACCCAAATTGCCAAAAAGTATGTATCTAGTGCTGAAAATCTAAAAATTAAAAAGTAAAATAAATACTATTCTTTGTAGACCTACTGATTTTTGTACTGATGCGTAATGGAGACTTCTGTAGCGAGTTTTTTTTTGCAATATGGTAAATTGTAAGTGCCCCAGTATTCTATGAATTCGATCCAGCAACCTATTCCATAGCATAATGTGAGATGCATTATGGAAGCCCGAATACCGTCATATCCCGCTGGAAGTTATCTTTTTCCATCCCAAACAATACCTATGCCCAATTATGTCTACGTTTTTTTCTATGAAGCCAAGATTCCAATCTTCATATTTTTTTTAATCATTCTATAGCGATTCCTTAAATCACAGTAATATTATGAAGGCTGTAATATGTTCTTGTGTTTCGTCTAGTGTGTTAGAAAATGATTTTGTATGACCCTGAAACTGTGCCCGGTGAATGGCAATAGGCTCGCCACCTATTACATGGGACCAAAACCCAATTGACCGAAACATGGGTGTTTACACACCTCTGCCTACCCCTTCGGGGAATACAGGCGTGATTATATGTAAGTATGTATCTAAAGTTTATGTGTATGTGTTTTTGTCTTCTACATGTATTCACGTTTTAACGGCTTGAGGGTTTGGATAAAACAACAGAATAGTTAGTTTAGGTTCTCCATACTTTTCATCATCATTGTCTACGCGGGTGACACCGCGTGGCACGGCTAGATAATAAGAAAATTCAATGAGTTCGATCACCGGATCGGATCAGATGTTGGGGTTTTAACGAGAAAGTGATTTTCAGTTAAAACAGTCCGGCGTCTAATTTGAACCAGTTTATTACCATTTGGTAATAAACTCGCGACCTATTAAATGAGATCCTTAATACAATTAAGAATATTTCGACTCCTAAAATATTTTTTTTTGCTGTCCTGAATCGACATCTATGCTGAAATTCGCAAATAAGTACTTAATTCTGCTTTTAAATTGAATCTCTAGTTCCTCATCAGTCTTAATCCTCATCCAATAGGAATATACGAGTGTGGCACAATACTCATATTCTTAATTCAGGAACTGTACCTGCGGTATACTCTTCAATAAGATCACGAAAAGTAAGTAGGTTTCGCATAATATTTATTTCATCATCCAATGTATGTTTCTACTTGCTATATTGTTAGGATTTATTAACAGAGTATGTCGTGTTTATAATTTTGTATGCCTCCTTGACAATAACCTCAATAGTAACTAAATCAGCTGATCAGTAATATGGGCGCCATCTTGCTACTTAAATATTTAAACAAGGGTGGGAAGGTGTTTAAATTGACAGCTGATTTAAGCAGTACTTAGGTACTGGATAAAGTTATGTAGCGTTTATGAGTAAGGAATTTTACTAATCAGCGGCTAAGTAATGCTTAAAATTTAAGTAGCGTTTATAAGTAAGTCTGTAAATGTTTTAGGCATAATACCAGAATGAGGTAAATTGAACTTGGTAATTTTTTTTATATTTTTTTTATGTTATTGTGAAGGAACAAGCGCGAGGCCCACCTGATGTTAAGCGGTATCCTCTGCCTATAACAGATGCATTTCATCACAAGTGACGAACTGCACTGCGCCCATCACCTTGAGACATAGTTGTTAAGTCTCATTTTTGCCTGTTATTTCAGTGGCTCTCAAGGACTGCTGCCGGAACACACCGTTAGGTGCTTGGCGACAGATTTTCTACTTGTGGGTGGTCGCTAGCCAGGCGGGCATATTATATATTATATATGGTAATTCATTACATAATAGACGTCGTCGGCGATCGTTATTCGGTACGGTCTGTGTTTTTTTTATGTCAGATAGGTTAGCCTTTGACCACTATCTCACCTGATGGTAATTAATGATGTGATCGAAGATGTTGTTCAGGCTAACCAAGAATTGCTGGCCCTCAAGGACAGCTGCTGGGACACACCGTTAGGTGCTTGGCGACAGATTTCCTACTCAAGTATGGTAGCTAGCCAGACGGGCATTTGCAAAATGCCCTACCACCATGCTATAACGACTGCCATCCTTAGATAACAACCGGGACGGTTTAACGTGCCCTCTGAAGCACGGAAGCGCTCAGTAGTAATGTCACTAACGGTCACCCATCCAACTCATAACCGCGGCGGACGTCATCGGTTCAGAACGGCTATGCAAACTTCGCTACGAGCGCTTCAAAGTATTGTGTTGTATTACATATATCAACCATTAAAATACGATATCAAAATTATTATCTGATATTTGTTGGCTATTAAAAAAATAGTCTTCATTCGAATGCATTCACTGCCTTCCAAAACTATATATTACCTTCTCTATACTTGTTCGGTATCGGTATCGGCAATATAGTAAAAAATATACTATATAATAAAAAGGCTTATAGCCGAAACACGCACAAAAAATGTGTACCAAAAGCAAATTTGTAAATCACTGTGAAACGATTTCTAATTATTTTATAAAAATACCGAATTGGAGAACAAAAATTACAAGAAATAAGCTCTGAATATTTTATTTTGTAAGTTATACTTTCACGTAATAAAATATGTATATCACTAGTCAGTAAGTTGAGTAGATAACTGATGGATTACGACGGTTGGTATTTCGGGATATTCAATTTGAGTCGATTCCAGCCTCAACTCCGCGGCACTTATTCATTTTGGAGTGAGGAATAGATATATTTTTGAGTTCCGTGCCAAAACAGCAAATTGGAACCTCCGCTGTCTATCTGTCCGTCCATATGTGACGGGTCGCTAACTCGTAAGCATACTGTTTTACGTTGGTGCGAAGACTGCGGAGTGGTGAAAAGGACGATTTGGAATCTCGAGGTACTAGTTTCAATCCCGGGCGCGGGCAGTAATTAGGGTTTTCCGACCAATATATATTCTTAGTAACCCGTGGGGTGCCGGGCTAGAATGTCTCCCCCAATCATAACCCGTGGGTGTCGTAAGATGTGACTATGGGTAAAATTCTGGAAGGAGTGCATCAGCTCTATCTCAGGAACTGCTATCCCAAACCCGCCTGCTGTCGGGATTATGGTAAAACCCTCAATTGGGGGAGGCTGTGTTCAGCAGTGGACAATCCTACTGATACAGTATATTCTCAGAAGCAGTCCGGGGTCAAGAACTGTATCCGCTATATGGCAATAGACTCGCCCGCTAATACATGGGAGCTTTAGCTCCGCGCAGAGGCTCCCATTAATTAGATGTTAGGGTGACGGGCGCAGTGAAGTTCGTACTTGTGACTAAATGCATCTGTTACAGGCAAAGATTATCATTTAACATCAGCTGGGCCTCGAGCGTGTTCCGAAAAATACAATAAAAAACAAAACAACTCAGTATAGTCTGATAAATTTCATGTTAGTGTTTTAGTTGTTTAACTAAATTTTATATGTTTTAGATAGGTAAATTTATATTCAGTATGCATGTATTCTGCATAACATAGCAAAGTCTCCGTTCAACGTTTGCCCATCCCAAAATACATTAAGCAAATCTTTTAGATAACAGCTTTCTGAAGAAAATCGCGATCAGAAAAAACAAACAATCGTCCCAAAGCTTATAGAGTGACTAACACGACTAACATAACATTTTAGTATAACCTGGAAACAGTAGCAGCACCTAGAGACAAAGAACAAAGCTCATCGAGATACGGCCACTGATTGGGGCCGGCTTCTCGAGCCAAACACGTTGCCCCAGTTTTGGCCAAGTCGGCGAAAATTGTCTTGATAACATACTGTAGATATCTTAAATGTCCCGAGACAAAGCCAGTGCCTTTGTTTCACTGCAAATCTTAGCAACCAACTAAATCTGGTTAAACGAGTTAATGGGAAGGTGAGATCCATACTCTAAAAGCTTTCAAAACTGGAATACCTAGTGGTACCTTAAAAATGCGAATTCTGTGACTGATACTGAAGCTTTTGACTACAATGTCAGCTGATAGTAAGTGATGATGTGGTCGAAGGTGTTAACAGGGTTCAGCTAGAGTTACTGGCTCTCAAGGACAGTTGCCGGAACACACCATTAGGGGCTTGGCGACAGATTTTCTACTTAAGGGTGGTCGCTATCCAGGCGAGCATTCGCAAAATGCCCTTCCACCATGCGGTGAAGCTCAACCCCGCGGCAGGATTCGAACCATGAACCTGCTGTGCGGCAGTCCATAGCCAATGCCACTGAGCCATCATTGCTTCATTACTTATTGAAGTCCTGTTGTGATAAAAAAGTCGCGTAGTTATTTAGCAGTTTAATTCCTGTAATAACGTCTAGAATCCAGTCATGAGAGTAAATAAATAATTTTATGGTACTACATACATAGGTCAGCTTATTAATCAACTGTCAAGGCTAATATACATACAATGTATATAGACAACAACTTTGTTACAATCAAATTATCGGGAGTGCTCGAGGTGAGCGAGATCCTTTTGACAATCAGCTTATGAATGATAAGCTCATTGCCTGTATTCAGTATTACCAGAGATAATTTAGAACGAAGATCTTTGGTATTACGGACTGCTTGCATATGTAGGTTTGCAGTGCTAGCTCAATACAATGTTTTATTACATTTAAGGCCTGTTTCAGAATGTTCGAGTAAGTTCCGGTTATACTACCCAGAACATAAAATAACTGAATGATAAAAATGACAGTTAATATGCAGCGCGTTTCAAGCTTTAACCGATGGATAGGCTAAATCGATGACTGTGAAACGCAAAGATAGTATTTTATTTATTTAATATGTTTTGGGTAGTATAACCGGAACTTACTCGAACATTCTGAAACAGGCCCTTATACTAGTAAAAGCCTATATACTCGTATATGTATTTAGAAAACCGTATCAACTACCTTACTAATGAAATTCGAAAATAAATGGAAGAAAAGTGGAAGCTGCAGTCAAATGGCGCTGTAAAGGATACGGCCTGTCGAAATGCAACCGACGAGTCATCAAATAAGAGATGTGTTTCTCGAGGCAATCTTCTTGCTCCAGTTTCAGTAGCATCGTAAGTCTTAGAAAATTACTTAGATAACATGTAAAGGGATTCTAAATAACTTCGAAAACGGCCTTTTCTTTGTTGAATCGTAATTTATAGCGTCTTATTAAAGCCAGAATTAAACGAGCTAACCGCAGTTAATCGAAAAACTCGGATAACAGGGTTTTAATTATTGAATGAGCTCGTAGAACTATTTGCAGTTACGAGTTCAAACAACGCGAAGGTTCTTAAGTCTTTAATTATTTCTAGATTCGCTCCCAGGAAGGCCAGTTTTAGGGCTTGACGAGCTTCGTATAAATTGGACTCGGATTAAGTCTCAGTTAATCGGGGTTCGACTGTAACTACATTTCACCAATTTCGGAAATTGCTCTTGATATAGTTTTTGCTGAAAGAGGATTGGAGATGGTTTGGTAAAATGTTCTAGTCCTTTTCTGTGTTCAATCAGGTTTTACTTCATAAAAAAGAAGTGATCCGCGTTATATATGTAATTGTTTGTAAGCAGCGGATATTTATTACAGATACTGTATAGATATGAACTATGGACCGTAAACTTTCCTATAATTTCATATTAATTACGTATTGAATCGCAATAAAAAGTATTCTATAAACTTCTTTGGAATACAAAGATACTAGGCGTCTTGCTATATTAATATTTTCCAATCTTTACAGGGTATCGCACGGATTATACAATCAATCAGATGAAAACATTATTTCTTTTCTTTTGAACAACAGTAAATATCTTTTTTAATATTGTTAGGTTTGCAATAACGCCTGCTATGCGGATTACATTACAAAATCACATATATACGATTATTTGTGATTTTGTAAAGTAATCCGCATATTAAAATTATACGGTTGCGTCATCATTTACAAGTATAAAACCAATTGCAAAATAGGTCTTATTTGTAGTACAACGCAAATGGTACTATAGATGTCGTTCCATCCCAATACGATGGTTGAAGAACGATAGGAAAGATTTGAATTATGACGTCATGTCATGTTAGCTCAATTGGTTAGAGCATACCCCGGCTCAAGGGGTGGATGAACGCGGGTTCGAATCCCGCACATGACTTAAATTTTTCGTATCGTATATTTGTGATTTTGTAATCAGTAAATATCATTACATAGCTTGTTCTACTAGGAATATCGTTGTCTGTCCTTTAATTTCACAGCGTACGGTGGATGTACTATCTCGGGAAGCGAACTCAACGCAAAGCCTTGCAGAGCATTTAGGTGTTCGCCATGAGTTCAAGTAATAACGTACTTACTGGTTATGAGCAGGGGCAGTTGCCTGTAAGTATACCAGATCTAGAATATAGGTGAAAGAAGAAGTAGTACTCACAGCTGACATTGAGTTCCACTGAAGCCTCCATCTGCCCTCTCTCGGGCATTGCGCGGTTCCACACTGTGCATCTATAGGTGGCACCGTCGTCTTCTCTCGTCGGCATCACCGTCAATGTGGCGATGGTGGGCTGGGTACGAGTTTCGGCGTGAGTCATCTTTGCGTCCAGGGGGTAATTGGAGCCGTCGCGGAACCACCTGTTGGAGATTATGATACAATTTTAGTAATTATATACGTAAAAGGGAATGAAGTAGGTCTAATTAAAGAACTAAAAAACCGAATAAAATGTTTGTTACTTTAAAATTTATCAAAAAATTCTATGTTTCATTCAGTACAGAGTTCTGAGTTCGAATCCCACTGTGCTGGTTTATTATTATTTTTAACCTACTTAAAAAAAAGAGGAGAAGCTCAATCCAACTGTATTTTTTTGTGTGTCAAGTACCTCGTAAATCTTTACAGGGTGTACCGATTTTATTATTTTTTTATATTCGAAAGCAGGTGTTTGTCATGTTGTCTCTTTTAAATCTAAGTGAGATTGACGAGTAGTATTTGAGTTATTCCTAATAATGCGTATTTTATTATTGAAGTCGATTTTTTTTGTTAAAAACTTTAGACTTTGTACTATAACAAAATTCACAGTATTTTTTGTATGGTTTCCCTTTTTTACTTTTGTTTTTATTATTATTTTTAAGCAACACCCTATAATAATTATAATTGGTTTCCTATGTCGGATCAAAAGCCTTTTAAATCGGACGGTCGGTCTCGTTAGTCCGCAACTCTAATTATTATTAGAGACCGACCAGTCATAAAAATTCAGGAAGGGTTATACAGAAATAAAAACTTATATTCAATATTTTTAGTCTATGCCCAAATTATAACGATTGTATGTATAACTAAATTACGTACAGTCGCCTGCAATAAGAAGTATACACTTCGTAATTTTCAAAATAATGTGATGTCGCTAAGTTATTAATAATCGAAGTTAACATCAACATGAGTAAAAGTATTCAACTTATTCTTTGATTTTAAGATACTTCTGATTATATAGAGAAAAACAGAACTCTTTGCCACTATTGTGAAAATTACAATATGTATACTTCTTATTGCAGGCGACTGTACCATTTCTTGTTATTGTTAATGAAGATTACATTGTTCGATAAACTAATTGATATGATGATTATGAATCATTAGGTGTAGACACCAAAACATTTTCTCAGAAGACTCACAACATACCCAAAAACAAATCCAATAACGTTGATGTAACAGCAGTTTTCCAATGAATAAATAAACGTCGATCGTGAGAAAATATTTTCTAACTTCACATCAAAGACATTGTCGCCGCGTATCCTGTCTGTGCTCTACTAGGTCAAACAAAGGTTGGCACGAGTTTTAGCACCCTCCTTTTTCGTTAATAGATGAACGAGGAAAAACAAGTTGGTTCAAAAGCAACCAAGGATGAATGAGGCTTCACGCATTGACTGTCTGCGAGCAAATTAGGAATGTTTGTGAAAGGAGGAAAAAAAATTAACGGAGCGTATTGCCGGATTTGCGGAACCCATACGCAGGACAGGACTCAAGGGGCCAGGACTTCACTTCCCAAACACTTCGAAATAGAAACTCCTTATATACCGTTGTTATCCCATTGTTAGGTTCTTGTCATTTAGGTATATATTTGGATAAATCTAACTTTATGTTCCTAAATCCTAAACGGGTCTTTTCACGCACGAATAAACATCAAAATAATTATATTTTGACTAACTTTGAGTCTACTCGTGACCACGGTCAATGTAACTTGATCGAAACGCCGAGGTTAGTCAAAATATAATTATTTTGATGTTTATTCGTGCGTGAAAAGACCCGTTTAGGATTTAGAAACATGAGCTTAGTTCACGAAAAATTAAAGAAAAGTATCTAACTTTATTCTACGAATAAGCCATTATCTCAAGTATTTCAATGATTGGAAAAGTAAGCCTTTGTCAAGTGTTACTTTATTGCGGACACAATTTATAGTGGTCTATAGTGATTGGGGATCGCAGTATATAATATCAGTTCCTCAGAAGGCGCTGCTGCGCACCTTCTGGTATATTACCTTTAGTCGCCTCTTACGACACCCACAGGTAGAAATGGGGGGGGGGGGTGACATTCTAACCCGGCACCCCACGGGGAAGACCCTAAGACGCCTGCCAAGAGTGGGGATTATGGCAAACACCCCCTAAATAAGGGAGGCTGTGTTCAGCAGTTGACATTCCGGCTGATACAGTACAGTATAGTGATTAGGTACAATGTAAATATAGAGCAGGCACTTCCATTGTTTGTATAAGGGAAGTTTGTCATCATACTGCTCCATTAGTTTGTTAGTAAACAAATTATAGAAGCTCAGTGACTGTAATGGCATTAAAATTATTAGCCCCGAGTGTGCCCCAATGACAGTTCTTGATGGTAGGTACATACATACATAATATTATCAATCAAGTTTTATTATACCTAATTGTAATAACTAACGATTTCACCAGCAGAATACGGTGTAAAATGCGTTTTTCGAGGTGTGGTAACTCTTCACTAGTGTTCCATTGATATATATATATATATATATCTCTTCTTTATATATATATATATATATATATATATATATGTATATATATATATACACTCTATAATCAGTACACAGTTAAATATAAAAAAACAGCCAAGTGCGAGTGGGACTCGCGCACGAAGGGTTCCGTACCATTATCTCGTTTTCATTATTATTATTTTTAGCATATAAACGGCGAATACCTCTTTTTTGTATGGGAGTCCCCTTAATTATTTATTTTAATGAATTAAATTTAAAGATGTTCTCTTTAATTGTTCTAAAACTAAATATTCTGCGAATAGTTAAAGCGTCTACCTGTCATCGTTATTAGTTTTGAGCAAGAAACGGTAAAATAATCAAGTTTGTTGTATGGGACCCTTAAATATTTATTTTATTTTTAGTGTTTGTTGTTATAGCGGCAATAGAAATCATGTGTGAAAATTTCAACTGTCTAGCTATCACCGTTCTGGAGATACAGCCTGATGACAGACGGATGGACGGACGGACGGACAGCGAAGTCTCAGTAATAGGGTTCCGTTTTTACCCTTTGGGTACGGAAGGAAATATATATATCATTTAAGATTATTTTTTACTGTTTCAGCCGGATTGTCCACTGCTGAACACAGCCTCCCCTATTTAGGGGGTATTTGCCATAATCCCCACGCATGGCATGCAGCTTGGGGATCGCAGTGTAAGAAGGCAGTTCTTTAGAAGGCGCTGCTGCCCAACTTCCAGTAAATATCCCTTAGTCGCCTCTTACGACACCCACGGGATGATATGGGGAGGTGCAATTCTAACCCGGAACCCCACCGGAAATAGATAGATTATTTAGTAATCAATTTGGTTTGTACTATTATTCAGGTTTTTTGTGAAATAAACATTATCATTATTATTAGCTTAATTATAATAATAATGTATGTTTATTTCACAAATAAACTTATATGAACTTGTTTACCCTGGTACACGTTTCTCATTACATCCAAAGTCAGACAGGTAGACAATGGCTTGAAAGGACATTTGGTGTTCTTTTTTCCAATTTGGACACGGATATGAAAGTTCGATGAAAGTTGCCTGGGTTTATTCTTATTCATCAGGGACATTCAGATTTCAAAAGTTGGGACAGGCAGATATCATCGTATTCGAAAACTTTCACAATAAACAACTTGATATCAACGTGTTTAAAACATTCTGCTAACTCGACAAACTGACAAATTCTATACAATGTATAAATACTTCGTGGAATCGCTGTGGTGCGAGGTGGAAAATTAGTTTGGCATTTTGTGTTACCTACGTAGCTACTTAGAGACATTTCTGTAATTGTTTCTACATACATACAATCACGCCTGGTTTCCCCGAAGAGGTAGGCAGAGGTATGTTTCGCCAATTGGGGTTTGGTCCCATGTCATAGGGGGCGAGCCTATTGCCATTCACCGGACACAGTTTCAGGGTCATACAAAATGTTTTATCTAACACACTGGACGAAACACAAGAACTTATTGAGAATAATATGTTTACGCTAACAACATGTAAGACAGGAACTGTACTGTACTGTATCAGCCGGATCGTCCACTGCTGAACACAGCCTCCCCGATTAAGGTGGTATTTGCCATAATCCCCACGCTTGGCAGGCGGCTTGGGGATCGTAGTAGGAATCGTATCAAGACAGGAACACAAGAACATATTGTATGAAACCCTGGCAGGGCACTAATACGGTATATAGCCCTGTAGTGCGTCTAATGCACACAACACCATACTCAAATCCACGTGAGAAGTGGCATGCTGCTCATTTGGCGCACTGTTCCCTTAGTCGCCTCATACGACACCCACGGGAAGAAATGGGGAGGTGACATTCTAACGGGTAATTGTTTCTATATATTTGAAATTAAATCTTTTTTTTTATGTTATTGTGATGGAACAAGCTCGAGGCCCACCTGATGTTGAGTGGACTAACCTCTGCCTATAACAGTTGCAATTCATCACAAGTCACGAATTGCACTGCGCCCGTCACATTGAGACATAGTTGTTAAGTCTCATTGTGCCTGTAATTTCACTGGCTCTCAAGGACTACTGCCGGAACACACCTTTCGGTGCTTGGCGACAGACTTTCTACTTGAGGGTGGTAGCTAGCCAGGCGGGCAATCGCAAAATGCCCTTCCACCATGCAAATCTTATGTACCAACACGGTATTTTGGACAAAATATAAAATTATATAATTAGATAACCATAAGTTAAGGTTTTAACTATATGTAGATAATAGTTATGTTTCCTGAATAGTATATCCTGCTTGAAGGAAAGGCTGAATACCATTTTGCAACATATTTGAAATTCCGGGCTGAAACAATGTGAACATGAGTAGTTATGTATATTCACGTCGGGAACAATGAGGAATTTTTGCGAGAAAATTGAAATCCCGAATGTAGCTCGGTGATAGGCTACTCAAATAATACAGGCGATTTCATCTCAACAATACGAGACACGATACACGCGAGGCGTTTCTGCGTGATGTGCCAATTTTTTGCTGAAATTGTACAAGAAGTTATTTTCAGGTTTTTTTTTTGTATAGAAATCATAAACAGCATTCTATTTTGTAGTCAGATCAATAAATAACACAAATATATGCTACTAAATTATTATTAAAGTTTTTTTATTTTATTTTATACTTTTTAGGTTAGCCTTTGACCACTATCTCACCTGACGATAAGTGATGATGTCGTCGAAGATGTTGTGCAGACTAACCTAGAATTACAGGCTCTCAAGGACAGCTGCTGGAACACACCGTTAGGTGCTTGGCGATAGGTTTTCTACTTGAGGATGGTAGCTAGCCAGGCGGGCATTCGCAAAATCCCCTACTGATTGTCATCCTAAGACAACAACCGGCACCGACGGCTTAACGTGCCCTGTGCCCTCCAAAGCACGGAAGCGCTCAGTAGTAATGTAACTAGCGGTTACCCATCCAAGTCAAGACCGCGGCGGACGTTGCTTAACTTTGCTGATCGATTAAGAACAGCTAAGTAAACTTCGCTACGGGCGCTTCGAAATAACGATATAAAGCAGTCTACCAACCAGCGCTCACGTAATGTAGTAACAATGTTCCTTAATTGCTTTGTCAATTATTTAAGTACGTACGTACAATTTATCAACATGAATAGCAAATAATATCTTGAAAACGTGAAGATAATTATGATGAACTGTATTTAGACGCAATCAAAACTAAATTTGGCGTGAATTTCCTTTTTTATTTCGAGTTGTCCTTTCTCTATCTTCTGTTCGAAATTTATTTTATGCTAGAAACTACTTTTACGGAGGATTTGGATTTTCCATGGCTATGACAAATTTAATTAAACAAATATTTATTTTATAGAGATATAATATACTTATAAATATTGGATACCGTCACAATCATCAAAGTCTCATATCCTCGTTACACATAAATACTTTTTTGCGTTCTATAATTATAATAATAATATGTATGTCTGACCATGTTTACAGTAGTTAATTACATAAACTAAATCTCTGGAAGTGGCACTCTTTAATTTTTTTTTATCAGATATCACTGAATTATTAATGCCTGTGCGAAACGCTGCCATACTGCAAGGTATTAGGGCATTTTGCAAATTCACGCCTGGCTAGCCACTGCTCTCGAGTAAAAAATCTATCGAAAAGCATATAACGATATATTCCGGGAGCTAACCGCGAGAACTTAGAAAAGCATCTTGAGAGGCAATAATTCGACTTATATTACAAAATTACAAATTTCAGTGGGAAAAAAATATAGTCATGTGCGGGATTCGAACTTTCGAATCCATTCACCCCTTTAGCCGGGGTGTGCTCTAACCAATTGAGCTAACATGACACAATGACAATTTTTGCGCTCGTTTTATCAACCATCGTATCGGAATGGAGCGACACCTATAGTTCAACTTGCGTTGTACTAAAACAAGACCAATTTTACACATAATTATTTCTTCATCATTAGGTGATATGGTGGTCAAAGGATAATCTATCAGCAATAAAAAATAGATAGAATAAAAAATCTGAATGAAGACGTTCTGATAAAAGGACAGGTCAGGAGTACTCTAAACCGATGCTTATGTATAAAAAGGATTGATGAGTGTAGATAAAGCGAAAGAGAATTAAAAGGATCATAGGAAGTTGAAATCTGTGGTCTCTGCCTACCCATGCGGGAAAGAGGCGTGATTTTATCTTTTTATTCGATAAAAATAGGCGGTGCCAGGCTAGAATAGCACCTTCCAATATCTTCCTGTGTTGTGGTAAGAGGTGAAGAAGGGAAAAATACCAGGTCAGCAACAAGGCATTCTAAAGAACTGTCATTTTACACCGCGATCAACAATACACCTGCCAAACATGGGGATTATGGTAAGACCCCCCTAATAGTGGAGGCATTAGTACAACAGTGAAACATTATGGCTGATGATGATGAATAAAAAGAAGGTCTTATCGACAAGTTGGGCAGATATACGCATAATACATACTTCTGGCTTAATCTGGTTTTTATGCAATTTGGTTGAAGGTAGTATAGAAAGTTATACGAAGTAATATATAAAAACAGGCCGCGATTTGAGAACCTGTCTTTTTTTAATGTCAGTAAAATATATACATATTTTATAATATCTCTATGTACTCGTAAGTTAAAGGAACGGCGGTTGATGGCGTTTGTTGTATCACGTCTTTATAAAATAAGTTTATATATTGTCAAATTTGGGAGTAATTTGTACGGCTTTATCCGTACATTTTAATACATTTCTGTAATTATTATGACCTTTCTTTTTCAAAAAATTATATTTTGCGAGGTGTAAGTTTTTAGCGAACTTTTAGTAGGTAGGTAAGTACCTACTTACCTTACAAAATTACAAATATACGAGAGGAAAAATTTAAGTAATGTGCGGGATTCGAACCCACGTCTATCCACCTCTTTAGCCGGGGTATGCTCTACATAAGCAATTGAGCTAACATGACATAAATTTTTCCTCTAGTATATTTGTAATTTTGTAATGTAATCCGCATAGCAGGCGTTATTGCAAACATAACAATATTGAAACCTACTTACCTACTGCTTCCTTACTATCGCGCTATCATGTGTACACATAATGCGCTGTTTTGAATTTTGATATGCTAGTAAAGACGAAGTCAAAAGACTTCTTACGTTTCTATCGTTATTTTTTCTTTAAGACTGTTTACGTCTCCTAAAACGTTACTTTTATAATGTTATTTCCCAAGCTTCTAACCAACTTACTTGTCGATGTCATGGCGACTTGGCTGTTGACAAAAAGGAATATCATAAGCTGAAGACGTAAACTTTTAAAAATTAAATTTCGGACCAAAAGTTCTATTTTACCTTAGCGGCCCAGCGTTGTTCTGTGCCTATGTAGAACGAATTTCCTACAGATTTTTGTTATGATATCAAGTGATGAAACTTACAAATCACCCATCTAATGTGGTAAGCGACGCTTGCCCATTACAGTGTCACTTTCTGCGTGATACTGAACTGCGTTCGTCACTACGATTTCATAAGTTTCATCTTTATAATTTGTAATTTCTCAAATCTAACCACAGAATTGATATTTAGTATACTGCTTTGAGGCAGAATAATAGACCCATCATTGAACTAGGCAATGGAACAACTGGGACTAAGCGTTGTTATCCACTAAGACAGACTCTTTACCCAAGAGACCTATCACCTAGAATACATTCGACATATTAATTCGATTTTTCTGCCATGAAAACTTATTTACTTTAAATTGTATGCAAATCTTTAGAGCCATTTTAATAATCAAATTAATATCCTATACATATATAAATGCAAAGAAGTTCGGCTATTATTATTAGTTATTATTATCTATATAGGTACTAATACTATAAAGAGGAAAGATCTGTATTTTTGTATGTAACGAATAAACTTAAATACTACTGGACCGATTTGAAAAAATCTTTCACCGTTAGAATCCTACACTATCCCTGATGAACATACCTATACATATAACATATCTATATTTTATAGAATACCTATTTTAAATAACTTAGGGATCCGTATGAAAACTTCGATAATGTAACATGACGTGTGAAAAAAATATCAAAAAAATCGTTATATCGCGTACGCTGCGAAATTGTTGACAATAGAGCAAAGTGATGTACTATAATTTTATAGAGGACATCAATATCTACAAAAAAGTCCGCAGTACCATATGTACACTATTACAGTTTTGTCACAATAACTACTTTGTATGTGTTTCAATTTATAATTTTTCTTAAATACCCGTGCAAAGCCGGGGCGAGTTAGTAAGTTACAAATAAACAATTACTCTAGCTGAACTTCTATGTATAATAACGAAATAGACCACGATGTAAATACCAAGCCAGTCATTTTAGTTGCCACTGGTTTTATTTTGTCTGGCTCATTGAAATTGAATACTTACCTACGAGTGTGTGTACTAAAGGCTGCCCGGGATTTGGACGGTATTGGGTTTGGTTATATAGCTATTCCCCGGAAATACGCGCAGTTAGCCCGTGATAAAAACTATTTTATGTCTTTCTACTCTTTTGCAAATTTTATCGATTTCAGCTCTATAGTTTAGGAAATTAGATGTTACAAATAAGTTCTACTAAAATACGCTCTTCTGAATATGATTAGGTATTTTTTTTTTCCCCGTGGGGTGCCGGGTTAGAATTGCACCTCCCCATATCATCCCGTGGGTGTCGTAAGAGGCGACTAAGGGAAAAATACTACAAGGTGGGCAGCGGCACTTTCTAATGAACTGATGCGATCCCCAAGCCGCCTGCCAAGCGTAGGGATTATTGCAAATACCCCCTTAATAGGGGAGGCTGTGTTCAGCAGTGGAGTCGGCTGTTACAGTACTTTTTTTTTAGGGGTGGATGGACGCGGTTTCGAGTCCCGCACATGACTATATTTTTTCTCTCGTAAATTAATAATGATTAAAAATTGTTAATACGACGGACCTACTCACTGTTACTGATATTTCAACTTAATCGTTATCACATTCCTACCCTTCTACCGCCAATGGCCAAATCTTTCAATTACCTACATAATACGTGTTATTTACATTGCTTGTACATATTCTTTTGACTTCGGTGTTCTGGTCTGACGCCAACCTCAGTAATTCTGATTGGTATAAAATCGCTTAAGTCAACTAATAACGCTTACGTTTTTCAGCTATAACAAGTTCAATTTACTACATTTCTTGGTGGTAGGGCATTATGAAAATTCCCGCTTTGCTAGATACCACCCTCAAGTAGAAAACCTGTCACCAAGCACCTAACGATGTGTCCCGGAAGCTGCACTTGAGAGCAGTAATTCTAGGTTAGCTTGATCACCATCTTCGACTACATCAGGTTAGATACCTGGTAGTCAAAGGCTAGCCTATCATAATAAAAAAAAATGTGTGCTAAATGCGCAGCTAATACGAATACGTTAGTAGTGACGTGCTGTCAAGCTGTTTTCGACACCTTTCTAAAAACGCCTTTACGTACGAATAAATGGGTACAGTAAAACAGTCTTCTAAAGCCGGAAACTGAATGGCATAGCAGTAATGAAAATAAATACAATCCACTTTTTTTAAACATTATTTCTTTGGTACAAAATGACGAAATTAACTTCTGCTTTATTTGAGGAGACCCGTGGAGTGTAATTGCGGTTTTTAACGTGCATAACGATGAAAACGGAGTCCCTAACAAGCCACAACTTTTGGGACAGGAAAAGGTCCTTTAGGTAAAGGTGTAGGTGTGGAAGGGTTACATTAAGTGAACATTCGTCAATAATAATTAGATTTCACGATAAAGTGACAAGTTCGTTGACGAAGGCACGTCTTCGTGACCTGAGAAGGGATAGAAATATTTGGGTCTCTTTCTCGCTGATCAGTGATCACATTATGGGCTTTTTCCAGACCCGACTACGGTTTGCCGAACGCCGTAACGAGGGTTTGTTGAGCACTTTATGAAAGGAAGAAATTTTTATGTGTAATTTGCTTTTTGCGCGGTTTTTCGTCAGTGCACAACGTGGCTAAACCACAATGCCAAATTGCCTTCATTTTTCATACCAAACGGTTTTGTATATCAATGAAAGGGTCATTCGCATTATTTACGAAGGCCTAGTTCATTCTCGTACCCAGCGTAGGGCTAGGGATCAAAACTTTTATTTGGCTTATTCTACCCAAAAATGTTAGGAAAACTATGATAATAACTACAATAGAATTCACAGAGAAGCGTATGATTTATTCCATGATTTTTTATCGTGGATCCAATTCCTTTTCAATTTGATTTAGTCTACTATTGTAACATGAGCTGAAGTTGAGTGTTAAGTATCCTTTTAATTGGATGTTGTAAGAAGCATAATAAAGGAAAAATTTTTCATATATTAAGCAGGAGAGTGAAGTCAAAATCTAATGATTAGCAAAAAAAATTAATTTTTGTAATAGGATTTTGGTGGAACACACACAAGGCCCTCCTGATGTTAAATGGTAACTTCTGCTTATAAGAGATGCATTGCAATCGTGATGAACTGCACTGTCCTCGCCACCCTGACACACAGTTGTAAGGTCTAATGTGCCTGTAATTTGCTGGCTCGCAAAAACTGCTGCCGGAACACTCTGTTAGGTGCTTGGCGGCAGATTTTCTACTTCAGGGTGGTTGCTGACCAGGCGAGCATTCACAAAATGCCCTTCCACCATGCGATAATGCCCAAGCCGACGGTGTGGATCGAACCATGAACCTCCAGCACGGCAGTCCATATCTATTACCGCCGGTTATCATTGCTTCATAATCAAGGTGGAAAAGAAATTTAAAGTTTGTATTAAAAATCTTACTGCATTGAGCAAGTGTAGAACTAAGTAGATATTTGTAAGGGGATGAATTTTTTTGAAATATTTACGTATGTACCTATCAGCCACGAATTACATATAAATTATTATTACAAATTCCTATAACTCTTTTCTGCATATTGTTGAACAAATAGACTGTAAAATAATATTTAAATAAGGTTTTTGCTGTACCGCGTTATCTGTACCATCACTATGTCAAACAGAATGACTAATCGTGGGATAAACTCGGAAATTGATGTTCCCAAATAATGCTCAGTAGTGACAGGACAGTAAAATATACAAATGATCTCCAAATCCTCTCCATAACAAATTAGTTGTATTTAATCTTGCTGACACGCCGTATGCTGGATGTATATATGTAAAGAGAAATGCTACCTGTATTAAATGCCAATTTGAGGTATGTATGCATACATTATTTTAATTTATCTCGTAGGGTTCAGCCAGCGCTTGCAATGTAAGCGCAAAAACAAGTGTTTTGTTGTCTTAGGTTTTCGCGATTATTACACATAGTAATTAAACAACTTTAAACGGTTTAAATCGCGTATATTTATCATTATTTTTGTCCCGACGTTTAAAACACTTTGCAGTGATCATGGTCACGGGGTGACTGGTCACCCCGTGTCATAAAAATAATGATAAATATACGCGATTTAAACTGTTCAAAGTTGTTTAATTCAAGTGTTTATTTATTTAGGGCATCACATTAGAAACCTCTTAAATTATCAGTGTTTCTCTACTATAATATGCACGTATTATTCATTTAAACTTTCCTCTTGAATCGCTCTAACTATTGAAAAAGACTTAAACAAAATCGGTTGCGTAGTTTTAAAGATCTAAGCATATATAGGGACAGACAGAGAGAAGTGACGACCTATAAATATTAATTGCCTGTTCAGTTTTGTTTTATTTAATGTACTGATTATCAATACTCAATATTCACGGTTGCATTACATGTTAAACGGGAATAAATATTTATTTCGTACAATATGCATGTAGATAATATATGATATCGTTCCAAATGAGGTGCATTTATATTTTAATCCAGAGATAAATATATCTATGGATTATAATGTGGTAGAGAAATTATGTAGAGTCGTAAACTTAAACGACTGTCGTAGTCGAGAGATCAAAACACAAAGTCATTTATTTTTCGAAATGGGACAAAAGGTAGTGGTTGGAGCAGTCAGAAAAATAATTGAAATATAAAGAGGGTCAATGGGGCAGAGGTTAAATAACTAATTTAAATAGTAAATGTAGTGATTGAAATCATATATTTTAGAAACTACAATGATATACTAATTAAACAACATTAAACGGTTTAAATCGCGTATATTTATCTGTCACCCCGTGACCACGATCACTGCAAAGTATTTGAAACGTCGAGACGAAAATAATGATAAATATACTAAAAAAATACTAATTACTATGTGCAATAATCGCGAAAACCTAAGGCAACATTAACTACAATGATATTACTAACCCATAATACTCTTTTTTGGGCAGTTGTGTTAAAAGTTACTGTATGCCCATAGTGAGTCTGTCGTGATACATTTTCGGTAAAAGTTATCTTAAGTCTTGATTAAGACATGGTACCAGATTGCTTTAATACCGATTTATATAGTTTCCTAAGAAGGGCGTTCCAATTGTAAACAATTTACGGTACCCGCTACCTTTCAGTTACTATGGAAGCAGTTCGCTATATAGTAAGGAACAAAATAGTTATTTATAACATTAAATTATTTACGCATTGGTTCAATTAACCCCTCGAAATAATCCCCCGCTCAGATGGAAGTCAAGATTAACAGAGAGAACAACTAATTAGGTCGAACCAAAATACAACAATAATCAGTCCGGAATTAACTTAGTAACAAAACAAAAACCTATATACATACAGCTGCTTAGGTTGGTACTCGTTAATATACGTACTTATATAATAATATTACTGTAATTAATATGCAAATTTAAAAGAATACCAATCGATTTGATTTTCATTTTATCTTCACATACTTAATATAACTTTACACACATTATTTAGGTAGGTATTAAAAGAGCTTATTGTAAGTATAACAAAGCAGTGATGGCTCAGTGGCAAAAATGTTAGGAAAACTAGGAGCTGCTGCGCAGCAGGTCTATCGTTCGAATCCAGCCGCAGGCTTGAGCTTCACCGCATGGTAGAAGGGCATTTTGCGAATGTCCGCCTGGTGACCACGCTCAAGTAGAAAATCTTTCGCCAAGCACCTAACAGTGTGCCGACAGATGTCCTTGCGAGCGAGTAGTTCTAGCTTAGCTTGAACCACGTCTTTGACCACACTATCACTTAACATCAGGTGAGATAGTGGATAGTGGCTAGCTTATTAGCTATAAATATATTTAAAAAAAAACAATAGAAATATTGTTCTTTTTTGGAGTTGCAGAGCCTACAAATTGTGTCTAGACAGCTGTCAAATAATATATTCTAAACTAATTATTTATAATATATAAAGCTCGATTACCACTGACTGACTGACTGACTCACTGACATAAATGTTCTCCTAGAAGGAGCAGAGTAGGGTAAAAATGAAGAATAGCAAAAATGTTCGGAGGGTTTTGGTGAGTATGAGAAAAATCGAAAATCATTAAAAAGACGCCTGCCAAGTAAAGATGGATGACGTATCTCAAAAACGGTACGAGATAGGTAGGGGGTGTTTGAACAAATGTCATAGGGAATCGGGAGAGCAGTCGAATGACACCTGTCAAAAATCCAAAATGGCGGATTTCAAGATGGCCGCCATACAAAGTGATCCGAGCCTGCTGAAGCGAGGCCTTTAGGCCGAGCTTCAGTAGGGGCGGAGCAGTTTGTATGGTGGCCGTCTTGAAATCCGACAATTTGGATGTGACCCACGTGCTCCTATCATTCTTTATACTGCATTTGGAGTGATTTACCCTATATTTTCGACTGTATTAGGAGTTTTTGTGGGATTTTCGACTGAATTTGGAGTAACTGTCCTACATTAGTGAAGTTGCGAGCCCGAAGGGCGAGCTTCTGGTGAGGCCGAAGGCCGAACTTTCGGTCCGCGAGGCCGAAGGCCGAGCGTATGATGCGCGAGCCCGAAGGGCGAGTGCTTTGCGAGGCCGCAGGCCGAGCCGTGTTAGTAACTTGCGAGGCCGAAGGCCGAGCTCCGACTTGAGATTATTTTCCACATCTCCGACTGGTCTCCATAGCAACTGCCCGCGGTAACCGAAGCACCTACGAGTGGGGTTCCTTAACAAAAGTGACTCAGAACCTTGGTACCATTCTGCCCGTACCACCTTTTTATGGCAGTAGGGTGAATCTGCTTTAGTGGCTACAGTATGGTTCTTTATTGTATTGAGAGTTTATATGGGATTTCATTCTTCTATTGGAGTTTTGAACATACTTTTTTACAACGTATCATGAGTTTTGATATAGTTTAGTACTGCATAACGATAAATGCGGGCCGCATGCGGCCCGCACACTGCCCGAAAAACTAGTTTAAATATAAAACTTAATGGATCACTTTACGCGAACAGGCAAAGTCAAGACTATAAGTAAATAAAAATAAATATAACGCATGTTATCCTACAAGAGGTATTCAGAGTAGGTAGGTATTATTTTTAATTATTAAATACCGCTACTCATAACCTGAAATAGTAGATTATGATACAAGTGAGCTAAGTTACTCATTATACAAGAGGCTGTGTGTTGCAGCCCGAACCGTAGGCGAGGGCGTAAATCAGGCGAGTGTATAATGAGCAACTTGCTCACTAGTTTCATACGCACTTTCTCAACACCCTTGCGAGGAAAAAAAATATATATTGCACAAATGCGATACAAACAACATACGAAAATTATGGAAAATAACGCGCAATTTTTTTTAACGCGCGGCAAATGCATGCTATTTGATTACATATAAACCTCTTTGATGTTACAAATCTGTATTACCCGCGGTTAAATTGAAAATGCTGTTTACTCGCATATAATTTGCAGTTAGGTACTAACTTAACTTTGTAGGGATAATTCTTTTACGCACTAGTGTATAATATTATTATGCACAAGGGTGTTATAGTTCGGTTTATGGCCCTAAGAACGATATAATCAAGCTCAATTTACGAGTAAGGGTTGTTTAACATATGGCACTGTATTTAAACCGAGGCTGAAATGGGTTTTATGCACGAGTTGTACTCTCGGATTTTCACTACACATAGACGGACAGGCAGAAAAATAGACGAACAGCGAGCTATTCTGGCTTTATTTGGCCCTTTAGTTACGAAACTTTATAAAATACACATTCACGCAACCAAATAAATATTTATATCGGATAAAAAAATATCACAGCCACAGTTAAACGCGGGGTAGAGTGAAATACTTTCTAATTTGTCTTTTCTAACATTTCGATTTTGAGTAATAAATATTTTAAGAAAACAGTAATGTGATATTAATATTGTTAGGTTTGTAATAACGCCTGCTATGCGGATTACATTACAAAATCACAAATTACGATAGGAAAATTTTTACAATATTAAAATTATAAAGTTGCGTCATCATTTACAAGTATAAAACCAATTGCAAAATTGGTCTTGTTTGTAGTACAACGCAAGTGGTACTATAGATGTCGCTCCATCCCAATACGATGGTTAAAGAACGATAGGAAAGATTTGAGTTATGACGTCATGTCATGTTAGCTCAATTGGTTAGAGCATACCCCAGCTCAAAGGGTGGATGGACGCGGGTTCGAATCCCGCACATAACTTAATTTTTTCCTGTCGTATGTTTGTGATTTTGTAATTAAAGTAATATTTTAGAAAAACACAAACATATAATAGTTATTATTATATTATATTATTATTACATTGATTATTTTTATTGGCAGCATAATAATCATTGCCACATGGTCACAGAGGGCACAGTTAAACGCGAGCTAGAGAGAAATACCTGTAATTAATTTGTTTGTCTTTTTATAACATTTCGATTGTTAGTAATAACAAATATTTTAAGAAAATATTACATTAATGTTTTAGAAAAAGACTTAAAAATATAATATCTATTATTTATTTTGATAGTTATTATTGGCAACATAAACAAGCGCATAAGCGGCCATGTTGATCCAATTGTCAAAGTGAAATTGTGTAGGTAGCGTGTTAAATATTTACAAAAATCACCTGCTGTGTTTTCTGATTTTGTAAAATACTGTAGCTATTGGTATGCGACATTTTATCTGTATATTCGACAAATAATTGGTGATTTATTTTACAACGAAACATAACATGAAATATTATGATTTTTGTTTTCATGAAACCGGGTGCGTGGTACGTCAGTTAAACGGGGCACAGTTCCACTGCGCTTCGCGGTGTGCCCCGAGAATATTTTTTTTCACTTATAATGGTAATGTATAAACAAAGAGGTATTTATATAGCAGTGGGACAATGAGGCTAGAATAACGAAATAACAGTTAACTATAGTAATTTTTTCAGATAACATACCAAATTTTTTGGAACTCCATAAGGAAGACTATACGCATAGTTCTACAAGATAAAAAATTTGGATTGTGGAGAAAATTTCCAATTCCGATTAACTTTCAAAATATACAAAAGTCTTGCTTCACAATCCATATTAATTTTTAAAACAAGCTCGATATGTGCTTTTTTAGACCTCAAACATGTTTTCATAGTAACGATTCGAGGGTTCGAAAAATGAAAAGTATATTTGTCTTTGCATTGCCTTGGGAGGAAGCGTACCCAGTCCGTCACTGGACACAAATTTAGCGCACTGCCATACCAGTGTGAAGTTTATCTTGAAGCATTTAATATCTTAAGCCGCAGAAACGTGTTAAGCCCTGTTTAATTTGCATTGGATAACATAGTGACATGAAGATATGTGGCATTACAAGCGGTAGCTGACCTGCCGCGGCTTTGTTTGCTCGAGATTAAGTATTGTCCTGCCCTTTTTGGACTTTAGAAGTCAGATGACTTTACGTCGGAGGAGAATATCCTATACTTATGCCCGTGATCAAGCTACAGGATACGTGCCACTGTGTTCCAAATTTAATCAGCATATTTAATTATTAAACGTGCGATGAAAATGATTATGTACATGTGGCATGGTGGTAGGGCATGTAAATGCCCGCCTGGCTAGCTACACCCGAAAGTAGTTTTTTTACCAAGCAATGGTGTGTTCTGGCAACTGTCCCAAAGAGCCCGTTCCCATTCTAAGCTATATATACCGTCTTTGACCACATCATCACTTACCATCAGATTAGATTGTGGTCATTGATAAGCCCACTATGTAATCAATAGGTGTTTGGACCGATCCACTTAGCGGCAAGCGGCTCTGGTTTTGAATACTTTACGTGGACAATTTGATTTTGTAAAGAATATACGTCGATTTTGGGTCAGCGGTGTTTAAAGTAATTTGAGTGTTTGTTTTTTGAAAAACCGCCTGATTGGACACTCGCGTGTGTTTGGTGAACATTGATTATTAAAATTGTGGTGTGACCCGACGTCACGCGTCGGGATTTTGAAGAATCCCTCCCTCGTCATACCCCAAGCGTAAGTACCGTTATCCATTGTTGGCCAATAATTAATTAGTAGGAAAGCGCTAGGGTTATTAGGGATCGTCAACGCAAGAAGAATGAATCATATCGTAAGTCACTAATTGTATTTTATTACTTAAGCCCCGCGAACGGCGGGCAAAGTTAAGATTCAAAAAACAGGTTGTCCAGGAGGAAGGCCCTCTGCTTCCCATGCCCATCTGGGCAATCTGGAATCTTAACAATAGGTATAAAAAAGCTCTTCCCTCATTCGCTTTGTTTCTGATGAAAAATTAACGCCGATAATTGATACTCGTTATATAGTAAAGCGTGTTTTGATGATCTTTCTCGACAAAATTTGTGAAGCATCCACTAGCGGTAACACAGGTGGGGTAAAGTTTTAACGTAGTTACGTTAACGTTATAAACTTTTGCCCAAAACAAGATACGTAAGTGATGGGCGTAGTGTTTTCAATTTGCCTATATAGAAACTACGTACAGCGCTGAAATATTCAAGTACTTAACTAACTAAAATCTGTACAGTTTTTTTTTATGTTATTGTGACGGAACAAGCACGAGGCCCACCCGATGTTAAGCGGTATCCTCTGCCTATAACTCTCACATTAGGTGAACTCACCATTAGGTGCTTGGCGACAGATTCTCTACTTAAGGGGGATGCTAGCCAGGCGGGCATTCGCAAAATGCCCTTCCATCATGTAGTGAAGCTCAAGCCCGTGGCGGGATTCGAACCATGGACCTGCTGCGCGGTAGTCCATAGCCAATGCCACTGAGCCATCACTGCTTCAAGATATGGTTAAATTATGCTGTAGCTTTTACTGTTTCAAAAAGTGTCACAAAAGAAGACTTACAATAAAGAAAAACAATTTTAACGCTGTACTCTGTACTCTGTAGGTAATAAAGCGCAAAACATACAAAACATGACTAAATCTACAGCCTTTATAAGCATAAATATGCACCATTTTACCGTTTGTACGTAAAAGCTGGTGCTTTCAACTCTACAGAACTTCATAGTTGGTGATTTTGTTCGTGATTAGCGCAAAGTTCAAACAGGCAGTAGGTACGTTTTAGTGAGTAACTCAGAAATATAAGAGAGATTTAACTTAAATTAATAATTAATAGATTCAGGCGTTACTTTGCGGAAATCCATTTTTAATAATAACAAATATTTTAAAAGTATTTTAAGAAAACTACGACGCACGATCGTGCGCTCGTAGAGTCAAGACCTTCTGAGGATGCTTCGTTTAGAAGCGAAACGCGTCGAATACTCTTCCGGTTTGGCTGCGTGGCGTTTGTGACGTCACGTGACGTCAAATTGGGCGGAATTGTCACTAGATATATATCATTTTTATAAAGATTTTTTCTTAAAATACTTTTAAAATATGTGTTATTATTAAATTAATAAGTAAGATAATGTATTGTATGTATGTAGTATTTGTCTGGATCATTATCTCCGTTATTCACATAGAGATAATGAGATAATAATACGAATACAAGACATATTTTCCAATTCTGGCTAACAACCTAATCGGGAATCGTTACAAGCCATTTCATCTATTACGGAGTTTTGTCTAGATTAGCCGTAGATCCTCTAATTAGGTCAGTCCAAAAAGAATGCCAGGGGGACTTAGAAGAGGTTTTATTTTTTATGCCTGATAGTTTAGCCTTTGACCACTATCTCACCTGATGGTAAGTGATGATGTGGTCGAAGATGTTGTTTAGGCTAACCTAGAAGTACTGGCTCTCAAGGACAGCTGCTGGAACACACCGTTAGGTCTTGGCGACAGATTTTCTACTTGAGGGTGGTAGTTAGCCAGGCGGGCATTCGCAAAATGCCCTACCACCATGCTATAACGACTGCTATCCTCAGACGACAACCGGGACCGACGGCTTAACGTGCCCTCCGAAGCACGGAAGCGCTCAGTAGTAATGTCACTAGCGGTCACCCATCCAACTCATGACCGCGGCAGACGTTGCTTAACTTTGCTGATCGGTTAAGAACAGGTAAGTAATAGTTAGTAAAACTTCAAGCCGATGCCAATGTACGGTGATCGAATGATTTCAGAGGCCAGTTGACATCAAACGGACTAGCATATACTAAAGCCATACTAGAGAGTGGGATTGCTGGTGAGAGCCATTACAGTATCACACTGCTGAGCACAGCCTCCTCCATAATGGGGGGTTTTTCCAGAATTCCCACACTTGGCAGGCGGCTTGGGGATCGCAGTGTGAGATATCAGTTCCTCAGAAAGTGTTAGAGAGCCATTACGGTGTGGTTTCTCGACTCATATTCGAAATTCAAATATTTTTATTTATGGAAAAAATATACACAGTACGCTAGTGAAACAAACTTTTTAAACCCAGTGGAGTTTGGTAAGGTTATATCAAGCTTCCTCGGGGAGCGCGTATTACGGACAATCTTTGCGAGTTTACCTCGCCATTTTTTGCGGATTTCGTTGCGCAATTATTAGAGTTCCGTAGCCAAAGGGTAAAACGGAGCTCTAATAATGAAACTCCGCTGTCTATTCCGTCCGTCCTTACGACACGGGCCCTAGCTTGTAAACGGTATTAACCAATCCGAAATTTCTATATTTTTTGGACCTTGATCCACATTGATATTTAATAGTAGATTATTATACAAGTGAGCAAGTTGCTCATTATACACGAGGCTGTGTGTTGTAGCCCGAGCCGCAGGCGAAGGCGTAAATCAGCCGAGTGTATAATGAGCAAGTAGCTCACGAGTTTCATACACACTTTTTCAACACCCTTGCGAGGGAAAAAAATATATATTGCACAAATGCGATACAAACAACATACATAAATTATGGAAAATAGCGCGCAAGTTTTTTTTTTAGCGTGCGGCAAATGTATGTTTGTTGATAACATATAAACCTATTTGATGTTACAAATCATTATTACCCGGTTAAATTGAAAATGCTCTGTTTACTCGCATATAATTTGCAGTTAGGTACTAACTTAACTTTGTAGGGATAATTCTATTACGCACTAGTGTATAATAATAATTATTATGCACGGGGGTGTTATAGTTCGGTTTATGGCCGCTAAGAACGACATAATAAAGTTCAATTTACGAGCTAGGGTGTTGAAAATAATTTTTAGTTCCAATACATGAGAAGGTAGCTAATAATAAAACAGGGATGGTATCGTCGTCTACGAATCATAGAGTTGAAATAGACTAAGAAAATAAATCAATAGGGCAGCGTCAAGGTTGAACATTTTAGAACATTTTGTGTTACGGAGTCTAAATACCTCAAAGACTAAACTAGTTATAAAACTGAACATTTCCGTATATATTATACCATATTAGTATCTCTATAACCGACATAAAATATACTGAAAACGCTGATTTACGATGTAGTTTTAAAGCCGTAGGTAAAACCTGAAAACACAAGGACAACGCTTGACTCGCAATGTGCCCTTTTTTATTTGTTAACCACTGAGGATCGGATTTGAGAATTATCACAGGATAACAATATATTTCAATATTTTAGAATTAGTAATCGATTTATAGTGTTCAAAATATTGAAGTCCCCCGAACTACATTATCGAGATAAACAATTGACTATCGCAGTAAAGAGGATCATCTTTCCAGCGGAAGGACCTTGAATTTATTAGGAGTTGAATATCATAATATTTTCCAGTCATAGACTAATTTTGTTTAGGGAACTTAATGGTTAAAAGCAAGTTTCATCCATTGTTATAATCGAAACAAACAATCAGGATCTTGTTGCTTCATTCAGTTTCAAAGTGTATCGGGTAATGTTCTTAGTATTGTTTTGGGCCTCGGGAGGTAAACCATTTTATACTACATACCCAAAACAGGGACACTTTTCATTCACGTCCATGTAAAATCTTATGCACACTACTTGTCGAAATCTTATTTCTATTCAGTAATAACACGGACCTACCGTGTTATTACTGAATCTGCTAAAACATTTTTTTTACTTTTTTTAACCATTTCTCTACTGCTGTAGGAAGTCCCGAGCGTTATCTTATGTTTTTCACATTGGAAGAACGCCCAAAAAGCTACGACTTTCCAACGTGCAACTTTAGAATGTGGCGAAGCATTTACCGCAAAATGTGTAATGTATCCCGTAAATCTTGATTAACTTGCGCCGCAGTGAATTTTATAGAAATGATACCTACTTAAAATCTCCGCGTATTTATTATTTCTACAAAGTACAGTAAACAAATGACTTCTATTTAAGAAAAAAACAAAGGAGTTAATTATTTTATTAACGCGATGTTCAAACCGGGTTTATTTATTTTTAATTATTTTCTTAAGACCTTGTAATACATATTTATTATCTCTAACACGTTAAAATGAAAAGTAAACAAATGACTATTTCAAAAAAAACAAAGGAGTTAATTAATTTATGAATATATACGATGATCAAACCGGGTGTATTAACTTTCAATTATTTTCCAAAGAGTTTGTACCGTATTCAAGCTTTTAAGGGTTCCGTGACGAAAGGACTAAACGGAGTCCTATTAACGAGACTCAACTCGTATGTCCGTCCGTCCGTTTGTCAAGGGCCTCTAGTTCGTAACCGGAACAAATTACAAACCTGAATTTGTCATATTTTGTGTAGAATATTGACCGAAAAATTAATAGTAGACTAAAAATTAATTAAAATATTTTTTTTAACAAAAAAAAAATTGTCCTCCGGGATAAAATGAACCCTAGAATGAGGAGTGACTTTGTCAAGAGCTTATTGAGTAAAGAACAATATTTTGGGTATTCCCAATCGAAAAAATAAACAAATAAGAGTGAAAATTTAAGATCATTTGTGTTACCAGGTCTGCCTGAAAAACTAAATATGATATGAATCTGAAATTTTGGTATATTACGCACCACATATTTTAACCAACTAATACTGAAACCTCCGATTTAATATGTAGCTTGAAGCTGTGATCGATACCAACACAAACATTTTTTATGTTTCTGCAATACGAAACCCTAAAACTCCCCACGTAAATCATTATTACAGACTTTCAACACATGATTTCGAATTAATTACAACTAGCTATGGACTGCCGTGCCGCAGGTCCATGGTTCGATCCCTACCGCCCGCTTGAGCTTCACCGCATGGTGGACGGGTATTTTGCGAATGCTCGCCCGACCCGCACTTGGCTGGTTTTTGTTATTTGTTGGTAAACGATATATATAGTAGTACCAAATTTGACGCATGTATGTATTACCTTTAACGATAGAGCAAAAACAGAAAACGTACAAAAGTTCTTACGGTTTTTTTTATTAATCGGTTCCCTATACTGTTCCATTTATAAAGCCAGCAAGGACAACGTAGTCTTAGCAATACCTTTTATAGTTTCGTTTTCTAGTACGAAAATCTAAAAATAACTTTTTGAGCACCATCTATTCGATAAAGTAATTTGTTCTTCAATAAGTGGGAACAAACCAGGTACGTTGTACTTATGTTGGAAAAAGTTCTCCAAGAAACTTTCGTATACTTATGGACAGTAATAGGTTTTGAATTAGGAATGAACATTGTTCTTAGTCTGGCGACTAAAGAGATCGAACGAAAACATTGTATTTAAACAAAATACTGACTAATAGCAGCGTACCGTATGTAGTTTAAAAATAAAAACAAAAGAAAGTCGCGCGAACTATGTACGTTCTTGTCTTTTCTCATAGAGACATGAAAAGAACAATAATATACCTACATTAATTTTCTTTCGCTTTCCTTACAGTAGACAGTAATTTTAATTTACTGTACTGTACTGTATCAGCCGGATCGTCCACTGCTGAACACAACCTCCCCTATTAAGGGGGTAGTTGCCATAATCCCCACGCTTGGTAGGCGGCTAGGGGATCGCAGTGTAAGATGGCAGTTCTTTAGAAGGCGCTGCCCACCTTCCAGTATTTTTCCCTTAGTCGCCTCTTACGACACCCACGGGATGATATGGGGAGGTGCAATTCTAACCCGACACCCCACGGGGTAATTTTTGAGAATTTTTATTTAATCCCTTGTAATTCAACTTCTATTGCGTGGATACATTTCTGTATTTATTCCTTGAGTTATGGAATAAAATAAGTTATTGATCCCGGTCTTCAAGCTGACATTATCATATGGTTGCCGAGGGAACACAATACAACGAAACTATACAAACAAAGTTTCGGGAAAGTGAAGGATCATAATATAATAGTTTCATGAAATCTTGCTACTTGGTACATGAGCTCCAGCTGGCAAATTCAGTCAACCGCTTTTTCCGGAGCCTTTTTCAGTCAATTTGGTCTCCAGAGTGCAAGGTCTGATTTTCGAATTTTGCCAAAATACAGAATAACAATTTCGTGGGTAAAAAGATGTATTTATATTTTTGGGCCTCGCCCTTTCTGCGTCGAGGAAAACTGTTCACTATCGAGAAACCTGATCGGGTGCTAGAGAAGGATTTTCCGTCGAAAATTGATTTTTCGCACAATTCTGTTTCTTTGAGCCTGTATATCAGGTTTTCTTTTGTTTCGGAATAAGTACATCCTGTTCCTTCATATTGTTAAAATAAAATAAGTTAAGAAACTGGTAGGCGCGAGTGTTATTCCTTTTATTAATACCTTCCTTACACTATTTTTGGTCCAAAAGTTATTATAAGATTTTAGCTTTCTGTAAGGTTCGGTTAAATGTGTGTTGGTGTACACATACCTATACTTGTATATGAATACAGATTTCTAAGGTTTAGACAAATAGGTAGATGTTACAGTAATTGTAAAAGAAACAGCGCGAAATTAATTTCGTTCGGGTTATAAAGAATCACGGAGTTAGTAATTTGTGATCTCTTGTAGCACCTCATTAAAGTGAGTAAAAGATGGATAATTTTGCATCCCGACCAGCAGAAATACAGAGCTGCATATTAATGATGATAGGCACTTGTTTCACTTTTATCTTCAGCTTTTTAAAATTTCTAATCTATACTTATAATAAAACTGTAACAGATCCAATTACGTACAAGGCAGATATTATGAAAAAAAAAAATGAGATCACTCTGTATCTGACACTGATGCCAAAACTATATTTTTTTTATTATTGTCTGTCTGTATCCCGGCCGCGCATCACTCCAAAACTACCGAATGGAATTCAATGAAACTTCAAAATGTTACTTAGTTGTAATTTATGAACGCGTAGTCCGATTTCAATTATTCTTTTTTTGTTATAATAGTGACGAGTGAGCTCGGAACCCCACGGGCATTCCGGCACCACATGGGCATCCCGGCACCCCACGAGCAGCCTGGCACCCCACGGGCAGCCCAGCATGGGCAGCTCGGCATCCTTATTTATATTTGCCAGCTTGCTACGATAATACTCTATAATCTAAAATCGCCACAATCAGTTTTTTTAACTATCTACCTTTTGCCGGATACATTTTGGAGACTGCGCAATGGCACTTCCATTCACAATCTAATATATTTTCGTTTTACCGCCAAACAAGGAGAACCTCGGCCAAAAGATGCCGTTTTATAATCGAAATTACAAAGAAACGCACAAAGTACTTTGCTTCAACATTTATTGTGTGAACCGCCAAGAAACTCTCTGAGTTACTTAACTACTGTCTTCTGGAAAATACAACCCGGGAGTTTTCAAACCCAAAGAAAAAGCTCCTTTCTGTGCTATGCTTTACTAGGAGTGCTTCACCGCAGACCACAGCGTTGCTATGAGATAAACAGTGCTCAAATGTGAATAATTCGATTGCAGGTAAGGCAATCGCGAACGAAGTGGCAGGTACAGCTAGTAATCATTAAGATCAAAACGATGTCAGAAATTACTTACTTGATAAGAGGTTCCGGTGATCCGCCTGAGCTGGAACAGGACAGGTTCAGCTCTCTTCCTTCATGCGCCAGCGCGTGAGCCCCCGGTATCAGCACAGGTGCACGAGGCTGCGTGAGCACGGTCAAGGTATGCCCTTGCGCGTGCAGGTTACGCCCTGTGCCCCCAGCCTTAATCCTGCACTCGAACCTTCCGTTGTCCCTTTCATATGACACATTGCCTACCATCAGGTCAAAGCGCCCTTCCTGAGGTTTGTATATGACTCTGCAACAAATATACAAAGTTTTCCAATCAAAGAAGTTCATAGAATCAAGAACTCTCCAATTCAAGTGGTTTTAAAGTGTACAAAGAGTGACCAAGTAATCTACACTCCACATGTTAGTGTCTGAGACTGAACTAATTTAAAACTTAGTTGCTCGCATGCCGTAGTTGGTTGGTAGGAATGGGCAACTGTTCAGTTTGTATTTGCCGTCGCAGCTTTAACTGCTTTGCGTCTGAAATCTGAAAGTTTACGAGCAAATATAAACTTTTTATGTCATCATGAAAATTGCGAGGACTGACCGTAATCCAAGTATGTTTATTTTTTTAGATCAAAATATACACTATTTATGTTCGCGAATCGTTGCAGTTATGTGATGATATCCTAGATCTTGCTTCAGTTTTCTTACAAGGTTAAATGACAAACTACTCGTAGCTATAAAATACCGAGTCATGGTATTACCTATTTACATAACTAGGCCATAGTTATGTAAAATTAGATAAGTTCTTTAGCTTTTATCAAAGGGCTACTTAGAGAGTAGTCCCAATCTGACTAGACATAAACTCATTTATATAGTTATACCAAAGCTAATTTAAAAAAATATATTCAGAATAATTTTATCTTTGAAGTATGTACGACTTATTAGAATTAGTATGCTAACCTCGGTATGGGTTACATATTTGAGCCGTTTGGTGTAGAGACGTTGACGTTGGGTCCGTGGGGACCGGGAGCTCATCGTATTTTCCAAAACTTATCAGAGCGCTTGGTCGATGCGACGCATGATCAAAATGCTGGCACCTATTTGGCTCAAAGAATAAGCATTGCAATTCAACGGGGCAATGCTGCTAGCATGCTGGGCACGCTGCCAACTGGTAGTGGGCTAGAGCATTTGGACTGCCTATGAGTCTGCAATGGCTTACAGGGATCTAAATGCTTTTATTGTAGTAGCTGTAGTGTTGTATATAGTTCGTAGTATTTTGTTAATAAAGGCATACCGCCGGTAAAAAAAAACGACTTATTTAATACCACCTACTAACCTACTTGTCGAGCTAATTTGTTTGTAAAATTACTAATGAGATAAAATATATTTATAAATATCTCATCATTATTATATATTTATATATATCTACGACAAGAAACAATGGCATGTGCGAAACATTATAATCTTTATAAATTATTTGAGAGCTTTTGTCGTACCTTCAAGTTTCAGCACGCGCTGCTATAAACCTTATTAAAACAGTTTTGTAGTGTGTTTGAACTATGTATGTACGTGTCGTACTTGCATGTAACGAACTATTCCGCCAACAGATTAGCGTTCAGACTTTTGAAAAATAAAATATGTTGATATTCCGTGGCCGTAGGTGTATCAGCTTTTACTAGTTGCTTGTATTTTTTTTTTTATACATGGATGGATCACATTCTGTTGAATCGAACTAGTCGTAATTTATTAATAATATGAATACGCATATTTTTTCCAATCATGTTGTAGACAAATTGAAAGTGATTTATTTTTCAAGCCCAGTTATTATTGCCGCCCAGTTATTATTGCCGAACTGCAAGCAGTGTTCGCTAGTCTTTATTTGGGTCGGTGACCGCTATATGACGTTTTAGGTACTATACTGTGCACTTCCGTACAGGTCGTCAGAGTCGTATCATTTGAAGTCTTAGGATACTAGTTGTTAGGCTTATATCACATGCCTTCGGGTGGCTTAATAACCACAATACTGTAAGGCAGCGCTTTTGATAAAAAATGCTAGCTATCCCTTGACATAAATTGAGGAGGTATCAATTAGAAAATCAGACGCCATGCATTTAACGGCCGGGAGTTATCCTTAAGAGCCAGTTCCCATTCTAGTTAAAGGTGTTGACCACATTTAATATCAGGCGATCAAAGGCTAGCCTATCGGGAATAAAAGAAGACTCACTGATAGTTGGTCTCCAGAGGCAAATTGCCGATGGCGACGTTTTCGTGGCTACTGGCGGTACTCCGCACCCAGTAATAGGTCAATGCCTCTCCGTTCACGGGCTCCAGCTCGAAACGGCACTGCATGGTCACGTCGTCTCCTTCCCTCGCGTCATGTTGCTCGTCGTCCGCGCTTGAAATTCCCACTGAAACAAAAGAAAAATGTTTGTTAGAAAATTTTATTATTGTTGACTTGTCTTGATCTTTCTTATCAATAATTTTCTCCTGGGTATTTGGCAAGAAAAGTAGTTCCACAAGGGTAAATTTTAGGACCTTTTCTGTTTCTAGCGTATATTAATGATTTTCCTGACATGGTCAAAGATCTCTCCCACACATTATTATTTGCAGACGATTTTTATAAATGTAGGGGAGATAGCGAACTACTTCAATAATATGTGTTATTTATTATCACGAAATGTTTCAGATCTTACCTAGATTCGAAAAAGTCGATACGTTTAAAGTTTTCTTCTTCGTACAAAATGTTGAACCTAACATTAAGCTTGGCTTAGATTAAACATTCGAAAGACAGTGCAAAAGTCCTTGGAATCGAAATGAATTCAGCTTCTATACTCATATACATTATCTATCCGGGAGACTTAGTACTTAGCTACGGTTCGACTAGTTTATTTCACATCTTTCCTTTCGAAGCAGTGATGGCTCAGTGGCATTGGCTATGGACTGCCGCGCAGCAGGTCCATGGTTCGAATCCCGCCCAGAGCTTGAGCTTCACCGCATGGTGGAAGGGCATTTTGCGAATGCCCGACTGGCTAGCGACCACCCTCAAGTAGAAAATCTGTCGCCAAGCACTAAACGGTGTGTTCCGGCAGCAGTCCTTGAAAGCCAGAAAAATTACAGGCTAATGAGAACTAACAACTGGACGTCTCATTGTGACGGGCACAGTGCAATTCGTCGTTGACGAAATGTGTCTGTTATAGGCAGAGGTTAGTATACTTAACATCAGGTGGGCCTCGGACTTGTTCCGTCACAATAACATAAAAAAAAAACTTTCCACAGTATATATTTGTCGCATGTTTTATTATTGTGGGTGCAGCTGAGATAGAGACAATATTTATTTTACTAAATCGTGCAATGCATGCTATATTATAAAAAATCACATACTTAGTTCTCTTCACGTATTTTATTTTAAAAGTAATATGAAGTGCAATTATATGACGAGACAAGTATGTCTTTGACTTGACGCTTGATTGCATTACAAGTCCAGGTATTCTGTTACATTACAAGTGTTCTACTTAGAACTTTTAACCTTCATATAATAATATGTCATTATTTCGTATCATGAGGTCTTATTGTCTTATGGTCAAACCCGTGACATTATAATCTCACGGGCTTTTTGAATAGTCTATATACAATATCAAGAACCAATTTCAGCAAGTTTGTAATTTTACTGGACAATATCAGTGCTAAAAAGAAATAATCTGACCCCAATTTTTTACACAGAATTATCGTGGTCCTTGGTAGGCTAGGTTATTTTTATGGAAATCACGCTGTGTTACCTAAACATATGTGTACTTATATTTTTGTCAGCTTAACTGAAAAATTACGTAGCTCTTGCTATACAAAGGTAGTGTGTTCATATTTTAAATAACAATGATTGAAAAAAAATGAAACTCTTTTAGAGCTTGAAAGACCTTGAATCTAATTTCAATGCTTTTGGTTTCCTTAGTATTTTGTTATACTATTTATATTTCTTTAGACAATGAAATAAAATGTTCTGTAAACGATATTTCCCAATAGTTTTTAAAGATAGGAAATCTTACGGGTAAGTGAAAAACCAGGAATAATATTAGACTATTACTAGATAAGATATATATTTAATTTATTTTTCCCTTTACGACCATGCTCACGTCATTTCGTCGCAGTGGTATTGTATAAATAGTGTATAAAGAAAGATCACCGTAACAAAATGATCAACAGTTCGTTTAGTGAAATTAAAAGATAAAGTATTGAAATGGAGGCATAGTAGGCACACAGCCTCCATTGTAGTGGGAGACGGGAAGGAGGGGGAGTGGCATAATCTACATGTTTAGCAGGCGGTTTGAGAATCGCAGTGTCAGGTGGCAGTACTTGGAAGCAAATAATATCCTCAGTAACCGACAATACCTACATACGGATTTCGCCAAAACCGGTCAATTGACGATGTTCTTGTGTTACAATATAATCTTCAAGCCTTCGAAAGTGATTGTCGAATAAATATACGTAGGTACAAACTCATCAACTCATCAATCTCATGGGCCCAACTTGGAACAGAGAACTCACGTCGTACAGTGACATATATTATGTTTCTATTCACGCACGAATTAACATCAATATTTTGACTATCCTCGACAATTCGATTAAGTTGCATTGACCGTGGTCACGAGTAGACTGACAGTCTACTCGTTAACGATTTAGAAACATGAGTTTAGTTCACGAAACTTTAAAGAAAATATATGTAGATATTACTTTTCAACCACATTTCATCAGGCGTAGAGCAAAATAGCATAATATAGGGAACCTAAAATTTAGAGCACTACAGTCCTCACGCTCAAACATTTCATTTGCGAGTAGGTACCCATACGTCCTTTGATAACAGTCCAATGATGCGGAATGATTATGACGTTTCAATTAAGTGGATCGAAGTACTCAAGAGATCTTGGGCGCTCCAATTTGAGGAAAGTGTGCACTGTGCACCTTAAGACGTGCACAATAAACTAACGATGCCTTACTAACTAGGTACAATGGGCGGAGACAGACATAAGTTTGGAAATTGAATATTACTTTAAGTAGTGGACGCCGCGCGCTCAGGTGCTTATAGGTACTTATAATATATAATATGCGAGAGTAAGTTTGTCTGTCAAAGACATGAATGGTATCAAATTTAGATCTTAAACTTGGAGTAATCAGTTTTGTATCTTGACGAGAGTTTAGCTAAGAGAAGAGTATGTTAGTTCATATATTAGTATAGTGCGCGCGGAACTAGTTGGCCGCGCCTTAGGTATGTGAGCGGTGGAGGGCGCTTGCTTTGGTCATCACTGTCTAATGTGCGTGTGTGCGTTGCGAGCAGTATGCAACCCTCCCCCTCGCCGCCCCTGTCGCCACCTAAGGCGCGGCCAACAAGTTCCGCGCGCACTATAGGTAGTACCTACATATTTAATTTTCTAGATTTCAGGGTACAGTTAAATTTCACGCATATTAGGAGGCTT